>WNWU01000030.1:4528060-4701303 GCA_012654045.1 Ptyas mucosa | reverse complement strand
TCCTTTCCTTTCCTTTCCTTTCCTTTCCTTTCCTTTCCTTTCCTTTCTGTTATGGAAGAATAAATATAGAATGCTTTCTCCCCCAACAACTCAGAAAGTTTGTAGAGAAGAACAACTTTTTAACTATCATTTTCCTGTATCCTTTTTTTTGCTTCTAATTGCAAATTGTCAGTCAACTGTTTCTTCAAAACAAATAATTGATGCCTTTCTTCCTATAGCTATATTTGCTCAAGTTCATTCAGGAGTATATGTGGGGCTCCACAGGATGGGAGACCAAGGGGAAGCCTCATTGCTTAAGTGGGAATCCATTTGCTAGATGTTGGATGGAGATCCATGTATTTTTTATCCCTCACCCAAGGAGTGTTTCCTTCATTATTACTTCTGATATTGTTTTAGACGATGAGAAGTTTACAGGCAATAGGACTCATTGGGGCTTGTAAACCAACTGCTGCTTAGTCCCCCACATCATAATTTCCAGGAAACTGGAAGCCCTAAGCAGAAAGCCATCAATTTCATTATATAGAAGCTAAGAAATCTCAAGCTTCAAGGAATGAATCATCTCCCTGCTAGGCTAGCTTTTATTTCATGGAGAGCTATTTGTTTGGTTGCTTTTTGCTGGAAATAATGTGACATTATCTTTTACTGACCTATAAAGCATATCCAATATAACGTAAAGATCTGGTTTAGACCAGAATTGATTGTGTGAAATGGGAAAGGAGGAAACTTGGCATTATTTTCTAATATTTATTGGCCCAGATTTCAACCCTTGTCTTAAAACACACTCGTCTTTCCTTCTCTGAAAGAACAGTTGCTAACCCAAAATTAAAAATAGTTCCAAAGGGAGATTCGTTATTTTTCTTTTCTTAAACAGACAGTACCTTCAACCACATTCTCTGCTTTAAAGAAGCAGTGGGGACAAAAAAGGAATAAGGTCATGCAAGAAAGGAACGCCAATTTGGAACTGGCAGAGAACTTGTGTTAATGGGCACAGCAGGTGATATTGGATAGCTAAAATATTCTGCAGAAATTCTGAAATAATAGGGCCAGAAGTGGTATCTACTCCTCTGGAAAGCACTAAGCTATGCTGACTGGAGAATTCTGGGAGTTGGAATCCACAAGTCTTAAAGCTGCCAAGTTTGAAGACCTCTGCACTAAGCAGTCTTGTGCTGATGGAAATTGTTTTTCTTCAAAATTGATTTTAGTTTAGGGCTTCAACAAAGCATTTTTTAATCTAGTGGTTTGCTGTAGAACGTAGTTCAAATTGGCAGTCAAGGGACTAAGAGTCAGGCAGCACGAACATCCATATTCCTGCCAGTAGTTAATGTGTGGTCCCATCAGACAGGCTTAGAAGAGCTTCCTCCTCAAATTACGCCTGATCTTCTGCTTCTCCTTCATCCCTGGCTTCTGGTTTGCTCTTTCATACTAATATCTGACTTGCAATTGCTTTGACTCTTTCATTCTGGAGCAGAAAACTGGTTGCTGAACTACAGCTCTGCATTAAGCTCCAAATCCATGGTTTTTTCCTGGTATGAATTACCATGTTGTGCCATTTCCCATGAAGCAATAACATAATTGATGAAAGTTTAAAACTCAACATCAAAATCTCAGAAGGAATCAGAATGGTAATTTCACCAGCCCCAAATATCCTAGGGTACCCTGGATCTCAAAGGTGTTATTGTAATTACAAGGAAATGGATGGGGTGGGGTGGGTGCCTTGTGGTACTCCATTTCATCAGATCCTTTCATCAAAAGTATTAGGCAAAGCATATACTTTTGAATCCAGAAACCCAACAGATGGAATTGTAGAACAATCCAGAGTAGGAACAAAGAAGCAGAGATAGGGCTGAACTGCAATTCCAGTATGATTAGTACTGAGGATAAGTGGAATTGCAATTCCATTCCAGAGGTCGTACATCACCCATATCCATTTTGATTTTTTGTTTCAGGATAAATGTTGTCTAATTAGTAATTCTGAGGAAACTAGCCCCTCTACCTAACCCTGTTGTACAAAAAACCTAAAAAAAACCAATGTAAACACTCCTTTAAATTATGAAATAAATTGTGAGAGCAGTTTGGTGTAGTGGTTAAGGCGTCAGCCTAGAAGCTAGGAGATGTGAGTTCTAGCCCTGCCTTGGGTACAAATCCAGCTGGGTGACCATGGGCCAGTCACTCTCTCTCAGTCTTAGGAAGGAAATAATGGCAAACCACTCCTGAAAAACCTTGCCAAGAAAATTGTCCAGGCAGTTTTTGAAAATTGGACGTCACAAAACGGAAATTTAAAATGGAATAAGTAAGATTAAACAGAGTTTCTGGTAAAGACAATATTTTCTACTTATAGCCAAAAACAAAACAAAAAAGAACGCAATAGTATAATTTCCTTTAGCTAAGAAGCTAAATCAGCATTTAGTACTTAGATGTTATGCAAATAACAACCCCAATTCTACCCACTCAAGTAAAAAAATGAGACATGTTGTTCAGTAGTGAATAACTGCTACTAGAAACCTTGAAACTCTTAATGCATCTTTTAAAAAGCAATCAAAATGGATATTAAAGCAAATTTTAAGTTCACAGATGTCAATTATGGCAATTCTCACATAGTCTCTCTAGTTTAGGCTAAGCCAGACATTGTCCCTTTTCTACCTGCCTCCCCAAAAGGTATGGTATCTACTCCTCAAAACTGCAGCTGGGTCTTACAGTGCTTCCCAGTCAAATATATGATCTTTTATCTTTTGCCAGAAGTTGTCCACACAATTTGGACTCCTCCCATCTCATGTCATTTTAGGAATAAATATGTCCAAGCCTAGACACTCGTTTTTGCTCTTGCTTCAGATCTTGAAGCCAAAACATTAGTTAAATTATCTGCAGTGTCAAAGAATAGAGAAAAATTCCTTCAGGAAATCTTGAAAGAAAATCCTCTGCTTGCATTGCTTGAAAATGCCTGGCACAATTCAAATTTTCAATTTGCCTCCTTGCAGCAAACAGCAAACAGCCTGGTCAGCTTCAGCACACCTGATTTAGTATGAGCAGCTGATTGGTGGTTGGATCTGTCTCCCGGAATACCAGTTGTTCCAGGCTGTGGAGATCACCACCGCCCATCGCCACCATCACCGCCTATTGCCACTGCCACCTATCGCTGCCTCTGCATGCCCCATTTTCAGCTTCCACGCATCCCACCTGGAACAGGCCAAAAATGGGGCACATGGAGGTTGCGGAGGCTGAAAATGGAGTGCATGGAGGCCAAAAATGGGATGTATGAAGGCCAAAAATGGAGTTTCCGGAGGTGGTGATAGGCGGCAACGGCAATGGGTGGTGACAGTGGCGACGGGCAGTGGCGATCCCCACAGCTTGGAGCAGCTGATAGGTGGTGTTCCGGGAGGCAGATCCAACTGCCAATCAGCTGCTCGTGCTAAACCAGGCTGTGCTGAAGCTGACCAGGCTGTTTGTTGTTTGCTGCAAGGAGGCAAATTGCTGGGAAGCAGAGGCCAAAGGGTTGGGGCTGGTGGGTGAGCAGGGCTTCAGCAACATTCGCTGTATAAAACGCACAGACATTTCCACCCACTTTGGGGGGGGGGGGGAAGTGCATCTTATACACCGAAAAATATGGGTATATACTCTATATCTAGCTTTCTCTATTTATCTATCTATCTATCTATCTATCTATCTATCTATCTATCTATCTATCTATCTTTCTATCTATCCAGTGGTGGGTTGCTACTGGTTCACCCCGGATCAGGCGAACCGGTAGTGGTGGTGGGAGGCTCCGCCCACCTGCCTAGATGCTTCTGCGCATTGTGCGTGTGCCCACGTGCCCACAAACAAGCCAGTAGCGACGGGTTTTGAAACCCACCCCTATATCTATCTATCTATCTATCTATCTATCTATCTATCTATCATCATCTATCTATATCCACGGTATATGTCTATCATCTATCCATCTTCTGACTTCCACTTCACCAGATAAACCAAGCAAAAAAAGCATGAGAGATAATTCGATTGGAAACATTCATTTGCAATTATGGGTTTTAGCAAAATTAGCTCAGATATAAAAGTTAACAAATTATGAAAATGCAAATTGATGTAGCAGGGGTGGGCTACTAATAAAAATGGACTAAGTTGCCTAGAGAGACAGTTTAGTGTAGAGTACTATGGTGGTTAAGTCACCAGACTAGAAAGTGAGAGGCTATAAATTCTACTTCAGCCTTAGGCATAAGTCCCTCTCTTAGCCTAAGAAGAAAGTAAGGACACACCACTTCTTGTCAAGAAAACAAACTAGTCCAGGAAGTCACTGCCAATCAAGAATGAGTTGGAGGCAAAGAAGAAAGAAGATGAGGAAAGAATAGGGAGGAGGAGTGGGAGAGGAAGAAAAGAGGGAGAGGGAGGAGGAGGAGAAAAAAGGAGAGAAAATAAGGAGACGGAAAGGAGGTAGTGGAGGAGAAGGAGGAGGAAAAGAGGGAGACAATTGGGAAGGGAGGGGGAAGGAGGAGAAGGAGAAGAAGAAAAGGGGAAGGAGACGAACATAAGGAGAAGGAGAAAAAGGAGAAAAAGGAGGAGGAGGAGGAGGAGGAGGAGGAGGAGGAGGAGGAGGAGGAGGAGGAGGAAGAAGAAGAAGCATGGAGTTCTGGGAATTGAAGGCCACAAGTCAAAAAGTTGCTATAGTTGGCCACTCTCTGACGTAGGCAAAAAACCTGGGTGTAGATTACTCCTCTAAATCCAACCACAGATCAAAATATGTAGCATCAAATAGATAAGTTTGCACTAAAAACATTAAAGTAAGCAACATGCAATAAGAAGCATTGCCACGTGGTAAATTATGTGCCTGAACTATCTTTGTTTGGGTATCCTGTTTTTCTTTTGTTAAAGAGCCCATGGCAAACACAAAGCACAAAACTGGTTATGTCAGTGGACATTTCCTCACTGATATTAAATGTGGGAGCAAACATGCTCCACAACTGATCCAAAGGAGAGATCAGACCTCATACCTAATTAGTCTCTTGAACTTGTCCTTTACGTAGAATAGAGTGGTCCTTCCAGTTCAGCCTGTTTCTTAGTACACCCTTCTGACAAGGTAAGCCATATTAGCTTAATTGACCAGACTCAGGAAAGGCTGCAAGGTATCATTAACTTCACATTGAAGGTGTATTTGGCCTCGTGTTTTCAGCCACGTTCTGCTACATTGATATTGTGCAACTATCTTCATTTTTTCTATCCCCGCAATGATGCCTCTGCTCCACTTTTACTTCATCCACCCTGGTGTGGTAAACAGAACCTGTGACTGTTGTGAACCTTTCTAGTGCTTATGCAGGACATAATTGTTCTGACTGAACAATGACTAAGTTGTATCAAGGCAGTCCATCAATCAAATATGCGTCACTGTAAAGGACCGTTCTTTTACTCCAGGGATGTCCAATCTTGTCATGGGTGGCTGGGCAATTCTCAGAGTTGAAGTCCACATCTTAAAGTTGGGCACCCTGTTATACTCAGTTTATCGGTTGAAGTTGCAATACATGGAAGATAAACAAGCTTTGATTGATATAAATGTATTTTGAAGACTCTAAAGTAAGTTTGTTAAATTTTTTTCCAGTTTCAAGGTTTCTTTTGTTATTTACTGCTTCTTGTTACAACGCCAGCATCTAAATGCTATTGTTCATAGATCTGTCTTCATCAATCAAGCAATATGTGTTTACACAGCACATTAGATCACAGAGCAGTCAAGACGTTAGGTTCTAGTGCAATATATGAATACAAATTCATAATTTGTTAATGTTAAGTTCTGAGGTGAATAAGCAGTACTCGTAACTATGGCTTGCTGGTAGCACAATGCTCAAACTATGGCATAGTACTATCTCCAAATGTAATGTCATAGCTTGTTGATTACTCTCTTCTTCAACTGGCAGAGAATGAAAATATGCAGAAAGAAAAAGTATTTATCAAAGTGGCATCTTCAGTACTGTTCTGCTCTGGTGCTTTTGCCAATATGAATCCTTCACCGCTGATTTTATTTTAAAAACAAAGAAAGTAGGAAAAAATATTCTTCTGCCAACTAACTAGTTTGTTTGTTTGTTTTTTTGAAAAGTTTTTCAGCTTTATTTCTTATGCACATAACATAAAATGTACATTTTCTTATACATAATTAATCCTACATATACATGTTTCCCTTAAAGAAAGCATTAAAATAAGGCATTTTAATTACATTTGGAGTTGCTCTTCTATCCTTTCTTTCCCTCATTTCGCAACAACCCTTCTCCTCCTCTGTCCCTTCCCTCTCTCCTCTCCTCTCCTATTTTCTCCTTTCTCCTCTACCTCATCCTACTTCCCCTTCCTTTCCCCCATTCCTCTCTTCTTTCCCCCCTTCTCACCTTCTCTCCTACTCCTGTCCCCTACCCTTCCTTCCTCTCCTTTTTCCTTTCTTCTATTCCTCTCCCTCCCTCTCCTCTTCCTACCCTCTCCTCCTCGCTCCTTTCTATCTTCTTTGCTGTGAAATAGTCTCCTTGTTTGATATCTGAGCAACTCCTATAATCTAATAGTATATAGTTTCTTTCAATTTCTTTTCAGATTTATTCTCTCTATCAGTATTATCACCATAATTGTACATTTATTCTTATTATCTTCTTTCTTTTCCCATCCCCCTTTTTCATTTACTCTGGTGTCATCTGGGTTTCTATTTCTTTTTTATCCTCTACCTCTATCTTCTTATCTTCATATTTCTTTTCTAGCCATATATAAAATCTTCCCCATGTCTTGAAATACACTGATTCCTCTTTATCTCTTATTCTTAAAGTTAATCTATTCATTTCCATACAGTCTAAAATCTTTTTTATTACTTCACCTTCTGATGGAATTTTTTCTGTCTTCCAATTTTGTGCAAATAAAAATTCTTGCTGCTGTTATTATATGTATAGTTAAATACACATCTTCTTTACTATATCTCTCTGGGAGAATACCCAATAAAAAAACCTCTGGTTTTAATTCTATAGATTTATGTAATATTTCTTCCAACCATTTCTGTATTGGTATCTAGACCAATCATTTTTTGCTTCTAAACATGACGATCACATATGATATGATTTCCAACATTTGGCTGATTTATCCTTAAACATCTTTGCTAATCTTTCTGGTGGCATAAAAAATATGGAACGCTCTCACGAATTTGCATGTCATCCTTGTGCAGGGGCCATGCTAATCTTCTCAGTATCGTTCCAATTTTAGTATATGTGCTGCCGAAGCGAGCACCCAACTAACTAGTTTGGAGCTAAGTTACTGACATCTTAAAAATGATTGTAAATGCTGTAAATCTTATTCAGGAAACAGAAACTACCAAAACTGCCACAACAATGAAAGATGACCAAAGAAAATCAGACTCCAGTAAGGGTTTTTGTTTGAACCTACACTCTGATGATAAGTAGTGTGTTATACTTATTTCTCCACCCTTATTGCATCATGAGAATGTGTTCAAGCAGCCTTTTAAAAGTGACTCATTCCCTTTTAATGAATAAGAGGCCAATAAATCTACTTGTGGGGTGTTGTGGGGGCAGAATTTTGCTGATAAAAATCACTCAGATTCACTTTTTTCCTGAACTCTGCATGGGTAGGATTAGAAGAAGCGAGGAGGGCAGTCCCATTACCTGGGATTGATTTGGCTTGTTGGTTTTCAGGTGCTTTGTGGGAAGAGTTCTGTGATATGTGTGCTTATCCCAGATACCACTTGGCATCTCTGGAAAACAAAGGCACAAGGAGGGGGTGTCAGTTGAGGGGGGGCTCTTCATACCATTTTGAAGGTGGCAATGGTACACCCCTCCTGAAAAATCCCTCTGATAACTTGACAGATTTATTATTATTATTATTTATTAAATTTCTATACCGCCCTTCTCCTTTCGCACTCAGGGTGGTGAACAGCCAACTAAAAGCACAATATACAAAAGTTAAAAGCAATTTAAAATGATATAAATAAATTTGGCCCAATTTTAAGTTAAAAATCAATAACAAAGACTTTAAAACCAACATGGGGTCAGGCCAGCCCAGCTAACCAAAAAAGATGGGTTTTAAGGGCCCGACGAAAAGTCCGGAGGTCTGGGATCACTCGTATCTCTGGGGGGAGGTCGTTCCAGAGGATAGACGCCACCACAGAGAAGGCTCTACCCCTGGGGGTTTCCAGCTGACATTGTCTGGCTGACGGCACCCTGAGGAGGCCCTCTCTGTGGGAGCGAACTGGCCGGTGGGAGGCAGATTTAAACAACTATCACCCTGTTTCCAGATAGAACAGTTAGATTACAACTACAAAGACTCTGGGAAGATTGATTATCTAGATCCCTTTCAATCAGTATTCATACCTGGGGATGAAAAGTACACTGATCACCCTGGGAGATGATATTTTTCAGGGCATGAATGAGGAAGTCACCACTCCTGGTCCTTTTGGACTCTTCAGGGGTTTTCAGTCTAGCAACCATGGTGTTTGAGTGGTTGACAAATCACTACATCAGTGGAGAAACACTACAGATAGTCCTCGACTTACGACAGTTCATTTAGTAACTGTTCATAGTTGCAACGGCATCGAAAAAGTGACTTATGACTGTTTTTTACACTTACAACCATTGCAGTATCCCCGTAGTCATGTGATCAGAATTTGGATGCTTGGCAACTGACTCATATTTATAAGTCAATGTGGAAGCCATATTCACTTAACAACCATGTTCCTAACTTAACAACTGCGGTGATTCACTTAATAACTGTGGCATAAAAGGTGGTAAAATGGGGCAAAATTCACTTAACAAATGTTTTGCTTAGCAACAAAAATGTTGGGCTCAATTGTGGTCATAAGTCAAGGACTATCTGTATATTGCAATAGTTGCTGGTGTTATTTTTACCTTTTGTTGTTGATGTAAAGTAGTGGGAGTTTTTTGGTGAATGGGTTCACATCTCTGTCCTTGGATGCAGGAGGTTGTATGTTGTGATCTTTGTGCTTTTAATAGGCTATGGTGCAGCAGGAAGGTAGATTGGACTTCCCAATCCCATCTATCTCTGCATCTATTTTCTCTGCACCACAAACTTGTCTAATAATTTTGAGGAGCTGCTGAGGAAAGATGAAGGGAGATGAAGAAGGCCAATTAATGATTGGATTAAAAACTCTCTTCAGATGGTTTAAGTCTTAAGTATCAAAAACATCCCAGCCTTTCAGGAATTGATTGAAGTTTATTCCAACCGATATGAACTCATCTGGTCAGGATGCTTAGGGAGATGGCTTATTCAATGTACTGGATAAGAATCAAGCCTTTTCTTAAGACACAGGAACAGGCTAAAATGCAGAAATCAATGACTGAGCTGGGAAGATGTTGCAGTGATGTCATAGAATGCTCAGAGTGTAAATGAAAAGTCTCTGGATAAGCCATGTAAATATTTGAAGGAGGAGGATATCTCTAATAACACATTACTAAATTCAAAATGCTGGGATTCTGTGGACGTGCATTTTACATTTAATTTAATTAATTCAATTTATATGCCGCCCCTCCCCAAAGACTCAGGGTGGCTCACAATACATTTTAAAAATCATTATTAAAAAACATTTAAAAATTAAAAACATGAAAAACATTAAAAACTCATTCACGCCATTCATGGCCAGATCTCGTCAGATCACAAGAGTGAGATCAATGGCCCCAGGCCTGCCGGAAAAGCCAGGTCTTCACTGCTTTCCGGAAGGCCAATAGGGTGGGGATGGTCCGGACCTCAGGAGGTAACTGTTCCAGAGAGCTGGGGCAGCCACAGAGAAGGACCTCCCCCACGGGCCCGCCAGCTGGCATTGTTTAGCTGACGGGACCCGGAGACCAACTCTGTGGGATCTTACCGGTTGCTGGGAGCTATGCAGCAGAAAGCGGTCTCGAAGACAATCGGTTCAATGAGTAAATGTTGAAGTATGTGATGTGTTGTTAAAAAAAAATTTTTAAGTTTCAGTATCTGATGTGTCATTTAAAAAAAACATTATGGTATGGTAGGCAACTTTTATATAACTACACACCCATTTTTATATTTTGGAACACTGCATTCCTAAATTGTGTTTATCCTTCATATGTATCCTGACCTAATGGATCATGTACTAAATTAAGCATGTTGTGCAATAAAAATGCAGAGGAACAAGTGACATCTCATACTAAAATTGCTGCAGTGTTTTAAACTTTCTGTTATTGGGCAGAAAAAAACTAGAATAAATAAAACTAATATAAAACAGTTAGCATCCTATCTTCCATATTTACTCTGTAATTTTTCCTTCTCAGTATATATAACAAAACCTATATAACATTTCAGAAGGAAAAGAAGAAAAAGAGCTCCATTATCTTAATACAAAATGGAGCTCTTCAGACACCAAGTTTAAAATGTCCTTGATGGGGATCCAGGAAATGATGCTATCGGGTCTTCAGTAGAAGAATGGAACATTCTATAGAAGAAAAAAATATGAATATAATGTGTGCATATTCTCCTAAAAGAATATGGATGCATTTATAGCAGGGGTGAAATCCAGCAGGTTCTGACAGGTTCTGGAGAACCGGTAGCAGAAATTTTGAGCAGCTCAGAGAACCGGCAAATACCACCTCTGGCTGGCCCCCGAGTGGGGTGAGAATGGAGATTTTGCAATATCCTTCCACCAGGAGTGGGGAGGAAATAGGGATTTTGCAATATCCTTCCCCTGGAGTGGGGTGGGAATGGAGAGTTTGCAGTATCCTTCCCCTGCCATCCCCACCAAGCCATGCCCACCAAGCCACATTATGCCCACCAAGCCACGCCCACAGAACTAGTAGTAAAAAAAATTGGATTTCACCACTGGTTTATAGGAACATGTCTAAAATATCTTTGTTATCCCTGTGGAATCCTCTTGAAGCTGGAACTGTTAGTATAAAGACAAAGAGATAACCTGAATTATATCCATAAGGCATTAAAACTGCAAACATATAGTTCCAGGGAAGGAGAGAGGCAGATATGGGCTCCCCCTGAAATCTCCAAGTCTGGCTCTTTTTTGACATCAGAACTCCAAATGCCAGAGAACGGAGAAAGAAGAGGAATGGCTGAGCAGCAGGCATTGTTTCCCTGCTTCCCTAGGCAAGTCTTGCCTCCAAATCAAGCATGAA
This sequence comes from Ptyas mucosa, assembly GCA_012654045.1. Taxonomy (NCBI): domain Eukaryota; kingdom Metazoa; phylum Chordata; class Lepidosauria; order Squamata; family Colubridae; genus Ptyas; species Ptyas mucosa. The sequence continues at coordinate 4,690,192 of WNWU01000030.1, read as the reverse complement.
TCTGTTGTGGGGCAGGCAGAGTTCAATTGTCTCCAGATCGTATCTACTTTCTGAACCTTATTGAGGTTCTTCTCCTTACAGCAGTTGCTGATTAGAGATCAGTTATGGTGAGACCAAATTAGGGGGAAGATCTAGGAAATTTGCACATTTTTAAGCTATGTCCATCATAGGCCAAGGGATCAGACGTGGGTTTCAGCAGGTTCTGACCAGTTCTGGAGAACCAGTAGCGGAAATTTTGAGTAGTTCAGAGAACCGGTACTAAAAATTCTGATTGGCTCCGCCCCCATCTAGTCTCTGCCTCCCGAGTCCCAGCTGATCAGGAGGAAATGGGGATTTTGCAGTAACTTTCCTCTGGATTGGGGACATCATCATCATCATCATCATCATCATAATTTTATTTATATACCGCCCTCCTCCCGAAGGATTCGGGGCAGTGTACAGCCAATTAAAACATAAATATACAGTATCAAAGTTAAAATTAATTAAAATTCATTAAATAGTTTTGGCCGAATTTTAAAACCCAAAGTTAAAACCCGATTTAAAATCATTCAATTAGATAGCCCCGCCTGTCGGAACAGTAGGGTCTTAAGGGCACAGCGAAAGACCCGGAGATCTGAGATGTTACGAATATCCGGGGGCAATTCATTCCAAAGGGCAGGGGCTCCGACAGAGAAGGCTCTCCTCCTGGGTGTCGCCAGCCGGCATAACTTGGCCGACAGCACCCTGAGGAGTCCCTCTCTGTGGAGCGGATGGAGATTTTACAGTATCCTTCCCCTGCCATGCCCACCAAGCCACACCCACCAAGCCATGCCACGCCCACCAAGCCACACCCACAGAACCAGTAGTAAAAAAATTTAAACTCACCACTCCAAGGGGTATATGTCCTTTGGCTTGGACTTTTTTCTATTTACCATGACAAAGCTTGTCATTCTATCTCTACTTCTACTCATCCCAGTGCAAAGTCTGTTTGTTGGGGCACTCCCTAGTAGTTCATGTTAGGCATAATTCATGTGCAGCATGTCTGCCCCCTAATATTTATGATAGCGATGAGGTTGGCAGGCTTATTTGTCTTTCCTTCATCTGCAGTATTGTATAATTTCTCCTAACTTTTCTTTTAAAAAGAAAGAAGTTGTGGCTTAAGGCTGCTCAGCCAAAATTAATTAATTAAACTATTAATTAATTAATTAATTAATTAATTAATAGTTCAATTTATATATGCCGCCCTTCTCCGGAGACTCAGGGCAGCTTACAATGCATTAAGCAATAGCCTTCATACTTTTGTATATACCTGCTTAGTAGGGCTTTTTTGGCCTCCCCGAGCGGTGTTCTATTTTATACAAAGTCAGCTTATTGCCCCCGCAAACTGGGTCCTTATTTTACCTACCTCGAAAGGATGGAAGGCTGAGTCAACCTTGAGCCTAGTGAGAATTGAACTTGCAGTAATTGCAGGCAGCTGGAAGCTAAGTAGTACTTAAACAGCAGCAGTTTAGTCCACTGTGCCACCAAGGCTCAATAAAGGAAACCTCTCCTTTATTCCATGGAAGATGACTCATTAAAAATGAAAGCACCGAGATTTCACTGGCTAAGAAAGGGAAAGAACAAAAAACACTTCCATTATTTTGTTCTTTCTTTAGAACTTGGCAAAATTGGTTCTCTGTTTTAGGTTTAGCGTAATATGGAATTTAGAGTTTAGAGTTACAAAAAAAAAACCCTTCTATTTTTATTATTCTTTTTTGCAGATTACAACTTTTTCAGCATAATAATTATGAAAGCTATATCCATGCTGGGCAAAGAATAAATCAAAATAAAAGAGAACTGGCTGTATATTTCTTTGCTTGAGCCTTAAAGTCCTGCAATATAAGATTCTTTGGTCTTTCCAGAGAAAGATTTTAATTAGTATCTAATTTTTAGGTATTACATAAGCATGTCTCAGCTGCTCTGTTTTTCACGCAAAGGAAACTCAACTCCCAATGACTTTTTCACTGTTTAGGAGTGGTGAGGGCTGATTTCCTAGTCTATGCTCTTAAGAAGCATTTCTTTTCAACACTAGCCCTGCTGGCTTTTCTCCAAATAGTTTACTCATCTGTTAACTAAAAGTCCAAATAAAGACCTTGTCACCTTGGTCCCATTTAACAGTAACAGTTACCGGTATAAAACTTTTAACCCTTCTGTGGCTCATCTATATTCCGGAAACATAGAACTTGATTTTTCTAACAGCTTTGTTTTACATTAGAATGTAAGTAAGCTGCGCTGAAAATGGGCTACAGAGATTATAGTGGCACCTATTCAGCATGAACCCATATCAACTTCTATCACTGTTAGCTATTAAAATCCATCCGACTTTTAAAGAAGTAAATATTTGTAATTTGGTTTCTCTGTCTCTTAGCTAATATGCTTGAGCCATCCCACAACTTCCTTGTCCTAGACCTAGAGAGTGTCATGATCTCTGTGTAGCATGACACAGCTGTGGCAACCTACACAGAACACCCCACCTTGAATATTTTTGTCATTGAGCTGTTAAGTCTATTAGTTAGGAATCCAGTTATAACCCTGTTTCTTATTCATGGAAAAGTCTACCTTCTTTCATTCCTTCTTTGTCCACTAATCAAGTTACTAGTTCTTACTATTCTAGTTTTCTAACAACCAACTTTCAATGTACTAGAAACATGTTTAGAAACATAAACACGCAAAAAAGTGTTGAGTTAAAAATGGGGACAAATGGAATGAAATGGCAAAGGTTGTATTGCAAACAACAAAAAATAAGATTCGCACAAGATTGGCATACACAAAATGAACATCTCCGTCTCAAGATGAATTACATACATTTTGGCACCAAATAAAATAACAGGCCCCACTAAGAAAACAGAAAACAATTATACTTCATCTGATTTTTGTGAATTACAGCTGACATATATACATAAGTATGAAATATTAGCAATAAAACCAGACAAACAATCACATCACGTTTCTGGGACCATTCATTAAGATGTTATTTCCTTCCCACCAGTTCTATCAACATACAAACCTGATAGCTCACTAAAGGATGTAATTAAATAATCCAGTTTCTTTTAGTCATGATCATGATCTATTTTTCTTTGTATCATATCCTTTTCAACACGTGGACATTCTCAATCAGAGAGACATTAATTCTTATTGTGTCAGCCACAAAAAACTGCAATCCAAGAAAGAAATTTAATAATGGATTCATACACCCAGTATTATATAAGCAGACCATGGCACCCATAAATCTATTCCCTTCAGACAAAATTTAGATGAGTGAAGGTGTGTAGAGGGATGACTATTATAGACCGGGTAAGCTTTCAGTCAATGGATGGAGAAGTTTCAAGACTGATGAAGTGCACTTCAGAAGACCTGAAAGACCAGATTAGGGACAGATTGTCATGGAGAAAATCTATCTATATGGTCACTAGGAGTCAATGTCAATGATAGCACATAATCAATCAATCAGTCTAAACCAATTGAACTTAATGGGACTTAATCCAAATATAATGGGAGATAATCCAAATCTCCCAATTCAACATAAATTCTGAAATTTTGTTTTCAGCTGAGATGTAATTCAACTCATTTACATTCTGTTCCTTTGGTGGGGGTGGGGGGGGGGTGTATTTTTAAAAATTTCTTATATTCTCTCATTTCAGCCTAGTTGACTGGGATTGAGGACCCAGATTGTTGGGGACAATTTGCTGACTCTGTAAACTGCTTAGAGAGGGCTGCAAAGCCCTGTGAAGCAGTATATAAGTCTAAGTGCTATCGCTAGTGCTATTGAAGGTAAAGCAAGACTAAGATCTGATGAGTAATTGAAAGGGAGACCACCAGACCATACTAGATCTGTAACCAACAGGAATGTGGCCCTGAAATCAAGTCATAATAGGTGACTCTAGCTAGGTAACCTCAACTAAAAAAAAACCAGCATGTTTATGTTTCTGTAGGAGCCAAGCTTATTTTTGAAATTTTGCATTTATATTAATTGAGTGTAGCCTCAAATCTAATTAAAAGTTTTTCATTGTTGAAATCAGATTTCACTTCTTTTGATGTAGGGTAATGAAGAATAGCATTAACATTTGGTGATATTGTCCTAGCCATTGTCCTCAAGCCTGACTGACATTCCCAGTCTGTCAGGTAGGTTGACTCAGACAGATCAAACACTCCTTCTCTCTTGGACATATGCTTTTGCATCTAAGGTAGATGTTCCCAATCTCTCCATCAAACAGGAACAGATGGGTCGGAACTCTTAAGCATTTTGCAACAGATCTCTGGAGACACAAAACTAGATGGTCTGGTGCCTGAACTCAAATGTACCATCACCTCACAGCTCTGATGAATGGCTGGAATTATCCAAAGCCAATGGAGGTCCTGGATCAAAGAAGAATAGAAATCTTTGCTTCAAGATTCAGTTATGTCTGTTAACCGCTCTTATTAAACGCTAAATTTAATTTTTCTCTATATATTACAAACATTGTCTCTTATTTATAATTCTGTGTTCAAATAGGTCACTCTGTGTACTTTCAGACTGAGTTAATGATGTAGTTTTCTTAATAATTTCCTAGAAGTTGATGTAACCTGAAAGTCCTCTGTCTACTGAGATCACTGTGTATAACAAACCTGTCTTATAGACCATTGAGTATATTATTATAAATTGGGTTTATGTATATTTTGAGGGTTTTTTTAAAAACACCACTTGATTTTTATCTTTTGTGAGATTGTTTTCTCTCTGAGAGGGAGAAAGAAGAGCTAAAGTCATACATACTTATGCTGTAGGATTAGGAAGTTGCATAATAGAATTATTTCCTTAAAAACATTTATTTTTTTATTTTTTAAAAAAAGTTTTTTTAAAAAATAAAAAAAATAAACAAACACATAATACATCAATCCTTCAGTGTGTCTTCTCGATGTTTCTTCGTGTGACTTCTTCTTTTTATTACTCCTCCTATCTTCATTTCTTCCTTGATAATTTCCATTTCTCTGTTGCAATATTTTCCCCAAATTACAATACATTTAATATAACATTCTCCTTATTTAATTATCTATATCTCTTTTCTAACCAATCATAAAATTTCCCCCATATCTTATAATAATCCGTATCCACTCTCTCTTTAATCATCAAAGTTAATATGTTCATTTCTGCACAATCTAAGATTTTTTTAATTACTGTATTTTTCAGAGTATAAGACGCACCTACCTTTTTTGGTTTTTTTTTAAAAAAATATTATTATTTTTTAGACAAACATGCATACAAACATACAATGTATTTTCTTTGAACAGAGTATTTGGCTGGTTCACAAATTTAAACAGTGTTTAGTCATTTCAATTAAATTTACAATTTCTATATTTCCTTTTTGCCATATTTATTCATCTTTTTTTTAAAAAAACCAATATTCCCTTCATCCTCATCTCTAATCTTAATCAAATTCAATTTTTCCCTTCTATTCTATATTATACCACTTCCCATTGTTATCTATTTTTATATCCATCCTCACATTGGTTAATTATGTAATATTACAATTGTTTAATACAAATTCAACATTTTAATATAAATCAATTAGTTATATAACTATCTTTTTATATATTAATCAATATGAACATGAATATTCCAATTATTTCCATGCAATCCAATTTCTTACAAATCAATTAATTATATTTACTAATAATAATAAACCAAGTAATTTCCCTCTCTTATGTTACTCATTTTCACATCTTAAACTCTCCCAATAACGCACATAATTTTTCCCATATAATCCTCCAAATCACAACTTAATCATTTCTACTTTCATCACAATATATAATTAAAAATATTTCAATCATTACAATTTCCTTAATTAAATTTAAAAATGTTCTAACTGTTACCCAAGCTATAATTTAATCCTTTTTACTTTCACCACCATATACCATTAAAGGTATTTCAATTGTTACAGTTTATACTTATTCATATTTCTAAAAAAAATAAAAAAATAAAAACTTATCATTGTCTAGATTTCAAAAATACAAATATTCCAATTATTGGAAATATAAATATAAATATTTCAATTATTATTCATTTCAGTTTACAATCATGATTTCCCGTTTATTTCTTACTACTATTCATATTTCAATTCTAAAAATGTATAACATTTTTCTTTTTCTCCCTTCCCATTTTTATTTTTGCCTTTTTCTTTCTCCTTTTTTTCTCTTGTGTTTAAAATCTTGAACTCTCCTCTTTTGCCCTAAATTTCCCATTGTTTGCACCTGCCTTTTTTGGTGAGGAAAAAGAAGAAAAAGTAATCTCCCTCGGCCTCTGCCTAATTTTGCCTCATTGCACCAAATAGCAAACAGCCTGCTTTACTTTCAGTTTCGCTTTCAGCATAGCTTGATTAGCACAAGGAAAAAAAAATCTGTTCCAGCAATTTACCTCTTTGCAGCAAGCAGCAGAGCCCTGCGAAAAACAGCTGAGAGCAAATCAGCTGAGAGTCAGGAGGCAGATCTAATCAACTTGTGCTAATTAGTCTATGCTGAAGCTGAAAGGAGCTGTTTTTTCTTGCTGTTTGCTTGCAAGGAGGTAACTGCTGCGAGGCACAGGCCAAAGGGTGGGGGCCAGTGGGTGGGCAGGGCTACATTTGGTGTATAAGATGCACCTAAATTTTCAACCCCTTTTGCGGGGGGGAACGGTGCATCTTATACTCCGAAAAATATGGTACTTCCCCTTCCAAAGGGATTTTCTCTGCTTTCCATCTTAGCGCAAATATTATCCTCGCTGCAGTTATTATATATATAATCAAATATATATTTTCTTTACTAATTTTCTCTGGTAGTATTCCCAATAGGAACAAGTCAGGTTTTAAATCAATGCGTTGTTGGATTATTTCTTCTAACCATGTCTTGATTCTACTGCAATAGTCTCTAGCTTCTGAGCATGTCCACCATATATGATAATAAGAACCTGGTATTTGATGACATTTCTAACATTTAGCTGAATAGTCTTTAAATATTTTTGCCAATTGCCAATTTTTCCGGCGGCATATGCCATCTATTTTATATTGATTCTCTTTATATGCAGTGGACATTGTTAGTTTATAGGTCCTTCCCTATAACTGTTGCCATCTATCGAGCTCAATTGAATATCCACAATTTTTTGGCCAAGCAATCATTGTTTCCTTTACTTGTTCTTCTTCTAATTCCATACTAAGCAGAAAGCTATAAATTTTTAAAATTATTTTATCCTCTGTTCCCATGAGTATCTTATCCAGATCTCTTATTTCTAAATAAAAACCATATAATTTTGCATCTTTTTCATATCTTGCTTGTATCTGCATATGCATATATCAGTCCATCACAATCCCTTGTTCTTCCATTTCTTGTTTCCCTTTCAATTCCCCCTTGTCTGTAATTAAGTCTTTATATCTAAAAATATTTCTATAATTAACCATATTTGGGTGTATCAATGCTTCCATTGTTGATAACCATATTGGAATTTTCACATAGTATTTATCTCTAACTTTCTCCCACAGTAATAACAATGCATTTCTTACATAATATCTATGAAAATACGTATGTATCTTACTTCTACCGTACCATAAAAATGCATGCCATCCCAATTTCAAATCATGTCCTTCCAAAGTTAGTAATCTTGTATTTCTTAATTCGATCCATTCAAATCAATGCTGCTGCCTGGTAATATAATTCCCAATTCGGCAGTCCAAATCCTCCCCTTATTCTTGCATCTTGTAGCATCTTTATATTAATTCTTGCCTTTTTTCCCTGCCATATAAACGTCCTCATTATCTTATTGAAGTATTGAAAATAAGTCTTTACAATTTTTATAGGAATTGTCTGGAATAAGAACAATAAGATTGGTAATATATTCATCTTGATTATTGCTTTCTTTCCCATAAGCGATAGTTGCAAAGTTTTCCATTTTTCCAAGTCCTTCTCAATTTGTCTTTTTAAATTATAATTATCCTCTTTTATTGTTACACATCTTGAAGTTAGTTGTATTCCTAAGTATCTCACTTTTTTCACAATTTGTATATCTAATTTCTCCCTTAATTTTCTTTTTTGTTTTTCTGTAATATTTTTTACCAATTTTTTGTTTTTTCTTTATTTATTTTTAAATCTGCTACCTCTCCATATTCCTCAATTTGTAATAATAATTTGGGTCCTGTTTTTTGGGGGGGTTCCTCCAAAATAAATACTAAATTATCTGCAAAGGCTTGTAGTTTATATTCCTCTTTTTTAATTTTCATCCCTTTTATTTCTTCATTTCATCTTATATTTCTATTTAGCACTTCTAAAGTCAATACAAATAACAATGGGGATAATCCATTGATACATCCTTGTCTTGTTCCTTTTATCTTAACTTTTTCTGTCATCTCTCCATTCATCATTATCTTAGCTGATTGTTTATCATATATTGTTTTTATAGTATTTGTAAATCTCTCCCCAAAGTCCATTATCTGTAGTTGCTTTATCATAAACTGCCAATTCACATTGTCAAAGGCTTTCTGTGCATCTAGAAATATCATTGCCATTTGTTTTTCTGGATGTGTCTCATAATACTCCAACGTATTCAAAATTATCCTCATATAGTCTCTAATTTGCCTTTTAGGTAGAAACCCATTTTGGTCCATTCAAATGTATTCATTTAATAGTCTGTTTAGTCTATTTGCCATTATCGAAGTATGGTGGTGTCATCTGCAAACTTAATGATCACAGTGGATGGGTCTGATGATACACAATCATGTGTGTAAATGAATACAGGTAAGGGCTGATCACACAGTCCTGTGGGGAGCCACTGCTAAGCTTCAGTGGGGTGAATATGACAGACCCAACCCTCACTGTTTGTGGCTAGTTCCTCAGAAAGTCTTTGTTCCAGTCACAGATGGAAGAGGAAAAATCCAAGTCAGTCATTATTTCTGAGTAAGTGCATCCAACAATTGGAAACACAAATATTACCTCTACATGCCCTCCCTATGCATGGGAACGAAGCCACATTCTTAACTTTATACACACTGAATATTCCCACCGTGACATTTGTGTGTCCACCAGAAACAATTACTAGGTTAAAGCTATCAGGGTGGCATTCAAACCTTGTTCCCCTCCTGGGGTAATTGCTCTTAATTAGAGGTGGATCGTAGCCTTCCTTGAAGCATACTCAATAAACAAAATAAACCGAGATATATTCTAAGAAACTCATTTTATTATAAAGAAAATAAAAAAACATCTTACTGGCTAATTAGTTACATTTTGGCAGCGTTCCTGCCGGACCTCTTGGCATGAGAACAAAAGAAAGAAGGAAGAAGATGAAGGAATGCTGACATGCGCAGTTAATACTGATAAGAAATTCTGAGCATCTACAGAAAGTGGCAGAGTTCAAGCACAGCTGGCAAATTAAAAAACGCAGTGACAAAAGCCACCATCTTTTTAGTTATACTCCTACATTTTCTGGAACTTGACAGTACAGGTCCCAAGTTGCATAAAAGCCGTAGCTGAGCTGCGCATATTAACTGAAACTCAAAGACACAAGATAGCCTCATAATGTAAAGGAAGTGACTACTCAGCATATACCTGTTCGCCTTTCGAGAGAAGAGGTGAGTAAAAGGTGTGACTAGAATTGGACTCTGTTCAATTAAAGTAATGCCAAAATCGGTATTAAACAAGAAATGAAACCTGATGCAAATATGCAAGTTTTAAAATCCAAGATAAGAGAGCCAGTTTGATGGAGTGGTTAAAAAGCTGGCCTACAAATCGGAAGACTGAGAGTTCTAGTCCTGCCTTAGGCATAAAAACTGTCTCAGGCCAGTCTACATCACAGATTTGTTGTTGTGGGAAAACACAGGATGTGTGTTTTCTGCCTTGTTAATTGTAAAGTAATAAAGGTAGGAGAAAAAAAACTTTTCTCAACAAGAAAAGGAGAAAACAAGATGATTATCATGAACCCTGTACAGCTAGAACCTATAAGTGATACGAGTTACACTGCATCAAAAGAGCCCTATTCATACATGCTGTTATCCAACAAGAACATCTCATCAGCTTGCCTAAAATAGCACTGTTATGGGAGGATGTTGAAACCTGGTTTGGAATACAGGGAATCAAGTGTTCCTAACAAAAGTTGACAGTTTTCCACCCTTTTCTGACAAGTGCTAAAAAAACAAAACAAAAATGGATGTCATCTGTAAGGAAAACTACAAACCATTTTGGAACCGATGAGCAAGATGAATAACTTTTTCCCCCCTCCTCACATAAAAGATTTGCATCGCATGGATTCTTTCCATGGCATTTTAACCAAAAGTTACATCATTTTTCAGTTTTCTGAGCAAGAGTACTGCACTTGAGTGTTGCCCTCATTTAAATCAGTCCACTTTCTATTTTATCAAACTGATGAATCATGTATTTCCTCTACAGCTAGCGCATTGCTTTCTTTTCCTTTCATCTGTTCTTCAGAAGAATGATTCAACCCCTTTTTAATCTCAAATTCCTATTTGCACTCTCCAATGCTTTTATTTTAACTCCTTCCACAAAACCCATAAAGCAAACATATCTTGGCAGGCATTTTATGAGCAGCTGCTTCAAGGACAGCTATTAAATAAATCTATCTTCAGTCTAGTGATAGGTAGCACTGACACATCTTGCCAAAAAGGGTGTTCTACACTTCCATGTCTTATATTGACAAAGCGCTTCAATGTTTTCTCATGGCGAGTGCTGGAATCCTTCTGTTCATTAAATTATTTGCATGGCTTCCCAGAGTCTATAGAGTGAGCAGTTATATTGACTTTAAAAAACAATTAAGAATTCACTTGCCCTTTTACTTAGGAAAACCACTTGTCTGCCACAGCCATTTATCAGCTCAGCAAGTGGTAGTGCAGTTTCCCTGTGGAAAACTATTCCTCTGCTCTCAGTTTCAGCTTTTATCTGAACTGGGCCGACTGTCTGGAAATGTGAGGTGACCGAGTTCTGTGTCAAAAGCTCTGTCTTCTCAAAAATGTTTTAGAAGCTGTGAAAAAGTTACCTCATGTTGGGTAGTCCTGCCAGACACAAAATGCAGAGAAGAGAATTCCGTTCCTCGTGAAAATACTGGCTGCATGCGTTTGTCAGACAATAAGCTGCTGCTTAGGACAACAGCTGGCATAGCAAGTTTGGCTTCAGAGAACCAGAAAATGAAAGGGGATTCAAAATAAGATCAAATTGATAGTCTTATAAATGTCAACAGAGAAATCTATGTGTGTTTAAAATATAATGTAACGCCATTAATCTTTGAACTACTGTGTATATTATATCGTACTAAAATGATCTATAAATCAAGATGAAGCAAGCAGTTTAAAAAAAGCAGGGTTTTCTATTTATTCATATTTATATTTTGCTGCCGGAGTGGAATGTTTTCAATAACTGAATAGCAATTATTTCAAAGATGAAGTATCTAACGTAAAAAAAAATGAAGGAAGGAAAACCACAATTATGTTTTGCTTTTGTGAAGGGAAATTAGTAGTCGATGAAGTCATGACATTGTCTTTACATCTGGCACTTCATTTCTGAATAAATTCCTCACACACACACATAGTCATTTGAACAAGACTATTCCATATAATCAGCTGTTCTGACATTGATCTGTGCAAGCTGGTTGATGGGTAAGTGGAGGTTGCAGATGGCTGAAAATGAGCCAAAGCAAACACCTTCCAAATTCTAACTAAGCGTTTTGCGAAGGTGAGCACACTGCATGCTGATCGGTTGATCTGACTTCCTTTTCTGTGCTTTGCTGAGGCCCTCCCTAGATACAAAATTAAAATTTGCTGAGGCCCTCCCTAGATAAAAGGAATATCCATGCAACTGTCTCCAAATGACAGGCACATATGTTCCCTCACATGCAATGCCAGCAATGTCTGCTCCAGCCTAAGCAGAGAAGCAAGCAGATGAAGAATGAAGAAACTGCAGACATTCAGCTATCTTTGTTGCTGATGTCCAGTGTGCGATATTAATTTAGACAGTTATGGGCAGTGTGGCCAGAACACAAATCTAGTATGTACCGAATTCAAAATTAGAAGCCCACTTTGATCACAAGCAAAATTCTTTAAAAGTTTAACAAACTATGACTTTAGATTCATTGGAAAATTTCCATTCTTCTGTCCAATAACTGCTATGTACCTGGAAAAGTATTTTTTAAATGTTTCTCTGAATACCTTACTCTAGAATGTCACTCAATATTATGAAGTGATGGGTACCTATGATCCTGTAGATTAAGGATTTTTTCTCCATTTATAGCATTTGGATATCTTGCTAATACGGTAGAAAAGTTAACACTTCCTACTAAATTTATAATGAATAAAATATTTGCATTTCCTGCAGTGGTACAATTTTCATATTTTCCTAGGTGATAATAGCAATTTACTGTGGCTGAACGCAGTAAAAGAAAGACTGTACTCCTTGAGTGGATTCTCACTTTGCATGAACTATACTTAAGCATTAAATAGTCATTATTGTTTAAATCATAATTTGTTATGCCTGCCCAATATGCTCAGTTATAAACCGTGGTTTACAAAATGTTTGGGTTAATATCAAACAATGAATCAAAACTAAGGCAAGCACAATCTGAGTTGGCATGTAATTCACAAAAGGCAGCTAGGTTCCTGAATCCCAGTGAGCCAAACTGGAAAGTATAATTGGTCAGGTGTGTTTCCAAGAAGCTCTCTATATAAACAGAAACTTAAGCCTCTAGTCCCCGCTTGTCTACATAGCTTCAATCTTCTGAGAAATAACAAGAACATACTGAAATAGTATTTTTGTTGAAGAGATTAGTAACTTATTTTCCTTACCTAGGAAACTCATGTTTACTTAAGAACCATTCACGACCTCTTTTATAACATATAAAAACAAATATCCTCCTACAGTCCTTTTTTTTAACACTCATATCAGTTGCCAATAATTTATTTGCAGTTACGATCTTTTTTAAAAAAATACCAATGGGTGGGAGGTTAGTTTATAAAGAGAATATTGGCCCTCAATTTTCTCTGATACTGTAATAATATGCAGGAATTGCCTGAGAATAATCTGATAGTTAAATTTGAATCTGAAAGAAGGGTGGAGCAGCTTCTCAGAAGTTGTTAGCCGTTGGAACCCAGAACATATTAAGCCTTTTAAGGTAATCCAGGCAAGAAGCACAAACATAAGTAATTGTTAAGATGATGTTAACGGAATCTTGCAAGTCTCAAAGTATCCTTCCCATCCACTTCTCTCCTGAAACTAGGAAGAGTCCCTTCTAAGATACCTATTCTACCTCTTCTTCAGACTCAAATTTTGTTCACCACTGTTTAGGGTGCAGCTTTTTCCTCCTGTATCCCAAGATCATTCCCATATACTATCATATATACACAACATTCTGCAGATTAGACACTTCGGATATGGCCATGCTTACCTTGAAATTAATTATTGAAATTAGCCTTTAATATAAATCTTCTAAAAAAACCCACCTCTGATTATTTGACATCTTCCACAATACCAAAACCTTCTTGAACTGATTGTGAGTAGGGCAGCTCCACCTGACCTACCCATCTCTTTCATCAAGAATAAGTCTCTGTAATTGTTCAATCGTTCAATCTTCAATTGTTGAATCAAAGATATCCCTGTATGAATAAGAACAGTTATTGGAAAATTTGTTTTCACTATTTTCAGTTAAGAGGACTACCTTGACCATTTTATCAGTCATTCCTACTAACATATGTGAGAAACCATCACAAGAGTATTTCATCCACTTGAAAGTACTCGTGTTGATAAAAAGAACTGAGTGGAAAGAAATCAGATATCATATTTTTGTTAAATTACCAGAATAAGAATTACATTTTCTTGTAATGAAACTTTTTAATATGTTATTGTATTAAATCACAGCTGCTTGTAACACAAAACCAACCTTGGCTAATTTTTAAAAAGTTACCATTGGACTTGCTTATAGTTACATGGACTGTTTTTATCTCTAGAACTCCAGGATTGTGCTGCTAAAATTCAGACAGAAATTAAAGATAATTGTAGCATTTTTGGCTTTGAATGTGGAATCTATGTCCCCCTACATTATTTTTGAACTCCAAGAGCTTTAAACTGCATTTTCTGGTGCTGCAAATTCAAATTCTAAAATGTGGTTATAAAATGCAATTAAAAATGTCTTCATTATGCCTATTTGCTCTGTTAGTGTAAGCTGCATATACAAGAGAACAAGATCTGAATTGATACATTGAATTCTAGAAATAAATAATGATGAAAATTGGACCATGTCTGTAGGTACTGCTGCTCATACATGTAAACATGAGCTGTATTACGCTTATTTTGAATTAGATGATTCATGCATATATGAATGTCTTTTAATAAGAGACTATCAGCTGCACAAGGAATAAGCCAGCTCAGCTTTTCCTCTGTAATCTCATATGGCATCTCACATATGTGAAAATTTGCAACAGATGTGAAAATTTGCGGGAAGAAGGAAGAATTGCCTAAGAAGAACCCTCTGGTTCTACTGAACATGAAAGTTTCTGCAGGCAAAGGAACATCAGAAAGATACAAGTCAATGTTCTTATTGTGGTCTCTGGAACAGCAAATAGATTTGTTCTTCTGTTCTGCATTGACCTGTACCTGTACCTTGTAGGTACAAGGAGAGAATGTTTGAGCAAATCACATTTGCTCAAAGCTGGACATCACTCTTGGTTTAAGAGGACAAGTATTTCCAAATATAGAAGTACATTGTTCTTTCAGTTATCAAAAGAATTGTAGGTGTGCAAGTTAGGTTGTTGTCTGAACAGAATGCAGGTACAACTGTTTAATAATGGTTCAAAGATATAACAGCTTTGGAAAAAGCGATTTACGACCCATCCTCAAAGTTATAACTGTCACACCACCCCATGATCATGTGATTGTAATTCTGCTACTTGAAAATCAGCATACATTTACAACAGTTGCAATATCTTGTAGCTATGCAATTGTGATTTGCTGGCTTCCAACAAGCAAAGTCAATTGTGTAAGCTAGATTCATTTAACAACTGCAATAACAATTGCCATAAAATCAGATCCTTGTCATGTTATGACTCCCTGAACTACCGCATTGCTTAGCAATTGAAATTTTAGTCTCAGTTGTAGTCACAAATGAAGGACTATCTATACTTAAGTATTACTTTTCAATGTATTCAACATCATGAATTCCTTTTAGCATCACAGTTCAGTTTTAATTGCGACTAAATATTACAAAAGTTTGTACATAGGTGAAATACTTAAAAAGCAAACAAGTCTGAGAATGGCAAACTTTATTTCAAGAAAACTTTCTATATTTTATAATATCTAGTGATCATGAAAAAAAAAATCTTATTTAGAAGATAATACAAGGCAGTTAGGTAAAAATTCAGTATACATTCATATTCCCAAACATTACTTTTCTTATTTACTACTGGAATAAAGGAGGCAATTCCTACTGTTGGTAAGTCTTCATTATAATCAAAGTATGTCTCTAGTAGCAAGACTTTCAGCTTCTTTTGAAAAGTTCTGGAACAAATGTGAAGACATCTCTAATACTTCCAAATATAATTTTAAATCATGAATTATAAAAATAAATCCCAGACTCTACTAGGACCAGAAACACAAGACATAATTTAAAAATTATGATACTTTTCTGGTATCAAAAATTATGAACAACTTTGATCTTGGAAGGCTTTTTTAATATATCTATGATGATATTCGATCTATCCACCTTGCTTTACATTAGATGCTCAGAACTAATGTGCTAAAGTTGTCCTATGCTGGCAGAAAGTCTTGTTGAAAGCAGGACTCCTCCATTTGACTCCTACTGGGGCTTCAGCATACTTGAGATGTGTTCAGTGTCGTCTACCCATTACTTCTTTGGGAGTCGAAAAAAATCCAACCCTTTAAACTTTCAAAATCTTGTTCTTTGACTTGCCAGAGCAGGTAGTGGATTATATAGGAAACTGCTGGGTAAAAAGAAAAAAACCTTCCACCTGTGGTGCTATTCTGCTGATAGAGAACCCAGTTATTCAACCATCTTACAGCATGCATTCAAGAAGACTTATCTGAGCATATTCAATGTCACAGTACACGTAAATTATGCAAGAAATGTTCCAGTATTATTTTGAACTAAGGCATAATAATGCCAGTAAGATTATGATGCTAGTAATGTGTTTAGGATCACTAATGTAATTTGTGCAATACAAAACATGTGGCTGTTTAAAAATGCAATTGCCAAGTATAAAATTGGAAAGAAACCTTGTGTATGAAATTCCAGGGAAAGGATGTTAGCATGCCATCTTTTTCTAATTACTACACATTAATTTTTACAGGATACTCATCTAATTTTCTAGAATAAATCAAATTTTATTTTAAAGGTAAATCATTACAACTTTGGAAAACATCCTCTTTTATTGATTAATAAGAAACAAAGTGGTGCATATTTCCACTTATTCCTCATGCTCTCCACTTCATATTTACCATTAGAAAAATAGAAGATTTGCAGTAGCCTTCATGCGCCACATTCAAAGTTAATGATGACATTGGAAAAAAAGGGCTAATGCAAAAATTGGCCAGCTCAACTGCTGTTATCACATGAATGATCTTTCTTCCTGTTCAGCTTGCAGGAGCAAAGATTTTTGGTCAGGTCAATCTCACCAAGCTTGATTGAATTTAGCTGTACATTTTGCTGTCCTCAACAATGGCTGATCCTCAGACAAACATGATGACACTTCAATCTGCAGATAATGGAATAACACTGATGTGTAGAAAGTTATCCGGATAACTCATATGTTCACTTAGCCATTGTATTGGTGTCTCCAACATCGGTTCTATTCCATGAATCATCACTTGAGTCTTCTTTTCACCATCTGAGAAAGAGAAACTGCTAAGCTAGCATTTGTCAGATTTAAAAAGAAACAACTATATCTTAAGTATACGATACTGAGTTTCACAGTGAAATTCTACAGAATCCTTGGTTTATTGCTACTGATTATTATCTTACCACTGTTCATAAGAATTTGTAAAGGCACATGGAAAATTCTAGTAAATGAAGCTTCATAACATTATCAAGAAGCTGCTGCTGTTTTTTTTTAAACCATTGTAATCTTAATACACCATCCTTTCTGTCATTGTGCACATTGAAGTGAAAAACAATAGTTTTAAGAACAGGGCTTCGAAAGGTTTATTAAATGCAAAGGTTTTAAATAAATTTGAGTGGCAGTAATTTACAAAAGGACAAATTATTTGCATAATTGTGTAATAATTAACTGGATCCAGACTAAACAGGCTTAGAGCAGACTGAATGAAATCATTTGGAGCAGTTCTTCAAGATTTCAGTGGATCTACAATAAAATACAATTAAAATAGGTCCAATCTTGTACATGTCATAGAAATGAAATATGTACCAATAATACAGGGGTATATCAATACAAGGTTCAGAGATTATGAAAAGAGCTTTCGCTTGGGCAGACACCAAGGTTGGCCAATTTAATTTTGGTTTAAATTTTATTACAGAAAATCCAAATCAAATTGTCAAATTGTTCTAACTAGCATTAGAAAACCAGCAAATGAAATGCATGATATTTACAGGCTAAATTGCTTCTTTGAGAAAATGACCCTGTCATATTTCAGCTAAATACAATCTGCTAAGTATCTTCAAATTGCTACTAAAAAACCCTGTCACTTTTAAAAACTGTTTTAAGGTGATTGAATGAATGAACATGTCTAAATGTAAATCTAGAACAGGGGTGTCAAACTCAAGGCTGGATGTGGTCGGATCCGGCCCATAAGGCCCTCCTGGAAAATGTAAGGGCCCGGCCTGCATCACTTCAGCCCAGTTTACCCAATGTGAAGTGGAAACATTGGGCCAGAGTGGCTTTGGCTCAGTCTGCCCAATGCAAAGAGGAAACATGCCAACAGTTTGGGAGCAAGCTGGCCATGCCCACCCAGATTGCCATGCCCAATGAGTGGTGTCAAGCTGGCCATGCTCACCCAGTCGGCCATACCCGCCCTGCCCCCTGAGGTCAACCACAGCCCTGATGCGGCCCTCAATGAAATCAAGTTTGACTACCCCTGATCTAGAAGAAATATATAGGCTTAATTTTATTTGTGGCAAAATGAAACCTACCAAATTTCCATATGAAAGCTGCAAGGGACTTCTACTACTGTATTTGGGGTCTTTTGAAAATGAGATTTGCTCAGCTCTGCTTTCTAGGGGTTATTTTTTTGATGTTTTCAGAATGATATGTGGAGGGAATGAAAGTGCCTTTGTTAATTGGGATGAAGCTGTAAAGAGACTGAGTAATCTGTACACTTACATATATATTGTAGAGATACTCCTGAGTAAATAATGCATATGGTTTCAAGATGATAATTGGAGACAGTTTTTCCACGAGAAGCCTTCACAATTCAGGAGTTTCAAGATAGATTTCATTTATTGGAAAATTTAAATGAGCATCTTACATCAAAGAGAGGTCCTTGAGAGAAGAAAGCTCTAAAATTCTGGGAAAGATTAGAAATTGTGGGCACTTTCATCAAAAGTTTGAAGTGAAATGTATTAAACACTTTAGTGTGGCAGAAATAGCCACTAAAAATTTGATATTATTAATATGATAGACCAGCAAACAAGAATGTCCCCATTATTGTAGAAGATCTTCTAAAACCTTGTGAAGAAAGTTTAGACATTTAAAGGTTAATACTTCTTGTTCTTCAAAACATCAAAGTCAAGATCCTAGAAGTGGTACGAAGATAGCTAAGAGTCTATCTATACCTCACAAATCTGCTTGGGCTCTTCCAGAACAATTACTTCAACAGTGCTTCGCTTTATTTGTAAAATTCCTTTAAAGAGGAGGTATTCCTGGCTCCACTTTTATATACTTTTGAAAAGTTATGGAGAAAAATATTAAATGCAGTTCGCAAAAAAGACAGAGACATACAAGATCTGATATGTAATGAAGGATAATAACATTGAGGACAAGATAAATTTATCTTTGATTTATTAAATATGGCAAAGTCTTTGTGTAGATCATGCCAGAACACAAATTATTAAGAGTAATCAATACACAAGAAAACAGGATTATTCTTCCAAGGAAATTTTAGATGAATAAGAAGCTTGTATAAGAACAGAATTTGGAGGAACAGAATAATTCACAGTAAGAAATAAGAGTGAGAGAAATGTGCATTTTCATCATATTTGCTTAACTTGTCTAGCAAATAAATTATCAGAATAATGGACCAAATCAAAATAGAAGGTGAAAATACCAAGTATTAAAAATAAGCAAATTTAAAGAAAACTTGGAAGAGCACATTATGGAAGTAAAAAAATAGAAAATGAAAAATCTAGGTTAATATTAAGAAAACTAAGACAATGCCAACCACTAAGCTTAGTGAATTCAGAGTTAATAGCAATGAAGCAAAAATTAAGAGATCAATTTATTTTCTTGGGCTCAACAATACATGAAGATGGACAATGCACTAGAGAAGTACAGTAAACAGGAAATTAATACTAGTAGAAAGGCAATGACCAACTTAGACAAGATCATGGAGATAAGAATATTTTTATGATAACAAAGATCAGAATAGTCAAAATCCATTGATTTCTTGTGGTAACATATGCTTGTAAAAGCTGACACTAACAAAAGAGCAAGAGAAATAAGATAGGTGCCCTCAAGTTATAGATCTCGAGCTGGTTGTTAAAAATTCCATTATTCCTGGATAAAGACTGCTCACATGAAGTGATGACCAGGAAACAATAAGAGTTAAATTTAGGGTAAGGGTTAGGGCTAGGGTATATGCAGCAAGTAAACAATTGGCAAAGAAAAAAATGACTATGCCTGGAAAGACTAAGAGAAACAGAAGGGGCAAGGCAACATAAAGTGAATAGATGTAATCAAGGAGATTCTCAGTTCTCAGAAAAGTCACAAATTATCTCTGTGGATATGTCCAGATAAACAGCGTTTGTTCATACAGTAGTGAAGAATTTAGCCTGATGTAATGACGTTTAACTAAAAAGCTATTAAACTTTATTTTAATATACTATTGTTTTAAAAGCTATTTTCTTTCTTTTTTGGCATCTCTTAATTGGTGTACTAAACAGTGCCAGGCTATTAAATTTATGTATTTAAGTTGTTAAACTGAATTAGAGGAGAGATGTAACTTTGCCCTGAATAAATGTTGGAAAAGCATGTTCAGCATTACTCCACCTTAAACCATACAACCATATCTTACACCAAACTAAAAAGTTTAGCCACTGTCAAATGTTCTCCTAGCTGAAAAACATGCTGAGGGAAAGGGTGTGTTCATTCAAATGGCAATAATTTGTCAAGTCAAGTCATCTTTTCCTCAACACATTTTTATGTCCTATAACAAAATATAAAAGCAGAATCCTACTACATCATACAATAAAGTCATTTTATGCTATTGTATTAGAAATGCCTTACTTTCATTAACTAAACAGCTCATTGTTTTCCAAATGTTCACACTTACAATATGAGCAAGATTTTTAACACTGCATTAAAGACCCTAGTTTGTTAGTAGTAATAACTAATATTTGAACTAAGACTTGAAGCATAAATTTTTAACTTTACTAGATATCCTATATTAGTTTAGATAATTCAACAAGCTCACATGAATAAAAGGAATGCACAGTGAAATGTAAATTTTGGGGGGTGAGGCCTAGGAAAAGAGCCATTTAGATATTTTCATAAGGTCGTTCAAATGCATTTTTCTTTTCTGTGGACCAGTAAAGATTTGCCTAATCGAATCCACTCCATGAAGAGCCCCTGACTAAAAGGGGCTAAAATTCTAAAAAACGTCAGTCACAGCCATGTTGGTGTCACAGTCAGTGGGGTCAGGTCACAGAGGGCTAACTGAGTCTGACTATGGCCATAGCAAATAAATCAAACACTAACTTTAAAACAGCAATTAATCTTAGGCAACTTGTGGAGGAGAGAATGAGATCTAAATCTGAAGAACACACATGATGTAGCAGTAAAAATGTGCATACAAGCCTTGATAGCTTTTATCCAATGATAATAAGCAGAAGTATTATTCATACAAATAGTACAAATTCAAATACCTCCACTCAGGCTTGCATACAAATCATGGCAAATGATACCAAGTTTCAACTAATTTTGGATGGATACTAATCATTACTTTAAAACATAATAATTCTTGAATAAAAGTGGATGCAAAGAGTTATGTTCAGAATATAAAGTGAAAGAGAAGTGGCAGCAATACTGAAGTAAAGAATACTTTGCTGCTGAATTCATTTCATTTCAGCTAAGGATCTTGGTTTATGAGCACAGAAAGCACAGGAAAAGCTCACTGTAATTACTTTAAGTCATGACAGCCTGTGGCAAGGGATTTTTTTTCTTTTTACTATCCAAGCAATTCACAGGAAGTGTTCCATAGCCCTCTAGCAAGTGCAATGTGAGCAAACCCCATCCTCTTTACAGGTCATAAGAAGAAAGAGTTTGGCCTTATAATCAGTACTGTGTTTCAGAGTTCTGCAAATATCAGCAGTATGGCATAATTATAGGAAATGTTTTCCCCAGCAAAAACATTAGGAGGAACCCTTGAGTTCTTGTTGATCTTGTTGAACAACTCAGAAAGTATAACAATGAAAATAGGAGCCTGGTTTAGCTCAGCAGACTAAAAGCATAGTGATTTAAACCAGCTGTCTGCAATTACTGTAAGTTCAAATCTCACCAGGCTCAAGGTTGACTCAGCCTTCCATCCTTTCTAAGGTAGGTAAAATGAGGACCCAGTTTGTGGGGGCAATAAGCTGACTTTGTATAAATATACAAAAGTGTGAAGGCTATTGCTTAACGCATTGTAAGCCGCCCTGAGGCTCCGGAGAAGGGCGACATATAAATCAATTTTTTTTTAAAAAACCTGTTTCCACATATTAAGTTCCATGCTAACAGAATAACAGAGTTGGAAGGGACCTTGGAGGCCTTCTAGTCCAACCCCCTGCTTAGGCAGGA
Organism: Ptyas mucosa; assembly: GCA_012654045.1. Taxonomy (NCBI): domain Eukaryota; kingdom Metazoa; phylum Chordata; class Lepidosauria; order Squamata; family Colubridae; genus Ptyas; species Ptyas mucosa. The sequence goes on along the minus strand of WNWU01000030.1, from coordinate 4,668,227 downwards.
AACCCTACACCACTGTAAGAGAGAATTGGGACATAGAACGACTTAATGGTATCTGCAGAGTATAGTGCTGTAGTTGTCGACTAAAGTTTGTCAACTTTTAAGGAAAGAACCTGTAACTTAAATAAAAGTATCCCAGCAAATTCTATCATATAAAAAAACCAATGCCATATACTCAAAAGAATGGCAGACTAAGCAATGTGAGCACACATCAGTGTTAAGAATAATTAAAAAAAACAAGTTGGATACTGAATTAATTTAATTCATTTTATCTGGAAAACATTTATGGATTATAATTCTGCATACAGACTTGTAGCACAACTGAAATTTGAGTCTCAATGTAATTTTTTAAAAAATACTAGATTTTGCCTGACTTGTATAATAATGAAACTTTCCCAGATTAGATAAGAAATTTCTATTGTGCGTTTGTTCTGATTGATGATTGGCTGCCTTCCCTGACTACCAAATATTTATTTGACTTTAATAATTTTAAAGTGCTAAATTATATAAACTGCCTTTGTACACACTAATTGAGTGCTATTTCCAAAATCCTTATTCACTTTGTATATCTTGTAAATCTCTTTTCTATTTCATTTCTGTTCTTTCTTCTTGGTTGTGCTTCCATACATTAATAAAAAGCAAAGAAAAAATAAAAATAAAATTCAGGTAATAGCAAAGATAGACTCATCACATTAATCCTTAAATCAGGGATACAAAAGTATGTGTAAGAGCTTGTAGAAGGTGTGATAAATTCTGAATTGTATTATAAGGTATTAATCTGAAAATTATTCAATGCTTTTTCAGAAAATATGTTTGGGTCTTAGGTTCTTTCTATTCATATATGATCATAGATGATTCTATTCATAGATGATATTGCTCTTTATTCCTCCTGTAATCATCCAACACATATACATACTATTCCAAATGCCCCTGAAACTTTAGGAAGAGATTTACAAGGGTACAAAGAGAATGAATTAAACACTCTTCTCCCCATACCTATGTCCATAATGGCTGAAGCTCTCTAAACCTGAGGTCCACTCAAGAATTGATTGAACATAAATGTGAAATAGTTTGAATCAATTGATTCCAGACAAAGAAACGTAACATAATATAAATAATGCATTCTCAACTAGAAAATGTTGAGTTGTTATTGCTGGACATTGTCCTAAAGCTGATTTGTCTTCTCTTAGTTTTCAAAAGCTACAAACTAAAAAACAATTTATTCTGATCTTGCCAAACATAGAAAAGGAGCAGAGACTATATAGGCTCGGCAAAGTCCTGTCCTTGCCCAATTAAAAATCCAGAATCAGATTCCGTTGCTTCTGCTATTTGTCTTCTATTTTTCATGACAGATAGTCCTTGAGTTATGACATAATGAACTTGGAAAGTAGAGATAGCAGTTGTGCCAGTCATAAAGCAGGTCACCATGTGTCTGGACTCAATTTTATGACCATTTTTGTGGCAGGTATTAAGCAAACACCGAGCAAACAAAACATGGTCATTAAGCAAAACCACTGTTCACTAGGCGGTTTTTACTGGAAATGAGATGTAAAGGCCAGTTTCTGGAAGAAATATCATAAATCGTGGTCACATGACTGTGGAGCACTTCAAATAGTCATAAATGTAGACCAGTTGCTAAGCACCCAAAATATGTCGTCATGACCACTGGGGGAAGAATGAGCTCAGAATTTCAAAACTATGTTGTAAGTAGCTTTTGGAGGTCTATTGTAACTTTAAACGATTGCTAAGCATGGGATTATAAATCAAGGATTACCTCTATGCTTTAGCTTCATTTCAAATTTAAGATTAACACTACAACTCTCCAGACCAAGATGGTTAAAAAAACCCACCCCACTCTAAAAGCAAGAAAAACATATTCCAATACGTCTTTTAACAGAATACCTTCAGAATTAATTGCAGCAGGACAAACTTCTCTTAGGAGATCACCCAGTGTATGTAGCTGTCCATCTACAGCAACAGGACGGAATAGCTTCTGTATAAAAGGTCGTTCTGGTGTTATCTAGCAATAAAGTGTTAACTTTAGTATATAGTTATACATAATTATCTCACAAGAGCATGAGTGGTAAAATAAAACATTTCACATAGCACATAGCAATAGCACTTAGACTTATATAGCGCTTCTCACTGTTTTGCAGCACTCTGCTTCTCAAAGCGGTATTTACAGAGTCAACATATTGCCCCCAACAATCTGGGTCCTCGTTTTAATAACCTCGGAAGGATGGAAGGCTGAGTTAACCTTGAGCCGGTGTGGATCAAACTGCTGGCAGTCAGCAGAATTAGCGTGCAATACTGCATTCTAACCACTGCGCCACCATCGTTTTTTTTAAAAAAATAATGCTTTTTTAAAATTTGAAATAATTTTCTTAAATAAAAATGTGACACAATTGTGTAATAAAAGCACCATGGCAGATTAGAAAACACCTCAAAACCTCAACTTCATGAAAATTCTGTATGATGTAAACATGTTAAACCACATCATAAATCTGCAATATCAATATAAATCACACTTTGCCAACAACTGTTTGTAGATCAGGTGGACATTTTAAACATGACATATTTTTCATTTAACAGTTGGAAAGGGAGATGGGGAACAGAGATACAGAAGATGTGAATTTTAAGATATTTTCCAACATTAACTTAATTCTGGTCCTGAAATAATCTAGCAACTGCAAAATATTGAGTTTGGCAACAGTTACCCATGTCTTAGTTACATAAAAATTAAAAATCAACAAACCTGATATAAAAATATATTTGAAGAGCATTCCGAAGTTTTTGATAATTATACAATACATTAACTATACTGCTGATTGGTTCATGATACAGTAATTGCATTATGCCTATGCTGAAAGATCTGTATCAATTTTTTAAATGCAATTTCAAGGTGCTCTTTTAACTTTTAAAACCATTAAGTGATATAAAACCTGATTATTTATAGTGGGACATTTCAGACTGAGTTCTGAGGTCTCAAGTAGCCACAAGGGACTAAGGAAACAACAACAAAAACCCTCCCCACAAAAGACTACATTTGAAAGCTGTTGACCTAAGGGACCATATATACAATATGGGTACATCTAATCAGTGACAGAAAAGACCCTAAGACAGGGGTGTCAAACTCTATTTCATTGAGGGCCGTATCAGAGTTGTGTTTGTGCTCTGGGAACGGCATGGTTGGGGTGGGTGTGGCCAGCTTGACATCATTTATGTGAGGAGGCACCTGAGATGGCCCGAGTAGGGCTGGGGGGATCCTCCTGCAGCCCTGTGCCAGGGAAAACACAGGCCAGATCTAAGCATCCCACTGGCCGGATCCAGCCCACAGATGTTGAGGTTGACACCCCTGCCCTAAGGTGATCTGACAAAACAAAAAAAGGAAATACAACTGTTTGAAGTTTTGACTGAAAGGCAACACTGTGAAACTATCTAAATACAAATGTGCAATACACTGATTTATCAAATTGCACTAACTAATTCTGCAGTGGTTCAAAGATTAGATTATTATTTAAAAAGTAATGAGCTATATCAATTCAGCTCTTCAAATCATGTAAAAAATTTGAACTGACTTAGCTGACACACATTCCCCAGTGGAAAGCCTCCCTTGTAGTTGCTACTAGAACTTCACTGTTTTACTCTTAAGGAGTTAGTGGACTTGTCCACATATTTTGAATTGCTTGATAATTAATTTAGGAATCACATATGTATTATTTTTGACCCATACTACCTAAAGAGTTCTGAAAATGGAAAGTTGGAACATCAAATAAAAATAGTTTCACAAATTTAATCTGGGAATTGAGTTTTATTTGAATTTTAATCAAGTTTGTTTCATTTTGAAACCTCCTTAAAAGAGTCTTGATCTACTCTGAAAGCTAGTATTAAAAAGGTAAAGCTCAGATTTCAGTCACATACAGTAAATTTTTAAAAATTCTAATGTTATTTTAAAGTAACATGTACCATTACATAGTAACTTCTTCCATAGGTAAGCTGATTAAATACTACTGTCTTCTTCCTAGAACACTGGCTAACTGGCTTTTAAGCAATATGTATAAGCCAAACGATTTATACAGGATGTAATCATAACATAAAAAAACATAAACCACAAACTGTAATTCTTAAGAAATGAAAGCCAACAGACTTACTAGTCTTTACATCTACTGTACATAAAAGAATGGATTTCCTAATTATATTTAAACCACAGCAAATTGCCTTAAATGTTAAACCCACACAATACCCCTTATGATTTCCACATGTCAATTTTTTAGCCATACAAAAACTGAAGATCTTTAAAGTTCCTACATTACTTCCTCGGTGTACCAAAATATCAGATTATACACTATCGCAACTTTGGTTTAAATTTAATTCCAAGCTTTTCAAACGAGTAACTATCAATTCCCTAAAAAACAGGTCTATGTAATACTATTTAATCTGATGTATTAAGGTTATGCGGATGCAATGGCTCAGTGTCTAAGATGCTGAGTTTGTTGATCGAAAGGTTGGCAGTTCAGCGGTTCGAATCCCAGTGCTGCATAATGGGGTGAGCTCCCGTTACTTGTCCCAGCTTCTGCCAACCTAGCAGTTCGAAAGCATGTAAAAAATGCAAGTAGAAAAATAGGGACCACCTTTGATGGGAAGGTAACAGCGTTCCATGCGCCTTTGATGTTTAGTCATGCCGGGCACATGACCACGGAGACATCTTTGGACAGCGCTGGCTCTTCGGCTTTGAAACGGAGATGAGAACTGCCCCAGGGGAACTCCCTCGGGAATGACTAGCACATATGTGCAAGGGGAACCTTTACCTTAAGGATAAATATATTAAGGATAGATATATTAAGATGTATTTACAGACTATTCTTGATGGTTCTTATTATTGCATCTTTTCAAAATGCTTACAGATCTCTTGCATTATGAAAAGTTCTAGTCTCTTCCGAGATATCAACAACAGACTGACCAACCTGTCGTTTCCCAGATTCTCCCCATCTTTCTAAATTTCGGGACATTTCCCCTCCAATAATCATTAGGCACTATATTGATTCTCAAAAATTTTCCTTTACTTAGCTTTGCTGAGGAAGTAGAAGCAATGAAACCTCAAGAGAAAGTGACACTGTAATGATTTGAAGGAAAATGAATTCCTGGAAAGACTATTCCTGGAAAATCTCTCTTTTCCATGTCAGGAAAAACGTCTTTAACATTTCATGTCTTCTTGAAAGCAGCTTGATTTTAGAAAAGGCTTGTTTGAATTGTCAACAGGAACTAAACTGTCCAGTAGGGCTGTGCAAAGCATATGGAAGAGGCCTTTTTCGATATATATTAGTATGTTTGTGGTATTGAGAAAAGCCCCAAATAGATGTGTCTGAGTCTAAATGTGGGGACAACAGGGAATAGTTTTCAAAACAATCCCTTTAAAAAAACATCGCTCCTTTAACGATTGGAAGAGAGATGCTTCATTTATGCTATGCTGCTGCAAAGCCTTTCTTTCAGATCACCATCTTACTTTTATTCCTCATCACAACACTGATCACAGTACAGGTAGTCCTCGACGTACAGCCACAATTCAGACCAAAATTTTCATTGCTAACAAGAGAGTTGTCAATTGGAGTTTTGCCCCAATTGACCACCTTTCTTGTCATCGTTGTTAAGTGAATTAAGTTAGCAACATGATTGTTAAGTGAATCTGGCTTTCCCATTGACTTCGCTTGTCAGAAGGTCACAAAAGGTGATCACATGATCCAAGGACACCACAACCGTCATAAATACATGCCAGTTGCCAAGCGTCCAAATTTTGAACATGTGACCATGGGGATGCTGCAACAGTTGTAGGTATGAAAAATGATCATAAATCACTTTTTCACTGCCATTGTAACTTTGAATAGTCATTAAACTAGTGGTTGTATGTCAAAGATTACCTGCATTGCTTTTATTCCTTTTTCCAGTTATTTTTTTAAACCCAAAATCTGTCATGAACATTACCATATTCACTTGCATTTTTGAACAAATGTGAATAACTGTGCTTTTCTTCTGCCTTTTCTGTTTCTGTTTATTTTTTTAGCAGATTATATCCTTGAATTGCTATATTCCAAACAATAAAATCATCGAGGCTCAATTATACCATTTAATTTCATTGTTAGTACTCCAGGAAAATAAACTTTAAATTATAACGTTTATAAGCACAGTATGTTTTGCATTCTCAAATTTCTGATAGATAGTAACAAGCAGGTTGACTAAGTTAAAAAAAAAGAAGAGGAAGAAAGGATAGAAAGAGAAGATTTTAAACCCAGTCTATGCCTTTAAGCAGCTATCAATATCTTTATAGTGAAATTTACAATAAGGATGTAGGGGAAGCCAAATAAGCAAACAGATTAATTTCCATGACTATATGAGGAAGTGGAAGCAATGAAACTTCTAGACAAAGTGACAGGGTAATGATTATAAGGAAAATTATTTCCTGGAAAGACTACTCCTGGAAAATCTGTTTTTAAAACAAACTGAATATGAGAAGCTTTGTTGTTTAAACAATGTCAGGAAAAATGTTTTGCCCAGAAATGGGCAAGTACCTTTTAAAATGTATTTCTCATTACCTTTGCATTGATGACAAAGAGTGCTAAACACAATTGTATAACCTTGCTGTTATATTTTTCAACCTAACCTGACTTCTTGGGAAATTTGTTTCATGCCAAACAAATGTATTGGATGTTGATGGTGTAAACTAGGGTTCAAAACAATTATAGAAGACACTATCTGCCCGCTTGTCTTACCTAATGTACCTTTATAAATGTTACATTTCAAATTTTAAATGCAGCTACCTAAAATATGATACTGACACTTTGGCAGCTACTTTCCTGAATCAAGAATAAACCCACACAAAACCACTAGCACTCTCTCTATCAAATTTCTACCCTGCCTGTATCACCTAAGTGATTTTGGGTGATTCACAAATAACAAAATAAAATAATACAAAAACATGACTAAAAGTACTCCCAAAACAAAATTAAAAACAAGTTTGAAATTTACAAGTTAAAAGGGAGAGAAATCAAAGTTAAAAAAAATTAACATGGCTAGGAGATTAAGGTGAAGGGAGTGCTCTCAAGCTACCAGCTATTCTTAGGGTTGCATAAACACTCTCAGATCCCCATGGTAACTGGCAAAGACAGGTCTTAAGACTACCAGAGTGGGGGCTTGCCTCACCTTTGGGGGTGAGATGAGGGTGGGAGTGACAGCAGAGAACGTTCTGTTCCAGATCCCACCAGTCAAAATTCTTTAACCGATGAGATTCGTAGCGTGCCTTTCCTGCCTGACCAGTTCCTTGGGTAACATGGCTGTTTTTACATTAGAGTTCTCTTTTGGTACCACTGTTATCAACAGGCATTATACATGCAGGAACAGGGGATTCTTCAGGACTTATGGCTCCTGCTTGAATATTGCCTATTTCATGCTTACATAATGCAAGAGGACCTAGCAATAGTATCTCATCACCTATATACTACTCAGTCGCATATACAACTGCTTTGTTTGAGTTCTCTTTTGAGTCTGTTCTCTGCCATCCAGACCTTCCCAGCTTCCATGCACTGGGATACAATATCAATAGCATTTCTCCCACAAACCAGGATAGCGGCATACAGTTGGATATCAACAGTATACTGTTGAATGACCTCCCAGGAAGTTTCGTATAGCTTAAAAAGCAAGAGGACCAAGGAATGATTCTTTTAAGTGAGGGAACACTAGGCTAACCTCTCTTCCCCGACTAAAACAGAATGAAACTGTGACAAAGGAAGGAGTGGAACTACTGTAAACCACTGGCTCAGTCCCCAGTTCCCCAGAGAATTCTATATGATGTCATGTGCAATAATATTGAAAACGGCTGAGGACAAGGAGAGCTGCACTATCCCAATTCAGGTCCTGACATAGATCAGCAAGAGAAAAACTGATGCCACCTCGATTCCATATCCAGGCTTGAAAACAGATTGTAAATTCTTGACTTACAACCATTCATTTAGTGACCGTTCGAAGTTACAAAGGCACTGAAACAAATGGTTTATTACCATTTTCCATACAGCACAACTGTTGCAGCATTCCCAATTGGTAACATGACCAAAATTCTGATGTCTGCCACTGGCATGTATTTAGGACAGTTGCGGTGTCCTGGGGTCATTTTTTGTGACCTTCTGACAAACAAAGTCAAGGGGGGGGAGGCAGATTCACTTAACAATTGTATTACTAACTTAACAACTGCAGTGATTCGCTTTAGCAATTGTGGCAAGAAAGGTTGTAAAATGGGACAAAATTCACTTAACTGTTTTGTTTAGCAATGGAAATTTTGGGCTAAAATTGTGGTCATAAGTTGGGGCCTACCTTTATTACTCCAATGAGCTTCACATAGGTCTTGTCTTTAAAAAACGATCCCAGAATTACATTTATTCTAGAATACAATGACGTATTATACCTATAGTCCTGCAATTTAAAGGTCATAGTTTACCACCTGGATCCTTGCAGGTCTCTCTCCTCCAACTGGATTCAGCCTGGCCTCTTAGGCTCATGGAGGGAGGGGCTTTGTAGTCCCACATTTCTGGGATGTCAGGAGAGCTGAAGCCAGAAGGCACTGCTTCTCTGTAGAACATAAATGCTATATGGACTCCATTAAGATCAGACTGCCTGCCCCCCCCCCCCCTTTGTAGCTTTTAGGAAGATGTTAAAAACAATCTTTTTTTTTTGAATACCCTATTTTTTATTCCTACTTTTTTTTTCAAACTTGGGGTTATATTAATTTTTTTGTTTTTACTGTAACATCGTAAGAGCTAGAGTCATGCAATATTTTAGTAGAATAAATTTGAATAAATAAATGATACACCTGTATTATGTGTTTGCAAAATAATGCATGTGCTTACCTTCTAGAAGCCCTATTTCCCAAAAAGGGCAGAGTCAAGAAACTCCAAGTTAAATTAATTACTACTTAAAATTATTTGCCTATAAACAAAGCCTCCCCTTTACAACATTCCTATCTGCAACCATTCTCTAATATGCCATGCTTCTTCATACCCAGAAAACATACAAACTATATATTTCCCACTTATTCCTTTATTCCAGCAGAAACAGCAAAATAATTTCAAAAGGATGTGTTGGGGGAAAAGGAAGTATAACTATCAGGAAGAGAAAGAGTGGAACGAAACTACAGGCAGATAAGGTCAGGAGAAAAAATAACTAAGCAAGAAAGGAAAGAAACAAACAAAACTCCATTTAGATATATAAAAAAGTTAAATTCCCAAGCAGTGGCTAATTGAACTTGGCAACTATTTATATCCTGCTAATTCTTTATTTTCAACTGTTTCTTTTCTTATCAGCACATCTGCCAATTATTTGACATAAAAAAATATTGGCAAATAAAATTGTAAAACTAAATTTATAATTGTACTGTTAAAGTCTCTTGTATCCTATAGTTCCACAACAATGATTTAATATGAATTGTTCATTCAAAACAGATAGATTTATATAGTACCACGATTACTAGTTTTATTCTCTGTGAATTTATATACCGGTAATTTCCTGCTTTAAAAAAATCTCAGTAGGTGGTAATCACTACATTTTAACAACTTGGTTAATTTAATTGTCCTATAATACAACAAGTAATTGGAAATTATCAACCTTCATATAACTTATAAAGGCTTTGCTATATACACTATGTCAGTTTGTTGTGTACGTATGTAATTATTTATATATACATACTTTAAAGTTACTTCTAAGGAACTTTGAAGCACTACTGGTTGAAAGTTAATAATTATACAGTCCTAAAGGAATCTGAAACAAATACACATGTAGTGCGCCCATAACGGAAACCTTCAATTGCCACGGTCTGTTATTTAGTAAAATGTTATCATTATGTCTATAACAGTATCAAAGCAATGTCAGTGATACTTAAGGTAAATAATATGAATGTCTCAGAGACTGTGGTTAAATTAAGGGCAGTCATCAGAATTACACACACATCTGGAATGAAGCTAGACTTATTTATTTTTATATAGTAAGGATTATTACAATTTTGTCTAGACAATAGACAAAGATTTCGGTCACAAATAGTTAAGGACGATTTTCCTAATCATATGTGGGCAACAACCCATGTCTTCCTCACATCCTTTCATTTGGCAGGATATGTTGTAAGGAATAATGAAACTTTCCTAATCTCCTACATGATCAAGAGCAGCATTATTTCAGGAATGAGGGAGAAATTATGGCAACTGTTTAGACTGAGTCTCCCACACAGACTGCTTGTGAATCTCTTAAACGTCCTTTATGGTGCTACCCACTATCCAACAAACCAATTTCATTCTATAATTTATTTAAATTGTCTGATTCTTTCCCTAAATGTTTGCATCGTTTACAAAACAATATAAATGACTTAGGCACAGTATTACAATAAATATGCAGATGAATCATTATTTTTTTTCACCTGAAGGAAAACATTACAATTAGCCTAGAAAAAAAAATTGTTGGAATAACTGCACTTACATAAGTCAGCAGTCATTACTACATGTATCAGAGAGTATATAAACTGAGAGCTAAAATATAGCTTGAGGCCTGGGATAGTTTAGATGGCGCCCAGTTCTTCAAATGATTATTGGAAATTGTTCAAAGTTTTGGATTCTTCCTTAAACTATCTACATTGCTTTGTTTTTGCAGTTCCCTGTCACACTCTCCCCCACACATACACACACTTGACTCTTCAGCAAACCATAATTCACACATGAAAAGAGGGAGGAACAGGATATGGGCAGCAGAGAGAAATGTTTTCAATCAACCTGAAAGAACCTCCGACAGTTGCCTACCTATACAGTCAATTAAACGCTAGTTAATTCTTGAACTGAAAGTTCAGTAAGGAATAGTACATTTTAAGCTCCACTGCCTTTTTATCTGCCTAAAAGGAACTGGGAGGAAAGCAAGAAAAAACAAACACAGCTGACTGTGTGGATTTTGTATTGGGAGCTGATGAACGTTGAATGCAGATATGGGTAACTGCTGCAGCCCTAGAGGCTATTCCACTGGCAAGCAAATTCTAGAATTCAGTACAATTCTATTTCTTTTTCCTCTTTCTCTATTTCTACCTCTATATCTATATCTCTCTGTATTTTTAAGAGTGTGTAATTGGGTTATGTTTCCCCCTTAGTTCTTTCCTAGAATTGTTTAAAATAAATCAAGGAAACACCTGGATCTCTCCTCTTCCTCTCCCCTCCCTTTCTCTCCCCCCCCCCAATCTTAAAAAAGGGAGAATTTTTCTGCCATTCATAAACTGGCAATCCAGCTCATATGTTCTGTAACACATTGTCCAAGTCTAGTTAATCTTCTTTTCTAGCAAGAAAGCCTTTACAAGAAAAGAGGCTGAACAGCAAATAAGATATTCAGGATAGGTAGGAAGGGATAGGAAACAGTCCAAGTAGTTTTGCTCTAGCCATGTTGATTCTCCTTCTAAGGGTCTCGGACTCACTGAACTCCAGCTGGTTGGTTTTATCTTTTATTAGTACATTAGCTTCTAGATAACAAATGTATACATACTTATCAAAATAGAGTCAAGATAACCTTTCCTCAGATGATGTTCTGTCTGAATTCAATAACCAACTGTCCACACTATATCCAAGGAAAATCAATATGGTTATAAAAGCTAGGGTATTTGTACAGTCATGGACCATCTCCTGAGAGAGAAAGTCTCAGGAGAATGCTAATGGACAAAGATATTAACATCCTTTGAAGAAATATTTCTATTACAACTAGTATTCTATTTAGCCAGTATTTTTCATTTTCAAACTCAGAGCCAGTATACAATGGTGGCGAAAATTGTGGAAACCTTTTGGGGAAAGTGTATTTTTGAGGTTTGATGGCTAATAACACTACTTTTTTCTGGAGTTTCAAGATAATCATATTCCACTGCTGGAATGGCCTGGGAATAGCCCAGACCCTAACCCAATTGAAAATCTATGGAGCCGACTAAACAAACTTTTAGTCAGAAGCGACCCAGCAATAAAACCCAGTTAATAGAAGCAATCATTCAATCTTGGTTTCACATTATAACAGCTGCAGAACTAAAAGACTTGGTTCACTCCATGGGAAGAAGTTATAAGGCTGTAATTCATGCTAACAGTTACCCAAACATTTTTCTATATCTCATTTTTTCTATGGTGATAATTTTTACATATCTCGTTTTTTCTACGTGTTTCACTTTTCTTCTTTATACTGTAATTGCTGTTCTAATAGCAAATCCTTCATAAAAGTTATTGCATTACATTCTTAATTAAATTATTTTTCCATTGATATATAATTTTATGGTACTACTCCAAAAAGAAGTGGTGTTATTAGCTAGTTTTAGAAAATACACTTTTCCCAAAAGGTTTCCCAATTTTGGCCACTACTGTAATGTACCAATTAAAGTAACCAGACTAGGAGTGGGGAAACACACACGCTGGTCCTTTCTTCGGCATGGAAACCACCTGGCTGTCTAGGCTAAGAGGAAGTCACTTCCTCTCAGCCAAACAGTCAAATGTCTGAATGCCCTATCATGCACTGATGGATTCCCTGTAAGAAACTGAGACACAGGCACAGTACAAGGTAAGCCAACCCTATAACCAAGTGGGATAAATGCTCCCGGTATGAGCCTTTATTGTTTTTGAAGCGGGACTGTACTTTATACAGTTAAAGAATATGTTCGTAAGAAAATTAACAGTAGACGGATGAAGGGAAAAGCAGCATTATAACACAAAGATTTTTTTTAAAAAAATCAATTTCAATCACTGCAAGCTTTCCCAAAAAGGCAAAATCTTCAATACAAGTTCACTACAATGATTAAATGTGTGTTATTTTTGTTACAAATAAGCAGTTAATTTTAATGGTTTCTTTGTTAAAAATGGCAGTTCTTCCAATAAACTGTTTGTTTTACAAAAGAATTAAGTGCTCTCAAATCCAATTCAAAGTAGATTTGTTTAAAAATCTGAGAAGAGATCTGGAGGAAAGAAGTTGTAAGATCTTGCAGAAGAAACACTTTTCATGAAACTTCAGGTAATGATCTAAATTAGACTCAAAAGGAATAAAGGGAAGCATACTGACAACTAATTAACTACCCTGTTTCCCTGAAAGTGAGACATCCCCTGATAATAAGCCCAATTGGGCTTTTGAGCGCATGTGCTAAAATAAGCCTCCCCCCTCCCAAAAATAAGCCCTCCCTGAAAATATTTAAATGCAGAGCTGGAAATCAGGTAAGATGGCAAGAGGAGCCCCATCTTGCTCCATGTGCCCCAAAATAATAAGATCTCCCCGAAAATAAGGCCAAGCACTTATTTCGGGGTTCAAAAAAATATAAGACAGGGTCTTATTTTCAGGGAAACATGGTAACTCATCTCTATTTTAAAACAAGAGCAAACTTTTTGGGGCAAAATGATCATTTAAAATCAAATGATTATATTTTACATCCATAAAAAGCCACTGTAGCCAGTACAGAACAAATTTGGCATAATTTGCGTTGGACTTATTGTAGTACAAGCCCATCAATATCACTCTACCCAAGAACACCAAAGGGAGCAAGTTAGTGTTTCATCTTTTCATACTATTCTTAGCACCAAGCATTTTTATAAAGCTTTCCAAGTTACAGCAAAGAATAAAAATTTGCTCAATGGCTATATTTTTAGTAAATCACAAACAGCAAGCCTGAGCAACATTTCTATTAAAAACAATATTCATATATTCCCTGACCTGGTATATTCTAAATGGGATGTAGCGAAATCCATTATCTTCTGCAGGATACTCCATGAGTTTCCGGTTTATAGCCCAAAACTGTTCAAATTTGTCTGAAAATAAACGGCAATTACTAGGGTTAACAAAAACAATTGCAAAACTGCAAATACCTACATAAGAAACACAGGGAAACAGATATAAACAACTTGACTACACTGTTATAGTTTCATTTATTTCACATAACATCCATATTTTTTGAATGGAACAATCATATTGAATTTGTTAGGATGAATTATTTTTCAGCAATCAAATACTGTATATCAGGAGTATCAAACTCGATTTCATTGAGGGCCGCATCAGTGTTCTGTTGACTTTGGGTGTCCTGGGTGGGCGGTACCAGCTCGACATCACTTGTGTCGGGGGCATCTGTGGTGGCTCGAGCACTCTGCCAGAGAAAACAGGCTCCCAAATCCATTTTCAGCTGTAGCAGCCTCGTGCAACCCTCTGGCAGTGAAAACGGAGCTCGGGAGCCCGAGCTCCATTTTCACTGCCAGAGGTACCATGTGCCAGTCCTTTGCTGTTTCCAGGGCAGCCCTGTGGGGCATATCTAAGCACCCCATGGGCCAGATCTGCCCCCTGGGTCTTGGGTTTGACACTTCTGCTGCATATTAAAGTATGTTAAGGCCAGTTGGAAAACCAGACACTTTTTCACAAATAAATATAATATGGTGCTCCTAGTCTGTTGCTGCAGATAAAGTATTTTAATATTTTAAACACACTTCAAAATAAGTTTTAAACACACTTCAAAACAAGTTGTTGGGATCAATTTATTTAATTGAATAATTAGTTAATATGCCACATTTTGTGATAGCATATTTGAATTAAAATGTAAATTATTTTTTTCTGTTTGAATAGGAAAGTGAGAAATAAAGAGAAAGTTTGGGAGCGCAAAATTGCTTCAGTTTCCACAATTGACAACCTGCTTGAAGGTCACTCAGAGCTCCTGGAAGTTTGCCAACAGATGGAGGGGAAGACAAGACAGTTATCCCAATCTTTGTCTCCCTAGTATAGCTAAGATTTAAAGATTAGAGCTCATGAATATTAGCCTCCTGTGTAATGATGTCATTTAAAACATTAGTTAATATTACTTTACTATCATTCTGGCTTCATATTTTTCCAGGAACTTTCAAGTTTTATAATTGAAATTAAAAACATCAAGTGTAAATAAGTGTCTTTAAACATGAATTTGCCCAAAACCTATCTAAAATGGAAGAACTATAGAGGAAAAAGCTGTATTGGGTAGTGCTGAATAGTGTTTTTATTTTTTCTATGATAGTTACATTCCCCTTCAGGAATGATTTCCAGTAACAATATTTTTGGTAGACAAATATAATTTCAGAGTGAAGCAATGGGTAACTGGAGCTAAGCCTCCATCTCATCGCCCTTTATCCTTTTGCACTGTAATGTTATGACTTTGACAACCATTTACATTTTTAAAAACTTAAATACTAAGCACCAAGTGCTGATCTTTCTACTGATCTAGAACCCATTTTGTTATAAATGAAAAAGTTTTGATAATAGTGCCAGTTCAATTTATTGATATCTTCTCATTGGTTGAATGAGAAGAAATGTAATGCAATAAATTTCACTCAGAAATAATTTCCATAGAATTTATTGCAAAAATAATTGAAGCACTATGTTATTATATACCCAAGTTTGTTCAAGATACATTTTCTAAATAAATAAAAACTCAAAACAGACAGTTTCAACAGAAGGAAATATAATTCAACACAAGATTTGGAATAAGTAGATGTAGTAGGTATTTCTATTATCAAAGGTGAAACTTTCTCTATATTACTCTAATCCTTTTGTTTTTAATGTCAACCACATTTCACTTTAACAGAACAGTAAATTAACAAAGTGATGAAGTGCTATTAACAAATCATGAAGTGCTATTTCACTCTTCCTATATCAGTCTTTGTTGTGTAAACTTTTACCACTTGCATTAATGTCTCTACAAATTAAGGGAAATAATAAAATAAAAAAGAATTGTAGAGGCTTCATTGTGTCAAATAAAGAGTTATACCAGAACACTATAGGTAGAAAGACAAATGCACAATGTTTCATAGAAAAAGCAACTTGCAGATGTAGCATCAGCCATCAGGCAGTTGTAACAACTGCTACTTTCTTTTCTTTTTTGTGGTCATGAATATTGTTTCACAGAGGAGTTTAACATCATCCCATATATAATGAAAGCCATACTGAAAGATGCAGCATGTATTTTAAAAAGTTATCTTGGTTTCATAAGTTTTTTCTTATTTCTCTTTTACTAATGGCTCAAATACAAAATTAGCCTTTGAAAGTTTTCAAAATATTATCTGTTGGGTTCTACAGGTGCAGTTTCCAGTGACACACATTGAAACCTATAGAATCAACATTTCTGGCCAACTTCTTTTCTTGGATCACCACAAAGCTCTCCCAATCAAGCCAAGCAACATTTCTCCTCCAAATCTTGAATGTCAAAAATTTTAGAGAAACTGATTAAACAATACTAGCAGTGAAATCCTAAACAGTTCAACTCACTTTTTAATTATTAATATTTCCAAGTGTCTTCTTTCCACACAGCATTTCAAATACTAAGCTATTGGTGATTCTAACTATTCTAATTTTTGCTGAGATGAAAATAAATTATATAATGTAGGGTTGGATAGTCTTATATAAGAAACAGTTTTATAAGAAACAGCACCTAGACCATTATCAAAAGAACAGAACTACAGATTGATAAGGTCTGTCTCCTTGTCTTGCTTTCATTGTTCCCTGTCTTCTGCAACCTGGTTGCTTCAAGTGATCAATACTCTCAGTTGTTCTTACTAATGTCAGCAGTCCACCACCAAGTTACTGCAAACCACTGCATCTCCAGATAAAAGATGCGTTGTTCAGATCAATGTTTGCCATGATCTACCATTTCTTAATCAAAAATTGACAAAGGATAGCAACTGTTAAACTGTGGATCACTTGTTATAAAATAATTTTAACAAACAAGACTGAATTATGTCCAAATAACTCATTAGGACCTTGATTACAAAATTTATACAGTATCTTTCATTCCAATTACTTGAATTCCATAAGTACAAGCTGGAAACTGGAAATGCCTTACAATATTACCTCAGCCCCTAGGTTTTTCAAGTGATTGAATATACATACTTCACTTAAAAATGGCTCTTACCATTCTGCAACCCCATCCAAAGTTGCTTATGATCCTTTTTTTGCATTTCATTGATTACTTGACTCTTATGCTTTAAGGCATCTGCTTCTTTTATACAAGCCATGAAATGAGCTTCAATTACTTCCTTAGAGGAGCAATGCAGAAGATCTTTTTCTGGAAAGTTCTAGAAATATAAAATTGTAATCAAAATTTTAAAAAAAATGCTCAAAAGTAATTTAGAGGAGCAAAGGAAAGCAAAGAATCTTTGCTACAGGTAACCTCGACTTACAACCTTTTGTTTAATGACCAAAGTTACAACAACACTGAAAAAATGACTTATGGCCATTTTTCACACTGACGACTACTGAAGCGTTTCCATGGTCACATAATCAAAATTTGGAAACTTGGCAACTGATAATGTGTTTATGAAAGTTGAATATCCTGAGAGCAAGTGAACATCTGATAATTGTCCAAGCTACTTTTTCCAAAAGGCAACTGGACTTTCTTGTTGGTTTTTTGAAAATGTTTTCCCTTCTCCAAGAAGTTTCTTCAGTACTGAAGAATTGAACTGAAGAAGTTTCTTGGATGAGAAGCGAAACAGTTTCAAAGAAAAAAAAAACCAAGAAAGTCCAGTTGCCTTTTGGAAAAAGCACCTTTGGGATAACCATGACCTGGATTATTATTTCCATAGACATTTTACCATCTTGACAAGCAACTATCTTAACAACTGCAGTGATTCCCTTAACAACTGTGGCAAGAAATATTGTAAAATAGGGCAAAACCTATTTAACAATAAGTGTCTTCTTTGTAAATGAAAATTTTGGGCAAAATTGTGGTCATAAGTTGAGGATTACCTGTATTAGGAAAATTTGGTAGTATACCAAGACATAATATGTTTAATGACGGAAAAATGTTGTACTTTACCAGGCTTACAATTCAGCAATAAATACACTAATTCATAGCAACTAGTTTCCAATAAGGAAGAATGATTAATGATCTATGCATTCAATGGTAAGCCAACTTTTAGTATTGAAGTCAATATGCAGGACTATGGCTTATTAGAGAAAGCCATGAATTGTTCATAGTATATTAACTACATGTATCTATATGTACCATGTTTCCCCGAAAATAAGACATGTCCTGAAAATAAAGCCAAGCTAAATATATGTCCTCCCCCTCTCTCTCACACACATGCACACACAGGTCCCTCACCCCCAACCCTCCCAAGGCAGCCACAACCCTGCAAACTCCTGCACCCCCCACCCCTTTTGCTGCCCGTGGCACCAACCGTAAACTTCAAGCACCTGCTCCTGCTCCATGGTAGCAGCCCGCCTGCTCTCTCCCCCGCACCCAGGCACCGCGTCCAAATAGACTGCACTATGATTTGGAAGCCTCAGAGGCAGAGTTTGGGGAAGAGAAAGAAAGACTTCTGCTGCTTTCCTTGCCAAAAGCAGAAGCCAGGGCAGCGGCCACTTTGGGAGTGTGCTTCCCACTCTATGGTGACGGTGGCCTGAGGCCTCCAGCAGGGGGGAAGGGGAAGCCTTGATTATGAGCTCAAAGGCCTGGTGCTCACCGGCTTTGCCCACGTCGACATGGTGAGGCCTGGGAGGCGCAGGGGGCGGGGACAGGTACTCATGTGGCTTGGTGCTTACGTTCTACACACACACCCAGCGGGAGGGGAGGGGCTTGATGGCAGCACACGAAGGGAACCTCTCTCTGCTGGACTACTGGCTGTGAGTGTGCAGGCCGCCCGGACCTCCCGCACCCCGAAAATAATAAGACACCACCACCCCCCGATAATAAGGCCAAGCCCTTATTTTGGGGTTCAAAAGAAAATAAGACCCTGTCTTATTTTTGGGAAAACACAGTAAGAGCCCTGGTGGTACAGTGCTTAGAATGGAGTATTAGGGGTTAACTCTGCCCACAGTCTGGAGTTCAATCCTGATGGGCTCAAAGTTGACTCAGCCTTCCATCCTTCCAAGGTGGGTAAAATGACAACCCAGATTGTTGAGGGCAAATGCTGACATTGTAAACTGCTCAGAGAGTGCTGTAAAGAAGGTGTCCCTAACCCCCAGGTCACAGCCCAATGGGAGCCACAGAAGCATTGGGTGAGCACGTGAAACTCCATTTGTGCAAGCAGCAGTGCACATGTGCCTACTTGTGCAGAACCATTCCCTCTCTCACCCACCCTCATCACCCCCACCGATCCGCAGAGCCAGAAAGGTTGGGGACCATTGCTGTAAAGCACTATGGAGCAGTATGTGCTATTGCTTCTATTGCTATTATGCATGAAAGAGGGTAGGCAACTTTTAACAAAAAATTCAATATTCCTTCAGGTTTTTTCCATCCCCCCAATATTATTACAACTACACTTTTTTAAACTGATAGTGAGATTGGAGAATATTAAAACATACTACTCTGAAAACAAATAATATATAAATTCTTTACTTGTTATCTATTGATATTTACCATTTCTTTTTCATTCCAGTAATTAAAGCACAAATCCTGCTTCTAATACATTTTTTGAAGTATATATTAGAGATACATTGCTTATATACCTTAAAATGTACTGTGATATTCCATGGAAGGGTTGCATTTGAAGCATGAAGATCAAATAGTAAACCAATGGGATAGTGCCTAAAAAGCAGAGAGCATGATAATAGTAATTGCAAGAAATGTAACAAAACACAGTAAGTTATTTTGTGGTGCCTAGAACCCCTGAAAATGATAAACAAATCAAATGTAGTGCATTCATTTTATTTTAAAAATCCAAATTCTGAAAAGATGAATGCTTAAACTCTATTTCCTTTGTAGTTATTATGTCATCATGTTCTCCAAACCCTGCTAAAATGTGCAATCCCATGTTAAATAGATTAACAGTATAACATTTTCTGTAAAGTTTTAAAACAAATAGCCTGCATTATCAGCCATGTTCATCAGCTATTTAATGTTCCTTACAGTCCAGTATATAATCATTGTGCACAGAATGTAGTTACAGAAAAAAGATCAAATATCATCCTAGTTATACCAAATACTTTCACAATGGTCCAAAGATCAAATGCTCACATATGCCAGTAGTAGTTACCCTAATGATTCCGACAAAACAATTCTAACCAGGTCATTAGCCAAATTCATTTTAGCAATAAATGCTGAATTGCCTTCTAGTACAGTTTTGAGGTTTACGCTCTGATTTTCAACTGTTTATTATTTGCAAACTTGGAATTGTGTTTCATTTTTTTATGGTTTAGGACAATAATCCAGAATCAGAAAACATGACTTAAATTTACTGGTTTCCTAAACACGTTTTTCTCTGACACGAGTCCCTCCGGTGATTTTGATCTACACTATATTTAACCATCAGCCATGCTAACTAGTTCTGGTAATAGCTGATAAAACTCCTGACAGGATTCAGATTCAGAAAGTATATCTTAGTTTTACATTTAAAATTAGCCACTTTTTATCCAAATTGGTCATCATGAAAAAGTGTGCTATCTGAAAAATGAAAAGAAGAATTTGCATGCATTTCTCTGGTACACCAGAAATTCTATATTTACACATACTTTGACATTCCTGGTTTGATCCTTTTAATAAACAAAAGCAATTTGAGTAGAAAGGAAGGGCTGTATGCATCCTCACAATATAACCTACTTTCTGTTACTTAGCAATAAAATTCATTTGCTTAAATCAGATAAAGTGACATCACTCTTACAGAAAATTAGGATATTAATAAACTGCTAAGTTTAGCAGTTTCCAACTCTATCATTTCCAACTATCAATTCCAATGAGAAATATACTAACATTATAGGCATAACAGAATTAAGCTGAATGATAGAGAGAAAATGAATCTGACAAATATCTCCAGATAAAAATTTAGCTAGCAAATTTGACATACAATATGCATGAATACACTTCAATATATTTTTAAATAAGAACTGAGGCAATACCCTTTTCATATTATTTTAATGGAAATCTTTCGGGGTGGGAAACAGCAATAAGAGTAAAAGCAGCTACAGCTGTACACATATCACCCATCTTCTAAGGTAGTTTTGTCTATGACACATTAATATTACCTCAGAAACAAAGGTCTATCCACATCAAACTGAGGATAGTACTCCCTACTCACTGTACCACCTTGAAAATTCTTTTTTATCACTTGTTTTGTTGAGGAAAATGATTTTGTCAAGATATAGCATGAACAGCATAGCTACACTATGTTATTAAGAAATCTCAAGGGTTTATGTCAAGAGTCTGATACTGATAGGAGTCATAGTAAAATATTCAAGTTCTATAATTTTATAGGGGAACTACAACCAATGCTACAGTTCTGCACCAGATTTGGATTGGGAAAAATAACTACTACTTTATTTTACAGCACCATTTTGTCAAAGACAAACTCTTTACTTAGGTCATTTTGCTTTTCTGTAAAGCAAAAGTAGAATAAATTTGTGTTTTATTAGGTTTCTATCAACCACAGTGAAAAGGAGAGGTGGGGGAGTTCTAGCTACTAGATTGGCTAAAATCCTGCAAGTACAGGAAAATTTGCAACAGCTTTATAGAAGAAAAGAGCCCAGGTTAAGAAAAGTAGAGAGAAGATTTTGGGTCCTCTACTTATAGAGAGGCAAAGTAAAGTAAATCAAATGGTTCTTCTAAACTAATCTCCAATTCCAAAAAGTCATGTTTGTCTTTTAGATTGAGAAAGTCATCAAATGAAAACCTCCAACTCATGTCTAACCTCATGTTCTGTAGGTTTTACTGGTGTCAAGGTTGATGCTGACAAAAACTGGAAGCGATAAATATTTTAAATGATAACGCAGGCAGATGGATTCTCTAAAGCTGCAAGATAAATTATTAGACATAATATTTGCAACAGAAATCCAATTATTATTTTAAAATCTTAATTCTTCCCTTAGCAAAAGATGCCATGTAAGGCTACAATGTTAGGATGTGTAAAAACCCTCTCTAAAAATAAGTATGTTTTTGTACTATAAGACAATGTTTTTGTACTATACAATGAAACTTTTACATTATAGTGATGATACAGTTTCTCATGTCATATATTTTGCATGTGATTACACAGCTGTAAATTGTAGCAATAATTTTCTACTAACTTTCAGGGAATTTTGAAGTTCTTAATTAATCTAGCCCTCTGTCAAACATGAGACTAAAAATTTTTTGTAACACAGGCAGAATACCAATTATCAGAATGGGAATGCATCATGGATTTTTTAAAAAGTGAAATTGTATCATTCACCAAAAGATGTGTGATATACTCATGTTATACTATATACTATAACATGAATATGCTCATGTTATACTATATACCAGAGGTTCCCAATCTTTTTCGGTTCGCGGCTCCCCTAGCAATCCGACTTGCAACTGCGCATGCGCACTAGACATTTCAGAAATGGCGCATCAGCGTTAGACCCAGCGGGCGGAATATTTCGCGGCGCCCTTATGACGATAGCGCGGCTCCCCAGGGAGCCGCGGCGCACACTTTGGGAACCACTGCTATATACTATAACATGAATATATGTGTAACAGAAGACTCTGAAGTCAAGAATGACTTCAACAACAAGATGGCCGAAAGCTAGATCTACACATCTGGCCATATCCTCAAAACTATACTGTCATTAAAACCTGCAATTATCCATAAATGTTAACCATAACTGTACATTAACATTAATGGAAGAAACATAAGATTATGTTATGTTAGGCACCGTGTTACGGTGGTTCTCCTCCTTTCTCTCTGACTGGTCACAGTTTGTGTTGAAAAGGGGGCAGAGGTCGACCTCGAGGCCTCTCATCTGTGGAGTGCCAGAAGGGTCGGCCCTCTCGCCCCTTTTGTTCAACATTTATGTGAAGCCGCTGGGTGAGATCATCCGTGGTTTTGGGGTGAGATACCACCAGTATGCTGATGACACCCAGCTGTACATCTCCACCCCAGACCACCCCAACGATGCCCTTGAAGAGATGTCCCAGTGCCTGGAGGCTGTATGGATCTGGATGGGGAGGAACAAGCTCAAGCTCAACCCTTCCAAGACTGAGTGGCTGTGGTTCCCGGCATCCCGATATAGTCAGCTGACTCCATCGCTGACTATCAGGGGCGAGTCTTTGGCCCCCATGGAGAGGGCGCGCAATCTGGGAGTCCTCCTGGATACACAGCTGTTCTTGGAGGAACATCTGACGGCTGTAGCCAGGGGGACCTTTTGTCAGGTTCGCCTGATTCGCCAGTTAAGCCCCTTTCTTGATCGGGATTCCGTATGCACAGTCACTCATGCCCTCGTCACCTCTCGCCTGGACTACTGCAACGCTCTCTACATGGGGCTCCCCTTGAGGAGCACCCGGAGGCTCCAACTGGTCCAGATTGCGGCCGCGCGGGTAATTATGGGAGCTGCATGGCGCTCCCGCATAACACTGCTCCTGCGCGAGCTTCACTGGCTCCCAGTGGTCTTCCGGGTGCGCTTCAAGGTGTTGGTCACCACCTTTAAACCGCTCCATGGCATAGGACCTAGTTATCTTCGAGACCGCCTTCTGCCACCAACGACCTCCCATCGACCCGTGCACACCCACAGAGAGGGCCTCCTTGGGGTGCCATCAGCCAAGCAATGCAGGCTGGTGACCCCCAGAAGGAGGGCCTTCTCTGTGGGGGCTCCTATCCTCTGGAATCAGCTGCCCCCAGAGATAAAGAGAATCCAAGACCTCCGTGCCTTCCGCCAGGCCCTTAAAACTTTCCTTTTCCAACAAGCCGGGCTGGCCTAAGCGAATCCTTTTAAATGATTTTAAATTGGGTTGTTCTTTTTTAAATCTTGGGCCAATTGAAATATTCTTTTTAATTGTTCTTAATGTTTGTATTGTGTGTTTTTTACTTGACTGTGCACCACCCTGAGTCCCCAGGGAGAAGGGCAGTATAAAAATTTGAAATAATAAAATAATAAAATAAAATAAAATAAAATAAAATAAAATAAAATAAAATAAAGATTAGCATAACAAAGCACAAGTTAGAATTCCATTCTAATTTGTGAATACGATATTCATTATGAAGCATACACATTATTTAATAACGTCAGCCTAGTAAAATAGGTCATACTTTTTACTTGCTTAATTTGTGAGATTCAAATGGACCTACCATGTACAGGAAAAGCTGAACATGGCATATATGATAGAAGTATTATATGTAGTTATTTAGCACCATCTGCTGGTTGTGATAAACTAAAGTCTGATATCAATGCACATATCCAGTATCTAGTTGCAAGAATGTTTAAGCTCCTTAAAGACTAAATCATTTATGCCAGGATTGCCGTAAAAATATGTTAAGCTTCAATATATTGTTGGAACACACCATGTTTTTAAACAATATCAGGTAATATTATTATAGATTAATATAACTAAACTCATACCTGCCTTTTAATATAGATGTTCTAAAATTGTAGGGCAACTCTATTGATCAATTTTAAAAAACAAATCATTCAACTAGAAACATATTAGATTTTAATCTTATGCAACTGAAGAATTGCAAAAAACTTATTAAAAACAGTTAATAGAATGATCTTCACAGACAAAAGTCTATGTGAAGTAGTACACAAGAGCATAGGCCAAAAAGATGATCTACAACAGACTAGAGATAAAAAGGGAGAAGTAGGTAATAGTAAGAGTTGGAAGGAACCTTGGAGGTAAGTGGGAATAAACATATACAGTGATTGTACGCACCCTATTAAAATACCAGGTTTCTGAGATATAAAAAATCACAGCAAGATAAATCACTTCACAATTTTCCCACCTTTAATATAGCATATAAGCTGTACAATTCAACCGAAAACAAATTGGAAAGTGTAAGAGGAAAGAAATAAAAAGCTTTCAATAGCATGATTGCATAAGTGGTCATATCTTCTGACATGTAGGAATGTGGCTGTGTTCAGAATTCATCAATCACATTCAAACTGATGGGAAATAGTAGTCAGTACGCACCTGCCATCATATTAAAGTGACTCTGATGAAGCTCATTTAAGTTCAACTGTTCTAGTAGGATTTTTCTGACATTTTTTCAGCTGTTTTTACAGCAAAGGCCATGGTCTTCAAAGAGCATACAAAGCATCAAAGGAATCTCTTTGTTGGAAGGTATCAGTCAGAGAAAGGGGCAAAAGCTTTCCAAGATATTGGATATACATTGGAACACAGGGAAGACAGTCATCAGCAAGTGGAAAAAATATGGCACAACTGTGACATTACCAAGAACTGGATGTCCATCCAAAACTGATGAAAAAACAAGAAGAAAACTTTGTTTGAGAGGCTGCCAAGAGGCATTCAGCAACATTAAAAGAGCTGCAGGAATTTCTGGGGTAGGAAGGCAAGACAATAGCCTTTTTTTACAACAAAAAACATCCAAGTCTGGCTACATTTTGCAAAATCCTACATCAAGTCTGACAAAAACAAGTGGGAAAATTGTCTTATGGTCTGATGAGATCAACTTTGAACATTTTGGCCATAATTCCAAAAGGTTTGTTTTGCACAAAAACCACACTGTGCATTGTAAAACCACTTAGATAGGGTTGTAAAAGCACTGTGAAACGGTATATAAGTCTAAGTGCTATTACTATTGCTACCAACAGTAATGCATGGTAGTGGCAGCATTATGCTTTGGGGCTGCTTTTCTTCAGCTGAAACTGGGGCTTTCATCAAGGTGGACAGAATTATAAACAGTATCAATTATCAGTCAATTTTGGCACAAAACCTTCAGGCCTTTGCTAAAATACTGGAAATAAGAGGAATTTGACTTTCAACACGACAATGACCAAAAGCATACCTCCAAATTGAATGGAACGGCCCGATCAGAGCCCAGCACTTACTCCAATTGAAAATCTGTAGGGTGATCTGAAGTGGGTTGTGCATTGGAAATGGCCTTGCAATCTGACAGATTTGGAGTGTTTTTGCAAGGAAGAGCAAAGATTCCCAAATCAAAATGTGACATGCTGATAGGTTCATACTCCAAAAGATTGAACGCTGTCATAAAATCAAAAGGTGCTTCAGCAATGTATTAGTGTAAGGGTATGATTTTTATGCAACCACATTATTGTAAGTTTTCCCTCCTCAAAGATTTGTTTGTTTTTCAATTGAGTTGTATAGCTTACTGTATATGTTAAAGGGGGGGGGGGAACGGGACGGGGACGGGGACTGATTATCTTGGTCTGATTGTTTCTCAAAAACCTGGCATTTGAAAAGGGTATATAGATTTCTACATCCACTGTATGATTGCCAATAGCAGGCTGTCCTCCAATAGTGTTCCCAAGAACTGCATTCAGTCCTGTATGGTTGGCCCTGCCACTCATAATTTTACAGTAGGTAAAGCCCCAGAACGCTGAGATAAGAAAGCTGAATCTGCCTCTTTTCTTCATCAACAAAGATTTTAGGAACTATAAATTTCATATATAACAACAATTGTAATATATTCCTGACCTTAAGCCCTATGGATTTAACACATAAAGAATATCAACAGCATATGCTCTCTCTGCATTTGCTATAAAAACAACAAAGAAGCTATTGGAAAGGTGTATCAAAATATTATTTTGATCACTCAGCTTTGAAGAAAATCATGTAATGAAATTATTTTATGTAAAAGGTACAATAAACTATAAGATCAGAGGTAGGTTTTTAATGGTAGGTCATAAAACATATATAAAGAACAGGTTTTAAATAAATCAAATAATAGTATTCAAAATGGATTTTTAAAAAGATATGAAAGAGAAGAAGAAAAAGAAAACTGAAATTGAAATGAATATAAAATGAGTGCACAACAAGCATCTCCCAACAGCATGAACAGAAGTTGATACAAAGAAAAAAGATGTGGAAACTGCTTGGAATGGAAGAGGGGAAAAAATTGGACAGTCTCTTAAAAGTGTATAGGGTTTGGCTATTAGTAAATACGAACAAGGATGCTTAATGACATTATGTGAAATGGGGTGTGAATAAATAGAACAATGCATATTAACTCCAGAAGCGAGTATGAGAGAACAATGTTGTGTAAAATGTGCACAGAAGAAAAATATGGCTCCCAAAATCACAGGCAAGAGGAACAAGGACAGTTTACAATTAAAACAAGAAGAAAAGTTAGAAAGTGATTGTGATGGAAATATAAAATTGCATTGAAAGTGCATGAAAATCATAGATTAACTTCTAAGAGAATAAATATAATTAAAAATAAAACTTGTGAAATCACTGCCAAGTTAATATCCAGGAAGAAACAGAGGAATGGAAACCATAAATGTTGTGAGACTGTTCAAAACTATTAAGATGTAGATGATATTTCTTACTGCATTGTTCATATTATACCTAATGGGATTAAATATTTTAGGATATCTTGCAACTGTATCCACTCCCTTACTTGCCAAATGTACAATACAATAATTAAGGTACATGCAAATGTTTTATGTCAGGAAGAGACTGTAGGAACATGATTTCTGTTCTGCCCTACTCCTTTCCTTGCTAAAATGCTAATTACTTGGCATGTGTATTAATAATTAAGTACCGTATTTAAATATGCTTAAAACTAGACAATTCCAAGCTCTTTTCAAATTCTAATTGACATTAGCCAAGATTCTTTCTTAATCACAATCATTACTACTCAGTTATTGATATGGTTACGGTTATTTATATCCTAGAAAATAAGTGTATGTAGTAGCAGAAGAAATACTAATAGGCATTTTCTTCTTTAGTCTGTGCAGTGGTTTACCAACCAGGATTCATATCTAAGATAGCATAATCAAAATTTGAAATAAGCAAACATTCATATAACCAGAAATCACCATCAGTACAACAGCTCCTTTAAGCAGGTTCCATGTGTGCCAAAATAAAAGAGAGATTGATGCAAATAATCTCATCAATCACTCCTGAATTAAGCAATGGGAGAATTATTGTCAGGGTTCCAAGAAACACCCCCAATGAAAGAAAACTCTGAGAATAGAAGTTCCTCAAAGTTCCATTTTATTAGAGACGTCATATTGGCACATCTGGGAAAACCCGAATCTGAAAGCTTCCAGGTTTTCCCCACCCAAAAGAAAGTTCAAGTCCCTTCCCCTGCACCCACATGTCCATCACATGGTCCAATCAATGCACCATCTCAACTGGAGATGCCTCCCAGTCACGCCACTCTAGGTGCAGGCCGAATGTCCTTGACTCTCAGAGAAAGGAATGTTATTATAGCTATATATCTCCACCACTCCATGCAATCCCCCTTCCCAGTTTCCCTTCAGGGCTGGCACTAAATGTGTCAGCCCTGAAGATCCAAAGAAAAAGATGGCTTCCAGGGCTGACAATTATCTCTGCAAAAGACTAACTTTACTCTTACATAATAGACAAATGTTAAAACTTTAAATCCCTAAACTATAATTTTATTTAACAGAATGACCTTATGTCTAGATATAGGCAATCTTTTAAGAACATGCCTCATGAAAAGAAAATTTATTTGGCATAGTGACTGTGCTTAATAAGGTTTTTTGTTTGTTTTAGAAAAGTTTGATACAATCTTTTATTTGATTGTGAAAATGTTAAATGGCTGCCAGCAAATCTAACTTTATAAAGCGTTGGTGGGAATTTTTCACTCTATTTAAGATTGCCGACTTGTAGAAAATATGCATTCAAAAATTTAACTCACCATTTCAAAGGGGTACCTTCATTTTCAAACCATATTTCTCCGATGTCCTCTCGCCTCATAACCTTTTGAAAATGTTTTTTCACTTTGTCAGTTACAAGTGTCAGGTAGCTTATCCTAGGTAAAAGCAGCTGAAAAACAAAGTTTGAAAAATGGATTTTGCACATTTTGTGAACTGATTTCAAGAAGAATGTATGGATTTAATTCAAAATTTGTAATTTAAATTAAAATAAACACTATAAAATATATATGCAATATATGGGATTACCAGAAAGATAGAGGAGTATTTCCTATTCCACCATTATGTTGCTAAAACAATAAGGCATTATTGTCTATGGAGATTCTCAGTCATCCAGGTCATGGTTGTCCCAAAAGTGCTTTTTCAGGGCTGAAGAAGCTTCTTGAATAAGAAGCGAAACATCTTCAAAGAAAAAAACAAAAAGTCCAGTTGCCTCTTGAAAAAGCACCTTTGGAACAATAAAGCATTATTGTTGTTTCAAGCCCACAAATACAAGGCTGAGGAATTACAAATAAGTATGTTACACTTTACGGGGCAAGAAAAAGGACTGCCTTTTTTAATGTTACAAAACACAATAAAATTTCTTCTGATTCCAGCCAATTAAACATTAATTTCAGTATATAGTTTGTGATTTTAAAAAACATACTGCACAATAATATGAAACCGTAGAAGTGAGCTTTATGGGACTGATATTCAACAATTAGATTGAAAATTGTGGGCATAAAAGTTAAAGATATAATCTACAATTACTTGCATACTAGTTACAGATTCAGGCAAACCTTCCTAGACAGAATAAAAACTTCATAAGAAATGTATTTCCATTACAAATGGAATTTGGACATACAGGAAGATGTTACTTACAATAATCATGAATTGTAAGACATCAATAAAAAAAATTGTTAATCTGCATTTTATTAATGTTTGTAAGTAATATAGAAAATAAATCGTCCCACATCATTGTACTGCTATCTCAAAAAAGAAGAGACTTAAGAGAGCAGAATGAAAAGACAAAGAGTCAATAACTTTATCATGCCAACTCAAAATTCACAAAATGGTGTGCATATGGTTTTGTTTCTCAGAACTCTTCACCAGGTAAGATAGTAAGTGAACAGTTCTTTGGAAGTCAGAAACCTGAATCAGTCTAAGATGATCTTACACAGCATGGATTTTTGTTAAACGTAAATTACTAAAGATACTTTTTTGTTGCCTAATATACTTTATCCTTTCCCATTTGATGAAATCTACTTCATAGAATTTCACAGAGACTGAACTGGCCGTATGTTTAAACATATATTTTAAAAAATTGCACATATATTAGAAATGTGGAACAATGTGCGAGACAGAATAGCAGAATCGGTCCTGTAACAAAATGAAATTCTATTATCAAACTTAATGTTAATAATGCTGATCTGAAATAGAAATTCAACAATGTTTATTGACATAAAAGATTTATCCAACAAAACATTAATCATTTGTTAAAGTCAAATATGCAAGAGAGTTACTAGATTTATACATCCTAGGTTATACTTTACTGAATCATAAATTACTGAGTAATTCTCTGGGTTGATACATCACACTAAGCCAAAACTAAGCCACAATATGACTTTGTATGATGTGTAAACCCAGCCACAATATTCTTCAGCTATAGGTCTTTGGTGAAGTTATAGACTTACATAGTACGGTTCTGCTTCTCTTTCGGTACTCTCATCTTGATACAACATAAAACAGGTTGGTATTCTTCCAAACCACACGTCTCTGAGTACATCTTTGTCATCTGTCATTCTTCCAGGAAGCGCAGAAACACATCTAGGCTAAATTATTCCTTAGATAACCCACTACAAACAAAAAACAAAGACTCGGCTTTTAAACCCACATGATTATCTGAATCATATTACCCCTTTAGTATAGGATTTTCTTCTTGAATCTTCAAATTATGATTAGTTGAAAAAAGTATTACTATCTTCACATTGCATAGCTTCCTAATGTGTGATGATATTCTTTATGAATTGATAACCTATGGCCTGAATTTCTTTAGTTAAAAATAATAAACTTGCATAATAAACCAAATGTAGTCTAAATACTGTCGTGATGAGATTTCTTCTAACCCATTTTTCTGTTTCAGCAAATGGTAGCTTTGAAGACAAAAAGCAACTTTAGGAGGGGTGCAACTAGAAGGGAACAACTGGACAGGAAAAATATGTGCATGAAAATCAGAAGATTCGTAAATTCTTCTTAAAGCTAGAGATATATATTTGCTTTAAATAATGAGCAGCTTACCAAGTCCATTCTAACTTCTCAGTACAGCATCAAATAAACAAACAAAAATGACAGCATGCTTTAATGCAAAACTGTAACTGCCTAATATAAGGGCTTTATTTACAAAATTCTCTAAAAAGTATCCTCATTTTAGCAATCTCAGGATAGAAGGCCAAGTCAACTTAAGTCTATCAGAATCTAACTCCTTGGCGGTAAGTTAGCCTTTCTGAGTGGCAATAGTGTCACTAGGATTGAAGTTGTTTAAGGGGAGTGTGGGTGTGTGATATGCCAGCATGAATCAATTTAGCCATTTTCTGTATTTTTGACATGCTGAGCCTAAAAGATTTGCCATCTCACTCACACATTCACACATATTATTTTGAGAGTGGGCATCAGAATTTCATTTTTAATGTGTGCCAGAAAAAAGTGTCAATAAAGGCTATCTTATCTTTTCTTATCAAACCCTTTGCCAATCAATCAAGCAAGACGTGGTGGCGCAGTGGTTAGAATACAGTATTGCAGGCTAACTCTGCCCACTGCCAGGAGTTCGATTCTGACCTCTCAAGGTTGACCCAGCCTTCCATCCTTCAGAGGTCAGTAAAATGAGGACCCAGATTGTTGGGAAATATGCTGACTCTGTAAACTGCCTAGAGAGGGCTGAGAGTAAACTGCCTAGAGAAAGCACCGTGAAGCCACGTATAAGTCTAATTGCTATTGTTATCACTGTTCTAGATTTTTTGGAGCTACAAGTCATCCAGTGGCACTATGATTCTGGAAACAGGACAAAGTTTCAACTCTTTTCCTTGTTTTGGGGAGAGATTAATAGGGGAACTGAGAACAGAAAGCATCTGAGAAGTTTCTTTCCTCAAGCTCAACTCTCCAAAGTATGTTGAAGTTCATGAAATATACCTCCAAATCTCAAAGCTGGATCCACAAACTGATTAGCAGACATTAAACCAGCCTAACTTAAGCAATTTTGCCCCCGTAACATTTGCATTAGCTTTCCCCAACTCAAGCACTCTCTGGCTGTGGACTTGTACAAGTAGTCCTCGACTTACAACAATTCATTAGTGATTGTTCAAAGTTACAACGGCACTGAAAAAAGTGACTTGTGATCATTTTTCAGTTACAACCTTTGCAGCATCCCCATGATCACGTGATCAATATTTAGATACTTGGCAACTGGTTCATCCTTATGACCACTGCTGTGTCCCAAGGTCATGTGATCGATCACTTTTTGCAACCTTTGGATAAGCAAAGTCAATGCGGAAGCCAGATTTCATTTAACAACCGGGTTACTAACTTATCAACTGCAGCAATTGACTTACCTAACAACTGTGGCAAGAAAGGTCATAAAACGGGACAAAATTCCCTTTAAACCAACGTCTCACTTAACCAAAGAAAGTTTGGGCTCTGTTGTGGTCGTACTGTGTGGTGTTTCCTGCCCACAGGAAACTGTAGTGAATGCTGGGAACTGGTCCAAATAACCTGGAGGGTGGCTGGCGGGCGATGGACGACTTATATTATGGCAGACAATCAAGCTTACTTAGGGCCGTGGGAAGAGGCCACCTGGCATTCCCTGACAGTTTGGATCTCATAACCCCGGAACTCACCAAATAGCCACGCTACTTGTATCTTATAGGATTTTAAAGTTAGCACCCATTAATTCACCAGCTGTCCAATGAACACACCATGGGGGAAACGCTATGCAAAGGTTAAGCCGGATGCAATGCAATCTCTTGAAGCAACAGAGCTTTGGAAACCCATCCCGGTGTTTCCCAAATTAATTCGGGGCGGGGAGGCGGGGGGAACGGCTCTACGGCACGACCTTCTTATGCCGTCAGGATAATGCCGGAGAAAGGGAGCGCGCGTATGCAATGCATCTCCCTGTACGGTTAAAGCGCAACCTGCAGCGCCGCAGGGAAAGCCCCGCGGAGGAGAGGAGGGAAGGGGCGCGAGGAAAAGGCAGACCAGAACTCTCCGTCTCGCGCCGGAGAGGGGAGGGAGGGGGGTGAGTGGGAGAAGAGCGAAGGTTCCTCCACGCGCCACACACTTCCCCCCACCACCACCACCACGCCGCATCTGCCGTTCGGACACCCTGAGATCAAGAGAGGGAAGAGGCAACACAACCGTTACCTGCCAGTTCGTTTCCGTCTCCAGCCGCGCCCCCACCACCCCCCACCTCTCCGCCCTTCCGCTAGCCACTCTCTCACTAGCACCTCTCCACAACGCGCAAACTCCGTTCGACCTCGCCCCGCCCCACCAAGGGGGCCTTCCTTTTAAAGACGCCGAGTTTTGTGGTGGGGAGGGTGGGGGCGAATCACGTGACTCGGCTCGAGTCTTCCAACCCTCCAGACCAGAGAGAGAGAGAGAGAGAGACTCGATAGTGCGATTGTTTTGGTTTCTGTTGCAACCCGGAAGTTCTGGATAATCATAGAGACTACAGAAAAAGGACATCCTCGCGAGCTGCAGTTCGGCTTTACGGATGCTGCCCTCCAGGGGGCAGCATATTCCCCAGATTCATTTTACCTAGCAAATGATTCTACAGCGCCAGTCGATGAAACTAAGCCTTCCTTGCAAGCAACCATGGGAGCCGGGGCTGCTGGAAGTTGAAGTTCAGCAAATCTGCAGGCGGATGTAGAGAAGTGTAAGGTGTGTGGACTCCCAGAATTCCCCTTTACCGAGGGGATGTTGGGACTTGAAGTCCGCACATCTTAAAGCTGCCGAAGTTGAGAAACAGTAATGTAGCAGTTTGAATTGCAGCCTCTTTTGTAGAACCAGGAAAAATAACGTGTGCTAATTTGGCTAGAGGGAAATTTTAAAAATCCTGTTAAGGTGATAAAGGAAAATAACAAAGCAATTTATTAGGAAGGTGGATGAGGCTATTCTACATGTATTCATTGAAATGATTTATTGTCTCCAGGAGGCTTACCTTGTTTAAAATGTAATGACAGCTAAATGTCAGACCTACAAACTTTCTAAAATGGAAGACCCGGGGGAAAAGGAGTTAAGACCTAAATGGGAATAACTCTTACCAACTTAGTATGTTGTATGAATCCAGCCTTGATGATTTGTAAATCATACTGCATAATTTAGTGACAGAATCTTGGAAATTTATTTCAGTCATCAAGCCATGATTAAATAAACTGTGGCTTAGCTTGCTGTATATGTATTTGTATGTATATATATATTGGTGTTATTGAAAAATGTAATAGCCACAGGTAAGAGAAAAGTAAAGAAAGCACATTTAATGTACTGTAGCTATAAAAAGACTATTGGGCGAGTTGCAACTTCAATCAGTTTTGAAGCAACCAGATAGTTTTTCCTATGTGCAATTCCAAAGGAAATACATTTGCATTGCTTTGAACATAGATATAATTAGACATTCAAGGTGGGGTTCTGTGAGAATGACAAGCTTGGGTGAAACTCAACATAACCAAAAACTAGCCAAACTGGTTTCCAGGTAATAAATAAGGCAGAATCTTGTACAATAGTAGACAAGTTGAACAACTAAAAAGGAAAAAGTATGTAATATAAAGTATAATACAATACATTATTGCAGAGGATAAACCTTCAGATGATAAATCAGGAAGAATTCCCACTGGGAAGTCAAACTTAAAATTATCTATGAAAATTCCTTTCTTAAATATATGTACAGTCTGGCAATTAATTTTTCACATGGATTCTTTGTACATTCCAGGAAATAAGTGCATACATCTGCTTTATCACAAGGCAAACTCTATTACTTAACTTGTATTTGATGTCAGGATGCAAGTACAAAAACAAAGTGTTTATCACTTTGGTATCACAATGTTCACAATGTTCATTTTCTTATGTAATGTCATTGTAGTTAGGAGAAAAATCCTTCTCCCTGACCTAAAGCTTCCTTCTCAAATACTTTGACCCCCAAATGAAGAGAAACGATACATTGGGAAAGATTGAAGGCAAAAGGAGAAGGGGAACACAGAGGATGAAATGGTTAGATAGTATTGATGCAATGGAAGGTGAGTTTGGGCAAACTCTGGGAGACAGTGGGGCAGGTGGGGGGCTGCTATGCTATGGTCTATGAGGTCATGAAAAGTCAGACATGACTTAACATTCGGGTGTCAAACTCGATTTCTGTTTGATTTCATTGAGGGCCACATCAGGGTTCTTTGACCTTGGGGGGGGCAGGGGCCATGGCCATCTTGATGTCAATCGTGTCAGGGGCACCTATGGTGGCCTGAGTGCTCTGCCAGCGAAAACGGGCTCCCAATCTTCATTTTCAGCTGGGACGGCCTCCTGCATCCCTCTGCCAGCAAAAAGCAGCTCTCCCAAGCTCCATTTTTGCTGGCAGAGGGTTGCAGGAGGCTGTCCCAGCCGAAAATGGAGATTGGGAGCCCGTTTTCGTTGGCAGAGGCACTGCAGGTTGGTCCTTCACTGTTTCCAGGGTGGCCTCGCAGGCCAGATCTAAGTACCCCATGGGCCACATCCGGCCCGCAGACCTTGAGTCTGACACCCCTGACTTAGCAACTGAGCACAAAAAGCTTCCTTAAAGGGTCCTTCTTTAGCCATTACTTCAACTAATAAAAGTTCTTTATTTGAGTGAATAGGGTTTTTTTTTTAAATACTGATTTTTAAACACTCTTATTCCTCAGGATCAGACAGATTACAGTACTTCCAAAATACAGAAGAAAATCTTATTTTAAAATACATTATTTAGAGGGAGGCAAAAAATAAGCATAATAAATCTTGCAGTTTACTGTGAAATAAAATAGTGTGGTAATGGTAAAGAACTACAACCTCTTTTAAGAGTCAGGACCTGGCTGCTACAATAAAATGGATTATAGCACACAGCTGTTTTTCTGCTAGTCTCTGATGCAAAGCTGAGATTCATAGTCATAGGAGGAAGTTGGTCAGGTAGTTCATTCTTTAGTCTTTGTTTTAAAAGGGACTCTAGCATGCTGGAAGCAAAATGCCAATCTAGTCCTTCTTTCCAAAAATGCTTCTGTGCTCTCTCACCCTCACTCCACAAAACAATCTTTAGTATTTATACAAGATAAAAATAATAGCTGCAGCCTGATGCTTTCTTTGAAATTGCCCCCGTCAAGTAAAAAGGAAAAGGTAAACTGACTTAAAAACTAAATACTTTTTTTAAAAAAAATAAGGAAAAGTTATAGGCCAGAGAGTGGTTTCCTGTTGCTGTGCAACTTCTGTTAATTGAACTATTTGCAGTTTTAAACCAATCAGCAGTTTAGCATTGTATGTTAACGCAACCAATATAATTTAGTGAAATGAATGAATCTGGCCAAATAGTATAGCAATATTTTCTAACTTTCTATCTTAATATTATTTCAAGAATCAGAGCGCAATTGAAATTTCATTATATCATAATTCATACAGTAT
Organism: Ptyas mucosa; assembly: GCA_012654045.1. Taxonomy (NCBI): domain Eukaryota; kingdom Metazoa; phylum Chordata; class Lepidosauria; order Squamata; family Colubridae; genus Ptyas; species Ptyas mucosa. Next base: position 4,632,011 of record WNWU01000030.1, on the reverse strand, counting down.
GCAAATAGGTTCTAAATAATTAGATTATTTTGGGTAAAACTGAACTGTATTTGTTGCACTTTAGTACAAAAGAAGTGGCAGGATTAAGTAAGGAACTACAGTAATTTAAAAAAAAGAAATTACTTCCATACTGTAAGTTTATTCATACAGAATTTTGCATAAATACAGTAGTTGTCTCATGAGTATCATACAATATGCTCTTGTAAACTTATCTTGACACCACTAGGTGTCATAGTGTTTCTATCATTTCTGTAACTTTTCTCATGATAAAAAATACTACAAATTCAAAAACATTTAAGGAAAACTTCATTTAATGAATAGTTGTCTGACAATTCATTAACCAAAATGTTCCGAGGGGAAAATGTTTAAAAAATAAGACAGCAAATAGATGTCTTCACAGATTGACTACTGCACTTGTTTAAAATAATACCCCATAAAATCCCAAACAAAAATACCAAAAATATTGGTCCTCTGCTTCCCCTCATATTACTGAGTGTCACTGCTATGCCATCTGGATTTTGGTAGCTGACTGAAAAAATGTAATCTGACTGAAAAAAATGTAATCACTGGCTAGAAAAGTTTACTACCTTAACCATGATTTATTGAATAAACCACAGTGATAAACTTACATATTGCATTAAATATACAGACATGGTATTTGATTCCCATCAACTTCTTTGTGGAGAAAGTTGCAATATTTCAAATAGCCACTGTATTGACTAACAGTGCTAGTTGCATAATGCAAATTCCATTACAAGTTCTTAAAATTTAAATGATGCATATCATTAAAGCAAAACAAAATGGGAACTTTAATGTCAATCTCCCTCTGCTGCATTCCTCCTACCTGCTGCAAAATACAAAAACCAGAAAGGCCTTTTCCTCTTTCTGCTTTGCCAGTCTATGGCAAGTAAAACTTATTGGACTCTATATTCCAACCATGGACGTAATGGTGGGAGGAAGTGATGAGATGTGCATCATAACATTATAGCACAAAGGCTGTTCTTTTTATACTTGCAGCATCATATTGTGAACATATATGTAAGGGGTGAGATTTGCAGTATGACATCATGATGCACATTTCATCATGGTGATTGAAATTATGATTTCAACCAATGAGTAGGTTGCACATTCCTAATCTGGAATCATTGACACCAATCTTATTTAATTATCTAATGTAATTTTTGCACTTAATTTAATACTGTAACTTTTACTATTAATATCATTTTATTAGTATATGTAAACTGCTTAGAGTCTATTGATATGGAGTATAAATCTCATATAGAAAACTTAACCATGCTTCCACTATGAATTGCAGTTAAGCTTAATGTTGCTTTATAAAAGGATCTAGTGGTAGAAAACTGATAGTATATCTTGAATCCTCAATGGTTACTGAAGTGCATCAATTTAATCTCATGTTAAAATTATTGTTGCTTGTGGCTTAGTTAAATTGGGGAAAAAACATGAGAACATCTAGGGATGATTTAAAACTGCCTCAGATAGGAGTTTAGGGTGTAGTAGGTTGCCAGAATAAGTTTGTACCATGGCTTGGTACAACTGTACAAAGGCCTACAATTGCAGAAAATATTATTGCTCAGATGTTTCCTTTCCTATATATAGGAAACACATTTTAATACATATGACATTTTAATACATATGGATTATGTATTAAATTGGAATCTGCAATGTTTTTAATATTTTTAACAAAAGATTCCTGGAAGTATGACAGCATTTCCAATAAACCAGGTTTTCATCTGTGGTTCAGCTACACATTTATTTTTAAAAATCCATCAAACATATTAAACTTATCCCAGAAGAAGAAATGAAGTTAATGAATAACCTAATTATTTGGAATTATAGCATGGTTGAAAACTTACACAACTGCTCCAACCTGTTCTAGCTATGTAATGGACAGGCATCGGTAGCACCATACAGCCTACTCGATTATAAACACTGGATTGCTAGTGTTTGCTCGGCTCAGATCCTTGAAGTAATAAAACTACTGCTAAATAGAGCTTCCGTTTTCAGTGGCATACGTGATGAGGTGAACGGACTGAATTATTATTATTAAATATTTATTTTAATGTGCTGTTGTCAGAAACACCATATTATACAGTATATACTCAGTCTTGTTTAGTCTTATACTTATACATTTACTCTCTTAGGTAAGTTTGGATAAAGCTCAGCAAAGAATAGTAATGTACACAATTTTATTTCTAGCCATCTGTTGTTGTAGTTAATGTTGCTCAAGCCATATGTTTAGACTGGATTTGGAATTCTTGTCCACTTATCAACTCCTTTCCAAGGACTAGGATAGGCAGATGTTATTGTTTAATAATATTATAGATATCACAGGATGTCTAACTAAAAGTGCCTTTTGCAAATGACTGGTGATGATTTTGTCAGTGATGATGTCCAACTGGTGCTAGAGATATTTTTGGGATTGCACCCAAGGCACCTAATAATTCCTATTGGTACTAACTTTGCTTTCTGTTGCCGCAGACCTGCTACTTCTATTTGCAATTCTTTGTATCTTGAGATTTTCTCCAATTCTTTATCTTCTATTCTGTTGTCTCTACTTACTGTCATGTCCATTATCCAGACTTTTTTCTTTTGTCTTTTTTATCAACAGTTGTTAAGTCTGTGGTGTGGCCGGTGCTTCTCTGTTGGAATTCCAAAATTGCAACACTTTAGCCTTTACTTTTTCTATTACTTTGTCTCTCTTGTTATTCCCACCATTTCTTGCTTGAAGGCAAATAAGTGTTGCAGATATTCCAATGCATCATTGTTGCTGCATTGTCATAGTAATAATATTATTATTATTTCTTCCTTCACTGAATGACGTGCATTTAAAAGATGGTGCTTTGCTATTATCCTGAAAATAATAATAGAGATATGTTTTGCCAAGTGTCATATGCCCAGGCAATTTGTTCTTTTGGATCCAGACACAATTATAAGCACAGCAGTAAATAAATGGATGTTAAACTTTATTATTAGCTCAAGCGAACAGATTTAAAAGCGTAACATAAAAAGCAAATCTCTTACAAGCTGCCAGGAGCTCCTTAATAACAACAGCAGAGGTGCCCCATGGGTAGTCAGTTTCCACAGTACCTAATGCTAGGTTTTGTATAGAAGCTCTTCTCTAATAACAACCCCACTGGTTTTGTCAAAACTTGTCATCATGACTTCATGGCTTTGCTACTGGACATATGACCTTGGCATATGATTCTGAGATGGGAATTGAAAGTCTGAGATTTTCACAGCAAAAAAAAAGAGAGAGAGAGAAAATCCCCCCCCCCTTTGTGCAGCAGTAAGAGTGAAAAACAGGCTAGCTCAGAATGAGTTCTACACTTCCAGACCTTTCTTAATATGGAGAAATCAAAATAGGTCACTAAACTCCTTGAAATAATAATACTTTGCCACTACAAGATAATATAGCTACAGTTTAGTCTTTTAAAGGTATACAAGAAGGTCAGAGAACATGTATTAATTATAAACATATTCCCATATTTTAAACATAAGATTTGGGCTTCTTTGATCCAAAATTTGCTTCTCTCCCTGTTTTCTGGATTGTGAGTCAATAACGGGTAATAAACTAGCCATATCTGATTTCTGCTGGAGTTGATTTTGTCATGGGGCCATTGGAAGCAACAAGAAAAGTCTGAAGTCATCCATACTTCAGATGTGTCTTCAGATGGAAGAATACCAGCTTCCACACTATGCTTATTGGAATCATAGATTGCTACTTTAGACTAGATTGCTAAAATCATCAGCTGTGATTCTGTCTCCTTTGAATACTGGCCCAGTTCTCCTAGTTGTCTATTTTAAGCACTTAGAAGGGATAGGAGAGTGTGTAGTACTCTGCAACCTCACCTTATAACAGTTTCATAGATCTAACACAGATTTGTAGGGCACATGGTAATATGAAGGAGTAGTTAGTAGTTGCCATCTAAGGAAACTGATAAAATAATTTGGTAAACAACTGGCTAATATTCTTAGGTTATACCAGATACATGGATATATTTATTATACTATTTCTCATTAAATAAAGTCAAATATTTGTCTTTTAACCAGCTAACCGTAGTATTGGCAGCCTGCTTTCTTGTATATACATGAAAAAGAAAACTGAATTACAGGGATAATTGAAATCCAAATATTAAGTCTAGCCTATGATCTAAGTCTTTTATTAACCTTAGATAAATGAATGTTATGGATCACAGCAAATTAATAAATATAGGATACCAATGAATAGTCTAAAATACAGGCTTAGCAATAGCAATTTACTGCTATAATTTGGGTAATATCTGTATTGCACGAATAGTTGTGTAACAGCTCTTGGTCTAAGCTTGCTTCAGACACAATATAAAACTCTTTTACTGCAATAGTAAAGCCCCAAATTATTTACTTTTATTTAGCCACACCTAATACCCTTTGGCCCCAAATAGTTGCTGTGTTAGTATGCTTCTACTCTTTCATGTATTTTCAAGCAAAAACAAAGTATTTCATTGAACTTTGGGCTGAACTTTCAAGTTGACTAGTTATATATTTCTTTTTTAAAAGTGTATTTCCTAATGGTAGATAATGAACAATTATCAAATTGAGTGATTCATCTGATGGTTTGCTGTAATCACCTATCTTTACAGCACCTAAGGTATGAAGACAGAACAGTGCTTTACATACATGGAGGGTCAGGCTGTCTGTATTCCTTAGACTAAAAATGTCTTTTCCCAGGATTGCACAGCTATCTTGCAATGCAGGGCAAAGATACTACTGCTTTAAGGTGTTACATAGAGTACTCTGTTAATGGTCCTAGGAACCCCATGGCCCTTTTTGCCTTTGAACCTGACACATTCCCTACAGCTCAGTTAAGTGGCCTCAGGTAGCCAATCCTGGATAACTTTTAAAAACTCAGTAGTCCCAGATCTGTATTTAACATTTGGGTAGAAGGTCATCAAGATATCCCAGTTCTTTAGGCTAGACCAGGAAGCCAAACAAGCAAGCAAGCAAACAAACAAAAGATCTGGAACAAGGCAGAATGATTATTCTGTATAATTGCTATGAAAATAATACTCATGAAGTTCCTTGGTGTGAGACTCAGTTCAAGGGATATTTTTTTAAAAAAATTTAACTATAGGTATCAAAGAATATCCACTTATTAATCGGGATGAATCAATTTACCCAAGACATTGGAGAACAGCTCTCAGATATATAAGCATCCACAATGGCTTAAGTGCTTCTTGCAAAAAATACTACCAGTTTTTCATTTGATTCATTCAACATCATTTCATATGTATCTTCCAAAAATGCAAAAGGAACAGCACTTTCAACTCCAGGATACAAAACATTCCTGACTGACTGAAATTAGGAAATATTTGTCAGGCGCAAACAACCAGATCCACTAGCTACTTTATTATTCTATGCCTATTTCACAGGAATCTCCCCAGATTGGTAGCTTTTCTCTTAGGAAATTTGACATAAGGCTCAAAGGCATTCAGAGCAGGGGTGGGGGAGGGATGTCGGACCTCATCCTCTTGTGTTTATGTAACAAGTCCAGACTAATTGCCTCCTCCCAACTTGGACAGTTGTTTTCTATAGAGCTGTGGTAGTACAGTGATTAGAATGCAGTACTGCAGATTAAGTCACTGCTCACTCCAGGACTTTGATCCTGACTAGCTCAAGGTTGACTTAGCCTTCCATCCTTCCAAGATCAGTAAAATGAGGGCCCAGATTGTTGGGGGAAGTATGCTGACTCTGTAAACCACCTAGGGAGGGCTGTAAAGCACTGTGAAGCAATATGTAAGTCTAAGTGCTAATATTAACTTAGTGACTCCTGAATGGGAGTCAACAGGCTCAGTCTTAACCCAGACGAGACCAAGTGGCTGTGGGTATTGCCTCCTAAAGACTATGTCGATTGTCCATCCTTGGTTCGGGGGAGGAGAAATTGTCCCCCTCAGAATGGGCTCACAATTTGGGTGTCCTCCTAGACTCACAGCTAAGATTATAGCAACATCTGACTGCTGTGGCTAGGGGGACTTTTGCACAGGTTTGCCTGGTGCACCAATTGCGACCCTACTTGGATCGGGAGGCTCTCCTTACAGTCACTCATGCCCTTGTCACCTCACGATTCGATTATTGCAACACGCTCTACATGGGGCTACCTTTGAAAAGTGTTCAGAGACTACAGTTGGTCCAGAACGCAGCCGCGCAAGCTGTCATGGTGCACCTAGGTACACCCACATTACACCAATTCTCCGCAAGCTGCATTGGCTCCCTATTGGTCTCCGGTCACAATTCAAGGTGTTGGTTATTACCTTTAAAGCCCTACATGGCTCAGGGCCAGGTTATCTTCGAGACCGCCTTCTGTCGCATAGCTTCCAGCGACCGGTAAGATCCCACAGAGTTGGTCTCCTTCGGGTCCCATCAGTAGGACAATGTTGGCTGGCGGGCCTGCAGGGGAGGGCCTTCTCTGTGGCTGCCCCAGCTCTCTGGAACCAGTTACCTCCTGAGGTCCAGACCATCCCCACCCTATTGGCCTTCCGAAAAGCGGTGAAGACCTGGGGCCATTGATCTCACTCTTGTGATCTGGCGAGATCCGGCCATGAATGGTGTGAATGAGTTTTTAATGTTTTTAATGTTTTTTTTAATTTTTCAATGTCTTTTTATAATGATTTTTTAAATGTATTGTGAGCTACCCTGAGTCTTCGGAGAGGGGCGGCATATAAATTTAATAAATTAAATTAAATTAAATTAATATCTTCCAAACAATATTAACTTTCCATGAATACACTCCATCTTAAATAATATCTAGTGAAACCAGAGATCAATTAAGAAGCATTTGCCCTGAAAACCCGGTATTTTCTTAATGGTTAATGCAGGTTAATGAAACTATTTGGATTTCAGAAATTTCAGGAGAATCTATTACACTAATCCAAAAATCACTGTCTTCCTGTTTGGTACCAGGTCCCTATGTATTTTCCAGTTTATCATGAACCTAGGTTTCTGAAGGAGGAAGAACTGCTGATTGTTGCTGAAGCTAGGTAGTTGTAGCATAATTCATTAGAACAATTTTGCAGTGCTGACAATTTTGCTTTGCCATGATATATTTCTTCATTACTACTATGGCTTCCTGAGCACAAAAAGGTACTGAAAATTAAGGATAAGCTGGACAGGGGTGCATTTCACCCTTCGTTAAATTTCCAAGAAGAAACTCAAGTGCTAGTTCTGAATAGTCTTAATATATATCTTATGAACCTAAAATATCTAAATTTAAACCTGGTGGAATTTAAATTCCACTGGGTGGGGAAACTTGCAAGAGAGGCTGGTAACCACATAAAACTCTTACTGTCTCTATTTCATGCCACTAAATCCAATGTAATTATATGAAAACAAGGATTCCAGACATCAAAGTATGGTTAGTTGATGAGACATATTAATTTGTTCTTTTAACATCTAGCTTTTATACAATATTAAAATATCAAACAGCTCTTGTTATTGAGGCATCTACTTAATATGTCATAAGGTGATAACGTCTTTTGAAGACAGGACAGTCTCAGTCTATAGTCTTGTACTGATTTACCTGATAGGACTGTACTGTCAGACTCTCTTCTGATTAGGCAACATTAAAACAAACATCTTCTGTTTCTCAGGTAAATGAAAATAAAGGTGGAATTAGTTTTTAATTCAGTGACAACAAATTCATGATACCTATAATCATTTTTGCAGTACTCTCAGTAAACTTTAGGTTCCACTGACGAAATTTGACAATCAAAATAACCAATTCTCTGCAAAACAGTGTTTTGCTTTGTTTTTACTGTTTGTAAAAAATAAGGGATAAAATAAGTGTGTAATAACTGGAAGATTTAGCAACCATTTCTGGTCCTCAAACCCACTACTTACAACTGTAATTGAGCCCAAAGGTATGTTGCTAAGTGAGACATTAGTTGAGTTTGCCCCATTTTATGATTTTTCTTGCTGCAGTTGTTAAGTGAATGATTGCAATTGTTAAGTTAGTAACATGGTTGTTAAGTGAATCTGGCTTCCCCATTGACTTTGCTTGTCAGAAGGTTGCAAAAGATGATCACATGAATCCGGGATACTGTCATCAATATAAACCAGATGCCAAACATCTGAATTTTGATAACATGACCAAGGGAATGCTGCAACAGTCATAATTGTGAAAAATAGTCATAAGTCTCCTTTTTGAGTACCGTTGTAACTGAACTGTCACTAAACAAACTGTTGTAAGTCAAGGACTCTCTATACTGTGGGGGGAAAAACAAAACACCAATATTTGTTCAGTGTCAATATGGACAAACCCCTTGCAGCCCTTTCAAATCTCAACAAATTTAAATATTTTTATATATAAGGAATATATAAGGAAAGTATAGTCCTTGGCCATAAAAATTGGGATGCTCCTAATCTCTTAATCTAAAGACCAGCCTGCAGTATAGATTTGTATGTGCACATGTTCATATACTCAGGTTTTTATATTTTATGCCTGATCAAAAACAAGCTGAGGAAAAATTTGGTGTGAAGATAAATTAGACGCATTTTAAAATCAACACATTCGTAAATTATATCCAGAATGAGACAATTTAAGTAAATCCTAATAAATAATAACAAACACATACATATTGAAACCGCTCTACAAACCCTTTGCTAACTCTGCCTGCATCTTACTTCTAGATTTCTGTAAAATCTTACTTTTCTACACTTAGGCATAGATTAGGTGAAATTTGACTCAATAGCAATAACTGTGAGAGGAATATGGAGTCCTAGTGGTCAATCATTTAAATATGATTCTTGCTTTCAATAAGCATGCTTGCATAATTTCCTCTAATAGTTAGTTCTTTTGGCTGTCCAAGGAATGCAAAGCAGCCTTCTCCAGCACCATAGCTCAAAAGAATAAATCTTCTTCCTCTTGTTCTAATTATGAGCTCACTCTTGCATCAGTTACATCCTAACAGGAAATACTATTGAGTTTACATTTTGGCTTTTTTTAAAAAAAATTAATTTATATAGCTATCCATCTCACAGACAATTTTGGGTGGCTTACAATAAAATAGATAAAAACAAATAAAATGCATAACATAAAATAATAACACATTGCAGCTGTATACCATAAATCTTGATTGAAATGATTTGGTGATTTATGAGTTTGAGTGCCTTTTTTTTTCTTCTTTGAATTTTTTTTGACATACTTCCATCTGGAAAATTGTAACTGTCAAACTGTACTCCTATCGTCTTATTGATCATTTTAAATTCTAATTTTCTAGTTGACAGTCTTTGCTTTAAGCAATGTTCAAGGAAAGAGTTGCCTCTTTCATTTCTTGTTCTAGTATTGAGAGATAATATATATAGATGCTATTGTTAATGGCTGATCCCACACTTTCCATAAATAATACCCCTGGATTGAGGAGTTCTGGAGTTAAATAATGTGAGCCAAAATAATGATTTTAAACTACTGAGCATTCTTCTCCATAGAGTGACTTTCCTGTAGCATATTTATTGATCTCTTAAGCCTCTTTAATAAGAGAAAAGGCACCATCAGGGTTAAACCAGCCACTTCCTCAGAGGTCCTTCAGTTCTTGGTGAACAGCAATTGACAAATTAAGTGTCCTTGTGGCCACAACCCCTCTAAACCAGTTTTTCCCTTCTACATCCACCCTCTCGGGAAGCAGGAGAGGATTGAAGGGGAAATCTTTAAATCCTTGCTAAATACAAACAAGGCAAACCAAAACAGTCAATTTTGAGACTAAAACAAATACCAACTTCTTTAATTCAACCAAAAGATATATATATATAGATATAGATAGATAGATAGATAGATAGATAGATAGATAGATAGATAGATATAGATAAGCCAACTCTCAAATTTTTAATCAAAATACCATGAAAAATATGTGTAGATAAACCAGTTGTGAAAATGAAAATATTTGAGAGTCAATTTATCCATGGGTGATGCATTTAACATGGTATATTGGTTAAAAATTCAAGGGTTGTTTCCTGAAGTCACTACTTTAGTACCAGACTCTGCCAAGTGCCAACTGTCTTGCAAAACCCACCAAACTCTTCTTGCCCCAAATCTGATGGAACTTTCTTTTCCTCTATTGGTTGTCAGAAGTCAGGTGACAGCCTTTGGGCATATATAGTTGGTTTGTTTTTGAAAGGCTGGCTGTACTTCTTATGCCACTTAGGAAATGTTGAACAAATTTGCACTTCGCCATACACTATCTCCAAAGACTTAAGAGTATAAACTATAAAAATGGTACAGAAATAAATTGAAAATGCTTTGTTAAAAGATATTGATGCTCAATGTAAGAAAAGTAAGTAGCATAATGGTATTTCTACTTACTTTGATGCTTGTTGATGTTAAATGGTGTTCTACTAAATGAGCTTATATAATAAGTGTTCATGAAATGTTCAAAGACATGCTCTTAGATGTATTTTATGCCTTTAAGTATAAGGGGCAACTGCATCTCCTCCCATCGCCTTTTCCATAAGTGAAAGGTTCAGAAAAGAAATGCTTGTACAAAACAGGAAGAGAATATTTCAGGGCACAGGAAAACACTAGAAGGCTAATCATAGCTTCTGAACTGTCAAAAATAGAATAGCAAGAGAATGGAATAAGGGAGGGGTGGATTATACTAATACTAAGGAGTGCAAAAAAGGGATGTGTGATTAAAGAGGTGTGTGCTTATCAGAAAGTATACGTTTTGTTATCATTTTCATTATTTCAAACAAACATCATTGTATATTAGTACTATGTATAATCCTTCAGGCACAACCTTGTTTGTCTTAGCTTAGAATAACACTGTGGTGCACCTGGTCTTTTCCTTTTCTTAAACACATTCCCCATATAATAGTCTATATGATATACATATATGAATTGTAAGTTGCATTTTCTTTTCTCCTCTCTTGTGCCTTCACTTAATTTGCCCATTGCATCTTATTATTTTTAAATAATTTGCCTAATTTTCCTTGCCTGGAAAGGAATATTGTGTTAAATAGCTATCCATGTAATTTCCTTATCTCATTTAAAATTATATGTAACATTTGGATTTTATGTTCTTCTTTAAAACATTCATCTGTTTATATTTTGAGGGTTTGAATTCCTCATCAATGTAAGCACAGCAGTGTATTCAAACTTTTCTTCATAGAATATTGTCACTATTACTCACGTTATCTGGACTTTAAAATTAATTATTTTTAATAATATTTAATCCATAGTAGAAGAGAGCTTAGTGTTATATAAATGTGATTTTAATAGAAATCTTTATGGCATCCAATGAAAAGGTATTGATATGGATATTTCATATCTATGTAGGATTGCCTCAGGATCTGCAGGTAGTAAGTTGCAGCTTTATTGATAAAAAAACCAGAAAAGCTATGGAAGATTATGATTTTATTAATTATGAAATTTATGCAGTTTTTATTTCTTTTTTGCCAGTTTTGTGCTACAGGTGACTTGTATAATTATATTTTCAAATGAATTATATATCTATGCAACATTCATATTACCAAATTATTTATTAATATAAGTTCACATAATCTGCCCATGCAAATATGTCTGTTGTTGGGCAAAAAAAATTAGACATAAAATTTTATAACTATAAAATATCTATTAAATATTACTCAGTAAGTTACAGCAACTAAAGCTTATTAGAAATATTTCTAATTCATCTGGTGAATATTCCTCTATTGTCATAATTTGTTACCATTCATTGGGAGGTTTTATTGAGCAATTACATCATACTCTTCGTAATATGAAGTAATAGTGAATTTATAATAAATAATTAAGTATATATTTAAATTTCTGCCACAGTTCTGGATTTTGCAATATTTGTCTGACTATACCTTTTCCATCATCATCTAATTATTCTTTTATTTGTTTACAGAATTTTTCAATAATGTCAACAGATAAACAGTTTTCCAGACATCCCAATTAGCTGAGATAATTTTCCATCAACCTAGTTTTTTATTTAGTGACACTGCCAATATGACTGAATTAAAATATTTGATTAATTATCAGGGTGTTTTATCTTTCATTATTTTGGAAAGCATTATTTATCTTTTAGAATCATGCAATATGGAATATAAACATTACATTCTGTGGCACCACTGGAGGAAAACAGTCTCTCTTGAGTTGAACTTGAATTTTGGAAACTTCCCTGGATATGTCTTGGTATTTTTCTAGGCAATGGTATGGAAGTGATTTTCTCACTGCTTTCTTTAGGAGTATTTAATTTGATTGCTCTCAGTTCTGGGCTAATTAGATTTTATTCTATCATGTGAGAGGCAGAAAATGGAAATACTACTATATAAAGATCTAGGATGGAAGATACCCTGTGAACCTGAAGCATTGCAATCTGTCTTCTCCCTCAGGCTTCTTGAACAATTATGGCGAGTATGTGAGAATGAAAAGGACTCTGTGTGTGTGCTTAAGTAAAGTTTTGTGCTGAATTGTAATCAATAGTGCTAAGAAATTAATATAAAAATGTGTGCTGTGTGTCAGGGTGACACACAGGAATGATATATCATGACATAAACTCCTAAGCACTGAACAAGCAAGTATGTCCAGCAATCTCAAGAAGTTGTCAATTGTGCAGTGTTGCAAGTGGGGAGACCAGGTAGCGTGTGTCCCAATTGGCAGCATAATTGGCTGTGAAAAGTAACACTGAGATGTGTAAACCCAAGCACTACAGTTTGTAAAATCAGTTTATGCTTTCTTTCTCTGAGCCAAAATAGCTTGTCATGGTGAATAACTGGAACCTTTTTTTTTAAATGAAAATCACTTACAACTTCTAAACCTCCCAACTATAAACATAAAGTTGCATAATAACGTACCATTAAGCATATCAAGGTTGCAACCATATACACATTAGCATATATTTCAGGTTAGCAGAAATACAGGTGTATTGGAAGAAACAATAAATTATAGATTGAAAACTAAGGTAAACAAAAAGATAAACATTATTCTGCAAGGCAGATTTAACATTCTTTAAAACAGTAGTGGAGTTTATGCTGAATCATATTTTAACAATGGTATATTAAATGATTCACAATTGATTGGGCTGATGTGTAATGCTAATCAATAGACTATGCCAATCACAATGGCTAAGTCTGTAGAACATGCAAAGCCAAAACAAACCACAATATAGCATAATCTCTGAATCCAGTGACTGATTTAGCACCACGTCTGACTCAGTCACCTTTTGTCAAAATATTAATTTTATTATTTTTACAATAATGTATGTGCCACCTGATTCAAAGGGCTCCAAGATCCAGCTGTCTTCAAGGGTAACCCCATATATTGTTAATCACAATAGTCCAAACAAACACACGAATAACTGTTTTCATTGCTGTATCTAGGAAAGGAAATAAGTTGCAGATTAGACAGAATTGGCCACAGACACTATAGCAGGAGCCATGTATCTGGGAGAACTCCCAAATCACATACCAGCTCTTTGAAAGATAACATCATTCTGCCAGAAACGACATCCACAGAATTAGATGTTTTCTGTAAAACAATTACATCCTTCTGGGATCCTTTCTAAATTCCTTTCCATACTGTCCCTCACAACCACCAGACACTGCATCAGAATGCCCACTGCCCCCTCCTTGGCCTGGGATGATCATATAAGTTTGGCTAAAATCAATTCACTAATGATACTTAACTTGAAACTAACAGATAACTTCTCCTAGCGGTTAAGCAAAGTATAGTAAAGGGCAGATTCTGGGACTTTTGGAATGAAGGACTTAAATTCTCCTTCCCTGAACTCTGATTAGAAATGTCCATTCAGGAAGAAGCTTAATCACTAGAAAACAGTGTGTTTTCCCGCTTCCCCTTGCAAGCATCAACCGCTGCAGTATGGAATAGGCGCATACAAGAAACCAACATTGATATCATGGAGAATGAATGAAATGTTTGTTGAGGTTTTGTTTCATCTGAAATGTAAACAGTCAAACCATTTGGGGTTTTGTTTCAAATGAAGCCTTAGAAATTATGTTGGATCCAATTGTTCTAATTATTTCCCAAACTCTTGAAAATTGAATTCCTCCAGAAGGCCTGACAAGAGTGACATGACACAGTGGGATTGTTTTTATAAACTCCATGATTATAGAATTTTACGTAGTTCCTACCATAGAAACTACTTAAACTTTTATGTTGCTTATAATTATTAAAAACCACCAACAGCTTTGCAATATAAATATACAATAATCCAAATTAAACCAATAAACAATCTAAATTGTAAGCACTTATAAATAGAATGAATAATTAATTCAAAATAATTACAAATAAATTATCCAATTCAATAATCCAATTCCAAATGTTTGAATGTGATACTTTGCCTTGGGCTTGAAATAAAACTTGTTTCCTGTTTTGTGTACTTTTAATCACTTATAAATACACCGCTATATTAAAAAACATGGAATTGAATTTTGTATTATAAAATTATATCAGTTAAGAGTTCACTAAGAAATGTTTGGTTTTAGGTTTTGATGAATGAGTTTAATTATTTCTTAATGACTTTCATACACTGTTTCCTTAACCACAATTGGTTAGGTTCACATAATTTATCAAACTGAAGCTGAATAAACATTTTGGCTTAATGTAATGTTCCATTAACAAACAAACTTACAATTATTTTTTCCCAGTTAAAAGATGCCCATTTTGTGTATAAGAAAGCACACTGAAGAAACAATATAGAAACTGAATCGCCTGAGTCATTTGAAACCACATTAAAGAAAGTGTTCTTACGTATATTAAAGAGGACAGCCTGGGAATGAAATATTTGCAGACATAAGATTCACTCCATTATTATTGTGGGTCAATTTTTAAAATTTCCCATAAATGTGATTGGAGCGGTCAGTAATATTTGACCAAGTTAGTTAAGCAAGTTCTTTATTAGTATTAAATTACAAGTACTTGTTCCATAAATATATATATATATATATATATATATATATATATATATATATATATATGTAGGTCTTTGGTTATTCGGGTTTTCATACAAACACCCGCGAAAACCTCAGAAAACAAATACACACACACACACACACACACACACACACATATATATATATATATATATATATATTAATGTTTGGGTACTGTTTATTCTAGAATGGACTAGCAGCATGCAGGGTGATTTTGTGGTTAAAATGTGAACCGGGTAAGCTGTTAATAATTGAATGACAACCCAACTACATACTTCTTAAATGATAAGATTGGATAATTTGTAGGGATGTCAAATTATTCCACAGATGGAGATCTAGCTTTGAGTTTGAACAGAAACACACATCAGGTGTTTTGGTTAGTAAATGGTACAAATCAAGTTGTTTTATTCCAAATATGGTAAACAGGCTATTTTGGGCAGTAATGTTGAGATGGGAATAAATCTCCTTCCCCCAAAAATCCAGGATATTGCCAATTTAAGGGAGTCAGAGGTAGAATACTCCATGTTGGGAATTGCTGAAAAGAAAACAGGAGAGTGCAGTTCATTTGATCCACTGTTGCCTTATTTTTCCCATAAGAATTTGTTTTATTTGAAACCCAGAATCATTAAAACAAAAATGGCTGGTCTGAAATACGTATTTTTAACCTATGTTTGAATGTGGTAATAATCTATCTATTCATCTGGAAGCAAATTCCATTCAGCTGAATAGAACTTTTGAAGAGTCATGCATAAATATTTTCTCAGGGAAGTGGAAGTAGGCTAGAAAAAATATAATGGAAATAATAGATGACAGGAAAACAAGGCAAACCACAGGTTTGCCTGACAGACAAATTCTAGGACCTACAAAGACTATAGCAGCAGCAAACATGCCCACTCCCTTTACTCCCTTTATTATTTGTATGTGTTTTTTTATGGTAGGTTGGCTTGGATGTCAATAGAAAGTAAATATTAGATGTGTGTTTCTGAAACCTTCATGGAATAAGGATATAGGCAGTTAAGCCAAACCTTGGCCCTTTTATCAGTTCATATTCCACTAAACGTCTTTTAAGCACTGCGGTACTCCATTGATTATAATGAAGATTCTCTCTTGTCCACAAAGACATCCTTGCCTGTTATTTTTCATCCAACATCAATATATTTTTTTTTAAATTTGCATTTTTGGACCCAAAATAACATTTTTCTATCATAATTCCTAGAGGGTAATTCCTAGAGTATCAGGTTTATTATCCGGGAAAGAATAGTTACTATTTAAAAAAATGTACTTACAATTCATGAATAAGCTAATTACCCTACACCCCATTCCAATGCGCTCTTTGCTTTGCTTTTACTCTTTTTCTATGTATACATTTTTCCGATATGCAAAGTTTAGAATCAGGTTTAGAGCGCAAGCTACTACACGCCTGTATTCTCAGAAATAAATCTAAGTTCAGTGACGAGAAGAGGATTGCACATTAATGAGAAGGGGTGGGCGTTTTACAGAGAAGAAAACAGCCTATCGCGGACTATCTTAAAAGTATAAAATGTATCTTGTTCATACGGTTTTCTGGAAACCTGCAGCCCTTTCTTGCGCGGGGTTAGCCAAACTGCTGATAATTTCGTTTCCATCAGAAAGAAACAACAGTACTTATTGCTACCTTACAATCAGCACCCTCAGATCAGAACTAGCCTTTCCCTTTCTGGGTAACGTAACGCGCGAAAAGGGAGCTGCAGCGGCAGCCTCAAGAGAACGAACGGGCAGCCCTTTAAACGGAACGAGAGAGGTTCCCCGACACCCGAGAAAAGTAGCTGCAGTCGTGGGAACAAGAAGGAGAGATGAAACTCGCTAAAAGGCGCGAAGAAACGCGGAGAGGAGAACCCACGGAGACAGGCGAATTCAAGGCTGTCGCTGGAAAGTTTGCACACGCACAGCTAAGGAGGTGGGAAGGGCGCGGTCCGAGCCGCGGTTAAGAGCAGCTCCTGCTACCTTTAGGAGGCGCTTTGTTTCTCCCCTCCTCCTCCTCCCCTCCAACCGTCTTCCGACGGACCGCGCAAACCGAGCGCTTCTCCTCCCCGGCCATCCTTCAGCCGCTTGCCAAAGGCGGTTTGCAACCACCGAGCCGGGGAGTCACCCTCAGTTCCGCTTGCTCAGCATGGAGAAAGGAGGCTTTAAGAGACTCGGGCGGCTCTTCCACCATAAGAGCGAGTCCGAGGACTCCGAACCGGACCTGGGTAAGGATACGCCGCTTTCCTCTCCTTGTCCGTCGCCGTACTTAGAAGGGCGGCGGGAACATCGCGCCAGCTGCTCCTCCACCACCACCACCGTTTCCGGAGAGCGCAAGAAGCGGTCGCCTTTCGGGCACTGGCGCTTGAAGAAGAAACGGCAGCAGAGTAAGGACGAAGAGGCAGCGGGGGACAACGCGGTCCTCTCTTCCCTGTTCGCGTCCTCCTTCGACGCTTCGGAGCCCACGACTCCCACCAACAGGTAATCCCGGCCTGCTTGCTGTCATCTCCAGGCGCGCCCATCCACCTGCGTCTTGCAAGGCGCCTTTCTCGCTCGCTCCCCCTGCCCACTCCTAGTACAACCACAAGCCTTGTAGTTGCTGCTGCCCACCCCGCTTTCTCTCCCCGGACGAACAAAAGGATCTGCCCTCCCACCCCAGCAGCACCCGACCCCCACTTTCCCCGTTGCTCCTTCTTTTCCTTCAGGTGGTTTTGGGGTTACCCAAACTCTTCTCCGATGGTTGTTTTATTGCCAGCGCGTTCCCCTCTTTCCTCTCGACGGACGCTGCTCTCGGACTAACGGAGGACCCCGCCACAGCCGGGTGGGCTTTGCTGAAATGTACCCTGTCTCCCAGACAGTGTGTGAAGCTAAAGCAAGCGCCGCCCTTGCATGATCCTTTTCCCGGAGCTCTGGGTCTTAAAGGCACAGCGGCACTGCTTGTTTTCTTCTTCCACCTGTTGTTTGTTGTGGTCTTACCAAACCGTTGGGACTTGGGAGAGAACATTAGCTCTTGGCAACGGCCTCCCTAACAGTTGCAGTATCTCCCCTCAGTCTTTTCCCCTTTCCCAAAATCCTAGGATCAATGCCCCCCCCCCCCCCAATATCACCCAATGAAATTGAATCCTGGAAGAATCAGGACAGACAGAAGACAACACATAATTAAACTCTGGAATTTGCCATCCCAAGACATGTGGCCGCCTGCTTGGCTAGTTCAAAAAAAGAGTTGGAGCCAGAGGGATCAATGACTGTTAGCCTTGATGGGGAAAGAGCTGCCTCTGAAGGCCATATGCTGGGCTAGGGGTGGGCTTCTTTCTGCTTTTGACTGGCCATTTGGGAATAGACTGGTGGACTAGATGGGCCCTGGGACTACTTATATTATTATATTCTTTGGTTTGCTGACCCATGAGGCAGTTCCGGAACCAGCGAAATCTGGGGGCTGGGCAGGGGACAGAATATATCTGCCCTCAGTGTGGAAGGGATTGCCACTCTCGGTGGTTTTTAGTCACACTAGTTGCTGTTTTAGGACCTCTTTCCAGAGCATGATACCACAGTCTCTTGAGACTGAAGGATGCCAATGATGACCCATCATCCTTTACACATCTATGTTTGCTTACCAAATAAAGAAGTTCTGTGATGTTGGTTTCTTATTTTAAAGAAAATTCTTCAGTATCAATACATGTGTCATCAGTAGATGGAAGTGAATTAGTAGTCAGACTGAACTTTGAAATTGGTGTTCTTCCAAAGCATCACAGATACAGTGACAGTGGCAGGTAGAGTATCAAGATCTAAGTTCCTAACATAATAATTATCCTGAAGTACGTGTCACTTTACATCCTGTATGTCTCTGACATATACTGGTAGGGATTGTCTTGCAGTTCTAATACAAAAAGTCATCCAACTGCTCAGATTAGACATGTTTTCACATTTTTCATATTTTTCATCATTGACATCCTTCAGTCTCAAGAGACTATGGTATCATGCTCTGGAAAGAGGTTCTAAAACAGCATCTAGTGTGACTGAAAAGGCCAATTCGAGAGTGGCAATTCCTTCCACACTGAGGGCAGATACATTCTGTCCCCTGCCCAGCCCCCAGATTTCGTTGGTTCTGGGACTGCCTCTTTGCCTCAGCCTGCCGAACATATTCATATGAACATATTCATATTGAGAATTTTTCATATTCTCAATTTTATTGGGTATTGTTATTCCCATCTGCCTTAGGTCCCAAAAAATCCAGTCTCACTTTTTTACAATGAAAAGAGATAGACATCTATATGAGTAATCCTCACTTACTGACTGCAATTGGGATTGGCAACTCTTTTACTAAGCAACAGTTATTACGTGAGACATCATGTGATCATACTGGATTCAAACATTGGTTCCACTTTTAGTTAAGTGAATCACCACAGGTGGTTAAGTGTGACATCAAGTGACTATGGTTTTGCAAACTTCCTGTCAGCATTCTCACTAACTTTGCTGTGAAAATCATAAAAGGCAATCTCATGACCTTGTTACACTGTGACCATTGCAAATGTGCCCCAGTTCACAAAGTGGCTGAGTCAGGATCATGTAACTGTGGAGACACAGAGAGCAGCAAGATCAAGGACCAGTTGTTAACCTACTTTTTCAATGTTGTCACATCTTTGAATGGTCACTGAGCAAAGGCAGTTGATAAGAGAGTACTGTCTGTATATTCTTTTAAGGGTAAAGTCTTGAGATAAGCAGTGTTGTATTAAAAAAGTGAATTGTGGTCTCTCTGTCATCCACATTTCTAATCTTTGCTGTAAGAGCCATTTTATGTTGTACTTTTGCTTTTAATACAGCTTTTATCTATTTTGAACACATTTTAAATGAGAAGTTTAAGTGGAATATCATAATAAAGTATCATAATGTTTACATTTTAAAAGCTTTTCTGATTGTGTTTTGATAGAAATGAGAACTTTTTTTAATCTTTAGAATTGTTTCATTATCACTATAGCAATGATCACATACATTGACACTATAATACTTTGGAATGACTTGTTGAATGAAAAAAATGCAGAAAAGTATTTCATTGCTAATTAAAATATTAATTAAAAACAAAATGGAGTCAAATATGTATTACAATTAATGCAGGCTGAGTTTTCAGTGGCCTTGTGTACTGAGCATTATGGGATATACAAACAAAAATAGTATAGTACTTCTGATCTAGAAGAAGAGCACTTTAATTCCTTGTTCTTGTTAAGACTATCAAGCAAAAAAATTCAAGCATTGGTGATGGTCACATATTTGAAAATAACCTAAAAATAGTTTAATATATGTAATGTAGTCTTGTGTTGAAAATTTCTTCATTTTTTTCACCCATACCTTTCATTATTTAATGAAAAAGTCTCTTTTTTCTATTGACAAAGAAAGCTTGAAAAGATCCTCATGGGTGGATTGAGTTGAAGAGACATGTATGAATCTCTAGTCTTCCATTCAGACACAATAGCTTGTAACATCTCCAGCTTATTACCAGTTTAAATCCCAAGGGAAAACATACTGAGGATCTATTCTATGTGATAGTCTTCCATTACTTATAAAAACAAATCAAATTAAAGACACCACCAAAATAGATTATCTTCTTAGCATCTTAAGAATGAGATGGGGGTGGGAAGAAAAGAGAACTGTTACAGAAAAGACACTTGTAGGAAACTAGTGTACAGGTTTTTAGCCTTGAAACTACTTTAACATTTGCAAGGATGTGATGTTAGCATCCTCGGCATGTAAATTGGAGTGAGCTGTAAACCAAATATAGGTAGTCCTCAAGTTACAATGATTCATTTAATGTAATTTAAAGTTACAACGGCGTTGAAAAAACCAATTTTCACCCTTATGACCGTTGCAGCACTCCATGTCATGTGATCAAAATTCAGACATTTGGCAACTGGCAAGTATTTATGATGGCTGCCCGGGGTCAGGTGATCACCTTTTGTGGCCCTCTGACAAGCAAAATCAATGGGGAAGCCAGATTCACTTAATAACTATATTACTGATTTAACAAATGCAGTGCTTCACTTAATAATTCTGGCAAGAAAGGTTGTAAAATGGGATAAAACTCAATAATTGTCATGCTTGGCAATGGAAATTTAGACCTTAATTGTGGTAATAAATTGAGGATTACCTATAAACACTAATGCGGTATTGTGGTCCTTGCTTATAATAAGAAATCACTTGAGGTTTACCTAAGTCTGTTTCTGAAAAGACTCATTTTGAGAACTATAAGGGCTGACTTATGGCGAACCTACCTCTTGCTTTCAAATATGGAACAGGTTGATTCATAATTTTGTTGATTTTTTTTAAAGTCACATAAGTCAATAACCATCTCTGTAAATAGTGGGTAATAATTTCAGGTAGCTTAATTATGAAGTAGACTATTTGAAATATTTCCTTCTGTCACTGTTGAATCAGCTGGTGATTAATACCTTTGCATGCCTTTTACAGCTGAGATTATAGCCTCCTAATTGCTAGAGTATAATTAATATGGCAATAGATAACTTATATTTCCTGAACTAATTCTGTAAAATTAACACCCTAAATCTAACCAATGTTACTCAAAAGTAAAAATTAGCATGATGAATAAAACTTACATTTAAGGAACTAGATGACTTTTAATGTGTATTGACCACCTTTTAATATTACTATCAAGGCAACTCCCAAAATAAATGTTAAAATAAAACTTTTAAAATATAGAGAAATATAGGAATGATTAATGATAGAACATTGTGAGTCATGGTATGTATTGACTATTTAAGTTTTGACTTGACAATTTGGGGACAATAAACTCTCATGAAATCAGCACCTTGTACTATTGTATATTTGAATTGTTTCTTAAACATTATAGTGTTTAAATATTCAGGTGTTCGGTTTTCTGTATAGTTTCCAATATGAAATTTACCCTAATGTCTCAAAGATTTATTAAATTATTTATAAAGTTTAATACATCTGGATGATACCAGCTGAAAATATATCAGTGCTCTGAGGTTCTTCTTTGATTCATATCTGCAACCAAATTGAGATTGTTTAACTCTGATCTTCTGAATAAACTGAGTACAAAGCCTCACAGTTGACTGGACATACAACCAAACTGAGCTAGCCATATTATGGGTTTGTCATCTTTCACAACATTCAACTATTGGTCAAGCCAATCAGTGAAGTGCAGCAAGCATTTATATGCCCAAGAATGAATGTGGTTCAGAATAAAAAAGTTGTTTAAATATAATCCACCATTTCTTTTGCTTAATTAAATTTATATGAGAAATTTGTTTTCCAATTAAAAGAATACTTGTATTAATAATAAACTCAGAGTAAATACTTTAACTCAAAATGAATATATTATTTAGATATATTTATGGGTGAAGAGAAATAAACTAAAAAAATTTTCCTTTAGAAAGCATATGTACCGTATATACTCGAGTATAAGCTGACCCGAATATAAGCCGACCCCCCCAATTTTACCCCCCAAAACTGGGAAAACTCATTGACTCGAGTATAAGTCAGGGGTGGGAAATGCAGCAGCTACTGGTAAATTTCAAAATAAAAAAAGACTGGTCAAAAGTGCGAGGACCTGTCAGAAATCACTTTTTTCAGCCCTCTGGGTAGTCCTTTTGTGCATATGGACTACTCAGAGGGCTGAAAAAGTTATTTTTGACTGGTCCTCGCACTTGTGACCAGTCCTCGAACTTACGACTGTCCTCACATTTTACGTTTTTGCCCTATCTTGTCACCATGGTAAAGAGAAGCAGTTGTGAAATGAGTGACATGGTTTTAAGAATGCTGCACGGGCATAAATGTGAGGATGGTCATAAGTGTGAGGACCAGTCAGAAGTGTGAGGACCTGTCAGAAATGACTTTTTTCAGCCCTCTGAGTAGTCTCTATACACATATATCACATGACCAGCTAGCCACGCCCACCCAATCACTGGCTTGATCTAATTTCAGGCAAGTTGAAGCCTCTGTTAAGAGATACCAGGGCTGGGCAAATGTGGCCCTTTTACAACCTGTGGACTTCAACTCCCAGAATTCCTGAGACAGCCAAGCTGGGAGAACCCACTAGCTAGCAGCCAATTACAAGAAGGCTAGCTAGCAGCCAATTACAATCAGCTCTCAACTCAAGGTCAGTGTACCTGGGATCTCCCTAAACGTGATGATTTCTTTGTTTCTTTCTCCCTTTAAGCCCCTCCCCCCCAGGCCGTTTTTGCTTCCAGGGGGCTGCAGAGAGTCTTGCTAGGCACCCCCCTCATGCCCCTAGCAAGCCTTGGGAGCCAGTTGCAGGGGAAAAGTCATTTTTTTCGTGACCCGAATATAAGCCGAGGGGGCGTTTTTCAGCCTGAAAAACAGGCTGAAAAACTCGGCTTATATTCGAGTATATACGGTATTTAAATATTTCAGTCCCAATTTATAATGCATTTATACAGAAAGTAGGTTTAGAATAATAGCTGCAATCAGTGTCACCATTACTAAAGCTAACATTTTGATCCCAATTCTAGATATGTTTAATGTATTGTATATACCACTAACTCGAGAAAAGCTTTGAATTAAATGTAATCGGAGTTCCCCTTACTCTTCTTTCCTGCTAACTTCTGAAATGGAAAATCTATGAGCTCCGAATAGAATTGGAATTCACAAAAAGAAACACAATGAGGATTGATCAGGCTGAGCTAAAGATAGGTTGGACGCTAAATACCTATGAAATACCTATGAAATACCTTCAAATGCTGATTAGATATTTGGCTGACATCAGGAGAGAATATTTATCATGAACAAATACCACACCAGAAGCACCAGTACATGCTATTATAACCTATATCTATTGTGTTGATCTACTCCTATTAGGTTATATGAAATTACTGAAGTATCCTGTTGTTGGAGTTTTCTTAGATGATTCAGAATTTTCCAGCTTGCTCCTAAAAACCAGTGGGTTTAATTTATAATGATATAAATTTCAGTTGGTGACCACAACATGTTTAACAGTGGAACAGATTGCCACTAGAGGTGATAGCTTTTCATGCATTCATAATGTTTAAACAGAAGCTAGATGATCATTTCTTAGAGATATTGTAGAGGTGAACTCCCACAGTGGGCAGGGAACTAAATTAGGTAATTTCCATGGTGCATTCCAACAATATTTTCTATAATTTTATGTAGTTAATGAAATATATTCTGTTAAAATCATGTACTATATATATCAGTGGTCACCAACCGGTGGTCCATGGACCACTGGTGGTCCACAAGAAAATTTTGCATTTTTAATATTGCACTAAATCAGGGGTCCTCAAACTAAGGCCCTGGGCCGGATCGGGCAATGAACATTGTATTGCTGCAGAGGGTCTCCCCCTTTGAGGTCTTTTTGTGCAGGTTGGAGGGGGGGCAGAAATTCCGACTTGGAGTCTGCTTCAGCCTCCTGCTGCAGAGCTTTAGCCAAAGGCTGGAGGGAAGTGCCGCTGGTGGCAAGTAGCTAGAGGGCCTTGTTCCAGTGGGATTGCATCATGGCCTTGAACTGGCTGACCATCTCAACCTACTGAGCCGCCAGGGACTGGTACCTGGCCTTGCACTCCTGCAGGTCTTCCCTCTGCTTGGAAAGCCTATGCTCATAGTCCCCAGTGAGGTGCTTCTGCTGAGCCTCCTTCTTGGCCAGATCCAATTTGAACTGAGCCAGCTGTTTTGCCAACTCTTTCTCATGGTGGCTGCTTAGCTCCAGCAAATGCTTCCTGTTGGGACCCTAGGGAGCCCGGGTGAGCAGGCGAGGAGTAGTGAGTAGAAGCTGGCAAGGCACCCCTCGACGTGAGTGACATTGAATTGGCCACGCCCACCCAGTCACATGACCACCAGCCACGCCCACCCATCTGGTCATTAGGCAGATCATATTAGTGGTCCGCAGGATTTAAAATTATGAATTTAGTGGTCCCTGAGGTCCAAAAGGTTGGTGACCCCTGATATATATAGTTGAGTAGAAAATTCATTTTACATTACCCACCATTCTTTCTCAAAAATATTGTCAAGATTGTTAATATTTTGCTTATGTTATTTTATCACAAAGCAATTTAAGAAAATAATTAGAAGTTCAAAAATATTTTCAATCTATAATTAAAAAAACATATTCAAGGAACTGAAAATAGAATGCTTATTGGGTGTATGCTGTTTTCATAAAATATTCTTAACTCTTTCATCTATTTCTCGGCAATCTCAATGTCCCAGTGTTTAAATATAAACTCTTCATGAACAGAATGAATGGAACTCAAGTTTAAAGGGATTCACTTGCATAGCTGTGGTATGTGTCATGAATGAGAGGTGGTTCATTGTTGATTTTTATTTTGCTTGGTATTTCTTCCTTTTCTCATTCAAGCCAATTCACTGCATGCAGCTCTGTGGTTTTAAGTTATACTTTATTTTGTTTAGCCTAAACTGCCATACATAGAATTACTGTAATAATGTTTTTGTAGGCTTAACTATGCAGAAATCAGTGTGAAATGGCTTTTCATACACTGAGACTGGAATAATCAAGTAATATTGCTTAATAGCTGACAATCTGAAAATCTTTGTTCAAAACAAAGATAATTGACTTTCCTTTTCTGACTTCTTTAATTTCTTTTTAAGAGATAGAACTGAGCCAAATATTGACATTATTATTTACAGTACAGCTGCAAAGCTACAGTGCTATCAGTTTTAAATATTTGTAACTTATATTTCTTTGGAATGTTCTGTCCAGAATGTAGTGGAATAAACATTTATAAAATTAGATGCTTTTCTAGCCTCTTCCCATGAACCTTCTTTTCCATAGGATGTTGACATGCATGACAACGTATAATCTTTATTTCTTCCCAGAAATGTATTATATTTATATTTATATTTATATTTATATTTCATATTCGGAGGTTTTCACGGGTGCTTGTATGTAGGTCTTTGGTTATTCGGGTTTTCTCCCGTGTAAAATTGGAAGTGTCTTGGCGACGTTTCAATGAAGTCTCGTTCGTCATCTTCAGGCTGGTTTTTTTGGCTTCGTGCTTCTAGAAACGTTGCCAAGACACTTCCAATTTTATGCGGGAGAAAACCCGAATAACCAAAGACATATATATATATATATTGTTTGTATGTATGTATGTATGAAGACATTTTCTATAATCATGTGGCCAGCATGGTTATATATCAAAGTCGCATCGAATGTTGTTACCTCCCCACCGAAGTGGTACCTATTAATCTACTTGCATTTGCATGCTTTTGAACATATATAATTTTTGAAGATTTAATTACAATATAAAATCAAACTGAACTTGGAAAAAGAAGAAAGAAAAGAAGAAAAAGTGCAAAGAAAGGAAAAAGAAAAAAATAAGATAAAGAAAAGAAATATATAGAAAGAAAAAAAGTTACAAAGAATCAGCTTACAATCTTAACAGTTATAAATGCATCTATGTTTTACACATATTTATATTATATCTCTTTCTAAGATTACATCATAATTTCCAAATACATATCTTCAATAGTTCCATCCATTTAAATCAGGGGTGTCAAACTTGCAGAGTCACGTCATCGTGATGTATCATGACTTTTTCCCCCTTTGCTAAAATGGGGGTGGGCATGGCCAGCGTATGATACATCTGGCCCATGGACCACAAGTTTGACACCCCTGATTTAAATGTATTCAAACATTGTACTTTTGTGGGGATATTATCTTCCAAAATATCAGGAGCATTATATGTGATATCAATGTGACAGGAGTTGACACGGTGGCACATTCACTAAACCTAAATGGGGAGGGAAAGGAGAAAATACCTCAGTCGGGGTTCTCAGTGCATGAGAGTGTAAAATGGGACCAAACATAAGAATAGGTTGTTGATACTGCCATAGTACATTTGTATGAACATATTGTTTCAGAAGTCATATATTTATATTGACTGAAAAGTGAAAATAATTACTGGAGTTGAGTTCCTGTTAATTTTACAGAGAGCAGGTCAAATCAATCTCCCATCAAAATTACTTTTAAAATCCCTGTGTTAATTTGATCCTCACTCCTAAATCAACTCAAATTAGTTATTTAGCATTAACTTTTTAGCATTGAATTTAATTGAAACTAGAGGAAATAGATTAATTTGGTGTCTTTGAAGAACAATTACTAAAAATAGGAAATGGATGAAAAAATTTGGCACTGTTGTAGAGCATAAGGATTATCAAAAGAAATAAAATTGCTATTTATAAAAATGCATTTCTGCCTACTATGTTATATGAAAATGAGAATTGGGGATATCAGCAGAAAATTAAATGTAAATTGGATAATACAATACTTAAAAAGCTTGTGTGATAAGAACATGAGTCAAAAAGGAATGGGTACTAAATAAATGTAGATTGAATATATAAATTATTAGCCTGTGCCTGTCTGAAAGAAATGGTTTGAAGTGGTTTGCTCACAGAGAGAAAATGAATGAGAATCAAGTTGCAAAACAAATTTGAAGGATGATTGGATGGGTAAAGTAGAAGGATAAGATTTTAAAAGTTGTGGTTCAGTCAAGTGATATGAGAATTGAGAAGTTTAATGAACAAGAGGCAACACATTGCTTTCTGGATCTAGTGGAATTTAACATGGTTTGCAAGATTAAATAGCTATGGAGAGGTATCATGAATTATGTTGGAACAAACTATGTTTCTTATTCCATTTTTTAATTTCTTGGATTACTATTTGTAACTAATTTATTGTGCTCTGTGTAATATTGCTCACTCCAAAAGGAAACAACAGTACGATGGATATGTACAATATGTATGAATTACTGTTAAATTGAAATAGGTAGATTGGTGGGTTGTGCTTTTTGTTTAAATTATTGGTTTATGGCTTGGTTGCTATCACATTAATAACCGACTCAGCCTTCCATCCTTTCTAAGGTAGGTAAATTGAGGACCCAGTTTGTGGGGGCAATAAGCTGACTTTGTATAAATATACAAAAGTATAAAGGCTATTGTTTAACACATTGTAAGCCGCCCTGAGTCTCTGGAGAAGGGTGGCATATAAATCAAATTAAGAGAAAGAAAGGAAGGAAGGAAGGAGGGAGGGAGGGAGGGAGGGAGGGAGGAAGGAAGGAAGGAAGAAAAAAGAAAGAAAAGAAAGAAAGAAAGAAAGAAAGAAAGAAAGAAAGAAAGAAAGAAAGGAGAAATGTTGAAATGGAGAACTGTGATATTCCATATTTCAATTTCCAGGAAAATTGGGTGTTAAACTCTATTTCATTGAGGGCCGCATTAGGGTTGTGTTTGACCTCGGAGTGCTGGGGGTGATGGATGGGGGTGGGGTGGGGCCATGTTGGACATGTCACGGGACTCCTGTCAGGGGTACCTGTGGTGGCCAAGTGCTAAGGCAGGACTTCTCTTACTCTCATCATATCCTTCCTTCCTTCCTTCCTTCCTTCCTTCCTTCTTCTTTTCCTTTTTCCTTCCCTCTTCATTCTTCTTCTTTCCACTCTTTCCTTATTTTTCCTTCCTTGCTCTCTTCCCATCTTTCCTTCTTTTTACTGTATTTCCTCTTTCCCTTTCTCTTTTCTGTCCCTTCTTGCACGCTCAAATGCAATAGGGAAAACATTTCTCCTTTTGTTTTGTTTTTTAGTTTGTTTTTATGCAGCCCTCCCCCAGCTCCATTTTCACTGGCAGAGGCACCGCAGCCTGGTTCTATGCTGTTTCCAGACTGGGCCAAGGGGCCAGATCTAAGGGCCTTGCGGGCTGGATGCGGCCTGCAGGCCTTGAGTTTGACACCCCTGTTTTAAATTTTTACAAATATCTTCAATATCTGGAAAATAATTATGATTTTGTACATCCCTGAGAGGGTCTTGAGGAAGCACCAGGGTTCCTTGGATCATACTTTAAGAAACACTAGTCTAGAGCAAACCTGGGAATCTTAAAGCTGCTGGGCCATAATCCCACACTTCAGCTGTCCCTCTGTAAGGTCAGTTGGAAATTAGAAATCAAATATAAATAAGTGTGCCACAGGAGGTGGGAGAGGAAGCCAAGTAAGGTCCAACTCTACATAGTCACTCTGTGCTCCTTCAGTTGGCTGATGGGCCGTGAGAGGATGAGGAGAGAAAGCACTTTTCTGAATCTGTGCAGAGCTCACCCATCACCTGAGTAGTTTGAGGAGGCAGTTGCGGGGGTAATCATGTGAAGGGACCCACCGCCACCTTGGTTGAAGTGCGGCTGGGGACTATTGTTTCGGCTGTCCATGAACAGTCCCCATTTCTCATGTGGCCACTTGGGAAAATTAATTTCCCACCTCTATCTAGAGTATCACATTTACATCATTTCTCCTCTGTGCTCTGTCTAGAAAGCTGAACCAGTGTTCCTTTTGATAAGGGACAGGTGATGAAATTATAAAGCAAATAATTCATGTGCAAACAGACAAAAGACAACTTCGGTCTGGCTTAGAATACATATTACTATGGTAGGGATGACAGAGTAAAAGTGACTTTTATTACTGGTATGGTATACTCCCAATGTTGCCTTGTAAAGTTGCATGGCAAAATATTATCAAATTTAATAAGGAAAGGGATAGTTTCTTAATATTCTTACATAAATGTTACGTTTCACATAAATTCATTTGAGTTTAATTTGATTTGGATGCCCCAATTACAAATAATCACTAGAATTATTAGCCCAAGGAAAGTGCTTGTCCTATTATAATGATTAATTTTGGCATGCTCATGAGAAGAGTTTATCTAATCTTCTGCTTTCTTGAATGTTGCCCTTTCTGGTTTAATCCTAAAAAGTACTTTCCTCAAGGATTAATGCATTTATAATTGTTTAGTTATTTACTTTTTTAAAAATCCAATTTTGGTATTATTCTGGCTCTGTTTAAACTTATACAAAGAATATATCACCTAGATTAAAAAAACATTTAAGCATTTGACTACAGAATAAAGTAGTGCACATATTAGTTTGGCATAGAAACAAGCTGTAGTTTTATAGAGTGTAGTAAAAAAATGTAAGCAGATAAAGAAATAATAAAAATATGAATAAAAAATTTGGTGTCAGTGTGGAACTCCAAAATAACTCATGATTTATCCATATAGTTTGGCTTGTCTATAATTTCACAGTATTGTGTGGTACTTTCATTAGTAAACTGTGGGAATGTGACCTCCAGGCATATCCAAGACTCAGCATTTTGATGACAGATTAATTGGAGTTTATTAAGAGATGATCTTTTTCTTTATTTTTGTAGCGAGTGTAAGAAAACAGAGCATTTACAGATCAATACTTCCAATCTTTTTTTTTTAGTTTTTTTTTATTTAATATATAAAATACAAAGAAAAGTGGAAATAAGAAATTAGGGGAAGGAAAAAGAGATGGGAAAAGGAAATGTGAGGTACAAGGGGAAAAAAAAATAAAGGCATTATTTATTTATTTATTTTATTTACTTATTTGATTTTTATATCGCCCTTCTCCAGCAGGACTCAGGGCAATAAACAGCCGAGATAAAACATAGCATACAAAATTTAAAAACAGTTTAAAAGGTATTAAATAATTTCGGCTCACAATTTAAATCAACCCAATTAAAACCAATTTCAAATTAAAACCGAAAGGATGGGATCAAGCCATTGGCTTCTGATTCCTTTTAGCACAGTACAAGATAAAAACACTCCAGCTTCAACTCTTTGCTTTTACATATTAGTATATTTCTATAACAACAAATCTATCTAATTGACAAAACCAAAGTCAAAATTTCTTTTTTTTCATCACAAGCACAAAATCCAGAACTGATATCCAAGTGAAAAATGTACTTAAATATATTCTCTTTTTTTAATAAAATGTTCAATTTAACCATTCTTGCTTTATCTTCCTTGCTTTGGAAATAGTATGTATTTTTATTTGCACCTAGTAATCTTTAAAAACTATCACCATTTTTATTAACAAGGTTCACTATATTCTTTCAGATTCTTTGATCTGAATCTTTGATCTAAATTCTTTGATTTTAGAAATTTAAACACATTTCCAAAATTTAAGTTTACTAACACATCTTTTTTTTAACTTCTTAACATACAGGCTTTGAAGGATTAGTAATCAGTAATTTCAGTATTAAATTTGGATCCCTCCCACCAGACTACCTTATAGAATAACATTTTTTTTTGTTTTATAAACATCCTTTTTAAAACTCACAAATGTTTTTTAAACATTTACAATATTACAATACAATATTGTAATATTGTTACAATATTTTCTTTAACTTTCTCTTAACACAGATATTCTCAACTACATTCTCAATAGCATTTGCATACTTTAAGAGTTACTTAAGTGTTATGTATATTAAAAAATTACATTTTCAAATTTTGCATTATTTTGCATTTATTTACAAATATCAAACGAATAAAAATCCACCCTAGATCCAGTTAACTCATTAAGTTTAAGTCACTCCTTCCATGCTTGTTTGCATGGAATAAAATATTTTTCTTCTCTGGAAAATTTATCTAGTAGTTATAAGCCTCCCTGTTTATCAAGGCTTTCTCGACCTTGTTAAAGTCCTTAAAGAAAACTTGTCCTTTTAAAAGTTGCTGATTTTCTTGAAGCTCTTCTTTCAGTTGTGTTGAAAGACTTATGTTTAAACCATCATAATAAAAGTTGGTGTCAGTTTATAGTCAGTTATCCTCTCTGCATTTTCAGCTACTTGTGAAGTTGCCTTGGTAGTTTGATAGGTTTTTACACATGTTTGCATCTCTAATGTAGTTTGAGAGGTTTTTTAAAATTATCCTTGGACAACTGATAAACAAATCGGTGGATTTTATTTAGAGAATTTTCAAATATATCTCTAATAATGTGCTCCTCTATCTTGACTCCCTCTTTGGTCAAAGAATAGCGTTTTTTGTAAGTCACTTGGGAATTGCTAGCTATTCAGGAATCATAAAAATCAGAAACTTTTAGCCACCCACAGAAAAGCAGACTAAATGAAATAAACTAAAACAGCTTTTAGCCTTTATATTTCTTCATCAGCTTTTCTTTTTGCTCCACACTTCTTTATTTTTGGCTTGCCTTCGCAGCCTTCTTCCTTGTTGTTTAACACTAAAGAAATACCCAAAATGGCGCAGTTCTTCAAAAAGGCATAGCATGCTGTGACTAAAGAGAGCCTCTTTTAACTTAACTTAGTAAAGATTCATAGTCCTTAAAGGTGATTAAGAAATGAAAGGCACAACTTACTGTCGGTTTGAAAGGTAAATTTCAAATGGGGGGGGGGCTTCTTCAATGATGAACAGATTGCAGTCCTTCCTCCCTCCCCCCATTTGGCACGCAACAGCTTTGAAGCACAACTCCTGAAGTTGCTTGCAAGCCTCAGCTGTATCGGAAAATCTTGAGGGGCATTTTTAGACTCTCCCTGATCTGAGTAGTTCATAAAAACTGAAGGAATGCCAGTCCCTTCAGTTAGTAGTTGAAGAGCTACAGCCCAGGGAAAAACCCTTCAGGGATCCCTTCCTGAGTGTATAAGCCATCTTCATCGGAAGTATCCATCAGTATTTCCATTCTTAAAAAGCTATGCAGGTGTGTTGGGATGGTAAATCCTAGAATTCTTTTTTATTATTATTAAAACAACTTAAAAAAAAAGAAAGAAACCTTTTTTTCCTTTATTCAAAAATACATTGCATTTCTATTTCCATTCTATCTGGAGGGCCAGGATGTACAAGGCTACTCAAGAAAGAATTTATTTTAAAGCCTAAAATAAAATACACATTGTAATACTAAGCATCTAGAATGTAGCACTCAGCAATATATAACTTCTAAGTGTGTAGCAATTTACATGTTTAGATGTGGGTTGGGCCTCAGGGGCAACAATACAAAGTGGCTTTTTTTGAGCGGCAGCAATGGTGCTAGAGCTGAAGTCAATGTCTGGGCCTATATTTCAGTCCCAGTCCCAGGCTCAGTGCTACTGTTGAGTGCCATCATTTAGGATGGCTTAGATGATCCAGTATGAGAAAAATATTTTTGTTTGATTTTGTCTCATGAGAAATATGATGCTCCTGTCCTCTGGAACGAGTTACCGACCGAGCTTCGGATGGTGCCCTATCTCTGCTCCTTCTGTCGGGACTTAAAGACTTGGTTGTTCCAACAAATGGGTTGACCTTGATCCTTAGGTTTTTCTTATCTTGACTGTTGTTGTTTTAACTGGGTTTTAATTATCTTGATTTTTTATCATGGTATGTTTTTAACTTGTGTTCGCCGCCCTGAGTCCTTAGGGAGAAGGGCGGCATATAAATTTTTGGTAAATATATATATATGTGTGTCAAAAAAATCAACACTTTGCTTTCCTCCACAGGAAAAAAAATTACTGCTTTGGTTTTTAGTTAGTTTAGTTATTTAGCTGTAGCAGTTGGTATGAGAAATTTTGGGGTCAGAACATTTTGATCTTGAAACTTTTTGCACATCTCTACTAAAATGCACATATATTTTTTCAATATTGATTGTATTTCAATCTGGTATTTTTTTAAAAACAGTAAGGCATCAGGCTAGAAACTAGGAAACAGTGAATTCTAGTCCAGCCTTAGACATAAAGCCAGCTGAGTAACCTTGGGCCAGTGACTTTCACTCAATCCGAGAGGAAGCTGTGACAAAACACTTCTGAAAAACCTTGCCAAGAAAACTGCAGGGATTTGTCGAGGCAGTCTCCAAGAATC
The DNA here is from genome assembly GCA_012654045.1 of Ptyas mucosa. Taxonomy (NCBI): domain Eukaryota; kingdom Metazoa; phylum Chordata; class Lepidosauria; order Squamata; family Colubridae; genus Ptyas; species Ptyas mucosa. The sequence continues at coordinate 4,598,433 of WNWU01000030.1, read as the reverse complement.
AGACATGATTGAACGGGAAAAAAGGTCATCTGGAATATAATTCTTCAGTGTCTTACCATATTCCAAAAGCATATCAACAGCACGTTACAACAAGTTTGCATTGCTGTAAATTAGTATTTACAACGGATTCATAAACTGTGTAATATACCTTTTCATAAAAAGTTGGAGCATAGAAAAGAAAAGAAAAGCTAATCATACATTGCAGAGGAATCATGTGGAAAATCTATACTAAGTTCTGAACAATTCTGAGGTTATTCACACTAAAATCTGGATGCTATGTGCTTCTACTGTGGAAATCCATTCTAGGAATACTGTGATTACTCTTAATTCAAAGTACCGTAATGCTACCAAAAATGAGTTTGAATAGGTAGAGAATTTGCTGCTACAACTATTATTTATTTACATTCAACATTTAGCAATATTTTGAATTGTCCAATGCAATAATATTCAGTGCATGTTTCAGCAAGTCATTGAGTCGTTAAGTACAAAATATTATATAATGTGTGTAAGTTTATGTGCATGCATGCATATACACGCTGTAATAAGGCACAATTGGTAAATGATTAATCATGAGGAACTTTGCTTTCCAATTCCATAATTGAGTTAGCATAAGAATTAAATAGAACTGTGATTTATAAAATGGAGTTACTGTCATTTTAATTTAATAAGTCCCAGTATTCTTGTATTTCAGTTTTTAATTAAACTTTTTTGTTGGCGCTCCAAACTAATTAGAAAGGATGCAGAATGGGCCAATGGATGTATTTCAGGGTACATGAGGAGCTTCTAACGACAAGCACATGAAGGTCAGGCACTTTCCATTAATTAAAAAAAGAATCAGAAATCTAGGTAACATCATTTTCAATTAACACATTTTATTAAAAGGCATAAGCATTTGTGAGTGCTTAAAATGACTTGTATTAAATATAATATGCTAAAATTGTATAAGGTACTTGTAATCTACTTGCCTATAACTAGAATCTGAGCATACAACGTATCTTCCCCTCCCTTCTCTGTCCCTAATCCCAATTTAAAGCCTACATTAGTCTATCCACCCTATGCATCTGATGAAGTGAGCTTCAACTCATGAAAGTCTATACTTTGGTGTTAAAGAACAACCCTTATTGTCTGTAGTCCATAGACTTGGATTGTAAATAAATAGGTGCCCAAAAACAGAAGATGCAGAAGTGGAATACTTGTTAAGACAAGTAATTTACATAGAAATTGTTTCCCTATGGAAATACCTGACTATGCTTTAATAAAGGTTGTGCTTGCTAAGCAGACTATTTTGGCTGCAACCAGAGTAAAAAAAATTAAATGAAACTATTTGAACTTGTTGCTCTTTCATTGTATTAAAATGAAAGGAAGACATTATTTTCTTTGTGCATTATCAGCATATTAATTCAACATTAACAACTTTGATTCAAATATTAAACTTCCCCCATCTTTCTCCTGGTAATGAGTCACTTAAAAAAGTAATATAATAATTTCACAAAACTAATAATGTATATGACTATTATAGTTAATCTGCTATTCAGATGCCAGGTATTCTAGTTCATGGTATTTCAGGAAGAAAGGGAGAAGGGGAGGGGAGGGGAGGGGGGGGGAGGGAGGGAGGGAGGAAGGAAGAAAGGAAGGAAGGAAGGAAGGAAGGGAGGGAGGGAGGGAGGAAGTTTGTACTCTTCATTTAAACTATTAAGTTATGTTGTTAAAGAAAGAGAGAATCTGAACTATAAATCTCACAAACAGTAAACAAATGGAATTGCCAGGCTAGTTGCCATTTGATAACAAGTTTGTTCATGTAAATCAATAGCTACAGACACTACATAAACCACTGAGCATCTCTCCCCAATGGGCCCCATTGTGTCATGTCATTGGCAAACCCAGTCTTCTGTTTGCTTTGCAGTATTCAGCATCTTATTTTCATCTAACTCCAATTCACAATCATAAATATACTGTGGCCATTAGAAAGCGTTCATTATTTCACTTCAAAGTGTAGTAGACTACTGTACTATATTTGTGGGCTTCAGCTGATTCAAAATTTAGCAGTGCAAACATCTATTAATGTCCCTCAGTGTATTTACATTGCATTTCTATTCTTCAAGTTTTATTGGCTACTAGTACCCTTCCAGCAGGGCTGAAATGCTACCGGTTTGGACCGGTTTGGGAGGACCGGTAGCGCAGATTCAGGCTAGTTCACCGTACCAGCAGCAATTGCTGGCTGGCCACGTCCCCGAATAGGACCATGGCCCTCAGCCCTGCCATGTTTCCCTGCCTTCCATGTGGCCTTCCTGTGGCCAGCTTGCGAAGGCAGGCAAGTGGAAGGCCACGTGGAAGGCAGGCAAGCATGGCAGGGCTGTGGGGTAGGGAGCTAGCAGCTTACTCCCTTCCCAGCAGCCCTGCCATGCTTGCCTGCCTTCCATGCTGCCAAACTCATTGTTCGGAGCATCAGCGATCTAAGGAAACGTCTTCCAACTCATCAGGATCGACTTGAAGAGTGCCGAGAAGCCAACAGCAAAAGTAGCGGGGACGACTGTGTGTGTGTGTGTGTGTGTGTGTGTGTCCCTCCTCTCCCGGGTGATAGCCAGGGCCTCGCCGCCTCCTCTTTTCCCCAGAGGGGCAATGTCTGCCTCAAGTCCTTGTGGAGGGACGGACACACACACATGTCCCTGCTGTCATCCCCCCCCCCGCCGCCACTACTTTTGCTGTCGGCTTAAAGTTAATCTTGAAGAGCTGGAAGACGTTTCCTTAGATTGTTGCCAAACTCATTGTTGGGAGCATTAGCGATCTAAGGAAACGTCTTCTTACACCTTCTCCTCCCCAATGCCCCCCCCCCCCCGTTTTTCCATTTCTGTACCTGGATTCGGCTAATTACACTTTCTCCTCCCCATTAATCAGTATAACAACTCCAGAAGTTGTGAATACTCCAACACTGCAAGTTTTAAAGAAGAGTTTGGACACCTATTTGTCTGAAATGACAGGGTTTCCTGCCTAAGCAGGGGGTTGGACTAGATGACCTCCAAGGTCCCTTCCAAACAATGTTATTCTATTCTATTCCTCTCCCTGACTGCTTCTATTCATCCCATCAGATACAGCAGAAGAGACCTGCTCTGGGTCCTATCAATTAAGGAGTGCCATCTTGCAGGATCTAGGAAGCAAGTCTTTTCTGTCATGGTACCTGCTGTTTGAAACATGATCTCCCCAGAGATCAGAGTGGCCCCCAAAGCACTGTTGGTCTTTCACAAAGCCCTAAAGGAGTGATTGTGTTCCTAGGCATGATTGCTGAGTTATTACTTACAAACCATGAGAGGGATGTTTTAATTGTTGACTGATTGTGTTTGTTTTTAACTTTATGTATTGTATTTTGTTGTTCCTTTTGTTTTTAAGTGCCCATAGACACTATAGTAGTATTTTTTTTAACGGGTAAAGGAGTCTCTGCAGATTTTATTCTGCTGGTGATTGCTGACTATAGGGGGCCATGCTCATCTCAGTTTCAAGGCCATTGAGCCAGCGTTGTCCAAAGATATTTCCGTGGTCATGTGGCCAGCATGATGTCATGGTGTACTATTACCTTCTCACCATAAGGGAACACTGGTGGCTGAGTGGCTCAGGGGTTAAGACACTGGGCTTGTCAGCTGGAAAGCCAGCAACCCAAGTTTGAGACCTGAGTGCCATGCAACAGGGTGAGCTTCGTCCCATTCCTAGCTCCTGCCAACCTAGCAATTCAAAAGCATGCAAATGCAAGTAGATAAATAGGTACCACTATAGTGGGAAGGTAACAGTAACTATGTGTGGTCATAATAAATAAATGAATACTTGGCAGGAGGCAAACTACTACGAATTGTTGTAAGGCGTATGGAAACATCTTATTATAAACCAGAGATGCTGGATTACATAGACCAATTGACTACAAAGGAGTTCATGGTTACCAAGATTTAAGCTTTGGTTATGGGTAGAGTTCTACTTCATTCAACCCAGCATATTTTCTGGTAATTCAGGTAATTCCAGAGGGTGTCTGCCTTCTGGAATGTAGTTCACCTCCAGATTCAAATGTCCCCCCCACCCACCTGGTATTTTGAAAGGTCCTGGCTGTTCACCCAGGCATTTGGATTGCATGGATTGTTTTTATCCGTTCCTCTCTGATTCTTGTTTTAAATGTTTTATTTTGCAATATATCCATATACATTTAACACATTATTATGATTGGTCGCTCCGTCATCCAGTTCTGTAGAGTGGATTTGGCACTTTGTATATCTATTAAGTCTTTCCCATATATTTTTTGATGGTGTTAAAGGTATTATTGCAGGATGTAAGCTACATTTTGCACTTGACTGATGGTGATTTTGTCAATGCTGATGGTGTTCAAGTGGTGCCCCCCAATGTTTTGGAATTGCACCCAAGGCACCTGTAACTATGAAACTTTTCTTTTGCCACAGTTATTCTATTTCTATTTTCAGGTCTTTGTACTTTGTGATTATTTTGCCTCCAGTTCTTCCTCTTTTCTTGACTTCTGCTTTCCTCAGGTGCTATCCAGACTTTTTTTAGGTTTCTTATCAACAATCGTTAAGTCTGGTGTTGCATGGCAGATGCTTATCTGTTTGAATTCCAGAACACTTTTGTTTCTTTATTTTCTATTACTTTATCTATTTTGTGATCTCGCCAGTTCTTGCTTGCTCAGACAAAGGATATTTCTTTCAGATATTCCAATGTGCCATTGCTGCTATTTCATCCTGCCTTTGTTTGTACTTAGACTGTGGGATCTTCTTGTAACAGCTAACTAGGTGGTCCACTGTTTCTTCAGCTTTTTTTTTTTTTTTTGCAGAGGCCGCATTTGCTGTCTGTTGCTTTCTTCTCAGTTCTGGCTTTAATATGCATTTGTTCTTAAGACTTGGTCACATACAGCTAGAATTAGTCTCTATCTCTTTGTTCATTTTTTCAGTTCATTCAGTGTCACTGAATGGATGAAGGGCATGGTTCATTATTTTTCTGGTCTTACTTACTTACTTACTTACTTACTTACTTACTTACTTACTTACTTATTTTTATATGCCGCCCTTCTCCGGAGACTCAGGGCGGCTTACAATGCGTTAGGCAATAGCCTTCATACTTTTGTATATTTTATACAAAGTCAGCTTATTGCCCCCACAAACCGGGTCCTCATTTTTCCCACCTTAGAAAGGATGGAAGGCTGAGTCAACCTTGAGCCTGGTGAGATTAGAACTCGCAGTAATTGCAGGCAGATGGATGTTAAATGCTGCCTTAATAGGAGGCATTAGCCTGCTATGCCACTCAGGCTCCTGCTACGCCACCTATCCAAGACTTCTAGATTTTCTTGAGTTCAGTCCACTATTCCATCTGTATGTATAACAACTGGAATTGTCCAGGTGCAAACCTTGTTACTCAGTGGTATTTCTGCCACTGAGTTTGGACTTTAAGAGTTTCACTCATCTAATATATTTATGACTAAACTTCTTGACTTCAGTGTGCTTGATATGTCAGCCTGAAGGACGCACAGGTATTTATGGTGCTTTTCATCCATACTTTTCATGCTATTTCCATAGAGTAAGTTGATTCTTCCTTTTTTCCTCCCTATTGATGGTGAGGGTAGCACATTTGTATCAGGATCTCAACTGTTCCAACACTGCACTCTTCTGGACAGAGAGCTCTGATGTCTTTCCTAGGATCTGTTGGAGCCACTCTCCCACAGTTTAGGAGTCACGGCCCAAGTGCTCCTACCACCGCTGGGATCCCTTTGGCCTTTACTTTCCATTTCATTGATATTTCTCCAGTTTCTCATGTTCCTTCCCCTGATGTTGCTGTCATCTGGCACCACTATATATATCCCCATCTATCTCTATGACTATCTTCTGGACTTTGTCTACTACCACAATGTCTGGTTGATTGGTAGTACCTGCCTGCCTGTCTTGATCTGGAAATTCCATAGGATGTTAATCTTATTTTCTACAACCTTCTGTGGAATCTCCCATCTGAACTGGGAAGGGTCTAGCCCATATTCTGTAGAGGTGCTCCTGTATACAATACCACCTACTTCGTTGTGCAATTCAGTGAAGGCTGCTCCTGCCTGCATCTTACAACCTACCACTATGTTACAGTACACTGTCTCTGAGGAATCTCCACATAGTCTGCATTTTGGGCCCTGTCTAGTGCTGTACTCCTACTTCTATGGATCTGGAACTTAATGCCTGTGTGTTTGGTTTTTTAAAAAAAATATGTTTATTAATTCTTTTACCACCAAAGACAAAATACAAACAAAGGAAAAAAATCCAGACTAACACACTAAGAACAACAACAACAAAAACATGTGTACAATCCCCCTTCCCCTAATTATCAGATACATTTAACATTAAACATAAGGAAAAATCCACCCTGGCTGAATGCTGAAAGATACATCATAATTTAATATATTTCCATCCCCTTACATAAAGGGTTTACAAATAGTTATAAGCTATCCCACCTGTATTTAACAAATAAGCTATATTACATAAACAAATATCCCTGATGTGGAAATCTATTTATCTAATAATTGAATCAAGTCAACATCTGTTCTCACACACAAATGTGCATATATATATATATATATATATATATGTCAACATGTTACTGCAAAGTTAAAACTAATCTTCAAATTCCTCTGCTAACCATCTGTCGTTGTATTTAACATGTAAAAATTCCACAAATGGCTTGCAGTCTCTTATAAACTTGTCTAATCCATTGTCTAAAGTAGTTAATTTTACCATCTCTGCTATTTTATTCAATCAATTTTAAAATCCATTCTTTGATGGTCAGAGTCCCCCCTCCCCCCTCCCAGTGTTTAGCATACATTGCATAGCATACATTGTGGTTCTCATGTGACTGGGTGATACCAAGATACTTGTAACTGGTTTGAATGTCTACTATGTGACCCACTACTATAACTATCAGTCTTAACTATTTTCCCTCTCTTGACTAACATCCAGCTACACTTTTCTAGTCCAAATGACATTCTCATGTCCTTTCTGTAGATCCGTGTCAGGTTGCTCACTGTGAGTCAATGTCTCGTTCATTCTCTGCATACAACTTGATTGGTTCTTAGTGTCCTGTTGACTTTGTATAGTGACAAGCATTCAGAAATCCATGTGTGTGGCATTATAGGCTTTCCTGTAGTCAATCCAGGATGTGCTCAGACCTTGAGTCTACTTTATCTATGAGCAACTGGTGTTTTGAGCCTCTGGTGTTGTTCTCAATGCCCTTCTGAGCTGAGCTCATGTATTGGCCCATATGAACCTGTAGTTTGGTGTCTATAATGCCTGATAGGATTTTCCATGTTGTAGGGAGGCAGTTTATTGGCTGGTGGTTGGCTGATGCTATTCCCTTGTGATTCTCTTGACTCATTCGTGTATGGTTTATTCCGGTAGCCCATTTATCATCGGGTTGTCCCGGTTCCTCAACATATGATGTGGATCTTGTTAATCCAGGCAACATGCAAATCAGCATGACTCTTCTAGTTCATGCCACTTTCATATTTTATTGTAGGCAGGTAAAGTGTTAGAGGGCCTTGGCCCAAGGACCCCAACTAGTAAGGTAGGTACCAGCCAGTATTTGAACCGTGGTCTCCCACATCAGTGACAGTGCTCTAACCATATGCTATCTAATCACAGTTATTTCTGCACATGAATTGTATCATCAGGAACCCCACAGCAGGAAAAAAAATTCTGATTAAATATTTTTGAGATCTTTATATGCGCGCGCACAGAGAGAAAGAGAATGAGAATGAGAATGAGAATTCCATCCCCAAAGAGAAAGAAATGGTGGCTTTAGGGAATTGGAGGAATTAGTGAGAAATTTTGCCCCGCAACATCCAATACCTGCAGCAGTTGCCTAACATGTCTAATGGTAGGGCTGACTCTTATGGTGTCACCTACAGTCACTGTTAAAACCTAATTGATGCAAATCATCATAAGCTAGAAGCCAACAAAATCACAAAAACATAATCCTTCTTGCATACATACTAACTCTTTGGGGACTGTCTATATATGCTAGAATCTATATGGAAAGAAAGGAGCATATGTTTCCAGAACTTCATGCATTGTCTTCTGTGACAGGTTTTCCCCAAATATATTCTTTTGTGTAGCAAAACTAGACTTCTCTCAGCTGTTTGTTGTTCTTTACTATTATGAACTGAAAACAGATTAAAGAACCTGTTTTGGATAGCAAGATGCAAGATAAAATGCAAGATGTTAATGACATCTTGCATTTTATGCAGCAATCATGATTTCAGTGGTTATTCTGGTATATCCTGCAATAAATGTGTTTGAAGATACTTCCATTTACTTTAGCTAACTGATATGGTGTCAACTACAAAACTTCCAAAATAACCTCATTAACAAAACCAGATATTTTTAGGCACTATATTGTTCTTGGTCTAATCTAAGACATTTCTTAGTTCCCTATCTTAATACCGAATCTTGTGTTTGGGATATATCTGGAAAAAAGCACTGGAATTTATTCAGGCTCATTGTGGAAAGGCAATAAGGAAGGAAAACCTTAATATAGCTTTAAAAATGGCTTTGAATGATAGAAAATAAGCAATTTAATTTTCCACCGTGATCCCAATGTCTGAAGGATGCTACTCACCTCCTTGACAGTCAAATATACCTACAGTGGTTACATTGGGGACATATCTGGCAGGAGGGTGACAAGGTATGGAAGTTTGCCTTTGAGCATAAGAATAATTGCTGCCAAATAAATGCAGAAATAACTAAGCATTCGGCTAGTGATAGTGACTTTTCCTCAGTAACATCTGAGTACTCTGTGACCTCTTCTTATGTCACATTACGGTAATTCATTTTTAATAAGCTGTAGACACAAATATTGTCATAGACAACATGTCATATCTTGTTTCTCTCTCTCTCCCTCTGTCTCTATGTAAGTGTGTGTGTGTGTGTGTGTGTGTGTTTGTATTTGTTGTTTGTTGTTCAGTCACTAAGTAGTGTCTGATTCTTCACAATCTCATGGACTTCAGCATGCCAGGTCCCTGTGTGTCTCTGTCAGTGTGTCTGTATGTGTATAGCGAATGCTGAGCAAGTTGGTCAGTTAGATTTTTAGGAACATGGGAATTTAAAAGTTCATTATGGCAAATGTTTGCTTGCAATCTTTAGTGTAGCCTTTGCATTGAATGTTTACGGAAATCTTGCCTATTTTTAATAGTGATATTATGCAACTATCTGGACAATTATTTATTTATTACTCCACCTCTTAGTAGAATCTCATACTTTTCATTCAGCTGTCTGAACCTAATCATAAATGATGTATATTATGTCTTTAGCCAGCTTACTGCCAAATCACATACTTTCAATAAGTTGCTCAATGTGGAGATATATATATATACCAGACTTCAATAGCTGCACTCATTCCTTTGCACAAGAGCCAGTTTGGTGTAGTGATGATGGTTCTGTGAGGAAACTGAGTTCTCAACTTCCCTTAAGCTAGCCATGTTGTTTTGGGACCAGTTACTCTTTCTCAGTTTAAGCTACTTGACTAGATTGTTGTTTTAGGGGAAAGAGGAGGCAGGAATATTAAGTATATTTGCCACATTTATAAATATGTACTTATGTATGTATGTATGTAAAGGTGGGATAATAATAGCAGTCTTTTTCTCTGACAAACATTCAAGGTGGCAAGAAAATTTAAAAGCAAAAGCTGAATATTGCTTATTGCTTAACGCATTGTAAGCTGGCCTGAGTCTCTGGACAAGGGCGGCATATAAATCAAATTAAAAAAAAGAAAAAGAATACACGTAGTTCCCAACTTAAAACAGTTCATTTAGTGACAACACTTTAGTGACATTCGAACTTACAACAGCATTGAAAAAAGTGACTTATAACTATTTTTCACATTACGACTATTGCAGCATCCCCTTATCACATGATCAAAAACCAGATGCTTGGCAACTGACACATGACAGTTGCAATGTCACAGGGTCATGTGATCACCTTTTGTGATCTTCTGACAAGCAAAGTCAGTGGAGAAGCCAGATTCATTTAACAACCAGGTTACTAAATTAACAATTGCAGTATGCACTTAACAATCGTGGCAAAAAAAGGTTGTAAAATGGGGGCAAAATTCACTTAAAACTGTTTAGCTTAGCAACAGAAATTTTGGGCTCAATGTGGTTATAAGTTGAGGAATATCTGTATAGAAAATTAAAAATGCAGGTTAATACCCACAAATAAAGTCTAGTGAAAGAAATGTCTCTTAACAGTTTTTTTAAACTGAGAAAACTTGTCTGTGCCAGAAAGATGGGCCTCTGGCAATGGCATAGCTTCAGAAGGACTCCTTGTGCAGATCGTTACAGCAGTTTATGATATTAAAAGTCAATATGAGCACTTTAAGTAAGAAATTAGCAATCTATTAGCATATATTTCAATACAGCTGTGATATAAAGTGTATCCAAAGCAATTTCCATACACTTTTCAAGGATACTGTCTCAGCACATTGCAGCAGTTGAGATGGGTTGCAGCAAAGGCATGACATTGTCAGACTCTGGAAGCCATACAGCTTCCATACTACATATAATTTTTGCAAAGATGCTCCTTAGTTATCTAATCTTCAGCAGATTCAGTGACAATTGAAAATCAAGAACTTCCAAATCTGTTCTTTTTTGGGAGAGTGTAACAAACATCCAAAGCATGCTGAATTTCAGTCCGCAAGACCAGTTTTTTATTTATCCCTAGCATCTACATCTTGTTTGGATGACCTTCTCTCCCATCTAGTCCATAATCAACAGTATTATTTGGATGGTAATAATGCTGGGTGGTCTCATTCCAAAACTCTTTGTAACCTCCTTTGCTGTACAATAGCATGATCAATAGCATTGAAAACCACTGAAGATCAGGAATGCCAGCAGAACTCTGGAGCTGTGATGTCATCACCTTACCAGCCACCTTTCACAGAAATTAAGTTTTCAAATCTAGTTTGCAATTGTGCAGATAGCCAAGGCCAAGTGGTAATTTTTTCATGAAAGATCTTACTATTGCTTATTTTAAATGAGGATTGGGCTAAATATATCCTGAAAGAATAATAACCAGCTCCATTAATGATATTTTGTTCTGGTGACTTAAATTAGCCAGGAGGGCAAATGTTGAATAAGTAGGTGGTGATCTTTATTTCCAATATAATGTGAAAAGATCTGATAGGGTGGCCATGCTCACTATGCCTGCCCTCTGCATCCTCCCCAAGATTTCGATGGATGCAACTGTACCTGCCTTTAGGCCTTCAAGACCTGTTTTTTGTTCCTTCACACATTGGATTGGGATTAAATACATTGATTTAATAAATAACATATATCCTCAAGAATTGTAAACCAATTGTAAAATTGTGCAGGGAGAGGAAAAGGTTATGGCCATTTATGTCTTTTATGTGATTAGATAACTGAAGTAAATAGCTTCGTTGACAGCAAAATCTTAATGGACGTTATTAAATGGGGATGAAGTCTGAACAAAGACCTGTTTATTGTATGTGACGTTTGCTCAGCTGAGGCCTGTTAACTGAGAGGTTGTAGGATTAGGAAGAAATTTTGTCATAATAAAATACAGGTTTCATTACAACAGTTCTTGGGTATGCAAATTTGTGTATGTCACTTAGTATGGCAATTTTGTCAGTGTTGCTTTTTGAAAAAGTTCAAAATCTATAAGAATGATTCTACTGAGTAAACTAAAAGTTTGCTGTAGTCAGCATTTTTTCCCCAAAATTATGCTATTTTGATATTTACCATGACGGTGATTGCTATTATCTTGTGATTATAAATTTTATATTTACTTATAAATAAAATTCTTTTTGTATGCCCTCAGTGCATGTCTATCAGTTTCATTGGGTGATTCAGCCAGAGCCATCCTTCCTCTCTCCAATCGCTACATTATTCATAATTTTTCATCCTTGTGAAAAATACTATAATGGTTAATCCTACATTACAAAATGCATTCAGCTATGGTAATTATTTCTAATGGTTGTTTTTTCCTCTTTATCTTTTTGAGTGGGTGCAAGGACCTGTTTCTTGCTAATTTAGCAATTATGGTGTGTGATTTATTCTTGGCTACTATGCATGTTAATATTTGCATTTTTATAATTGTTTTTATTTTTTAAATTTTGTTCACTGTCCAAGGACATTTGGTGAAATGGGCAGCCATACAAATAGAATAAATGAATGAATGATAAATACCTACATACGTACATACGTACGTACATACTCACTCATTGAATGCAATGCATGAAGTGATGTAGCTGTCCTTCATTTCTATCCTACTTTGGCACTTGGAAACAAGTGGAACAACACACAACATAATGATACAATTTATATTACCGTATGTTCATTTATATTAGTCTTGAGGAAAAGAAAAACAATAATTTTCACTGAAGTCAAAAGGAATAGAAAATAATTATTGGATAGTTAAAGGATGTTTTATTGATTGAATTGAACAGGAAGTAATTAAAGACAGCTAGGTAAATTTCATAGAACTATCTTGTTCATGGGGAAAGGCTTTGCTGAAGAAAAATGCTTTCTCCCTGCTCTTCATCAGTCGGAGCAGTGCAAATATACAGGAAAGATTTGTGGTTTACAGAAATCTTCTTATGGCATTTTGGCAGAAGGCAGGTTGTAGGAAAGTTTTAATAAAACTAAGATGGACAGTATAACATCAAAGCTTTCTCTTTTGGAATCCTTCTGAGAGGATGTGAGGTACAGTATATACATTTGATAACTGCCAACTTGAAGAGAGCCTACAGATTTTACAACCCAGAAGAGGTAAATCTTCATCTCTTCATCTTACAGTCACCTAATTTTATTATTTTATGTTACAAATAAGTCCAATTGTCCTTTGAAAAAGCATCTTTGGCACTCTGCTATTTAGCTATATACCTTTCCCAAATTAGTAAAGAGGCTATTACGTTTCTAAACAGAGCCACAAACATTCATTTGCATCAGCAGCATAAATAAATAAAATAATTTATTTACAAGGTTATGATATCACTCTTCCTTCTTGGTATCAGTGAACATGGGAGTTATTTTGTTTTCAGGGTAAAAAGACAATAGCACAATAAAGTGTGGTTTATTTTCATCTTAATGTGCATCCTGTGCAAACATTATATACAAATGCTGCGTGTGCATGTTTTAATATAACCGGATTTTTAGCAAAATCGTTAATACAATGACTTTTAAAGTACTCTTAATTCTTGAGTCTAATTTGTTGTATAAATTGGTGTGGTGTTAAACGATGCTGTGTATTTATTTTGCAGTATTTATTAAAGCTGTTTTTACTCTTGTTTGGCTAATTGTGCTTTACAAATATTCATTAATGCCAGATACGCTGTGCCTGGAGTTTCTGTTTCTACTTTAGTGCTGCCTTTGACCAAGGCTGATTTCAGGCCAAAAGCATGCTTTCACTATGGTTAGTACAGCTGAGCATGAGTTATTTAGTTTCAGACTACTCATTTGACTCTTATAAAACCATTTACAGTATAATTTGTCTTATCAGATAGCCATTGTTCAGGGAGCACCTTTTCTGGAAGAGCAGGCTGTTTTAGCAAAATCCCAGTAAGCCTCTAAACAGCTTGTGTAAGAAGCTTGCTCAGCATCTACCCACACTTTTTTTTTTTTGGCTCCTTTTTCACATGAATGCTGGCATTGTTTTTATAGGGGTGTCTTTTCTGAATGCTTTTACTGTATATTGTGTCAGCACTGACAGCTGTCTGGCAAAATACCGTTAATTTTGAAAGTAAGTGAAATACAATACCAAACTGTACCCCAATTAACTCTGGGGAGACAGTATATAATGCTAATTGATTGAACAAGTGAAAAAGCTTATTTTACAAGGTTGGTACATTTGCAGGGATAATCTTGAAAAGAAAAAAAAATTTTTTTTACATAACTCAGTCAGCAAAATCAAGAACTCATTGGATGCATAACTACAAAGGCGCAATTAAAGCCTCTCCCTGGCCCAGACAATTTTAAAAATGCACACACCTTTGAGTGAAAATCCCATGGCAGTATTTTAGTAATATGTCATCACATGATAGCAAGATTTAGTGGGGGGGATAGATGTCATTTAAAAGATACAATCAAGGAAGATGTTTTCTTCTTTTTAGAGCTATGTGAGAGCGCCTTTAAAAATTCAAGAGATATTCTTAAAATTGTCTGGGCCTTGGAAAGCTGTGTCACTTATCACATGCAATGTGACAGACAATACATCTAATTACTATTTCACACAGCATTCAACAGCCTCAGAGGACTTTCTGGTTAGAAAATGTAATTCCCCCCACCCCAAACCCCAATGAATTGTAACATTTAATACATTGTGACAGCCCTACAATGGAAGACAATAACAAACATCTGGTTAAGGCAGCAGATGTACGGCCTGGTTTTATAAAGGCATGTGATGCCACCATGTGGCAAATGATGGAATCTAGAAAGGATTTTTTTTTCATAACAAGTTTGTTTTATTGTATTGTGGTGTGCTCCTTCCTCAAGAAGCCATATGAGTGTGTTTGTGGCTTTTTTTTACCAAAGCACCTGAAGGCAGGACAAGAAGCAATGGATAGAAAGTAATCAAGGAGAGATGCAACCTAGAACTAAGGAGAAATTTCCTAATGGGAAAGAACAATCAACCAGTGGAACAGCTTGCCTTCAAAAGTTGTGGGTGCTCCATCACTGGAGGCTTTCAAAAAGAGACCGGACAGCCATTTGTCTGAAATGGTATAGGGCAGTGATGGCTAACCTTTTTGCCATTGCGTGCCAAAAGTGGGGGGCTGTGGGGGGGTCACACACGTGTGTGCCCACACCCATAATTCAATGCACCCCGCCCCCCTGCACATGCCCACGTGACCCCACGTGGAGCCTAGGGAGGGTGAAAATGGCCTTTCCCTCCCCCTGGAGGCCCTCTGGATGCCGGAAACAGTCTGTTTGCTGACTTCCGGTGAGACCTATAAAGCCTCTAGAGCCTGGGGAGAGCAAAAAACAGGCCTTCCCTCTCCTGGAGGCCCTCCAGAGGCTGGAAACAGCCTGTTTCCCAACTTTTGATGGGCCTGGAAGGCCCAAAAATCAGCTGGGTGGCATGCACATATGCGCCGGAGCTGAGCTAAGGCAACGCTCACATGCCCACCAATATGGTTCCTTTTGCCACCTGTGGCACGCGTGCCATAGGTTTGCCATCACGGGTATAGGGTGTCCTGCTCGAACAGGGGATTGGAGGTTCCTTCAGACTCTATTATTCTATGTTCTTTGTTCATAGTTGATTCTGAACAATTACTATCCACATTTTAAGGACATTTTTTTGAGAAGTGATTAGTCTTCAGCTGCAGAGGATTCTACAGATCATCTAGTCATTTAATCAGATTTCATAGCCAAATAACAGTATGAAGAGAGCATTAGTCACTTTTGTTGCTGATGCACTCTGACCATTGTTGTATTCCTAAATCTCTCAGTGGATTTAGATACCATTCGTCACAATATCCTCCTAGACTGGCTGCGAGATTTGGCTGTGGAGGGCACTGTTCTGTGGTTCTACTTTTTTACTTTTTGGTTCTACTTGTAGCTAGTTTCAGTCAGCGTTAACAGAGGGGGGGAGATCAAATCTACATCCTGTCATCTTTTGGGTGTTGGGCAGGGCCCAGTGCTCTCACTTCTTCTGTTTAACATCTGACTCAAGTTTAATCCTGACATGACTGTGCGGCTGCAAATATTTAGGTCCCTGGCTCAGACCTCACCTTAGAAATGGATTACTGCAATGTGCACAACATGGGGCTGCCAATGAAAACCATTCAGAAACTACAGCTCATCTATAGTGCAGTGGGTTCAGGCAGTGATGCCAATCTCTCATTTTGTCTATGTGAACTACTCTGGTTATTACAGGTAGTCCTGGGGCTATTACAGATAGCCCCAACTTACCACAGTTCATTTAGTTTCCATTTGAAGTTACAGCGGCACTGAAAAAAGTGATTTATGACTGCATTTCACACTAATGACCGTTGCAGCTTTCCCTATGGTCATGTGATCAAAATTCAGATGCGTGGCAACTAACTCATATTTTTGACGGTTGCAGTGTCCCAGTGTCATTTGATCACCTTTTTGATCTTCTGGCAAGCAAAGTCGATGGAGAAGCCAGATTCACTTAACAACTAGCTTAACAACTGCAGTGATTCACTTAACAATTGTTGCAAATAAAGTTGTAAAACAGGGCAAAACTCACTTAGCAGCAGAAATTATGGGCTCAGTTGGTCATAAGTCAAGAAATACCTGTGTTTGGCTTCTGGGTGCAATTTAAGGCGCTAGCCCATGGTGGCATAGGGTAAAAGAATTTTGAATAGCTCTTGTCCTCCGTAGTTTCTATGCATTCAGTGAGGATAGACAGAATGAGTGCATCTCAGATCCCAATAATCAAGCAGTGTCATTTAGTGGGATCCAGGTAATCCGCCTTCTTTGTCATGGTTCCTGCATCTGGTATATCTCCCCAGAGATCTGGGTGGTTCCTATCCTGGTGACTTCAGAAAGCTACTAAAAATCTGCTTATCTTCCTAGGTCTTTGGTTATAGTGAAAGTTGAGTTAGGGTTGGCTTTGGTTATTTTCAGATTCAGAACATGATTTTTGTTCTGTTCTTTTACCTTTTGTCTTTTAAAAATGTTTTTAATTGTAAGATGCCCAGAATCATTGGGATTAGAGCAGTATATAAATTGTAAATGTCAATCACTCTAGATTTCTGTAACCCTGATATTGTAACTCTTGTCTTGGGATTATGGAAGTTGTGTAATCTAGTAGATTTGATGACACTAAGCTAAGGAAGGCTGCTGGAAAGGAAAATATGGTATTGAAAGCTTGAATAGGAAATAACTAAACACCAGAAGCAGAAATCTTGCTGTAAATACAACCAAGAATGCTGCCTCCAGCATCAGTCAGAGACAGACAAACTCTTCAACTTAATATAATTAGAAAAAAAGTTCTCACTATCTAATAAGCAAGAAGGCTGAGAAGGGGTAGAGGAAGGGAAAGTAAGATCAACAAAGAACTAAAGAAGAAAATAGAAGGGGAAGAGAAACTGCAGCAGTTAGGGTTAGGGTCAAGGGACCAGCGGGTGAAGTATTGCTCCTTCCTTCTCCAATTTGGCAGTGCCATTCGTGGTCTAGGAAATTCTTGCTGACACATCTGGCAACTTTTTGATGATTTTTGGCATGGTTGTTTGTTGTTGGTCCTAAATTTGCAATAGTTTATTGCATATAGTTATTATGATTAATTGACCCATGGCTTTCATTATTAGTTATTATTTGTAAGTATATTTTTAAAAAAATATTTGAAGCACAGTTATATTTTAATAAACAAATAAAAGATAACACGAGAAAAAATATTATCCACCAAAACCTAACCTCAAAAATGGCATAAAACACATATTCATTTATTAAAATTTATTCTCATTTCAGTTTATTGTATTATATTGCTGCAATCCAAGCTTAATCTTAGATATTCCATTTAACTTACTTTCTTGTAGCAAAAATTAATTTTATGTACCACATAAGGAACATTACTTAACCCTTTTCTATTTTTTTTAAATTTCTAGGGCTTAAATAATGAGTGCTTAGTAGAATCAATTCACTAGATGGCAGAGTTTACTAAAGATTGAAGGTTTCAATCTTCCTTGTTATATCATAAGGATTATTCTGTTAAATTTTTCCAAAGCACGTTGTGATGAAAAGAAGGTTTGTCCTTGATATGCCACCTCACATATAACTTTTTGCTACCTTGGTGATATTTCTGGGCCAAAATATTCTTACCTGAAGTTTTCTTTATTCCAGTCAATAAACCATCTTTTGCAAAGCTGAGTTGAAAGTAATAGAAATATTTGATTAATTAACATGGTAGTAAAACATGTGGAGCATGGCTTCTTGCATTCTCTTCAACCCCTTAATAATGATTCCATTTTGGTTCTCATGATCAGAGTGATTTGGGCTAAGTTTGGATTAGTAAGCAGCATTTCTATCTGCTGCCCAATTGCCATTTTAAAAGAGGGAACATTTTCTGGATTTTTTCCCATTTCCATTGGCCCAAACAGACTAATTTTCAATGCCCAACTTTCTTTTGCTGGCTTCTTCTCCCATACCGAATTTGATGTTGTGCTATTCCATTTTCAGACAGTAATCATGCTGATGGACAGACAGACAGAATTATTTTGTAACATTCCATTAGTTTAAACAGAAAAGAAAATATCAGGAATGAACAGGCAAGGGCATGTAATATCTGACAAGATTGGAGTTAGAACTGTTTGCGTTTTGCAATATGAAAGAACAAAATAAAATTTGAAGTGCTAATTTAAAATAATCAATTAAAGAAAAGCAACTTTTATCATAAAGACAGTAAAATCAGAACTACAGCAGTCAGTAATATTCAGTTAAGTCCTGTAAGAACAAAATCAGAAGCATGTAACTGCTCAGCACCAGAGTTAGTCTGCATTTTTGTTTGATATGTAAGTAAGGTATGCGTTTATTTATTTTAGAGGGCCACCCAAATCCAGAAGTACATAGATGGCGTGCAACGTCAAAAGCAATAGAAATCAAAATAGTTCCTGAAAACAGAAAAATAGCTGGATAGAAAGAGGCAGTGTCATTGCTTCTACATTCCAAAGCTGTTTCATCAAAAGTGGAAGATCTTCAGAAATAAGCTGACTGATCACTAAAGATATCTTAGAACTACTGAAGCACTAGCAGCTTCTAAAAACAATTTTACATAATGTGGAAGCTTAAGATTCTTACTACTGAGAGAAGAAAATCTGGACAGATTCAGGAGCAGCCTGGGGAATCATTGGTTAGGGTTTCATTGAAACATATGAATAGTGATGGAAAGTGAATAGTGAATTCTGCCCTCTGCCCTCAAACTGTGATGGAAAACTCAGTTCAAATGAAAAGTAGCTTGGGGCTCTATATCTTCTAATGTCATCTGTCCCTGAGAAAAGTATGATAAAAAGTAGTTTGCAACCAACCATACAGCATGACTCTTTTAATGCCAAGAGAACAAATATATTTTATGAAACAATTGCAAGCTTAATTTGAGTATATGCTGTTTCATTCTATATCATCTTCAAATAAGATTATATTCTCTTCAAGCCAAGCTCTACCCCTCCTCTCTTTATGGCATACCAAAGTTGTTTTCTTCCGTAATTTGCAAGGGGATTGCCATTATGGTCTTCCATTTTTTTTTTCCATATAGCATTATCTTTTTTTCATGCTTTGTCCCATATTTTCTGCCATATTTTTGATTACCCAGTCTAACCTAAAATTATGACTATGCGAACACTTTTATCTTTGCAGGGATAAACTGCAGGGAACGGCTTTGGTTTTAACTAGCCTTCTAAATATCAGTAGATCTGGCAGAGTTCCCTACAAATGTAATTTCATTAGGCTGATGCTGCTATGGGAAAGTTCTGGTAGTGCTTCCCATCATCAACCTAACTTCTTTAAATTATGGAATCTAGATAGGGCTTGCCTTGTGCAGACAGAAAGAGGATAGAAAGAACATTTAAGAAGAGACCAGCAACGAACTGAGGAAATTGCTATAATTCAGTAGGTTGAATTATCTGCATAATCTAAAGAACTGATAAGCATAAACTGCTTAATAACTGCTTTTTAACTACCCTATAGGCATTGTGGTAATTTCATGCTCTTGCTTGAGTTTTCAAAAAACTTTAAACGCATTGCCTTTTATATAATTCAATGTAATACTGCAGCTTCTCTTAAAGCAAAATTTTAATCTATTTTTCAGCTATTTTGACATGCCTGATATGCAGTATGCTACTCAGGAAAAACAGCAACCTCTGGTTCCAATACAAAATTCACAGTATGCTTATGGTATCTCGGTGGATTCAATATCTTCGTCCACATTGCCATCTTCATTTGGAAAGGTAAGATTCAATTAAAGGTATTCGTACTACATTTTATTGTATAAACAAAATCACTGAATATATTCTAAATTCTGAAATAACTTGTTTTAACAGAAACAAAAGAAGACATCTATTTTTTTTTTCATTTGCATAATACAAAGTATAAAAGTTCATTATTTTGAGTTACATATACAGGAAATTTTAAAAATGTTTTTTTCTATTTTTTCACATAAATAAATTATTGTGATAGATTTAGATGGAGGAGTTGGTATATTATCCATCAAATGTCTATTCTTATTCAACCCCATGAAGTTAATTGATTGGGTTGGCTTAAATCTGTACTGTATGTTGGAAAACATAATTTTTTTGTATTCATATCATCTTATTCAGTGGTGGGAT
Source organism: Ptyas mucosa (assembly GCA_012654045.1). NCBI lineage: Eukaryota > Metazoa > Chordata > Lepidosauria > Squamata > Colubridae > Ptyas > Ptyas mucosa. Next base: position 4,578,126 of record WNWU01000030.1, on the reverse strand, counting down.
TCAGCCAGTTCGCACCACTTCGGGAGAACCGGTTGTTAACTTTCTGAGCAGTTTGGCAAACTGGTTGTTGGAAGAAATCATTAGGGCAGAGAACCGGTTGTTAAATTACCTGAATCCCACCACTGATCTTATTCATATAAATATGTCAGAGAGTAAGAAGGCAGGAAGAGTAGCAATTATTTCCCTTCTAATATGGAAACTGAGTATGCGTCATTATCTTAGAGGTAAGGTTGTACAATAACTTTCTTGTCACAATGTTTAATCTTCATTTAAATAGTGTTTATATCATAGGCTGTGAGCTGAGCCAAACTGACTACTTTGCTTTTTGCTGGAAAATTAAGTCATAAATATAATAACAAGAAGACTCCATAGAAACTAATTTGTAGTGCTTTTCAAAGTGTAGTTCTTTGAAAACAGAAGACAGCAGATCAAATGAAGCATGCAGGATAAAGGTTGATTATTCACTGGAAGCTCATCTATATATGTATCATCTGCCTCTTTACAGTACAAAAACCTGTATGGCTTGGTGAACTGCATTTTTATATTATGCATGTCTTCAGCTCAGAACTAACAGGAAGTGGGAATTATAAACATTTAAGCAGTTGTTTTTATGGCTTGAAGACTCCTACTTTGTTATGTCATGCATATGTACATCATATTGATCTGGAATATAGAAAATGACATCCGTGTATTTGCAATAATAAGAGATATTTAATATCAAGCTTGCTGTGTGGAACATCTAAACAGGTAAATGCTTTTCAGAGTATTTTGGTAATTGGGAAAGACTTTAAAGATGGGCTTTCCCTGCAAAATACTTGGTTGGATACCAAATATATTTTCTGTTTGTTTGTTTTTTCATGCAGAAGGAAATTTTTGACTGTATTTAATTTATTATAACACAATTTACATGATCATCAGTTTGATTGATTGATTATGAGCCATCGAGTCGTTTTCAATTCCTAACAACCACATAGATAGATTTTCTCCATAGTGAACTATTTGTAAACTGGTCTTTCAGATCTTCCAACATTGTACCTATTGTCACTTTAACTGAGTCCATCCACCAAGCTACTCTTCTTTTTCTTCTCTTTCCTTCCAGCTTTCTCAGCATTAAAACAATTTCAGGAGAGCTTGGTCTTTGCACAATGAGTCTGAAATAGGAAAGTTTGAGTCTGGTCATTTGTGCCTCAAGTGAGAACTCTGATTGATTTGTTTCATGATCCATTGGTTTGTTTTCTTGGCTCTCCACAGCATTCTCAGGAGTCTTCTCCAATACCAAAATATCCAAAATGTACTGTACTATAAATCTACAGTACATTTTGGATATTTTGGGCTTTAAAAAAAAATAAATTTAAAAAATTGTGATTTGCTATAAAACGTTGATCGAGACTTTGTGTGTATCTTTTCTATATTTTAAATGCCTAATTAAACATCAGAATCTGAAATTCCAAGGCGATAATTCTACACAATTAATTTACATATTGTAATATACTGCATTCTTCGTTTAAAAACTATAGTATTTGTGTCACTTCTATTTCTGTTCAAAATGTCAGATATTGAAAACTATTTGTGCAACCTTTACAGTTCATAATGAACAGTGATGGACAATGTTTTCTTTTGTGGGCAACCCAAATCAAGAAAACTTTCGGTTTTCCAAAAAATGCAGTGAAATATGCAGTCATCACATCCTTGCTTTTTGATGTAATAAATGTTTACCTCCTTAAACAAACAAAATGTAAACTTCCTTTAATTTTGCCCTATTCCTATCATTGTTCTTTTTTATTTCACCTGCCCATGACATCAATATTTTGTACGGTCTCCTGATGGTATGCCAAGAGTTCCAGGATCCTTCCCAGTGTTATGATTCTGGCTGCATGAGTGACTTCCCAAGGTGGTCAGACTAATGTACTTCTCATATTTCAATCCAGAGCTAGCTAAATATTGAATCTAGCAGGACTTATTTTATGTATTTAGTTATTAACATATTTTCTATACTGTTCCAATCTCATAACTGTATATTTCTAAGAATCTCAAAACTGAATTTTAAAATATAAGCAGTACGTAATAAATTATAATCTTCTTCTGAATTCAACAGCCTAAGGCAGGCTTACTAGAAAATTCAAGTCCTTTGTGGCAGTGAATTTATTGGGTGCAATGTCCTTCTGGCTATAGTTTATTTCGGTCTACTATATAGCTTTCTTTTTATGTATACTGAACTTTCATCAGGTCTTTGTATCAGTTTTCCAGAAATTCTGTGGAGATCATTTGTGCATTTCAGTAATATAAAAATAGGTAAAGTTGAAGGTAGTATATTTAATGATGATATACTTATAGGTAGTCCTTGACTTATAACCACAATTGGGACCAGAATTTCCATTACTAAATAATGCAGCTGTAAAGTGTGATGTCATATGATCACATCGCTCACAGCAATCCCCATTGCTGTTGTTAATCAAATTCCACCAATCATCAGCTGAGGACCTACCCCACCCCAATTCTGGGCTTGGTCCCTCAAGACTCAAGTCTTTTTGAGGTGCCTCATCTTAAACTCTCCCTCACCTATCTACTCCCCCATCTCTACCCTTGCAGGGCAGTAAGTCACCTCAGAACTGAATAGCTCTGGAGCTGCTTGTCACGCTGCAAATCAGAGGCCTGTTGATGCGCCACAGATCTGGGACTGCAAGAAACCCTTGAACCACAGTGCAGCGCAAAATTGCAGTCACCCTTGGAAACTTCAGCCATCCCAGAGTACAACAGAAAGCCACAGTGCCCAGAAAGCCCCAGCCACCCTAGCAGCACAGTGCAAAGCTAAAGGGTCCCTGGATGCCCCAGCAGCATGGTGCAAAGGTACAGTGAGGCACAACCCAAATTGTGCAGTGCAATGCCATAGCCACCCTGGAAAACCTCAACCATCCCAGCCACCCTTGACACTAAAATTCATGGCACTTCAGCTGATCTTCACTGACTTCTTGCTCCTGCTGCTGTTGAGGCATGGCCACCCTAGCCAACTAGGCAATTGCTGGCCACATGAAGCCATCATCCCCACGTTTCACAAGGAAATCACCTTCGTAGATGACTTAGGTGGTTTGCAGCACCCTGTGCAAATACGCTGCCAAGCGTCTGAATTTTGATCACATGACTGTAAGGGCACTCCCAAGCTCCCACATTTGGAGATGACATCAAGCATTAATTACAATTCACATCTTGTCATTTCCGAGTGAGCAAAAAAGCTGGTTGGGTAGCAGACTGTTTTTCCAAAGGTAACCAAGATTGCCAGAAAGAATTGCTTCTTGTGCTGAGAGGTATCAAGAGTTCTTATAATGCTCTTAAAACTCAAGCATTACTCAGATGGACTGACAATTAAGATTCTAGAAATGATTCAGAATGATTTAGCAGTAAAGTTTTCTAGCTTTTAATAACATGGTTATTTCTTCTAAACTATTGTTTATATTATCTACTTTACTATACATGTAAACCAGTGGTGGAATTCAAATGTTTTTACTACCGGTTCTGTGGGTGTGGCTTTGTGGGCATGGTGTGGCTTGGTGGGTGTGGCAGGGGATGGTGCAAAATCTCCATTCCCACCCCATTTCAGGGAAAGGATACTGCATAATGTCCATTCCCTCCCCACTCCTGAGGGAAGGCTATTGCAAAATCTCAATTCCCACCGCACTCTGGGACCAGCCAGAAGTGGTATTTGCCAGTTCTCCGAACTACTCAAAATTTCCACTACCAGTTCTCCAGAACCTGTCAGAACCTGCTGGATTTCATCCTTGATGTAAACATTATGCCTCACATTACATTATTATACATTATCTTTGATTTGTGAGTTGAAATATTAAGTTTATGGATTGATAATTATATTACATTATTCTACATTAAGCATTGCTATACATTTAAGTAAAGGTATAACATTAAGCAAAGTTGTCCATGGGATCGCGATGGGTCGGACACGACTTCGCAACAAACAAATAACATTAATCAAGCTATGCATTTAAGATATACATTTAATGTATATATATTATTTTAATACAAGAACTTGTAGGGTGTCTCATTTTGTTGCAAACAGCATATTTAGTCTTCTCATGTATCATTATGAGATGAGATCAATTTTGTTAGTAACTTTAATATACTTGAAGATGCTTCTGTACTTAAGTTCTTCCTTATTAATGAGATTCTAGTTTAGGAAAGTAAAACTATTTTCAGCACAATTTTCCATTCTACTGAGTTTCATTTATCCACAGGATGTACAATAGGTGTGGTACTGGTTTGTTACATATCATGTCACATACTAATGTGATAGCCTGAATTAAAATCATATTATTTGATATTGCAGTGCTTATTTTGTTTGACCAAGAACACCATTTTATTAAATGGTTCTAATTGAGATGTATTTTAATAACACTTTTAATACAAGTAGTTACAACCATTTTAGATGATGCCCTAATTATAGCTCATCGGGCTCTTGCAATACTTTTTTTCCCAGGGCATGTTTGAGTCATGGCCTTCATCTCAACTCCACCCTATCAGTGAGAAAAGCTTAAGTCATTTTTAGTTGCATTGGTGTTTAAATAGTGTTTTTCCTCTAAGAGCAGCATTCAATAATATCTGCTAGTATGCAAAATTTGTTACCTTACGCAGGCATGAAGTTAGGTGACCATAGTGGGTGTGTCTTGCTATTTTAGGCTGATGTGTAGATGCTTCCTCCTCTCTGATTCCTTTAGATCTGCAAAGCAGTGGTCCTGTGCTGACTATTTGCAGATGGTTTCTTGCAACAAGGGCACTTCTTTCTATACAGGTAGTCCTCAACTTACGATAATTGAGCCCAATATTTCTGTTGATGAGACATTTGTTAAGTGAGTTTTGCCCCCATGTTACAGTCTTTCTTGCCACAGTTGTTAAGTGAATCACTGCAGTTGATAAGTTAGATACCCGGTTATTAAGTGAATCTGGCTTCCCCATTGAGTTTGCTGGTTAGAAGGTCTCAAAAGGGGATTGCATAACCCTGGAACAAAGCAATGGTCATAAGTATGAACCAGTTGCCAAGCAGCTGAATTTCGATCATGTGACCATGGGGATGCTGCCAAGGTTGTAACTGTGAAAAACGGTCATAAGTCACTTTTTTCATTGTCATTGTATCCTTGAATGGTCACTAAATGAACTGTTGTAAGTTGAAGACTACCTGTATAGCACAATATCACATGTGGATATCATCATTTGCCAGCCTTTCAAGGTAGGCAAGATTAGGCAGGCAACATCCTAAGTCACACAATATATAAAAGCACAGGAAGCACAGTCAGACTTGTAAGATTCTGTTACTATAGCCAATCTTAATACAAGTAATACTTTGCAGTGTTTGTTTCTCATCTTGTTTTGTACGGCTAACAACAGGAGTTGCTAAGAGTCTTGCAATCTATTTTCCTATGTTAGCATCCCCCGTCTCTGAGTCAAACTTACATTCCATCACTCCATTTTATAGAATAGTAGAAAGTGATGGTTCATAAGAATTGCACAATAATATTAGACTAAACAATACAAGCATTATTGTAAGTGGTGTAAGATGAGGCAGAAATAGCATAACAGGTGAATGATGGAAGTTCTCTCTCTCTCTTTCCCCTCTCCCTCTCTCTTTCTCACACACACACACACACACACACACACACAAAATAAGGAAAATGAAAAAGGTTTGAGATCTTAAATAAACCTGCTGCTTGTGATTCAAATCCATTTGTGAATCCAAACAATGGTTTTATAAAAATGCTTTATTTAATTTCAATTGTGACAAGTTGATGCACAGAAGCAAACGCACAAGAAATCTAGAGCTGATGGATGGAACTCTATGCAATTAGACTAACCTCATTCCTGCTACAATGTCATGATTGGCAGATGTCTTTCCCACCATCTGGTAATATGCTGAAGAAGGAGGACTGCAACACCGGAGTGTTCAACTGGTAAATTTGCATATCATGCACTGTATATGAATGATCAGAATGGCACCATTCAGCAGCAAATCAGGAGAGAGACAACAAAAACAGGACAAGGATTTGGAGCTGTTGGCAACAAATTCCATGTTGATAGTTTTTGCCAACTCAAAGATAGTGGATCACATTTTAACTTCACGGTGGGAAAAGACCCTTAAAGGAGGCATTGTCTCTTTCATACTTAAGGAATGTCGCTTTTAAAACAACATTTGTAATTATTTTTAGATGTTGTACATTTTTTATTTGAATAAATATTTCCTAATTCTCAAAAAGATATAAGCAAACTACTTGATGAACCCTTCCCTGTTCAAGGTGAGCCCAGCCACCTGCAGGACTCAGCTGAGTTTCAGCAGGAGCTTGAGATTGTTCCTGAAGGCCTGGTGCATTGTGCAACTAAAACTTTAGTTACTGCTTCCAGTGATAGGATAGCAGAAGTTTTGGATCACGTCTTTGTGGTTTTTCTCTGCTCTCAGGGCTTTCCTTGTTTTACAAAAGAGATGAGGGAGATAAAATGGAGAAGAGACACTTAGAGTGGTTCTGGAGAACCAACAAAGAGTGAATCTAATTAAGCATGAGCCAAACTGTTTAAAGGCATACTTTATGGCAGTAAGAGCAGCACTGAAAACATCAGTATATTTTCACTCTTATTGCATCCACAGACAGCCATTCAAAGTGCTTTATTTTGAGCAACTTGGTTCCCCCTCGACAAGGCAAAAGTAGAGATTCACTTGTAGGACCACTGTGATTATATCCTAGACATCTATCAGATAATTTGAATTCATTCAAAACTTGAGTTTGATCATGAGGCAGGTCCATGGAGTTAACTGAGATCTGTTCTTGCTTGGCTACCTGGGAATTCAATCCTACTCATCTTGAGAAAGTATATAAGTTTCTTGGGTTATCAACTAATTAGGTAAGTTTCCTGAGGGGTGACATACAGTTGTGAAATCAGCCTTGAGATGAGGCAATCCTGCCAATGCTTAAAGAGGCAGTAGTTTGGCCCCTTATAAAGCAGCTTTCAAGAGATTGTCCATATTGGACAATTTCTGTCCTGTATCCAACCTCCATTTTTAGAGAAAGTTGTTGAGAATATGGTTATACTGAGGCGTTAGAGCCCTGAGGTCTCTTTTAGTAAGATCTTAGACCTGTGCTTAGCATCAAAATAGTATTGAATGACTTTGTGGACAACCTCTGGTGGAAACTGATGGGCATTTTTCTAACCAGCTGTACACTTTAGAAATGGGGGGGGCATGGTGTTTAAGTGGTTTTTCTTCTTAGAAAGCAGATTGATACAATTGAGAAAAAGAAAGAACTACAATTGAGACGTCCCTCTCCATAGGAGTTCTTCATCTAACTTTATTGGCAATGGCACATAAAATAGGGCTTTAAAGAAATTCCAAAAGCTTAACTCAATATGGTCAGGAAAAGTCAATATCAAGACTAAATCCAAAATTATTCCAGATTTTAAAGTAAGATTGAGGAACCTGTGATCCTCCACCTATTGCTAAACTCCAAGATATTGATGCAACTCTCAACCAGCAAGATCTCTAATGAAGAATGCTAAAAAATGTAGATCAACAACATCTGCTTGTTGAAATGCCTCTCCTTTCAAGATTCTAATCATTATTTTGATATAGACATGTAAATGAACTGAAAAGCAGTTAATATAATCAAGTTGCTGTTTCATTTAATAGAACTGCAGGTGCATCAACAAGAACTTTCAAATATTTTCAAAGGCAGGCCGTGCATTCATTATTTACATTCATATAAGCTGATACAAAGATATTCTTACCTAAAGACTTGAACTTTACGATATCTAGACCATGATTACACTACAATAATAAAATGATATAATTTTAGAAAATGAGCAAATCCAAGCAATAACTTTAAGGACAAAATAACAATAATAGTTGGGAGTCTGGGGAATTGCGATACCAATGGCATAATGAAAACATTTGTAGACCTGCTTCATTTCACAGGAGAGTTGATATAATAAAGCTAGATTTGTTTTTAAAAATCTATAGAAAGATATTTATAAATAATTGGAACACTGGTTTTAATATCTTTATTTTATAGGCAACTGACAAAGTTTCCAATATGTGGTCAAAGGCTCAAGTTCTACTATGATTCATTACAGTCATTTATATTCTTATAACAAACATTTTTTTTCTAAAAAGGTTTACAAATGAGTCAAAGATAATTAGACTTAAATAAGCTTCTCATCTAGAATGGGTCCTTCAGAAGTGCTTTGCTTGCTTTCTACGATGATGCCTCTATGGGTGTCCCCTCAGGAAGCTTTTTTCAGAAAAGAAATGTTTGCGAAGCTGGACTGGTTGACCTATAGTCAGTGGTGAAATTCAGCCGGTTCTATCTGGATCGTGTGATCTGGTAGCACCAGCTGCGGGAGGCTCCGCCCACCCGCCCAAACGTCATCACGTCCTGTTTTTAACCCTCTGTGCATGTGTGGAGGAGGCATGTGTGAGCGAGCGCAAGCGCGCGCTCACATTTGCAAACGGGTAGTGAAGGTAAGTGAATACCACCCCTGCTTATAGTAAATATAAAGATAAAACTAGAAACTTTTCTAAAGTTTCTAAAACTTTATAAACAAATAATAAAAAAAGAAGTGCTTCATTCCCTCTCAGATTTATACATTTATTTATAAAGGATTTGTTCCAAGTAATAATAAACTGCAAAATTCCCTTAGAAAAAAAGAGTGCACAATTTTAAAATAAGTAAAACATGCATACAATTCTAAAATAAATGAAAGGTCAGCACAGTAGGGATCAGCCTAATCTCAAAAGGGGTGATATTCCACAGGATGAATATCATGGCAGATGAATATCATGCTTAAGGATCCACCAGCTGACACACCTTGGCCGATGGTACACACAACATGCCTCTCTTGTCAGACTGTATAGGACGGGTAGAGTATATCCATCCACCCATCCATTCCTATGCATAGGCATTCCATATAAGTCTTAATAAAAATAATTTACTTACATTTAAAATTGGATACCATAATGAAGCTGGATAATTCAGACAAATATGTTATTTGGAAAAACTATAAGTAATGATTGGTCAAATAACCACATACCCAAACCTCATTACCAATTCAAAGAATTTCCCAGTCATAAAAGTCCTCAGGTTGAAAGGCAAAGTTGAATGTGGCCAAACCTATACGTTAAGAACATTAGATGAAAAAAGAAAAGTTGCATTTTCATTGTTACCAACATGCTTTCTAGAAGAAACAATTGGTAAAAAGGAAAAAAAAATCAGAAGATTTGGGGTTTGTATTATATTACTCTCTAATTAAAACCTTATTAAATACTTCGTTGCTGTATTTTTCCATTTATGGCTTCAGATTTTTGTTGCTGTTGCTAATCTGAAATAGTGGATAATCTTCACATCTGAGATTAACAGGTGGTAACTGGAAGGAGCTTTCTTGACTGCTGCATCTTATCTAGCATATCTTTCTTGGAAAATCTTCCATAAGCTTAATTTGTTATTGTTAGTCACTTTCAAAGTTTTTATAGTACTTTAAAATATGCCCAGGAATTTCTTCATATTGAATGGTTACTCTAATAATGCTATGTTAAGCCTTAGACAGGTTCATTGTTTCCTGCTGCTATTTCTCTTTCATGTTCTGTTATTTTTGGTGACTGAATGGTGTGTAACCTGTGACACTCTAAAATGTTATGCTGAAAAGTGGCACATAATCGTCAGCTCTTCAAGATAGATTAGGTCAAAAACAAACACTGCAAAGATTCCAGAAATGCTACTTTATTGTTGTAGGTTATAATATCAAAATGTTAAAAGCTTGTCAACAAAATCAAGGTAGAATGATTTCGAGTTTCTTACTCTTGTTTCAGTCTCTGCACTATGTAATATTTTCTGCAAATCCCTCCTTAGTGATTGTTTAATACTTTCCTCTGGATCATCTCTAAATTCCTTTACAATAATCAAAACAGACAACAAGCATTGTTTCATATGTTCATTCTACTTCATCTTAGTAAAAACTTGTATAAATAAATATTTATATTTATATAACTAGATATAAAAGCAGTTCACTGGAGATTTGAATGCATGTGATGTAAAATTTATTTACATATATAGAAAGTACATCCATTCAGACATACCTACCAAATTGAGCATATTTGAATCCCCATCAAATTTCAGGGGCAAAGGTGTGACATTCCAGATATTATGGCATAACAGCTCCCAGGATCACTCACTATTGGTCAGTTGGTCTTTCGGTCTCTGCCAGGATGACAAAAGCATTTCTTGGAAAGGATGGATGGATGGATTCTTCCCTTCCCCTCGGCATATGTAGATTTAGTAGACACTTTATATAAAGAACTAAAAAAGCTCTTAATTCTAACTCTATTTCTAACTTGTATTTCCATTCAAGTGCAGGGTTACAGTAAGAGAGACAGAGGGACTTATTCAATCAATCAATCAATCAATCAGAGCAGAGCTGGAAGGGACCTTAGACTAGAGGTCTTCTAGTCTAACCCCCTGCTCAAGCAGGAGACCCTATACCATTTCAGACAAGTGATTGTCCAGTCTCTTCTTAAAAACCTCCAATGAAGCATCTACAACTTCTGAAGGCAAGCTGTTCCACTGGTTAATTGTCCTCACTGTTAGAAAGTTTCTCCTCAGTTCCAGGTTACTTCTCTCCTTGATTAGTTCCCATCCATTGTTTCTTGTACTGCCCTCTGGTGCAGTAAATAGGTTTAAACCCACCCACCCCCCACTCTTTGTAGCAACCACTCAAATACTGGAAAACATGCCTTTTTATTAGTTTCTTAGTTTATTTTTTACTTCCTAATTTAATATAGCATTTTATTACAATATTTCTAATGTAATATTTTTAATTACTAATATATCTGGAATTCCCATGTGGTTCTCTGTTCAACTCCTAGTTAGAATTAACACTCAGCTTCCTAGATCAGCCCATATTGGCTACGTGTTGCTGTAATTTTTGTTAGGGTTAGAGGTAAAATGGGTAATCTATTCCAAATCTCACCAGTGATCTTTGTTCTTACATAAATCTCTTCATTAAAATGAAACAGGCCATTAGCTGCCTTTTTTTTTTGCTTTTTTTATTCTTTTTTTAAAAAATTTAAATTTTGGGGGGTTTTTTTCTTTTTCTGTTTTTGTTTTTTTTTATTAAAAAAGTTTTACAAAGAGTTTACATATTTCCCCCCTCCTCTTCCCTCCCCTCACCCCTTCTCCTTCCCATCCACCCCCACTCCCTTCTTCCCCTCCCCTTCCCAGATCAAATACAGGGTATAACATTCAATAATCAAGATCCAACCTAATCTAAATAATTATAACATTCAACATTTCTTAATTCTTCAATTCCCTATTTACCCTACCAATTTAATTACTTAAAAAACACTTCAAATATCTACATGCTTATCTAAACCCTATCTGCAACTTCTTGTTCTGATATCTATTTTGGATATAATCTATCCATCTTCTCCAGTCCTTTAAATATCTTTCATTTGATTGATCCTTCAGATACACCGAGATTTTTGCCACCTCCGCTAGGTTTGTTACTTTCATTGTCCATTCTTGGATTGTAGGTAAATCTTGCTTCTTCCAATATTGTGCCACCAACAATCTTGCTGCTGTTATCAAGTTCAACATCAAATTAGTCTCTATAACCATACAGTCCATAACTATACCCAGCAGAAACAGCTGTGGTGTAAATTTTATCCTCTTTTTAAGAATATTTTGTAAAATCCACCAAATTTTTATCCAAAACGCTTTAACCTTCTTACATGTCCACCAAATATGAAAATATGTGGCATCCTGACAATCACATTTCCAACATTAGCTGCCTTTTGTTGGATTTCTTAACATTCAAGGATTTCAAAATTCATACTTCCAAACTATATTAATAACAGTGATGTGTTCCATCCCTCAAGCCATTCTGAAGCTCTTCAGCAAAAAATAACAATAAAAGTAACCCACTGTGTAAAAGGGGACGAGGACAGGGTTAATCTGAGAAAATGACAAAATCTATTTCAAACAACGCACAATCTTATAGCCATTCCCCTTTTTTACTTCCTATCCATTGTAAAGTTGTCAACTTTATGTCAATGTGGTTGCCCATTTCCATCCATTCATTCTAGTAAAAGAAAGCCCACAATGGGGGAAAAGTGCTGAACGTGAAGAATTGCTATAGCATCAGCATATTTTAATAGCTTGGCAATACAATTATTATATTATAAAACTAAAATGCCTTTTTAATTAGATCTGAAAACAAACAAGTTATATGTTGAAATTCTTCAGATGCTAGCTACTCCTTTACTACATACAGTATGGCAACCAATGTTTGTACTGATATTTAAATTCAGTGTACAGTTTATCAGAGAATTTCCCGTTTAAATCTATTTGGGAATAAGGTAATAATCTAAAATTAAATTTGGATGAGATTTTCAGAATTGACATGCAGTGTAAATTGCAAAACGCATAAAATATGGAACATGCAATTTCTCTTTTAATTGAGGTTCTTGTAGAAGTTGGGATAGAGGCGGTCCTGATTAGGTAAATATTTCCTATCTACTGAGGGTTGAAGGAGGAATATTGAATCTTTCTTCCTGAGCCAGGTCATCTACAAAAACCTTTCCCCTCTCTTCTTACACTGTGTGTGTGGTTCTTTAAAAACTGCAGAAAAATGTCTCCATAAATTAATTTACATACAGCATTTGTAGATTAAGACTAAGAAGTTATTTTCTTAGCAGAAAATCCTTTTAAATTTAAGAAGATTTCTGAGTAAATATATATAAAATAGTATTTTAAATAACTAATTATGTCATTCAACTTCTTCGGTTGAATAAAAGTGGTCTTTGGTTTCTTAAGCAATAAATCAATATTTTACAGTGGTATTACAAGTTCTGAATGTTGTCAATCCAGTCCAGATAATGTCAAGATTGCACTGCAAGAGGCAATTAACTGGTTAAGGCTGACACTGTGATTCGTGGCAAGAGTAAATTTCTAATAAATTACAGTATACGCCTTGGGAAGAATCTCTTTCTAAAATATATGTCTTCAAGAGATATTTAATTTAATTAATTATTCACCTTAATTCAACTGAATCTTGCATAATCTGCATTGTAAATGGGAGAAACACTTTTTTTTTTTTTGGCCCCTGATAAAAAGAATTAGAGAACTTATCCCAGCCAGAATAGCATTCAGGGAATAAATAGCCTTTCAAAAACAGAGTAGTGTAATGTATTAATACATATTAATTGTAACATATGACACTTAGCTTAATGTAAATAGTGCATGTAGGATTATTTCAGAATGAGGATTCACTAACAGTTGAGACTTCATGTATCCAATCTTTTCCTATTATACAATATATTAAAGGACTGAGCTAGTGCTTTATAGGTGTATTTTAATTTCTATATATGTCATTTATTTAATCACATTTATGCATAGTCTTTCCTGATTTTATTAGCACAGTTACATTTTTGGCTGTATGTCATCATGTCTTTTGGTTGTTAGGGTTAGGGTTATTTACCTATAAAATAAAAAATCATAGTCATGGAATGCAGTCTGATCAGTCTGATTTAACATTGCAGCCACTCCTGTGCTTGTGTTTGGTAGATATTATGGTCTCAGCATAAGACGGCACTATCTGGCCCAACCTATCTGCGCTTAATTAGCACATGGACAGCAGATTGCTATCAAGTTAAACTAGGGCTGTAGACTTGATGCAGTTGATGAAAACATATTTATTGTTGCCATCAAAACTGTGTGGTACTTGGAAGATTATTTTTATTTTAGATATTATGGAAGATAACAAGTTTCATGTAAAGTAGCTTCATCATAAGCTTTCTCATTTCTAGTAAGGTGGAAAGTTACTTTTCAAAAACAATAATGAAATCACCATATTTCTTCATCTCATTTCGAGAAGATTAACACGATCTTTTTAATTATAGAGATTGAAGATAATGTAAAATTGCAACACCAGATATATAAGACCAATAATTACCAGCAGCAACACTGAGTCCATTCCCAATAGTTTCCTGATGAAGTGAAAACTGTTTTTTAAAAAATAGAGCTTTACTGAAATTTTCAGCAAAAAAAGATTGTTTGGTCTTCTATAAATGCTACATAGAATTACTATGATTTATTTGCTCTTATAATGCTAGATAGCAAGACATAAGTTGACAAACGTATGCACTTTGTTGCAGCTATTATTTTCATGGAAATGTGAATAAAATTATGCAGCGACACTGCTGCACTCAGTATTAAAGTTAGATTAACATTTAGTTTAATATTTCAAATACTATATGCTCCTCTGAGTAATATAGTTTAGGAGAAATGAAAACAAATTTGTATATACTTCTAGTAAATTTTTAAAAAGTGCTTTGAAATATGTATGATTAAGCTGCCCACATATTTATATTATTCATATATTTGTTTATAGATTTGGAATCCTAACAGTAACTGATCATTAGTTACTTGGTCTCTTTTACATGGTTTCTCTCTTATTCTCCAAAACATGTTTCTGTTGCTTTTTCCAAAACTATTAGCTTTTTAAACATTCGCAGTTATCAGGAGTTAGAGAAAAACACCTATTTTTCAACTGAAGTGGATGCCATTGCCTGACTACTAAGAAAACATATTGTTTTGAACTATGCTTTTCTTTATGAGATTCCCTAAGCATAAAATCAAAAAGTTAACGTAAGAGTGGGAGGGACAGAGGTAGTTGATGTATTACATTAGTCTGCACATGACTTCACCTCTTATATCCTTGTCTGTTTTCCAAAAGTGGAAAAGAGCTAACATCACAATGGTAAGGCAGTATTCTTAACTTTTTTGTTCTAATCTGAGATTTATTGTCTTAAATTAAATCTTTCCAGTCATGTTTCAGAATAAAGACTGTAGTTTTTCTTTAATTAAAGAAAAAAAGTAAGGATTGCAGTTGACAGATTGGGATGAAGAATATGGTTTGCAAAGTATTTGCTGTTAGGTATGGCAAAATTAGAACAGGAATGTCTTACCGTTTTTGTTGATAGTCTCTATCTTTTAGCCTTTTTCCATTATTTTCATGAACACAACCTTCATTTTGTTTCCTTACTGCACTTAGCAAATAAACTTTTGTTGTGAGGAAAATAGAAGACAGGTGTATTCACTGCCCTGGGTTATATAAATAAAGGTGGAATAAAGAAAACTAATAATATAACAGTCTTACTTAGAAGTAAACTATTCTGAGGAAAATAAGGCAACCTTTTGTTATAGAGAGTAACGAACTATAGAGCATATCAAAATACTTTTGATTCAGAAATAAAGTGTCATTTTTCTTTTGTTTTTTGTAACCAGTAAATCTGATTGGTCTGTGGTCTCCCAAAAACTAAAGAATGTGGGAATGTCTCTAGTTTTTATCTAGAGCTACTAGATCTGGGATGCACAAATTTAGATGATCACTAGTTGGCAAGGAAAATATATTATAATTTTTTGCTGTTAACTAGTGGTTGTCTAGATTTTTGCAGTACAAATCTGATAGCCCCATTCTCCCTAGATTTACAAAAATGATTTTTGAAGAGAAGTGCGATATCCACTGAATTTCCCATTTAATTTCAGTGTTACTGGTATCAGTTTTTTTGTTTTTGTTGAAATGTGTTTTAATCCAAGAAAGTCCTCCAAGAAGCAATTAAAAGAAATTTGATACATTTTCCATATTTATTGCCAATGTTTTAATATATACATTTCCATATAAATTTCTCACACTTTTAATTAACTCAATATCAAAAAAAACAACCCCAAAGAATACCCAAAGTTATAAAATAAGAAAGGTAAAGAAGAAATAAGAGTACACAGTATATATTCCCATACATACATATATAAAGTTATACATAGAAATTATTTGTATTAGTCCCGAATCATGTACGGACAATCTTGTTATATCATTATCTATTTGGCAGTTAAGCTAATTTAATTTAGCCAAGAATTTCCATTTGCAGTCCTGAAGCAATTCAGAAATGTGGGTGGGCTGTTTTACCATTGGCAGAAATTCTTGCTTCATCCACAACTCAGGTCCTTAGCATCAGGCAGATACAGTGTTCTGTTCTCAGATTTTTAATGGGAGAAGATAGTTTGATGGTGTTTACAGTTCTCCTTCACAGCAACATCTCAGATTTATTATCCATATAATTTTCCATATTATGGAAAAAATTTATTGCAAACAGATACATACCACCAAGTCCTCTTTAAAATACAGACAGGATTTATGGACATTTGACTTCCAGTTTTAAATAATAAAGTAGTAGGTCATGATCTCAAGGCATTTTCAAATCCCACCAACCCCCACACTGTAATCTTTTGTCTTTTGTTATCTCCTGGAAAATAGAACCCAAATTCCTAAGTACTTGCCAAGTGTGTCTCTTACTTGCCTTATTAAAAGTCCTTAATAAAGGAAAATAAGTATTTCCATTGTTTGAGAGAAAGAAGACAATTGATAACAACAAATTGATAACGCTAACTAAATTTAGTCTAGATCAAAGACATCTATAAAGATTCACATTGATATCAAAATAACATGTTCATCAAAGCAGAAATGGCAATTATATAATTTGCATCAGCTGCATAGATACATTATCATTCCCCTTCCCAAGTAATCCTATCAAAAAAGAGAAAAGGCAAAACAGTAGGTAAAGAAGAAAATTGATAGAAATTCTTCGTTTTGTGGAAAAGAAGGCTGACCATTGTGGAGTAAATCCTATCAAAACAAATTGAAAATGACAAAAGTTGTGTCACCTAAGTTGAAAAAAAGTGATATTGTGGATTTCTCATCACTAAAGTTGAAGAAATTAAGGATCCCTTAAGAGAACTACTGAAAGTTTGTCAGCATACATTAAGCAGTAACATAGATACTGGCAGTGATTTATTCCTACGGTAATAAAGATGAACCTAATTGACAAAGTTATTATAAAAGGGATGCCTCAGTTACTTTAAATTAAAATATCTGGTGGTCAGATTGTTGGAGGAATAGAAAAATTAAAGTGATATGAGGTATATATTATGGAAAAAAATTCTTTGTACCCTTCATTGTATGGGATCTCCAGTCTTGTGCACATCAAACAAAAAAGAAATTATAGACTGAAAACTCTCTGAAACACACTGAAGTAGAAATAAATAGACAGAAAAGGAATGAATCTAGGGGCAAGTCTGTTGGGAAAATAATTCTTTTATAGAAAATGGTACCAAATATAAGCTTTGAAATGACCCAATTAGAGTGGGCTAAGTTACTAGGTGTCGGTTAAGAGATGAGTGCTTTTTGTCAGTCTTGTCCTATGGGGAGATAGTTAGGAAAAGTAGTTATAAGCCTTTACCAGTTATTAGACAACCTATTTATTTGTTTTATTGATGGTGGGGCATAGGGCAGTGAATACAGTTGACACATTAGTGGTCAGTTGATTTCACTGAGTGGTGAACACAGTTAAAATATAAGTTTAACAATAAAAAGTAAAGATATAAACATAACAAAAGAAAATAAGGTTAACCAAAGATAAAGAAACAATAATAAATAATGCCTGCCTGACCTTGATACCTGAAAGAGCAGCCTAGTTTTAAGACCCTTTGAAAACTAACAGGATTGGGGCCAGCCATATTTGGGGTGTGATGATGTTCTAAGAGGGCAAGTGCAGTGACACAAAAGGCAGACTTCCCACTTGATGACATTCTTTAGTAGGTGAACCTGAAATATACCCCTCTACCAGACCTCATGGGGCAGGTGGAGAGAATTGGAGAAAAGCAGTCTCTCAAATAACCTAGATCCAAGCCATGGAGAGCTTTACGATGATAAACAACTCTTTACATGGTGATCAGAGCCTTATTAGGAGCCACTGCAACTTGAAAAGCAAAAGAATAAGCCTGTTCTTCCCATTGCAGAACCTGACAGCTTGCAATCACCAGGACAGAATGTCCACAACAACATTGGCCAGAGATGCACAATTGGGAAACGTCAGCATACTGATGATGCCATTGAATGACTTCACCCAGTGGTTAAATGTTAAAATTAAATAGGAATGTGGAGAGCACCAAATATCCTGTAGAAAAATGGGTATGGGTTCGATCCCTATCAACTCTGACTGAAACCAGTCTTGGTTCTGAAGATGTTACCTAGTCTGGTAATGAAATGTCTGCAAGCAAACAATCCAACTCAGGGAGCACCAAGGATTCTACCTTGGAAGAAACTAATACCGATACAAAATTGTGCCAACTCCCAACCCCTGAACTTGTTCCAGAAAGATACCATCAGTGGTTGAGAGGTCAAGAAGACCAATGATGAATGCACTATCCCTATTCCACTAGAGGCCAGATGCAACAACAGTCATTGCCTTTTCAATCCCATGTCTAGACCTGAAATATGGCTACAAAGAGTTCAAGTAATCTGCTTCCTCTAGGGCTCCCTGATGCTTACATGTCAACAACTTCCTTAAAAAGGAAATACTGGAGACTGAATGAAACTTGTTCAAAACAATGGGCTCTATAGAGTAGAGGGGGATATTATTGGTACCTTCCCAAAGTTAACCAGAAAAGTGGTAAGATTTATCTTGACTTTAAATAAATCTTGTTCCTTTTTTTTTTACTTTCATTCTTTCTTTTTTTTTGCCTGCTGCTAGTGTTAAAATCTCATGTCCAACCTTTTTTTTATGTGCCATGGATGTAAAATTGGTTCAAAATCCTTGATTATAGATTGAGTACCTAAAGTTATCTTGGTAACTTTAGGTACCCAATCCATAATCAAGGATTATGGTGAGTAAATTTGAGGAGTAAAAAAGCACAAAATAGCTGAAAAATGGATGTAATTAATTGATTCACAAAATTCACTGGTTGGCATAAAAGGAAGAGTTGGCTTTTCACTAGATTTCACGAGATATCCAGAGGAAGCAGCTATACACAGCAGGCCAATCACAAGAACTACTTTGCTAAGACTTTACTTCTGGTTAAAGCAAGTATAGACAACGGCAGCAAAACGTGTATGCAAAAGCACACATATTTCAGCTATGCCTGAGCTTGCCTGCAACAAGTTCCACATATCAACAGCCCAAAGCAGCAAGTGGGAACATAATTCAGTCATCATCCAAAGCTATAAGCATTGCAGATAGGTTGTCAACCAGTCTGGGTTCAGATTGACCAATTGGAAAGCAAGTGTATGAGGACTTCAGGTGCAAAATCCAGAGAGCGCAATTGTTTCCAATACATCTTGTTGGGTAACAATAGTTTTTAAGTACATCAGGGGCCAGTCAGGGCTGGGAATGGCTTTCCTAGGCAAGAAAGTACTGAACACAGAGAACCTTTGCTCTGCTTGCTGTAGAGTATGGTGTGCCTGAGGGCTGGGCAGGCACTTCAGCATTTGATTCTCATCATCTGACTGTGGGAGCAACTGCTCTTGATGATTACCAACCAGATCAGTCTCAGGTTCATGATTGCTCTCCTTGCTGTCAAAATCTTCTGAATTAGTAATGCCTATAATAGTAATTTCGGCATCTGGGAAAGCTCTGGTGGGAAGCATTTGTACAGGATTATTTTTCAGCTTGATATTTGATGTGCGGTTACTCCAAATTGTTGAAATAATTTCCTGTCAAAGTACAGTATATGAAAATGTGGTGGCATCATTCAATTAAAAACCGCAGCATATTGTCTACAAACTAGTGGTTTAAGAGAAAGAAGTAATGGAACTTTAAAACGTAAGAACTTAACTGTTCTTTCACCACAGTTAGAAAACTCAAATACTAGGATGCAGAGTTAAAATCATTTCTGTTTGTCTAATATATAGTACTTCAGGAAAACCAAAACTTTTCACATTTTGAACTAAAATGTTCAAGGAACATTTGGTAGGAAAGTTGTAGATTCTCATTATAGTTTCACCGAGCAATATGGGTGGACAGACTCAGGAGATAAAGAGAAATGTGCAAGCGTGATCTGGCATATTGTAAAAATCTCAGAAATCTTAGAGGCAGTGATAAGGTTGTTAGACCAAAACCTGATCACAAGTTTCCCAGATACATAGGTATGCACCTGCTATGCATTGGGTGAAATCAGGTATATTATAAGTGGAGAGCTTTGGTGAGTACTGGATTCAAGCTATTACATATGGTACACACATTTTTTAATGTTGTTAATACAGT
Organism: Ptyas mucosa; assembly: GCA_012654045.1. NCBI lineage: Eukaryota > Metazoa > Chordata > Lepidosauria > Squamata > Colubridae > Ptyas > Ptyas mucosa. Next base: position 4,557,992 of record WNWU01000030.1, on the reverse strand, counting down.
GTAACACTGAGTATCCTTGCAAATGAGTTTCAGGATTTACTATCTCATAAAAAACATTTTGCTTGTTTTATCTGCATTACTGGTGTCGCTGTGTTTTCTTACCTGAGTGTTGGAGTACAGATGCTATTCACTAAAGTAATAAAATAAATTATCATATCATACATAGGAATAATAACAATAAAATAGTGAATGCTCAGTGAATAATTTTTAAACCTTTATTATTTCACTAAAGGAGCCAGTTGGTGTAGTGGTTAAGGCGTCATAGAAACTAGAAGATATGAATTCTAGTCCCACCTAAGGCACAAAGCCAGCTGAGTAACCTTGGGCCAATCACTCATCCTGAGTCCTAGGAAGCAGTCAATGGCAAACCATGTCTGAAAAACCTCACCAGGGAAACTCAGGAACTTGTCCAGCCAGTTGTCAGGAGTCAAGACTGACTCAAGAGCAAATTTTTAAAAAAGCTATATTCAAATAAGTTATGAGGATTCCTATACATTTTATGAGGATTTTATGACACTGTCTAAAAACCTAACCAATAGTTATGTGTACAGCAGATCAATTATATAGTTAAAGGATTTTAGAGTTGACATTGGCCTTACAACAATAAAATATTCTAGTTTTTCTGGAATCCCTGCAATATGTTTCTTAAATTGGCCTAACTCAAAGGACTGACAAATCTTGAGGTCTGTATGCAACTGCCTTGAAAGAAAATTATGGAGAATCTAGGCAGTTGTTCTAAATTTATTAGAGTTTGTAATAAAGAAAAAATATGTAGATGTGTACAGAAAGTATTGTAACTTCATTTCTTCTGAGTTGTGCTTAATCTTCTGAGAAGAAACGAAGTTGGTTGCTCATAAATTAAAATAAGGAACTGCATGTGTGCACCTGATCAGAAAGGTGCCTATATACCAAAGGGAGCATCTAATTATCTTGTGGAAGTAATAAAATATACATAGAAAAGTGCAAGGAGCTTTATATTTCTAAAGCTTAAAGAAAGGTAGGGTGTTAAACCTACTCTCGCTTGATTTAATAACTAGTGCCCTCACTAATACAGCTCTTACACACCTGAAGTTAAAGATAAGTAATAATATATTCTTAAAGCCAGACTAAGCTAGCGTTCCTAGGCATGTTTACTAGGAAATATTTCAGAACTTGGATTTAATAACATGAAAAGCTTTGGATTACTGAAAACTTGTTTCCAGCCATAGGAGGCAAATAAAATTTAGGTCCCTATTTAGGCTGAGCTGTTTTGAACCTGATACAAATTAGGAAAAGGGAACTTCAGCATCTGGTTGTAGAACACCTTTTTACATTTACTATCTTTTTAATGCAATGGCTTGTTGCTAAAAAGAAAAATGAGTGGTTAGCATTATATATAGTACACCTTCTTAATTTTCATATTCTGCTGTTTGATCATCTAAACCACTGCCTTTATTAGCCATTTAAATCAGCAAAACTAGTATTGTGTTGGAAAAGCAAATCAGCTGGTATACTGCCTCGAAAATTTTTACTATATGATGTCCCTTTTCGCATTTCAAACCAACAGGAGTGGAACCTGTCTGGCACATATATTGTACTGCATTGTATCTTCTCCACAACACTATCTATCTATTAATGAATTGTACTTGCATTTAGAAACTAAGGAAAAAAAGTAAGGTATTTTTAGAAAATGAAAGTTTAGTTTCTTGTCTAAATTTAGATAAATCAGTGTATAGTGTATTCCTTGTTAACTGACTCTTCTCTGGAAGTATACTCTAAATTGCATGCAGCCGTGATGGCGAACCTATGGCAAGCGTGCCACAGGCGGCACGTGGAGCCATGTTGCCTGGCACACTAGTTCAGCTCCGGTGCCCATGTGTTGGAGTCTCTGGAGGCTGGGGAAAGCAAAAAACATCACTTCCTGAAAGAAAGAAAAACGGGCCTACCGGGCCAGCGTGTGCTAGGAGTGGGGGGAGGGGGGTTGCATGCGTGGGGCGGGGTGCATAGAATTATGGGTGTGGGCACACATGCACGCGAACCTCCGCTGCCGCCCCCTCTTCCTGGCACGCGATGGCAAAAAGGTTAGCCATCACTGGCATACAGTAATGTAGAATGGAAAGTTTCAATGAGTAAGCAAACGCATTGGCTCTTTCCTTAGGCAGAAAAACTAAGTGGCTGTGTTATTTGAATTTGTTTACAAATTACAATTGTATTTATAGTATAATGTATCAGATTGTTGTGGAAGGAATCAATATGGGCTAAATAATTTTCTTCCAGATCATTGTCTTGAATGGCACAAAGATGAACAGGAGTAAAGATTCACTATTCACCAAATACAGCTCCCTAAACGCTATTAGCTAATGACCATACCCTGTTCACTCCACATTTATTTTGAAATATATGTTTTATACCATGTCTTGTTTTATAACCATGTTAACTTCAGATGTGGTTGTTGATTAAATAACCTATAACCATTTTTTTAAAAAAGCAAGAAGAACCTTGGCTTTTTACCATACCATCAAAGTGTCAGTTTTGCTTAAGGCGGTTTTTCCGTCCTGAATAGATGAGAATAGGCAGTGTACCAGCAGTATTTCAGATTGCTCAGGCTTGTGGAAGCATTTTTAAGAATAACATCTTTTGTGAGTTTTGTTATGCTTGTTGGCATCCTTCCCTTTTCTCTTCTGGAAAGTTCTGCCTGATTACAAGGCACCTTAAAATAATTGGTTCTCTGTGCCTTGTTGCTACATTTATACTTTGTGCATGCACACATGTGTTCACACATTGCACTAAGCTGTGGTTTGTGATTTATTGACTAAAGCAAAATTGGCTGGGTTCTCACAAAACTGAATGTTAATTTAACTGATTTTAAATTACCCCGGCGGAATACATACCATGAGATGGAGGTACATTTTTAACTGATAAACCTCTGTCCTCATCCTTTTGTCTGTGATTAATACATAAAATGGCAATTTTTAATTTGGTGCTCTGCCGATTATGCTCAAAATCGTGATTTTTTTCGATTTTTATTTTTTTTAATGTAGTGGCCTGTCCGTTCTTAAGAAATACTTTCAAAGAGATGCTGCAGCTCATGCGGACCCAGAAATCAGCCGATTTCATTCCGAATCTTTGCGGGACCGCTCCGAAACCCAGACTCGAAGCAAAGTTTGGGGTTTCGCGGGAGGAAATCGTCCTCCACAATCAGTTTCGTAATCCGCGTTTTATAGCGGGGCTCCGAAGCCAATTTCTCCTCACCGTCTTCCCCACCCACTTGCTTTGACTCTTCAGGCGCCTGTACCCGAATAACCTTTTCCCGCCAGCTTCTGCGGATCACATTTTTCCCTTCCCAGAATTCGGCCCGCCCTCCATCCGTCCCACCTGTGCCAGGTAGAGCGGCAGCAGCTGCTGATACCGCAGGCGAAGGCGGGCCTCGCTCCGTCGGGCGGGTGTGGCTGGCTGCTCTGCAGTTGGCGCCTTCCTGGGAGCCGGCCTTGGCGCTCTTTTCTCAGGAGTTGCCTGCGGACTGGAGGTCGCTTGGAGGCGGCCGTCGAACTCGCGTCTGGGACGAGCTGCTTAGTGAGTAGCCGATCCGCAGAGGGAGAAGCGGGCATGGGGAAGGGTCGGGGAGGTCGATCCCGTCAGGGCGGGAGAAGTTGTGGAGAAATCTCGGGAGGTGAGACAGCGATCTGCCCTTCGGTCTTCCCCGAGTACAGTATGGGCTGGGGGAGGGAGGGAGGGCCGGGAGCTTGTGCTGGTCGGGGGACGCGCCTGCCCAACCCGCGAAAGATGCGCAGGGCTGGAAGGAGCTGGTTGAAGACAGCGAGTCGAATGACCGCTTTGGCTCAGTCGCGGCGCCACTAGCTGTGACTTGAACTTGGGGAGAGTTATTTTCTCCGCGACTTTAGGTGTCTTTAGGAAGCACGTGGAAGGAAACTTGAGAAAGGGGTTCTGGCTCTTTCCGTGAAGGGGGCTCTTCTGTTGTAGTTGCAGGGAATTTTAATGCTTCCATCAAGGCAGAATTGTGCATTCCCGAGAGTTGGATTCACAGACACCGCTGCGCCGAAGTGCCTTCGTTCATCCACCCACCCACCCACCAATTCATTCATTCATTCAGTTTTTATAGCTGTCCACCTCGATCCAATTTGGTTGGTTTGTGGGTCAGTGTGTTGTGGCACCCTGTCCAAATTGGGGTGTTGTGCTGTTGACTGTAAGATAGGAATTCTTTATTGGGGGAAATGGAGAAATTCAGAGGACCAAATCAACATTAGCAGTCTTGGTGATTTAGAAAGAATAGATTTTATTCTAGTTCTTGTTTTTATTTTTAGTGTTTGGCTGACATAATTACCCATGCCCAATTTCAGCCTAATTTCTTTGTGTACATGTTAAGCCATTAACTACATGGGCTTAGTTTGCACAGCCCAATAATCTAATACATTTATGGTTAATTTGTGGCTTAGTGAGCAATGCAAATACACCTTAAAAATAAAAGATGGCCTGAAAATTACCACATGCACTAAAATGATCCAAACAATGTCTACTAAACATGCTTATTAAGAATGTCACAACTATACAAACATCATCTGTTTCCCTTTGTTTTGCTGAAAGTTCAAAAAGGTATTGTTATTAATAAAACAATGTTTTAGAGATCTATTTAAGTAAGAAATTTAGACTATAGTACTATAATACTACTTCAACTTCTTTGGAAGTAAGCTTGTTAAACTGAGGAGGGGGTGGCATTTAATCTGATATCAAAGAACTGGATTATTAAAACGTAGAGTTTGCTTTGAGTCAAAGTCACTTTCTGCAAACTGTAAGGACATGTCCACGTGGGGTTTTTTTTATCAACTGTACAGAAATGCTTTGCCCTTGCTACCTTATGGGTTATTATCTGACTTCTCATTATAATTTGCAGTCCTGGGAATTTTTGGTGCACTCCGTTTAAAGTACGGAGCTATTCCATGCCTATTTTAAGGTCTACTTAAGTTGGCTAGGTCTGCCATGTGCTTTGATTGCCCAACAAGATTTCACTTAATGCATTTTACAAAATACGATATTTTACATGTTAAGGCGCCATTTTCAAAGAAGATTCTAGCATTCAACAAATACTGCAGATATAGCTCCTTAATAAATAAATGTTTAATAAGCAAGTTTTTATGATTATACAATCTCACTTCCTTTCTTTCTTTCCGTTTTTTCTAGTCTAAAACCCGCTCTTCAGAGTCTTCAAAGGAATTAAAAAAGAAGGCAGTTTTGGGAAAGTTTGGACATTTTTTTACTACAGGGAGGAGAAAAAATCCCAAGAATACACAAGAAACATCTTCAAAGCCAAGTATAAAAATTATAAGGCCTAAATCTCCTCATAAGAATTTAGCCCCATTGGCATCCATAGAAATAGAGGACCTAAATGACCTATCTAAGAGTGAGGAATCTCTTACTGATTCGATTTACGAGCAGAACCAGTCAAAGACCCAGGATACTACTGACAATTCAGAACATTATCTCTACAATAGGGATTTGACACCTTTATATAATGACATTGTTTCAGAATGGAACACTAAAGGACTTTCTTCTGGCAGTGAATTGTCACTTGATTGGCATAGTAGTAATGAAACAATAAAAAATACATTATTTGATAGCAATCTTACACTTGGGACACTGGAAGGAGAAAACGAACTTGTCACCGATACAAACACAACTCCAGATTTCTTTAAAAGTTTATCTACTCTATCTGATGAAAATCTAGAACAAATCATATTAAATCACAAGGAATTAGTGGAGCCTCTTACATTTGCAGAATCGGAATATGCAGAAGCAAAAGATCAACCGTTTTTTGTGGAACCTAAGCAAGATGAGCAACCCCAGCCTTCTAGAATATTGACACTGGATATTTTTCTTCGTAGAGCTGAACAACAAAATTTGAACAAACCAGTAGCTGTTGTATTAGACGACGATTGTAGCAACACAGACATAATGGATAAAAAACCTGCAATTAGGAAATCTGGAAAGAGGAGAAAATCTCAGAGCTCCAGTGATGTGCCAAATGGGGATAGAAATGCAAGTGAGAATGCTGTGAAAGAGGAGCCTGGTTTTGATGGTATTCCTTCTGATACGGTTTCAGAAAAAATAAGCACTTCTGAAAGAAAAGTTAGGCCTTGTCAACAGATTATGTCTCCTACAAATAATAACGACATAAGGTCTGGAAGTAATCATAAGGGTTTTACTAAATCAGAGCTTGAGAAGTGCAAGCAGCAGAGCCCAGCCTCATCCCCATATAAAAAGAAATCCTTTAAAAAGAATCAGTCTGATGCAGGTCCTCCATCACCCATAGGCATAAAAAGTCCTGGAAAAAATCCTTCCGCCAAAAGACAGAGTGACGGCATAATGGATGGTAATCCAACATCCAAATGTACTTCAGTAGAAGAATTGCCTTCTGAGGATAACATTGTAGTTTCTCCTGTAGGCATTGTGAGCAATAGCAGCTCACAATCGCCTTCTGAAGAGAGGACAGAGTCTCAGGATTTGCACCCTGTCAGAAGTTCTGATGGCGGGGTTATATTGCAGGCTGACAAGCATAAAAACAATGAGGTGGAAGGCAATGGAAGGCAAATTTCTTCTGATTTGGATGAAGCAAAGCCAAGAAATATATGCCTTGACGTTTCCAGAACAGTCACAACAAAAGTTAGCCTGTAAGTTTAATGTTTTGCATATGATGAAATGAAATATTCATTATTTATTTATTAAATGTATATGCCACCCATGTCACCTATCTTTCCATAAGCTTGGATTTTAACTGCTAAATATCTATCCTTATGCATGGATTCTACTTGTTTAAATATAAATGGATATAATATACTTCCATTGTCAGAAAGAAACTCCAGCACTATAATTACAAATACTGATGGCAATTAGAATATTTTCATCTTGTTCACTTTCACTTGTTCACTGTTTCACTAATGAAACGCAATTCATAGTAGTGCTTTCCATTTTCTGTTCTTGGACTTCTCTCTTAGGAGGAACTACAGGTAGCATGGAGCTAGAAGAATATTTTGCTAAATACAGGTAGTCCGTATTTACAACCATTAGTTTAGTGACCGTCCAAAGTTACAACAGCACTGAAAAAGTGACTTATGACTGTTTTTCACACTTTTGATCATTGCAGCATCCCATGCTCACGTGATCAGAACTCAGGTGCTTGGCAACGGATTTATGTTTATAACAGTTGCAGTGTCCCGGGGTCATGTGATCACCTTTTGCAACCTGTTGACAAGCAAAGTCAATGGGGAAGGCAGATTCACTTACCAACTGTGTTATTAACTTAATTGCATAGATTCACTTAACTGTGGCAAGAAAGGTCATAAATTGGGGGCAAAACTCAATTAACAACTATCTCGCTTAGCAACAGGAACTTTTGGGCTCAATTGTGGTTGTTAGTTGAGGACTACCTGTATACTAAAGTATTATGGAAAATTCTGTAGAGATTCTCAATCATCCAGATCATGGTTGTCCCAAAGGTGCATTTTTCAGGAGGCAAGTAGACTTTCTTGTTTTTTCTTTTGAAGAAGTTTCGTCCTTCCTTTCCCCGCTATCCTGTCAGGGCTGAAGAAGTTCTTGGATGAGAAACGAAACATCTTCAAAAGAAAAAACAAGAAAGTCCAGTTGCTTCCTGAAAAAAGCATCTTTGGGATATTATAGAAAATCTTTGGGGAGTAGGAAAAATTTCTTTATGCTTCTTGCAATGAATGCATTATTACTCATTTAAATTTATTCCTAGAGTCGTTTTTTGTTTCTTTTAATAAAAAGGTTAGTCATGAACTGAGTGGATTTGATTGGAAGTAGTTAATGCTTCTTAAATGTTTCCCTGTCTCCCTTTCTTAAATTTCCCCTTCCCTCCATCCACTGAAGAGACCATTATATCTGGAGCTCCTCTGCCTTTCTCCCCATTGCCATTATACTCTCTATTTCAGCTACAAGCTCTAGTGAAGTTCCTTTTTTTAAAACCAGAACAATAATATTGGGGAACAGTGGTATTGGTTGGATCTTGTCATTAGTTAAAGATAGCAGACTTTCTAAAATAGTTGGCAGAAATCTAATTTTGGACAGTTACAACCTTGTTTCCATTTATATTAAGCATATTATAGTTTGAATGCAGAGTGTGGTTTCCAAACCATAATTAAAAGTTAGTGTTTTTTCAGGCTCAAGAATGACTTGTCTCTGTGTCAGATGATTTGATAAAATTCTGTATATGGAGAGGGAGCCTAGTGCCAATTTATACATAAAGAGTACAAGTTCATATGCAGGTTTTACACATAATCAAATATATACGTGAACCAGTTGCCCAAGCAACTGCACAGATTCTATTCTATTCAGTTCATAAATTACAAATGAAACTTTGCCACATGGAGTTTTATCTTGAAAGATAAATTTCAAGTGAAATTTATGAATATGAAATGTTCTGAAGCAGTGTTCCTGATAAAAACAAAAAAGGAAAATTGAGGTGGCTTCCCAGACCAATGTTTTAAAAACATAGCTTTTGTGGCTAAATTAATTTACATGAAATCTCTTCAAGATAGGATAAGACAATCATGACATTTTTTTTCAGGTACAGTTGCATGATTTGTAAGAGAATAACACACCCACCTACCCTCCCAGGTTTAATTTGCATCTCAAAATTCACTTAAGTTTGCTAACTAAACTTGATGTTTTATTTGGAATCCATATACACATTTTGAGAAGTAGAATATATTATGGGTTAAATTTGATTTAGGAGGGAGAGAAGAGACATAGCTGCTCTTTTAAAAAAAGAACCTTATATATGATATCTGTGCGCTTTGGTGTGGTGATCTACCATAGTAGATTAGGTGCAATCATCTCATTTAATTAATTAATTAATTAATTATGGGAGGCCTGTCTGTAAGCTTTGATCACAAAACCTATAAGTATAATGTTACATAGAAATTAAAATTTGAATTTGCATGATACAAAGAAATAATGATAGCATTATAAATTGGCCCTACAATGTATATGCTTAATTAATTTTGGTTTTGTACATTCTGTGAACCTGGGAAGATAATTACAGTAATACTTCATATAAATTGACGTACAATATCTTTAATCTCTGGGGGAAATCTAGCTACTCTTCTTAATAAGTATATCCAAAATAGTAAGTATTATATTAAAACTTGAAATTGGTTTCTTAGCATAGAAAGTATAACAGGAAGGAGAAGCAAGAACTGTTTCTACTGATAAATACCAGTGTCCTGTAACTAGCATACAATTCTAGATACTTTCTCAGTCTTCTGAAACATGCAGTGGAAAGAAATCAGCAAAATGTACATCTCTTGGGTTTTTTTTGTCCTGTGATTGAATTTCTTCCTTGATAGAGCCGAATATTTGTCTGGAAAAGAAATAGTAACCTTGAATCCCATGCTAAATTCAATTTCTTTTACTTGAATTCAAATGGAAAGAGTTGATATTCCAATTTGCTTAATACTTTTCTTTTGCCTCGTTCAAAATTACAGTATGGTAGTTTATTATGTAAAAATTTTGTGGCTAATGCAAGAGTTTGGTCCATATTTACATTTCATGTAGAAATATATAAAATAAGCTTCTTTAAACATACCAACACTTCTTAACACTTAATTACAAAATTGCACCATTTAGGGCAATGTGGGGCTGTGTGAAATATTAAGAGAGACATTTCACAAAGTATGCTGGTATGAAGAAAACCTCCTTTCAAAGCATTGTGGTCGCCATGAACTATGAAAGGCTCACCTTCAAACTTCAAAAGTTTTCCAAGTTTATCTTCACATGTGTTTGCATGCACAGCAGCCTTGTTTAGTCAGCAGTTCCAGGTGAAATATTGTCATGGCATGTACATACATGCAACCTGAAAAATGCTTTGGAGAAAGTATGTGGAGCTTTCCAGGAGAGGTGACTACTTCATCAATATAAGGAGGGATGTTTTATTTGCGCTGACACGTGTTGTGAAGTTTTACTTTGAATGATTTAGATAGCCATAATACAAATCTAAATCCATTTACATTTAATTTAAGTTCACTGAAATTGAACTAAATGTGTACAACTCACTTGGAATTGCAAATATATTTTCTTAGGACTAAAACTGGCAGCACTTCTGAGTAAGTATTATTAGGATAGAAAAAATCCAAGCCCTACTTGAAATAAATTATGTTGAAATCGATGGAATGTATTTCTATGTAAATATGCTTAACAGGAAGATATTAGTGTCATTTTTCATGATCCTCAGGTGAGCAATCATCTGCAATCAGTTTGCATTGCTTTCCAGTTCTGACACATCCGTTGATATAGTTTCCAGCAAAGAATATGAATTACTGCTGTAGGCACTGTGTGTTTTATTGCATTCTGAGAGCCTTAAATGGTTCAAGAATTGGCTTCCTTCACTTTGCTCCATTAGAATAGAACAAAAATTTAGCTTCAACATCTTTCAAGGGATATCCTGTTCTTTTATAATTTTCTTTTAAAAATGTTCCTCAAATTTGGCATCCCATTCTAACTCTTTGAATTTATTAACACTAATTCCAAGATGTTCCCTTTAGAAATTTATAAAAATTGCAAGTATGAAGGACTTAAGCTTTTCCCATTTAATTGCTGACAAATTAATTCTTGAACAAGGTTATGCTTCCTTATTCTTATACAAAAAACATTGGTATCATTTTTCTTATTTTTAAAAAAGAAAAAAAATTAATTACATTTCAAGATTGCAGATGCTGTACCAGAGAAAGTGACAGTGGTCATTTTCAGCTTTCTTTAAAAAAACTCTGAATTAATAAATGAACATAGTGGTTTGATTCAGTTTATATATCTCATCTACTTCAGGCCTATCTAGATTAGAAACTTTTTATCTCTTCTAGTACTCAGTGTAAACAATAAATGAATTTAATGAGTCATAGCAATATGCAAAAGCACTTGAATCCTCAATTCTCTGCTTCATTAACAAGCCTTAGTATTTAAAGGACAACGTGAAATAAGTTAATGTAAAGCTTTGTAAAAAGACAAAATAAAGGTTAGAAAGCTATTTTTGAATAAATGTCAAACGATTTAACATTAAAAGGAAAAGAATAAGTTGCTAAGAAACCAATGTTCTTCTGCTAATTTATGTGACTTAAAAATTACATTTCTTGTATGCCTTTTTCTGATGCTATATTGAAAAATTTGTCACTCACACACATTGCTCACTCACAATTAGTTTCATTTTATTATTCCCTTAAATTATTAGACTGCCATTTTGTACATTTTTATACATATTAAATTCAATATGTCTGCTTTTAGAAAGCAAGATTATAATTCTATCATTAATAGAAAGTATGTCAGTGCAATATGTAGTACAAGTTGTTATGTATTTATTCGGAAATAATTCCTAAACAGACATAAACATAGATGTTTCAGAAATTAGATTTAGAAGAAAAATCCTCTTCAAGTAAATGTTATTAAAATATTTTTATTACTTTTATTACTTTATTTTTTATAGGCCAGCTAAACCAAAGAATGTTGAATTAAATCTTAAAGCTTCAAAAAGTCTGGAAAATTTGGCAAATGAGCAAGATGCTGCAGACAAAGTTAAAGTTAACTTCAGCATTGCCAATAAAATATCCATGTTTGAAAGCAAGCAAAATAATCAACATCAATCTGCTGATGCTCCTGCTCCAAAAAGAGGTTCTGTATCAAATACATTTGTTGGCAGAGCAAAGTTGAAGTTTGGACGACAGCAAACTGAAAGTGAACAGACTAACAAAATAACAAATAAAGGAAACCATCGTCAGAAATTATTGCAAAATGGTACAAAAGTAAAAGAAATCTCTTCAGACATTAAGGCACAGAGAAAGATTGAGGCAAACATTACATGTGAGGATGTTAGAAAAAGTGAAGAACTTGGAAAAGTTGTTAAATGTCAAGTTAATGAGAATGACAAAGTAGACAGTATTGAAGTGAATGATTCCACTTTTACAAAAATTGATACAGAATTAGTCAAGGACAAAGACCTAGATAATGTTTCATCTATAGTGCAGAATGAAGAAATAGAAACAAATAATTGGAGTATGAATGCCACATCCTTATCTCCTGAAAGCGAAGAGACATTTTCCTTGAGTTCAGATCATTATTTTCCCAATAATAATGATAAATCTTTGCCGCAGCCTGATCCGACACCCCAAACATCAGAATTAAACCAGATTTCTCAGTTTGAAAATAAAGATCAAACAGTGATTAATACTGTTTTGGAAGACAACCAAGAATTTGAACAAAATAACAGCTGGCAAGAAAATCAAAGCAGTGGTTATAATGTTTCTGAAGGCAGCAGCACTGATGGCATTTGTGATTCTCCTTCAGATATGGCCAAGTTCACAGAAACACTTAAAAATCTAGACAGTTCTGTTTGTATACCTCAGAAAAAGAAAAAGCAGAAACTTCCAAAGTCTCCTGCCCCTCACTTTGCAATGCCTCCAATTCATGAGGACAAGTTGGAGAAAATATTTGACCCTAATATATTTACCGTGGGATTGGGAATAAAGAGAGACAGATCACAAGATCTAACTCCATCTGTCCAGTTAAAATTGCAAAGCTTAGAGACTGATGCTAGGATTAGACCTAAGCGGGCCTCTGCTGAGAACAGCCTCCTTCTCCAGTCCCTGAAGTTACCCAGTAGAGCAGATTCTGCTCTCATGCAGGAAATGAATGGGAAAGAGAGCAAGGACAGTACAGACAGTGACATCAAGAGATCTCGACTTGAAAACAGCACCATCTTCTCCAGTCTGCTAGCTCCCGCAACTAAAGAAAAAATGTTTACACCATCTGTAACCACTGTAAACACAATCACAACATCTTTTGCATCTCAGAAGGATGCCACTTCTCCAGGAATTCCTCCTCTAATGTTTGATGTAACTCAGAAATCCGAGGTAATTTTTTTTATTTCTAATGTTATCTGAAATACATTTTATCTGGAATATATTTTATATGTCATGTTATTGAATGTTACTTTATATATGTATGTTATCTGAAATATATGTTACCTGAAATATGTTTCACCTGCAGCCAATCATTTGCTTTATTTTCTGTTTAGCCTCTTCCAGGTTTCAAAGCACCAAACTATATGGATAAATATTTACAAACTGATGATGCAAAAAGAGAAAGAATTTTACAAATGCCAAACTTTGGAAGCCTTGAACACAGTTTTCCAAACTGGTTGAAACCTGGTCAGTGTGAATCAAATGAATTCTTAGCTATTGAGGTGGGTTGAATGCAATCTATCTAGACATTTTGAAAATATGCATAGTGAAGTGAATTTTTGACTTCATGTTTTTCTTCTTTCACTTTAGTGAAGTACAGTCCTTTTGAACTTTTAAAAACAGAACTGAAATTAGCAATGTGAGTTGCTATAAGAATATTGAAAATGACCATTTGGATTGATAAAAAATGTTTTTTCCTTCATTCAACACTTGCATGAAAATATTGCCATTTTCTTCGTATCAAAAAAAAATATGGTTTAGCAGTATGTTGTGATTATGAATATCACAATAAAATATCCCAACCTACTTGCAGGATTGTTATTCTAGGGCTGGGGGGAGGTCTTTTTGCTAATCCCTCTAAGGAAAAATGATACTGCCAAGAATAGTTAAAATTGTACCTAAACAAGGTTAAAATAAAATTTGACAAATGTGCAAGTATTTACTTATAGATTAGATTAGATAGACGCACAGGTATAATGGGAGATAGTTTGACAATAGTACTGATGAAAAAGATCTTATAATAGTTGATTATAAAGATAATCATCTGATTGCAAAAAAAACCCCCCAGATAATGCAGTTTTCAGCGATATTTGGAAGTTACACTGAAAGCATTGTTACATAGTCCTACTTTATTTTGGGTGGGACACTATACTGCAACAATGATGTAGAGAAATCACAGGTTCAGAGAAAAGCAACAAAGATAATCTATGAGGAGAGACTTAGAGAACAGGGAATGGTTATCCTTGAGAAAAGGAAATTAGTGGACAGGAGGAAGGAACTATTTGATAGTACTACTCAAATACTTGAAGGGGTATAAAACAGAAGGAGGTCAACTTTCTATTGCCTCAGAGTGCAAAGCATAAATAATGGATTAAAATTAGAAGATCTATTCTGACTGAATGTTGGAAAACATTTCCTCACCGTAAGGAGAGTTCTGTTTTATTTTAATGTTTTAATTTTGATTCTGCTCTGTGACCATAACAAAAGATTGAAGTGAATTGTAGCCAACACAGAAGCAAGACAACATGTTCAAGTGGAGATTAGATTTTTCAGGCATATACATATTGTATGGTACATATTCCTGTACTGTACAGGGAATTGATTCAAATGGCCTGTTCCAAAGCTGCAGTTTTGTGACTGAATGCCAAGATGGAAGAAGTCGGTATTGTGTCCCTTGCAAGGGAGCTTTAGTCTTAGTGCCTAGAATCTAACTAACCCTAAAGACAGCCAACAAGCCAAGTCTCTGGTGTTGGTGTCTAGGATTCAGATTCATCCTGGCAGATCTTTCAAATGACTTGGAATTCAGTCTGCTACCTGCCTATCAGGCCCAGCCCAAGAACCACATAGAACAATCCAGCCAAAGTTCATTTCTTTATTTACTTACACTCAATAGACAGAATCTTGAAGGCTAAATGAATACTACTCTCACCCTTATGAATGTACCCTGGTAGATTCTAGGGAGTGGCTATCCTAACTCTCTTCCTCTATTTTCGATTCTATTCTGGACTGTCTTGACTCTTGTCTCACACACATGCACCCACTTGGAATGTGCTGCCTCCTTCCTGAAAAATTGCAATTTCACTGTAGTTCATCACACCATTCTCCCATTTCAAAGACACATCCACCACACTGCTTTTCCTTTTAATAATACTTGGAATTGAACCAGAGACTGGCACAATAATCTGTTAATTGGCACAGATTAAAACAACATATCCCAATAATATAAGCCATTGTTTAAAGATATGTGTATGAGTGTCTATACATATATGTTGTTCAGGTAAAGGTGAGATCAATATTCTCTAAATAAATATAATAGCTTAGGCTGGTAAAAGATACTGGTGGCCACAGTGCCATCATCTCAGTGAATCACTCAGATTCGGGAAGACTTGGCTGCTGACTGGGTTAGTTCAGACGAGATGACTGAGGCAGGTCTTGAGAGTGTTATCTGGGAGGAGTTTGATCCTGTGGCTCCCGAGGATGTGGACAGGATCTTGGGATGGCTGAACGCGACCACATGTTTATTGGACCCGTGTCCCTCCTGGCTGGTGCTGGCTTCACAGGAGGTTACACGAGGCTGGCTCCAGAGGATTATTAACGCTTCTTTGAGTGAGGGTGTCCTACTGACCGCCTTGAAAGAGGCGGTGGTGAAGCCCCTCCTCAAGAAGCCCTCTCTGGATCCGGCTGTTTTGGCTAACTATCGTCCAGTCTCCAACCTTTGTTTTATTGCGAAGGTTGTTGAGAGTGTGGTGGCGCAGCAGCTTCCTCAGTACCTGGATGAAGCTGTCTTTTTGGATCCGCTCCAGTCCGGTTTCAGGCCTGGATACAGCAAGGAAACGGCATTGGTCGCGTTGGTGGATGATCTCTGGAGGGCTCGGGGTAGGGGTTATTCCTCTATCCTGGTCCTATTAGATCTCTCAGCGGCTTTTGATACCATCGACCATGGTATCATGTTGCGCCGGTTAGAGGGACTAGGGGTGGGGGACACCGTTTTGCGGTGGTTCTCCTCCTATCTCTCCGACTGGTCGCAATCTGTGTTGACGGGGGCAGCGGTCGACCCCGGGCGCCTTGTTTGTGGGCTGCCACAAGGGTCGGTCCTCTCGCCCTTCCTGTTCAACATTTATGTGAAGCCGCTGAGTGAGATCATCTGTGGTTTTGGGGTGGAGTTCCATCAGTACGCTGATGACACCAAGCTGTACATCTCCACCCCAGACCATCCCAACGATGCCTTGGAAGTGATGTACCAGTGCCTGGAGGCCATGCGGGTCTGGATGGGGAGAAACAGGCTTTGACTCAACCCGTCCAAGACCGAGTGGCTGTGGCTGCTGGCGTCCCGGTATAGTCAGCTGGTGCCATCGCTGGTTATTGGGGGCAAATCACTGGCCCCCACGTAAAGAGCTCACAACTTGGGCGTCCTCCTGGAGTCACGGCTGTCTTTAGAAGAGCATACGATGGCCGTGTCCAGGGAGGCTTTCTATCAGGTTCGCCTGATACGCCAGTTGCACCCCTTTCTAGATCGGGACTCCCTACGCACGGTCACTCAAGCATTCGTCACTTCTCGTCTGGACTATTGTAATGCTCTCTACACGGGGCTCCTCTTGGGGTGCACCCGGAGGCTCCAACTGGTGCAGAATGCAGCCGTGTGGGGGATTATGGGAGCGACGGGGCGCTCCCATGTGACACCTCTCCTGCGTGAGCTGCATTGGCTTCCGGTGGACTTCCGGGTGCGCTTCAAGGTGTTGGTAACCACCTTTAAAACGCTCCATGGCTTAGGGCTGGGGTACTTATGGGATCGCCTTCTGCCACCAATTGCCTCCTACCGGCCAGTTCGCTCCCACAGAGAGGGCCTCCTCAGGGTGCCGTCAGCCAGACAATGTCGGCTGGCGACCTCCACGGGGGGAGCCTTCTCTGTGGTGGCTCCCACCCTCTGGAACGATCTACCCCCAGAGATACGAGTGATCCCAGACCTCCGGACTTTTCGTCGGTCCCTTAAAACTTACTTTTTTCAGTTAGCTGGGCTGGCCTGACTCCATGTTGGTTTTAAAGTTTGATACTGATTTTAAATTGAAATGTTTTAAATTATGGGCCAAATTTTATAAATTATTTTTAAAATTATTTGAACTTTTGTATACAAAGTTCTTAGTTGGCTTTTCACCACCCTGAGTCCGGAAGGAGAAGGGCGGTATAAAAATCAAATAAACAAATCATCTGTGCTTTCCATACTGTCAAGTCCAGAAAAAAATCTGCCTCAGGAATTTAAACTTCCACTCCTTGATTATATTAATCATTTATTGCACACATCAACCTTTGACAGCAATCTCCCTGACAGTAATAATCACAGTCTAATTCCATATCTTTAATCAATATTTAGAACTTACTTAGAAACTATTTTAATTTATAATTAATTAAATTAAAATGGTTTTTTGTAGTGATTTTTCAGAACTTTTACCCTATCTTCACAGTACTAATTGTTCCACACAGTGCAGTCAATGGGATGAATTGCATTAATATAAAAAATTACTTGCACAGAATAACAGAAGAGATATAGCACATTTAGCTAACAAAGATGTATACAAGCATAGTTCTCTTTTAACCCTCTGATCATTCTTTTAACCCTCTGATCATTGGAAACTTGCAGAAAAATATGCCTTTATGGGTAAATTGAAAGGAAGTTCAGTATACATATCTGCATTTGAGCAATGTTTTGTAGGAGCAACTTGTCTGATATAGGAACAGTTATACTTTCAAATATGTAAATTAGGGATAAATCCATATTAGGTAAGAAGGTTTATTCTCATATTGAGAAATACTAACAATTTTATAATGTACAGAATGCAAATTCCACTGGTGAATTCTATGGTCATTGAGGTAATCCCAAGGCGCATAAATTGTTTTCTGGTATCTTCCAATATCCAGTATTTTAAGATTTACTGTCAGCCTCCGCCTTTACTGCTTTGGCTGCCATAGTAACGGGAGGGGGGGGAGAGAGCTAGAGACCATGGGGCTAGGGAAGCAAGCTGGAGGAGAATTCGAAAGTCAAGAAGAAATGAAACTACATCTTTGAAGGGGGGGCTGACAACTGTCGTGGCATTCCTGATTGATGACGGTGCCAGACATGCTTCCACCTGACCCCTGAGAGACCTTTGGATTGGATGATTTACGATGGACAGTGGAAGGGGATGCTTTCTATATGCACTTTTCGTGCCTATTGCCTTAGTTCTAGCTTTTCTTTGGTTGCGTTCACTTCATCTTCTAGTAAAAATACCTTTCTCTATAAATAATGGAGTCTGGGTCTTTCTTTCCTGGACTTTGAAGGAAGCATACCTGACATTAAGCTAGAACTCACTCCAGCTATCCCGGACAACACATTTACATCTACCATTCAAAACATTTACCATTGATTTCTCTCTGGCTTTGCCTTATTTGCATTGTTATCCTGACATGGCACTGTCTTTTCAATAAAAGAAAAGAAAAAAAGAAAAGAGAAAGACAAATATCCACACCATGAGTGTCTCCATACTCATTTCTGCAAAAGCTGTTTGGATTTGCTTTAGTGCTATGAGGCTGGAGCAATGACCTCAGTATTAGGACTGTTGTGAAAGTAGAATATACCAATTTCATGCTTGATTTCTTCTTACTGTTTATTCCCTTTGCTTTCCACAGACATTTTCAGGAAAAAACCAGAATAAAACTAATCCTAGACCTGGAAAGGTAAGACAGTTTTCCTTCATTAATGCTTGTTGTTTTATTGTAATTTTCTCGTTAGATTAAGTGAGACTGAATTTCTTTTTTAAAAAATACAGGTCATGATTTGCAATAAATCAGATGCTTCCGAAAATAGTTTTGAAGTTTTTCATGATGTGTTGGATTGCACCTCTTGGAAATTGTCGCCTGTGATTTTAGTTAAAGTCATCCGAGGATGGTAAGAATAAAAGTGTCCACTTTTTTCCTTTAGTTGTGTATCCTGCCACCTTGCTGCTTTTTCCCGTTTCTAAGTAAAAGTGGCTTTCTTTATTTCTTCAGCAAATTTTCGGGTCGGCCTCATGCGTGTGTTCTAGCTGAGCTTGCCTAAACAAGTTTTCTCTGAACTATTTTTAAGACATGTTTAAAAGTGTCATAACGTGTACAATCTAATGTTTATAGAACCTTTCTTGTTGGCTTTGCTTATACATTCTTGTTTTCTTTCTTTGATGTTTTAAAAGTTTTGCCTATAATTTTTAAGTAACTTCTTTTTTTAAAAGCTGCATGCCGTCTGATTTCTGTCAAATGGGTACTAGTTTCTGCCTTGGAAAAAATAACTAGAAATTGAGATTTAAATATTATTAAATGCTGGACTTTCTTAACGATCTTTCCTGGACCTCTTAACTGAAAGTTGGAGAGAGCTTGCTATACTGCATTTATCAAATAATGATCTGTTTCCTATGGCAGAATTGCTGTTACTATCAAGGCCTTAGTAAAGCCAAGGATAGAGAGAACGCAACTAATGAAGCTCAGGGATTTCACAGAAATAAGACTTTTTTACCTAAAGCAAAACAGCTTGGTTTGAAGCAGGAAGTCATTACTATCATGTTTGTATCTAGAATTAGATTTTAATTTAAAGTGATAGAATTAAAATATTCAAGATTTTTATAAAATGCATGCATAATAAAAGTATAGAAATACTTACATTAAGTTTGGCTTTTTAAAAAGATTTCAAAAAATTTCCATAGCAGCCTATGATTGAGCATTTAATTGTTTTCAATCATTTTGAACGATTGTTAGTATCTTTCCTTTGCTCTGTCCTGATAGTATGCTACATCTCCTTTTTCAAACATCTTGTTTGATAAATTCATTGTATGTGAAATTCACAAAACCAAAACAAACATCCTGCTATTATATATTGAGCAGGTGTTCAGTTATGCTCTGCATAGAAAAGGAGTATAAAAGAGCAATACATGTATCAGATTCTAGTAACATCATATCCAATAAGATAGTCTGGTTCATAGTTCCTGCACATTGATAGCCTGAAACTGATATCATTGGGAGAATTAAGGAAATGCTGGCATTGTAGGGGAGCTGTAATATATCCTTTATGTAGTATAACCAGTAACGTGGTAAGGCACCATGACAAAAGAGCTGCTAATGAGCTCCAACATTATGAGATCACAAGATTGCAATGCTGATTTCAAATTGCACAAGTGGACTCCTTGACATAAACTCCTGTCCATAATTACTGCTAAATTGCTAAAGTAATTAGCAATTACAAGTAAACATGGTGACCTTACATAAAATCTAGTATATGAGATGTAGTATTATCCTGTCACCTTCCTTTTCGCCTATTTATAGTACAGGACCTTCTTTCATTCGATACTTTTTTACAGCTTGCTCTCTTGTTAACTTGCCTGTTTTTAATTTACTAACTAACTATGTGGCTTTTGACACAATTGAGGGGCTTATTTACTTCACTTTTTCTAATTTCGCATTAAAATTTAAGCTCTGTACTTCTGGCACCTGATGTTTGGCTTGCTTTGACTTCTGTCCTTATTTGGAATTACTTTTGGATATCTATTTTCTATTTCCCAGCCTATCTTCTTGATCTTCATTCTGATCTCTTGAAAATGGCATCACTCTCCCTCAAGCACTAGCAAGATCTTCTCTCTTAATGATTGTTGCCTTATGTCAAGCAAGTTAATACTCGTATGCTGAAGAAAGTAGGATGTTACTTTTAGTCACCTTTTCACTCAACTGCTTTGTGGTAAATTATATGGGTTTATTGTTACATAGCAGGATTGTTTGAGAGGATTTGCTCTCAGTTTGTTTCAATACTTGATTATTTTAGTAGACATGCGTATGCATGGTACTAGTCATTCTATGTACATTGATGATTTTTTTTAACTACATAAAGAGATTAATTCAGTACTATTGCTGCTCTTGTAGATGAAAACTTGTAGATGAGTCATGTTCTATGCATCAATGTTAGGAACACAAGCATCTTGGTAGATTTAAGCATAGTACTGTGTCCGTTTGGGGAAAAAGCACCCACAATCTTAGTTTTCTCCATATGTGGAGAAAGGATTGGGTGGAGAGAAAGAGTTTCATAATATAGAGAATATATAAAAAGTTACTGTGATTTTTGTTGGTTTTAAAAATGAAACAGAAATATATATGAAGGATATTTGGGGTTTATTTGTCTATTGATAGAATAGTTCTTCCTTAACTTCTGCCTCCCCCCCCCACTCCCTACCATATACCTCCCATATCTACTGTATAATGGACACAGACAACCTAGGATTGAATTAGGAATGTATGAAGGAATTTGCATGACCTACATTCACTGAACCTGGTGGCACAGTGATTAGAATGGTTAGAATGCAGTATTGCAGGGTAATTCAGCCAGGAGTTCGATCCTGACCACCTCAATGTTGACTCAGCCTTCCATCCTTCTGAGGTGGGTAAAGTGAGGACCCAGATTGTTGGGGGCAATATCCTGACTCTGTAAACCGCTTAGAGAGGGCTGTAAAGCACTAGGAAGTGGTGTATAAGTCAGTGTGTTATTGCTAGTTCATCATTGGCTAAGACACCCATTTAGGTAGAAATACACCAATATTTAAACTACACATTTGTTACTTTTTATTGTAATTTTGCTCTAGTATTTTAAAAATCACATTAACTTCCCATTTTCAAAATTTTAAAGCAATAATCAATAGGAACTAATAGATATTTGAAGCATATCAACAGTTTAATTTTCCCTCTTGTATTATAGTTGGATTCTGTATGAGAAACCAAATTTTGAAGGAGTTTCTATTCCGATGGAAGAAGGAGAATTGGAATTTTCAAATCTTTGGGGGGAAGAAGCATTTGACGATACAAATGAAGATACATGTAAAGCTCCCGAGCCTATTGTGATTGGTTCAATCAGGCATGTAGTAAAGGCAAGTAAGGAGTAAAATTACAACAACCACAATTTAATTTTATTCGTAGTTCTACCCAACATTTAGGTATGGTTGAAACATGCCCTAAACTTACAGAGAAATGCAGTTGTATTTCTTTATCATCATCGTAAGATCAGTATTTATGAAATATGTAGTTCCCAGTTCAATGGGATTGGATAACACTGTTGTAATTTAGTAAGGGATATGGTTGTGCATATGTGTTGACATTCACATATAATTTAATGTGTATGATTCTGATTTTGATTCATTTCCATATATTTTCAGTGAAAGAATATTATTTATAATTAATATGTACTCTGGGGTGGATTACAAATTGTTCCATTTTAAAAAAGGAACAACACAGAACCAGAAAATCAATATAAAAGAACAGAAATAACGGAGAAAACAAACCTAGAGCAGGAACCAAGAAAAGAAAGAGAGAGTCAGTAATTATTCTCACCAAAGACTTAGGGAAGAAGCCATATTCAGGCCCCTACAAAATACAAATAGAGTGGGGGGCCACTCATATCTTGGAAGGAACTTCATTTCAGAGGAAGGGTGCTGCTACAGAGAAGACTTGTTTCAGGGATGCCAATAGATTGTTTAATTGATGGAACCCAGGCAGTCCCTCAAATAACCAGGCCCATTGCTATGTAGGGCTTTATAAGTAGTATCCAACGCCTTGAATTGCACCCAGAAGCACTTTGGGAACCAGTGCAGTTTACGAAGCAGAGTGTCACATGTACATGCAGAGGCATGCCCATCACTCTTAGTTCACTGCATTCTGCATCAACTGAAGCTTCTGTGTGGTCTTCAAGGGCAACCCCATATAAAACACATTGCAGTGGTCAAGCTGTAGGGTGAACAGGGCATAATGTTTTTAGATGCTATTAGATATTTTTGTATCTAAGGTGAGATAAGAACTGATAAGAGCAATTTGGTTATGCCTACTTAATTTTATAAATTTTCAGGATTATAGAATTTGCCGAATTGACCTGTTTACAGAACCACAAGGATTAGGCTTAGTAAATGCATATTTTGATGATACGGAAGAAACACGACTTGGGTCTTCTCAGAAGACTTGTTCTATCCAAGTGTCTTGGGGCATGTAAGTATGTGAATATGCATATTAGTTGTAGTTATTGGTTAATTCTGAATCTATTACATATCTTATACCTCAGGTTTTTTTAAGGAGTGATAGTTATTTCAGGAGTGATTCATTGATAACAAAACAAAATATAAGATATAGGTAGTTTATTTTATGATACAATATCTGATAGACATTTGGGGGGGTAATTTAATATATTTTTGGTCTTCTTATGAGCATAAATGCATCTAGAGTGAAATCTTGGTTGTAGCAATTATATGCCTAAGAATAATTTCGCATTAATGTTTATAAAACTACGCAGAAGTATGCACTTTGCTGAATAAAGAATTGCCTTAGATAAATAGCTCTAACATCCTGCGTGGTTGCTGAGTACATGTGATCAATTGAAACTTGCTTAGAATCATTGAATATCCAAGATAAAGGGTATGGGTATAGGTATGAAAAATAAAATTGTATAGAGAAATGTGTGCAGACAAGAAATATTTAGAAGTACAACAGTAATTTGATATAAAGCAGGTTTTATGCCAGATTGAAAGAAAGGTAGAATATAAATGTAATCAACTAAAACATGAATTAAAAAAGCTGAAATGAGATTCTCTTGTTGTACTGAATCTTAGGTTGTATATGTTTTCATTAGGCAAGGAGTCCTTTATCAGCAATATTTTTCAAAATTGTCTGACAAGAATACAAAAAGGATTATTCACTGTTGAATTTTCAAACAGGACAAATGTATAAGGTTTAATTATACAATAATTGATTCTAATTCTAGTGTCAGCTTCTGGAGATAGCAGTATGAATAAACGAAGTTAGGTTTCATCATTTTCCAAAGTGCATTATGAATACGAATCATAGCATTACTGAGTATATTGGGAATGCTTCTGGTGGGTGTGGATATGAATGAAGCCACATACATATATTGGCAAAGTATTTATATGCATTTCATTGTAGCTATTCATTGAGACCAATCTGACACTTTAAAATCCTATAACTAAATATAACCCCTCCTTCAACATGAGCTTGACCACAGGAACAGTTTCTGTAGTTTTCTTAGCAACAACACAGCAGTGGTATGTTGGTTTTCTTTCACATTTTTTTTTAAACTTTGCAGCCTAGACTACAGTCTTTGGATTTCCTGGTAGCCTCCCATCTAAATGTCAACCAGTCTTACTGAGATCAGTCAAACTTGGATAGATGCTATCACTTATTTGGGCTGAAACATTTACTATTAAATAATTTTGTAAAATCATATAATAAAAACATTTAGTAGTGATAACTTAGCTTTTCCCCCTCACATTTCTGCCTCAGTGTCCAGACTGATTCTACTTTTTATCCTTTAAATGTTCCAGGTATTTAAATTGTGTGATTTAAATGGAAGTTAAATGGAAATTTTTATTTTATTATTATATAATAGCACAAGATCTGCTGGATAATATGCAGGCTTTAAATATTTTAATGACTAGTCTTTGTTTCATTGGTAGGTAAGCACCTTTGAATTTCTATCCATGCAATCTTCCATCTAGACAATAGCCAGAGGAGACATTCTTAGTATCATATATTCTCTGGGCTTTTTTTTAATTCAAATTTTCCTATAAAAACCATACTGTTTTTCATTTCTAGATGGCTACTTTATGAAGAACCTGGTTACCAGGGAATCCCTTTAATGTTGGAACCAGGAGAATATCCTGATCTGTCATGCTGGGAGAAAAAAGAGGCATATATTAGATCTTTGAAGCCCTTGAAAATGGTGAGATAATTAAAACAAGATACAAGATATACACAGACACACACACAAAAAACAGTAACAGTGAAAGAATTAGTTTTCACTCCATTTATTCATCTGTCCTATTTTTCAAGTTCAAAATAAACATAATTTGTGAAATTTAAGATTTGTAAAAAATATAATTGGATTGGGAATATTTTTTCCATTGGAGGGTGGCAGCTCAGACATTTTATTGAGCTTTTATTTTAGGTCTTTATTGTTAAATGTAGTATCATTTGCATGTGTTTAATTAAAATTTGATTACTGGATCATTGTTATGAACAGATTTTCTATTGATGCATTGAAAAATGTGGATGGTACTTGAATTGTTCTGCTAACTGAAAACGATCTGAGTTATGTAACATTCCAGTAATATTTTCCCATCAATTTTTGTAGGGTGGACGCAAGGTTGAATATCCTAAAAGCCGAAAGGTAAAATAGTTATATACAAATGTATTGTTTATTGAATGTGGGTCATTATATTTAAACTATAATGATATTGTGATAATCACTTTTTCCAGAAGAGTTTATATTCATATACCAATCATTCATGCCGCTGATTATCTACGTTATTTATTTATATCCTGACAAATTATGGTTTCTAAGATACCCTTAGATCAATGTTTCTCAACCTCAACAACTTTCAGATGTATGGATTTCAATTCCCCGGAATTCCCCAGCCAGCCTGGTTGTTGGGAAAAGTCTGGAAATTAAATCCACACATCTGAAAGGTGCTGAGATTGAGAAATACTGCCTTAGAATAGTGCCTCCAAATCTGTAACTTTAGGTGCAATGTTGGCAACTTTGTTCACCTGATACTCTGGAAAAGATGTGAAGGTGTGGGTATAAAAGAAAAAGAAATCTGTTTCTCTGGTGAAAGTCTTCCTTTAGCAGGTTTCAGATGGCTCTGATTTTGTTGGTATATTATATATTCACATTAGCTTTTGGTGTCTGAAGAGAAAAGCTATGGGTGAGGTGTTGCAGATTTAAATGTTATATTAGTTACAAACAAACAATGTCTTATATCATGCTCTTGTCTTTTTGTTATCTGTTCTGAATCTGAAATGATAATGCTGGCTGCTTTTCACAAGGTGTTTCAGAGGAATTCTGCCATAATATATGTGAAAGCATTTTGAATTTTTATAAAAAGCAAATTTCTAACCGTAAACTATTTTATTTAAGGTAATTGTTTATGAAAAGCCATTCTTTGAAGGAAAACATATAGAACTGGATTCAGAATTAACAGCTCTTGCTAAGGAAGGAGACAGAAGTGAAGAATCTGAAGAGTTGGAAAATGAGCTGCTTACATCAATAGGATCCATAAAAGTGAAGGCAGGAATGTAGGTAGAAGGGAAAAAAAGATAACATCTCATTTTATATCCTGTGGAGAGTAGAGGTATAGAAATTGGCATTGAGAGTGAATGTAGTGTCATGGTTAAGTGTTGGAGTAGGACTTTCAGCTACAAAAACTTACTGACAATTACTCTCTCTTAACTATCTCATAGGATTGTTGGTAGAAAAATGGAGGAGTGAATGTTGTGTACATAAAGTGGGATATAAATCTTACAAATATATGATTTAGGAAGATGATAGATGGACCATGTCCACAGCATGTATGTTTATGAAAGAATATACGGTAATTAGAATCTACAGCTTTAGTATATAGTCCAAAAGAAAGGCTCATTCAGGAACAGTGGATATATATGAGGCCATACACACACACACACACACACACACACACACACACACACACACAGACACAGAATTGGATCCAGATTAAATAATATTTAAGTAGGCCCACTGATTTAATGGGATTTAAGATGGTTATATCGCAAATAATATGGCTGACTGGATCTAGTCCAAAAATCAGAGAGCCGGTATGAAAATATTTTTGTCACATTAAAGGCATAAGTATTTGGAAAAGATTTACAAAATCTTTAAAACTCTCTAAGATCCCTAAAAGCAGGAGTATTTAGGAAGTTGAAACTTTACCACTTCATGTCTTTCTGGAACTAGAAATTACATCCTAAAATGCTGTTTAAGGAAACAGTACTTTAAAGCCCCTGTGATATTACTCATAATTGTTGTGGAAACAGTAACATGTTATTAGTTATTAAACTGGAAGGTTAGGAGAAACCATAAAGTCTAAATATGTTAAAATACCAATCTGAACAAGTCAGTGAAGCATTTGTAATAGTAAAAACTTCATGTTTTCATTATTTACTTACTAAAATTGTACAAACTTTGAGAGCATATTTTTCTGAAAGTTATGTTAATATTATGGCAAATAGTGCAGGACTAGGTGTATTCAAAAATACGTTCAAATGAAATGAATGAATTTTCATCACTATTAAGTAAACATGAATGCCATACAGTAGGATAATGCTAGTATTAAAGCATAGTGATTGGGTGTGGTGGTGGTTTTTTTTGAAGTTATATGAATCTTATTATTTTTCCTACCAATCTGATTTAAAATTTAGCTAAAGCAGAGTACAATTGGACAGTATAATACCGTTTGTTACAAATGGCGATCTAAATAGAGTTTAAAAATTGCCTTACTTTAAAATGTTAGTTCAGTTTATTTTATGCTCCATTTGTGGTCCTTTTAAGATACATTTTAACATTCATGCTTGTTTTTGAGTTTTCAATTTTTGTTCACTATTTGTAGCTGGGTTGCTTATGAGAAGCCAGACTTTGAAGGACATCAGTATTTACTGGAAGAAGGTGAATACCAGGAATGGACGGACTGGGGTGGTTATGATGAACAGTTGCAATCACTGCGGCCTGTTCTAGGGGTAAGTTTAAGAATATATAATCTTGGCATAACCTTAACGAAATGCAATGTACCTTTTTCATTGTTTGCAGAACAATTTTTCCTTCCTTACATTCTCCATTACATTGCACTTATGCTCAGTTCAGTAAAGATAAGATGGAAAAAAAGTGTGTATGTAAGAGAGTGAGTCATTTGCTGAATCAGTTGGATGATTCATTCATCTGAAACTGTATGTCTAGTTGGGGATGAAAATGTGTATTTGAATCTGAAGTATAAACCTGAAAAGCAATGCTGTGTGCTTTCCTACCTGTTCCTCTGGGCTGCGGCTCCCAACTCCCCCCAATATCATTGCGATATTATAGGAGCCCCAATATCATTGCGATATTATAGGAGCCTGAGTGGCATAGCAGGCTAATGCCTCCTACTAAAGGCAGCATTTAACATCCAGCTGCCTGCAATTACTGCGAGTTCTAATCTCACCAGGCTCAAGGTTGACTCAGCCTTCCATCCTTTCTAAGGTGGGTAAATTGAGGACCCGGTTTATGGGGGCAATAAGCTGACTTTGTATAAATATACAAAAGTATGAAGGCTATTGTTTAACCCATTGTAAGCTGCCCTGAGTCTCCGGAGAAGAGCGGCATATAAATATAATTTTTTTTAAAAAAATTGCTAGAAATCTTGGTTACTGGCATGATGTGAACTATAGTCCAATGTATTACTTACTGTATATCTACTTGAGCCTCATCCCTGTGTTATTCTGGGTATCTGCATGATTTGTTGCATTGCTTGCTTATCTGGGCTGTCCATGATTTGATGAAATTCCAGGCTATACAGACAGATATGCAAAGAGCCAATGTATATTTGTCTTGTATAGCACAAGAAAGGAGGATTGGTAATGATAGCAGTTTAAGCTTTCTGTATTCTCTGGAAACAGAGAAACAAGATTGTTAAAATGGCAGAGGTGAAAATCAATCAGAGTTTGAGGCTACTCTGAAGTAAGGAGAAAGTAGAAGGAACAGCCATTCAGAGCACACCAGAATCAAACAGGCCTTTCTTTCCTTCTTACTAAATAGGGAAGTGGAGCTTTCTACCCATTCTTTGTATTTATTTCCATTAATGTGTGATGACCCGGGGCAAGGCACAGAGGCAATATAGTCAGCTGATAGTTCAAAATGCCCCTTTATTGCTCCAACGTTCCCCCAAATGCTCCCACATTTATGGCAAGTCCCAGAGCAAAATGCTCATGCACACACACTCCAGCAGCCTCTGGCTGCAAGTAGTCCAGCAAAACACTTCAAAGCAAGAAATCCAGCAGAGCAATGAGTCCAAGAAGCAAAGGAACAAGCCAAAGGTTTCAGGAAGCAAATGAACAAAGCAAATAGTCCAGGAAGCAAGGAATAAGGCAAGAAGTCCAGGAAACTCCAAATGTCAGCAACGGCACACAAAACTCCACAAATTCAGTGTTTGTTTCTGACAAACACCCCTCCCCACAGCATCTCCTTAAGTGCTTTATGAAGAGGGTTGGGGTTGGCCTGCGCTGTTCCTGCCTCCTCTCCACTCTCTGTGCTCAGGGGTCAGGAATGGGTGGTCCTTGCTCATTGCCTGAACTCCGTCGCTCTTCATCTCCACTGCCTGCCCTCTCTCGGTTGTCCTACCCCTGTTCCTCCCTGCTGACAAGCCATCCAAAGCCTGAGGGTCCTGGGGCTGCCTCATCCTGCTCCTCCCCCCCTTCCTACAAAGACACCCCCTCAGTCTCCGTCGGCCACAGCTCCAGCTCATCCTCCCCCATTGATTCAGGCTCCAATGGGGGCATGACATAATAGATCCATCACAAATTGTTGGGAGCCAGGACAACAATTCCAATGTAATTATGTAGTGTCATCAACTGGTACAGGAAAGAAGGGGAGGGTTTGCCAGGATACCACTTCCTGCATTAAAAGGCTAAGGAGAGAAATGCCTGTAGCAAAGTGCTCAGATGCGTGTTTTAGTCAGCATCCAGATTACCTGAAACACTGGAAGTGCTAAGGCAGCATTTGCACAGGTCATTGAAATTAGTTTTTCCTATGAGGTTGGCTCGTGTTGCTCTTTCAGTGCGATTCTTTTAACTGCAAGGCAACTGTGTCCTCATAGACTTTGGAGCATCAAGATGGATTTCAGAGGAAATCTGCCATTAACGATTGAGTGTGCTTGTTTCCCACCTGCTGTTCTCCAGATATGTTGGCTATTGGTCCTGCTAACTTTTGGTTTTAGTTTTGGGCACTGAAGTTCCAGTGTATCCAGAGGACACTGAGATACTGAAGGATGTTTAGGGGTTAATCTCTTCCTTTAGAAGATTCCTTTTGGTTGAACAATTAATCCGCTAAATACCCTCAAACCAGATACTCCTAATTGCCTGCAAAAAGTGAAGGCAGTTTCCATGAGAGTGCTAGGTTGTTCTTTCTTTTTTTTAATCCTCCATTTGATAGCTTATTAGTAACCTTGACTATCACTAAGTGTTGTATCTTTTTATTCTCAATGAATGTATTTTATTTTCCTTATGTACACTGAGAGCGTATACACCAAAGACCAGTCCAAGTGTTCAGTCACACTTGGTCAATAAAGAATTCTATTCTATTCTATTCTATTCTATTCTATTCTATTCTATTCTAT
>WNWU01000030.1:4499934-4528050 GCA_012654045.1 Ptyas mucosa | reverse complement strand
ATTCTATTCTATTCTATTCTATTCTATTCTATTCTATTCTATTCTATTCTATTCTATTCTATTCTATTCTATTCTATTCTATTCTATTCTTCTTTTTGGCTACCTCTTACTGTTGGTTTCCTCTTTACACTATCTCTGTTTCAATTCCTACCACATCTAAACAAGGCAACAATAATATGCTTAATAGGGAAATGTTCTTATATGATAAACAGTTAATTTATGTCTTCATTTCTCTGTTTATCTTTGTTTGATTTTTCTTTCTTCAGGATCTGATGCACCCTCACATGATAATGTACACTGAAAAAGACTTTGGCAATAAAGGCTCCAGTATAAATGTATTAGGGATTATTTCCAATTTGAAGGATACCGGCTATGGATTAAGGACACAATCCTTAAATGTGATTAGTGGAGTGTAAGTAAGACGTTCATTTTAAATTTAATGGGAAATGTTGGCACAGGGGAATAAATACAAGGGCATCGGACATTATATTCATTAATGGTTTAAGTGAAAACTCTTTTCATATTAAAATGCCAAAGAAAAAAAGATTTCCCTTATGAAACTTTTTTTTTTAAATCGTGCAATTTCTTGGGTGAATTTTAAATGTTATTAGGAAGATGATCACAAATTAAACTAGAATCATAGGCTCACAGAATTGAAAGCGGGCATTAAGGCAATGGAGTCTACCTCTCTGATCAGTAAAGAAATCTAAATTAAAGCAGCCTCTCAGAATAGATGGCTCTCTAGCTTCCACTTCAATTCCAGTAAATCCAATGAAGGGAAGTCCACTACATCTCTGCTGATCGGTTGTTTGTACACTGGTGAATTGTTCTTAGAACAGGTAGTCCTCGATTTATGACCACAACTGAGCCTGAAATTTCTGTTGTTAAGTGAGACATTTGTTAATTTGCCCCATTTTACAACCTTTCTTGCCACAGTTGTTAAATGACTCCCTACAGTTGATAAATTAGTAACCTGGTTGTTAAGTGAATCTGGCTTCCCCGTTGACTTTGCTTGTCAGAAGGATGCAAAAGGTGATCACATGACCCCGGCATACTGCAACAGTCATAAGTATGAACAAATTGCCAAGCATCTGCATGTGAACTTTGATCACATGATCATGGGAATGTGGCAAAGATTGTAACTCTGAAAAACAGTCATAAGTCAGTTTTTTCAGTGCCATTGTAATGTTGAACAGTCACTAAATGAAGTGTTGTAATTCGAAGACTAGACTGTATTAGGAACTTTTTTTTCTAACGTTCTGTTAAAATCTGTTTCCCTGTAACTTAGATCCATTATTCCTTGTTCTGGCACAGAAGTCCTGTATTTTGGAGCAAGAGAAAATAAATCTATATAACATTCTTTCAACTATTGAAGTATACTTAGTCCCTCCTCAGGAGTTTTTCTCAAGACTAAATATGCCCAGCATATCTTAATCTCTCTTTAGTGAACTTGTTTCTAGTCCCATTATAATTTGCATTGACCTTCTTTGAATTTTTTAAATTTCTGTGAATCCTTCTTAAAATGTGGTGCCCAAAACTCAGCACATAAATGGAGGCAATATCTCACCTACAGAGAATAGACTGGATTTATCTGTTCCCATAATTTGATAATTATACAACTCCTAATGCAGGCTAAAACTAGTTTGCCTTTTTTTACAGCCAGATGACATTGTTGGTGCATATTCAGTTTGAAATCAGTTAAGTGTTCCAAGGTTTTTTAAAATGAGTGTTTGATTAATATGTTGGCCCTAAGTAAAAACTTTTAGTGCTCTGAAATTCCTCATGTAAGGCACATTTTTGCAATTATATATGTGTAATAGGTTACAAACCTTATTGCTTTCTTCCTTTCGGAGACAAAAGGTGTATTGCACTGTTCTGCCACTTTACATAAATATTTAATTCCCTACAGAAATACATTTGTCATAATTTGGCAACTATGTCAAAGCACTTTGAAGTTAAAGTGCTTGGCAACATAAATGTCCTTGTCCTGATTCAGGAGTGGTGATTAACACAGAAACTTAATCCTGCTCAGATTAGTCTTCCTCACTGAGTTCCCATGAATGAAATCAAAGCAAGGAAAGAACTTGTATTAATCACTGACATCTATTATTGAGGCGTTCCTATGGAATATATCCCAACTCAGAATTTTCTGGGGTTTCCCCAACTTTTCCTTTAGAGGTTTATACTGTACACCATTTGATCATAGGCTGATGTCGAAATTATTACTGACTTCAGACTTCAAACTCACTTTGGGTAACTGACTATGATTTTAAAAAAAATTGGTTGCTCAAATCTCAACAAAATACTGTAATTTAAACAACAAATAGGTTATTCTAAGTGCAAAAGTGCCTCTGTCCTTTTAGGTATGAACAGAAACTAGCATAAGGAAGGGATCAAGTCAACTATAATTTGAAGAAAGTGTTATTCTAGCTTCTTCATGTTTTCTTTCTCTTAACTATATACGAAGTATTAAAGTCATACAGTTAAATACAGAAGAAAACCTCACTTGAATTTTATCAGGCGCTAAAGTGGATCATAATTAAAATTAGCATACATGCAGTATTATTTTACTTAACAAATTATGCCCTGTCAGGCCAGATACTGATATTTGACTTTTTCTCTGCAAATCACTGTGAGATCCTGAGTGTGTTCTTTCATCCCTCTGTGAGGACCATATTTAAAACCATACCTAGTATTTAAATAATTTAAAGGACACTCAAGATGTTTTTTCCTGCTTCAATAGTAGTTCAGAAAAGTACTGTACTTGTTCCTGTTGAGAAAGCACAGATTAAGGGAATAAAAAGGAAAATTGTAGTTGGCACAAATCATGCAATATATTTTCATGATAGTCTTGAATGGAGAAACCATTATTCTTTATTTAGATTCTCAGCATAACACCATATTCATGTTTTCAGTTATGCATTAATGCAATAGGAGTAGCATGTCGTTTGTAGAATAAAAAGTCTGATATCTTTGAGAACCAGCCAAGCCTGGACTGTTTTCAAAACTTTTGAGTTCAGGTTCAAGTGCAAACACGCCTGGTTGGATTTAATGGTTAACATGTTGTTCATAACCTTGTCACTTTGGCCAAGCAATTTACAGCTATGTCTGGGTTTATATATCAGAATAAACGTTAACCAATTAATTACCAGGTACCGTAGTTAAACAACATTCGTAAGAATAAACATAAAATAAGAAACAGAAGTGGCCAAAGCACATAACAGTCACTTTTATAATATCTCATGATATTTTGAGGTAACACTTGGAGAATTGGGGAGGGAACATACAAAAACTTTACTAAAGGAACCTATATGTAATTTCACATGTGTTCAATGAAAAAATACTTTAACTTCATTATTAACATGTCAGTCCTGAAACTGAATTGAGTTCAATAGGAGAGACTCCTAGAGGAGGTAGGATTGTGTTTTCAAATTGCATAATAATAGGAAAAAGTATAAGAGTTTCCTATGAATGGCAGAGTCTGAACAAATCAGTTTCCTACACATCCTGCATGGAAATAGACATTGAGTTCTTTAAAAAAAAATCTGAGTTATTTGTTAAGTCCACTTACTGAAAAAAATTAGGCACAGAGGCTAATCATGTTTCCTTAAAAAAAAAAAAACTATATATACAACTATGTCTTGCTGTTCTTTTATTGACTTTTTCTGTCCTTAATATATATAAATGTAAAGTTCCACTAAAATCATTTTATATAATAAAATATAATTGACATTCTTTTAGGTGGGTGGCTTATGAAAACCCTGACTTTACAGGAGAACAATATATTCTTGATAAAGGAATGTACCCGAGCTGTGAAGCTTGGGGGGCAAAGAATAATAAGATATCTTCAGTTCAACCCATACTTTTGGTAAGATTCTTCTTTAAAAAACAACAG
Source organism: Ptyas mucosa (assembly GCA_012654045.1). NCBI lineage: Eukaryota > Metazoa > Chordata > Lepidosauria > Squamata > Colubridae > Ptyas > Ptyas mucosa. The sequence continues at coordinate 4,524,155 of WNWU01000030.1, read as the reverse complement.
GTTTTTAAAATGTTTTTATTCACTCATAAATTATTATATTTTTTCTGGTGTCATTTTCTTATTTGTTGTTCTCTGTATTTTTTTAGGATATCATCAGTGACCGTGCAGGAAAATTTAAGGTAAAATAATCAAATATTTTGCATAGGCAATATGGAATGGAAGCCTAGTCAGATGTATAGTGACTTAAGAAAAGTGAAGAATTGGGATGTGGGGAGAATTGCTGATAGAATAGTTTGCAGAGTATAAAGATAAGCCAGGAAGGAACAGCAAAAAAAAAAAAAGACTGCATATCTGAATCTGCCTCATTTATATCAAGCGAGAGAAGACAGATTAGGTCTGGATGTATTGTTAATCTACATGATCTCTGTTACCTTTAAAGGTCCAGTTATTTTCAGAACCAGAGTTCCAAGGCAGCAGTCAAATACTTGAGAAAGATGTTTCTCAGATTGTGGAATTTCCTGCTAAATCTTCAAAGGTATTATCTGGCAGGTGAGTGAAAAGTTACTTTGATGTGTTCTAATCAACAAGCTATTATGGAAGCACATTTTTGAAAGAGATACAAAGGGAGGTCATTTAGACTGGGCTGGATGGATACATACTTTTATGCTGATGCATGGAACCACTCCACGTCACTGGGTGTTTATGGGCAACTACAAGTATACTGAGTTTCCTGTATTTTTTGTTTTTAAGAAGTTAAATTTAACCTAAGATGAATGACAGAGGGATGAGTCCAAGAGTACATTGAAGGATGTTTTAATCAATATTGTTTGCCATAAAAATAAATAAGGCTTACTAGTGCCTTGCATTTGAAGGCAGAAATGTGAGTCAGAGGACTTGTCAGTAACACTTAAACCATCTTCTTTTCTAAGGATTCTAAGACTGCAGCTCTTGTAAGCTCCTCCTGATTATATTTCTTCCCACAAATCCAAAGCATTTGCCTGGCTCTGAAGATGAGTTGTCTGTTTGAATTATTCCTCTTACATTTTAGAAAGTGTGCCTGGATTCTCTTTCAATTAAATACATAAAGGAAAATGGTTGACAATTTTGTAAATTGTACCATTTCATGTTATTGTTCTTTAAAACCTGATTTCTATCCCTAGTCTTCACCAAATAAATAATGAATAGAAATACCAAATAGTTGCTGCATTTGGCTCAGCAGTCTTGTTAGCAGGTTTTCAATCTTGAAATTATTTAAAATCTATTTTATGTTCTTACTTCCTTTTTTTTTCTTGTAGTTGGATTGCATATGATAAAGAAAATTTCTCTGGGAATCAGTATGTGTTAGAAGAAGGAGCCTATCCTGATCTGTCTGCAATGGGTTGCCTACCCCAAACATGCTTGAAATCGTTACAAGTTGTAAATATTGTAAGTTGTGAAAAAGAGTTTTATAGCTAAGTAGGTTAGAAAAGGGTGAGGCTTCAAAATATATGTGAATGATTTCTGTGAGGCATAGTAGTGAGAGCATATGAGTTATAATCCTAAGTAATAACATCTTTGATTCTGGATACTTTTAAGTATTTACAGATTGTGAATTTGTTTAGAAAGTTATTATTCTATCACTCCATTAGTCAACAAAAATAATTAACTCTTTGATAACCCAATCTTCTTTTTCAGAGTTGACTTTGCAACTAAAACCTGATCTGTTTGTTAATATATGCCTCCCAGAATTTTTTAGGATGACGTGACTTGTAAATAGTGTAGACATAAAAACAAGTAAAAATGTAAAACAAAAACATATTTCACTGGTCTCACTAGCTTGAAGTACAGGTAGTCCTCGGGTTACGACTACAATTGAGTCCAAAATTTATGTTGCTAAGTGAAACATTTGTTAAATGAGTTTTGCCCCATTTTACGACCTTTCTTGCCACAGTTGTTAAGTGAATCACTGCAGTTGTTAAGTTAGTAACGTTAGTTAAGTTAGTCGTTAAGTGAATCTGGTTTCCCCATTGACTTTCCTTGTCAGAAGGTTGCAAAAGGTGATCACATGACCCTGGGACATTACAACCGTCATAAATATGAACCAGTTGCCAAGCTCCTGAATTTTGATCACATGACCATTGGGATGTTGCAATGGTTGTAAGTGTGGAAAATGGTCATAAGTCACTTTTTTCAGTGCTGTTGTATCTTTGAACAGTCACTAACTGAACTGTTGTAAATCAAGGACTACCTGTATTTTTCACCCTAGACCAATTCAGTTTCTAGTATTGGAGTTCAATTAAAAGCAAAGCAGTTTCAAGTGAAAGTATGCAATGAGATCAGTAGAGAAGAGGAGGAAGAGGTTCTTTTCTGCTAAGTCTTCCTTGAGTACAAATCTGGAAACCAAACTTCCATCTTTGTGTGATCAGGCTAGAGGCATCATATACCTATAGCTACATCTACACCTTCCTGGAGTGCATATGTATGAGATAAAATAGAGCAAAAGATATCCTTGGGTATTGCAGTGTGCTTGACTTGACTGCTTTATTATGTAGCACAATCTGAGAAGACATCACTAAGTTTAACTCCATAATGCCATAATGTTTTCTTGGTTACAGTTTGTTACTAATTGGCTGGAATAATACCGGAAAGAAAAATAAAGAGATTTTACAAAATTGGAAGAGAAAGATAATTGTGTGGGTATTAAGAGCGATGATAAATGTGGGCTGGAATTTCAACATGTTTACGCCCCTCAGTTTTTCTTAGATGAAAGCTTAAATCAACATGAGTAGAGATAATCCTACTCGAAGAGTGTATTAATTTGTCCCTGGGGAATCCAAACAAGTCTGTTTTGAGTTTGAAAAAAAAAGGTACCCATTTGAACAGAATAAATTCCACCCCAAAGCAAAGATTACTTTTAGGATTAGGGTAATGTGAACTTGTACTGAAAGGTGCTCTTTTTGCTAAATGATTTTATCTATTTCAATGCAGTTGTTTGGGCATATAAAATGATTTTTTCGGCACAACAATGCATCTGGTATTTATTATAGAATTAAAGGGATGTGTAGATAAAGTAAGGCTACATATTGCACTTTTTATCTATGATTATTAAAACAGAAACCAGAATGAAACTGTTTATACACTGATGTAAATTAACAAAATGAAAAAAGGGTCTATTTTACATGGTTTAAGGCGGCAGATACTTACTGCGGAAAGTCAGTTATATAATACATAAAATTAGCTCCTTGCAAATGAAGCTTCAATGATTCACTAAAGTCCATTAAGAATCAGCAAGTCCAAGAAATCTGGAGAACACCGATTCCAAACCCCGAAGGCTTCATTTGGAAAATTGTATGATTTTATTAGTAATTCTTCCTCAGAGAAAACAAGTCTTTTGGAATTCTAACATTGTGGCACTAGCAATAAAAAACTATAAATATTCCAGATGCCAACAATTTGCAAGGGAATTCTTGAGACCCAACTACTGCTGACTCATGAAAATGTCAGCCAAGAATGAAAGGCGTGGTTGTAAATAATCACCTTGCTTCTCCTCCTTGTTTTCCTCCCACACCTGGAATACCTTTTCAATGAGCAAAGTCCTTTATTCCAGACTTTGCCATCTGGGCAGTTTTGTATGATGGAATTATTTGAAAAGATAAATATTTAAATTATTTAGGAGAATTTAAAGCTTTAAAGATGTCGACTTATTCCTGAGGACTGAACAATTCCCAGTAAATGAAGTGTTAAAAGATAAAACCATTTATTCTATTCAAAATATATTTTTTTCAGTTTGGAAAAAAAAAGGGCACCCACAGTATTTCATGTATATATCACTTTTTCTGCCTAGAATATTAGCACTATAATTCCCTGCTGGCAAAACAATAACTTAAGACCTCCCTTTTTTAAAAAAAAACAGGAACTTTCTGAGCCAGTTATAACCCTTTTTGAAAAAGAAAACTTCAGAGGAAAGAAATTTGAATTCGTTACAGAAATAGTAAATCTCCAGTTTCTTGGCTACAATCCTCATATTGCTTCAGTAGAAGTCCATGGTGGCATGTAAGTTATAATTTGAACTTGAACATTTATTATTTGTAGAATTTAAATAGGATTTCCTATAATGCTTCCTTTAATATATCGTTCCAGTCTCTATATGAAAGGGTATATACCTGTCTTTTTGTCAAGCTAGGCAAAGTCAATTGACAATTACTGGTTTCAGATTTACCTAGGAAACTAAACCAAACAAACTTTTTCTTAGATGTTTATATTACAGAAAATAGCAAAACTATATTGGTGTTTTTAATATAATATAATTCCAGTAAAATTAAACATAGTTTTTCCTGTGTATTTGAATGTTTTTTAAAAGAAAAGTGTCTCCATCTTCCTGCCTTAAGGTAGAACCATTTCCTTTAAAACTCCTTCAATTGATAGAACAAAAGAAAGGTCAACAGACTTCTTTATGAATTCTCAAAATGTGTTCTAGAGGCTTCTGGAAGTCTGCATAACTAATTGGGGGGGGGGTCAGAGACTGAAGGAGGAAAAATCTGCTCACCCAATCATTGTATTTAGCTCATTCTTAATAAACGCCTTAATTTTTAGCTAATCTCAAATCATAAACTTAAACCATACTTCAAGGATTCAGACATAATAGTTATTTAGCTGTTATAATAGTTATTTAGCTCCCATGGATCCTCTGAAAATTACTGTAATGAATCAGTATAAATCTATGTTATTGTACAAATGAGGGCTAGAACAAAGAGAAGCTCCTATTTCTTGGTGACACAATCTTGTTGTCTAAGAGCCTATTAAGCATTATGGCTTTATTAGATTCAAATACATGAAATGGCTTTCATGGCTTCAAACATGTGAAGCGGGGTGAAATGTTCCTGGTTCAGACCGGATTGCCCGATCCGGTAGCGATGGAGGCAGATGCTTCAGAGAACTGGAAGCAAAAATCCCTGCCCCGCCCCATGCCCAGCTGAACTGCACAATCATCAGAGGCTTTTTTTTTTAATTTTAAAAGCATTTTTTCTACAACCTCTTCGGTGAAAAAATGCTTTTAATTTTTTTTTAAAAAAGCCTCTGATGATCGCATAGCTTAGCTGGGATCCTCAGAGGCTTTTAAAAGAAAAAAACCCTTTTTGTCTTTTAAATGCCTCTGACGATCCCAGCTGAGTTGCCTGATCGTCAGAGGCATTTAAAAGAATAAAAGTCTCTGCCGATCAGGCAACTCAGCTGAGCTCGTCAGAGCCTTTTGAAAGCACTTTTTTACAACCTCTTCACCGAAGAGGTTGTAGAAAAAATGTTTTTAAAAGTTAAAAAAAATTGGCCACGCCCACCCAATCACATTACCCCACCACCAAGCCATGCCCACAGAACCGGTAGTAACAAATTTTAGATTTCACCACTCATGCGAAGTCATTATGTAATACAAAATAGACATAAAAGAGACTTTGGAAGAACTCTTATAGAATGTCATGGGAAATATACTGACAAGTTTAGTGATATACTTGAAATTGATTCTAAAATATCCCCCTAATAGATAACTATGAAGTTATATATTTTTTAAAAAAGGATATTTATATAATGATACTGATCTAAATTTTAAATTTTGAATTTATAATATCTTTTAACTATATGGGCCAAATTATTTAATTTATTTTAAAATTATTTTAATTTTTATATACACATGTTTTATTTTGGCTGTTCACCGCCCTGAGTCCGAAAGGAGAAGGGCAGTATAAAAATATGAATAAATAAATAAATAAATAAAATATTTTAGCGAAAGCATTATTTTACAGAAATAATAACTAGATATTTTTTTAGATGGATTATTTATGAACATCATAATTATAAAGGCCGTCAGATTTTACTAACGCCTAAAAAAATATCAAACTGGAAAGAGACAAGCAGCTATCACAAAATTGGTTCCCTACGACCTTTATTGCAGGTAAGAGAGGTACTACAGCCCATTTTGGGATATCAAAGCTTTTTATGAAGTTTTTATCATTCTATCATCTTCATTTAACTTCTCTTCCAGTGTTGTTTCTTTGCCTTAAAATTCCATCTGAGTACCATTTAAATCACATGATACAAATCATGTGATTTTTATCTTCTATAATATTATGAGAACTATGGTCTTTGGAAATTTTAAATGGTGATTTTCATTCTACCATCCAGTTTTGTTCAAAATTACATCTCTGAATGAGAATGTAAGCATATTGTCTTTTACATGTAAACACTGAATAAAATCACTAGTGAGTCTATTCCGTATTTCATGCCAATGAATATTATTCCGCTTCTTATTTTGAGGTTTTAGAAATATCTTTTATTATTGATACTAAATGCTGAAATCACACATTTCTTGTCCTCAGTGATTTTTTTTTTAATTTAGAAATTAGGATTTAGTTCAGTTCTCTGATTTTGGGTTGTACATTTTAAACATAGTGTCATGTTTTCTTCTCTTTTACAAAATTTAAAATGTTATTGCGCCAAAAAAAGGAATAGGTATGATTATTTACTTAAAATGTCTCAATTATTTAATAGATTTCATTTTACTTCCTTATGGAAAACCTAAATTAAAATCAATTTCCATTTAGGAAAAATCATGTTTTCAGTGTATATATTATCAATCAAGTCTAAGCAATGTACGATGTTAATCTGCATGCTGTTTCTAATATGAAATAAAATAAAAATGTACAGCAAAATTAATATTCAAAATGTAGTTACAAATGTGTACATATATTTTAGTTACATTCCCCTTTAATAATATTAACATTAGTTTAAAAGGAGAAGGGGGAAATGCTAAATCTTGAAGGTGTTTTATTATTGTTAAAGTAAACTAGTTATATTTCAGAGACAAGTGTACTTCAGACTCAGAAACAAAGAAACCGGAAAATTCATGGCAGCTGATGGAAATATGGATGACTTGAGTCTTCTGAGGATACAAGCTGTGGAAGACAATAAATCTGGAGACCAGATCTGGCTTTATCAAGATGGATTCATCAAATGTAGGGTAAGGTTCTGTATGAAACATGTCTTGCTGTAGAATGCAATTCAGCATATTTGACAGACAAATAGAAAACAGGTATTGCTTCCCTACAGAAACAAAAAGTAATTGAAAGGAGTCCACCCTGTTTCTCTTTTTGTTTATTTACTTAATAAATATAGCCTGTGACCAACAAGCTTCTTTTTATTATTCTTCGGCTATTTCTATCATTAGTTTTCATTACAGTTAAGTTTCTTCTTCCTATTAATTATGGCTATAACCAGTCCTTAGCAGGATTGGGAAGAACTAGGCCATTCTCAGTGCCTCCAGCTGATGCCTCTCTTTTACCAAGCTAGAAGACTCAACCTGCGTGGGATGTCATTACTGCCAATCAGCCTTCTTTCTAGATATACTTAATCCAGCAGAATTGCATTTGGAGAGGCTATGTTGGCAGCAGCTGGGTTGGTTCCCCTCTAAAAGTGTTACCTGCCAGGTAAGCAAAGAGGGAAGGAAATGAAAAGTGGCAGAGATTTGGAGGCAATCCCCTGTAGGGCTCAGCAATGGCAAAGTAATTATCTCAGAAGACTTGGTCATGACCCAAGGATCTTGGTGCCTGTCTCAGCATGCTTGGGTGCTGCTAATGCCCAATCTACTAGTCCGTTTTCTTCTAAAATAGGATGTAATTCTAGTTATGTGGTCCCATAACAATTCTTGAAATTAAAAACAAAAAAAGGACTATATGTACGGTATATATTTCCCCCCTTCATTAATGTATTTGTTTATATTACTTAGCAGTTGAGACTTAGACTCACCTCTCTATTTCTTGAACATCTACCTTCAAGCACTAGCAAGACGATTAAAAAATATGACTTAAGGTCTGCTTTGCAACATTGCACATATTTGTAGGAATTAGCTAGAAATGAGGATTTGATTCTTATTTATTTTGCCTTGTCTTCGGCTACATTGATTAGAGTTTTGAGCCTTTCAGAAAGGCAAAATCGATATGGCTGCGATTGCTGACCCATAGCAATTAATAACCAAAGAGAACTGTCAGTAAAATTGTAGAAACAGCTTTTGAGAGTAGAAATAATTGTTCAGTTATTAATTTATTTATGTAGTTATTTGTCAGATTGAACTTCTTGATTCCCAGTTCTTCAGAACACAATTTGCACTTCTTGAATCCAATTACAAACTTCAATCGTACATCGAGGCTTTCTATTTAAATTGCCTGTCAGTTAAATCTGGCCAATTGATCTGGGAGCTGATTTGCGGCCCTCTTCAGTCTTCATGTTTAACAGTGTACAGACTCGTTAACATCAAATCCAGTGTAGATAGCCAAGTGGCAAGCTATGTATTGATCTCTTGTTTACAGTTGGGTTACATCTCCCAAAGCCTCCTTCCAAGGAAGAAATTTCTCAACTATATTATCATCCTGTGAACCTGTCTCGGAGCGGAAAGGGTTCCTCCTTTGTAAGAGCATGTTTGAACATGGGAAGATGAGAAGCTATAGCTTACAACAGACTAAAAAAGTAAAGGTGTTAATTTTAATGCCCCACCTAAAACAACATAAAAGAGTTTTCAGTATTTTCCTTTCTGATATTTGGTAACATTTGTCACGTGGCTTTGATTTCTCTACATTTGAGCATTTCTTGCTGGAATTCTTGCAACCAATTCTTGGCAGGATTGGGAAGAGGCCTTTCCTTGGTGTTAAAACACCTCATAGAATCTCCTATTAAAAGAAGAGGAGGCCACTAGGCTGAGAACAAAAACAGGTTTTTCGATAAGAGTAGGCCTCATTATAGTAGCTCCAAAAGTATAGGTTTAAAAAGAAGCTAAGGCCTATTGCTTACTTGCAATTTAATGATGCTAAGCAACTTGAATTGGTGAGATGATTTATATTAGCTGAATTATAAATGTGATATACCAAACCTTGAATTTCACGTAACTGAATATTATGTTTTGAAAATACTGATTGTTTTCAGCAATTTAGAAAGATATCCTTTATTTAAGTAATGATGAAGCTGAAATCTTTAAACACCATATTGAGAATCATTTTGGCATGAATAAATTTCCAAGTAGTAAATAAAAATACCTGCCAATAAAAGAGAATATTTGTAGGTCAGGGTGAACATGAGCGGTCATTGGTGCTTTCTGAGCTTGGTTGTTTTCTTGCAGACATTTCATTAGCCAAACTAGATAACATCATCAGTGCTAGTCAGGACTATCAGGACTAGCACTGATGATGTTACCTAGTTTGGGTAATGAAACGTCTGCAAGAAAACTGCTAAACTCAGAGAGCACCAAGGACCCCTCAGAAATATCTGTTTTTTATCCAAGTATGTGACCAATTACTTGTGTGATAGTGTGAACTGGGCTCTAACTGATGCTGTTTCCATGCACAGGGGGCAGAAGACATCTGCTTAACGATTGTAGGAAATTTGATCACCCCTGGTACAAAGCTGGGCCTGGCCCTTCAGCAAAATGATGAAAAGCAAAACTGGAGTTTTCATTCTGATGGCAAGATTTACAGCAAAATGAAACCAAATTTAGTATTAGATATTAAAGGTAAGTACTTTTTAGTGCTAAGTTATGAACTTTATTTGATTAATGAAAATTAATTTTCATATGGTAAATAGCAAAAATAAGTTCTTCATATTAGCTCATGTAACAAGTATGATAAAGCTCCATTTATCATCTGGTGTTCAAATAATAACAGAAGAGTAGTTAGAATAATTCAGTCACCTTGAATTATTTATGAATAATGAATTAGTATGAATATGAATAATATGAATTATTATTAAGCTACAAAGTGGAGTATTTTTTTTATAATCCGCAGTTACAAAAACAAAAATAAGCCATAATGGCCTCCATAAAGGAAAAAACATGCCCGGTGCTTAACTAAAGGATTTAATTAGTATTTTTTGAAGTGTTTAATTAGTATTTTTTGAAATCCAAGAGAATGTTCTAAAATAAAGGGCACTATTGCTTTTTGTTGAGTTTCTGACTTGGTTGTTTTGCTTTTAAAATTGCAATGAAGAAACGGTTTATAAAGGGTCAGCTTTTGAACCCTTATACCTAACGCAAACTGATGAATTGTTCATTTTGTATAGTACTACAAGTAAATGAATGTAAGGAATCAAGTGATAATCCTGTAATCATAATTGACCTGAGATATCTCAAGGGAAAAAAAAAACTCTTGAGAAACAATACCTATTGCTAGAGGAGAACAAGTTTATCTTATAGCAAGTCTGATTCATCTAAACATTGGAATAGATGTGAAAGTACAAAAATCACTCTGTGATTCAGGAATAAATGTAGGATTTGTTATTTGTATCAAAGCTCCTTTCTACATTTTGTTATTAATCTAAAAAAACATGATATATAGTGACTCCTCAAAGTTTAAATGACACACCTTAACAAACATAAATTCACGTTCTAGTGTACACGTTTGCAGCTCATAATGTAAGTGTGCCCTCTGGAGGACACAAGAAGTAACAATAACAGCATGATCCTGGGTATACCTATTCAGAACAAATCCATCAGTTTCATGGTTTTTAGGCCCAGGTTGTTACATATAGGAGTGCAAGAACTAGCTATGTTTCATAGAACTAATCTGCATAACAGGACTTTAAGCTTTCATATACTTAGGAAGATGGGCAGGTTAGAAATATGAAATATAAATAAAATAAATAAAAATATCATTAGCATTTCAGGAAACTAATAAATGGAACTATTCCAAGATACTTAATTTTATACCTCATACTTTTATCCACTTATACATTACCAAAATGGCTTCTTGCCAATTAATTTTTTACATATAAGCTTGTGGGGAATTTTTAATAAATAGCATCAATAAGAATTTTTCTTTATATACTTCTCCCAAGAGATACAGCAAAATGCTTCTGAAGCTTCTGTATGTTTTAATATGTAAGGAATGGATTTATTTTCAACCATACTTTTACCATCTGTCCTGCAAGTACAAGCCAGATGGCACACATCTGTATTTCCAGCTGCAGAAAAAAAACAGGCCCTACCCTTGTTCTTGGATCCAAAAGTGTGCACTTGGCATGCAGCAGAATTAACTCATTGATTCTCCTAACCAGAAAGTATTTGTAAGAAAAACGTTTTCAGATCATAGATAATTAAAACTGGCAAATATTTGTGTCAGTTCAATCATGATTTGAAGTGTGTAATCTAGAAAGGCTATAATGTTAGTTTGATGAAACTGAAGACATTGGGGATCTGGCCAAGATTTCAGTGAGAAACTGCCCGAGATACTAGTATATCCAGCTTATGATCCATGAGAGAAGATAGGCGGAATGGACATTTAATTTAAAAAAAATGTATACCAAAAATTAGCTACAAAATAATATTTTATATACACACAATTCTAGTTCTTTTGATCCATTTGTAGAAGTAACTATATTTAACACTGGGAAATGACATTCCTATTATTCTAAATCTGTTTTCTAAATTTGAAGGCCCTCAACTATAGCTAAAAAAATTTGCTTGATAACTAAGCATTTGTACAGGTAGTTCTTGACCTACAACCATTCGTTTAGTGATCGTTTGGAGTTACAATGACACTGAAAAATGTATGAGTCGTTTTTTACAAGATTGTTGAAGCATCCCATAGCCATGTGATCAAAATTTGGATGCTTGGCAACTGGTTTATGACAGTTGCAGTATCCTGAGGTCATGTGATCACCTTTTGTGAACTTCTGACAAGCGAAGTCAGTGAGAAGCCAGATTCACTTAACAACCTCATTACTAACTTAACAACTACAGTGATTCAGTTACCAACTGTGGCAAAAAAGGGCAAAATTCCCTTAACAATTGTCTTGCTTAATAGCAGAAATTTTGGGTTCTATTGTGGTCATAAGTCAAAGACTACATATAAATAATATGTTGGGTTATAATATAATTACATGATGTAATGTGTTTTTGAAATACCTTTGCAAAACAAAACAAATGCAGAAAACATTTATATGGCAGTGAATCAGAAGAATGAAATACAATGAAAGGTATGTCTTTGAAGTATTTCTTTTAAAGCAAAATTATCATCATAGAAAAAAGGGGACGGAGTTTTAAGATGTCTGAAATGTTCAATCCAAAAATAAATCATCATAATCTGACTAAATTAAAATTATTCTTTTTTTCTTTTAGAGGGAAAACAATATGATCAAAACCACCTAATTCTCAGTACAGCCAGTGAAGACAGACCAACACAGTACTGGGAGCCACTGATTATTTAAAAGGTGGATTGAGATGTAATCCCAATACTTGAGAAGTGGATTAGACAAACGGTGGTTTTCCAACAAGCTTGTTCATTTGAAGAAACAAAAATTGTAATATGCTAACTCCATCACTGCATCCAAGAGTAGAGTACCCCTATATGGATATCATGTCACCTAATTTCTATTATGTTTGTTAACTCTGCCTTGTTTCATTCTTTTGCTCAAGCCCACTGCCCTCCATGCTCTGCAGAGGGGCAGACCAAACCAGAAATGAGGAAGTTACTAAATATGGAGTTATAACATGCCTAGAATTCACTCCGTTTCAGATTCTCGTTTCCAACTCTTTGGGTAGGACACAAGGAAGATGACAGGTTTGGCAAACTCAGCCATACTTTCCTTTGCCACGAATGAAATTGTGTATGAGTATATGGTATAAATATTCTGGGTTGAAAGGAAATAGTCTTAGACTCTTCTGTCCTTTTCTTATTACAAACATGCATCACAATCAGCTATTTTATATCACTAAGGCTACTAACATTTTAATGTGCAATTCTAAATGTACAAGTAAACTTTTAATGTTTTGGTGCTCCAAGCTTAGAGCTGAAATTGAATTTATATTGCACTGGAATATTTTGTAGTGAAAACTCATTGCTAACTAGTTCAACGTCATCAAAAAATAAATTAGATATTTATGTAAAATCTAAATCACTTCAGATGATTTTAAAATAAATGAAATTGTGATAGATGAATGCTTTAGTGTCTAACAAACATTAGTTGCTGAGTTTTTCATCTGTTAAAAATGCCAATTATCTGCGTGGCTGCCTTATTTTACACAATTTGCACTTACTATCTCTGTACATGACAAGTATACTGTTTCTGTATTCTAAATTGAGTTACTTTAAATTGTGTAACAAGCTATATTGCGTAGCACAGCAGTTCTTGCTTTTTAATGAACTGCATTAAAAATGTTTCCCTGTGTCTTTGCTTTAAACCTTCTCTGATGAAACTCACTATGTGTATTGCATGTAAGTTTTCTATTTCTGATTCTGTATTCAGGTAATTTCAATGTTCACTGTTCAGTTATTCCTGCTTTACACCCCCTTTATTTGCATTCACATTCCTCTAGTACTATACTGATCATTAACATGAAAATGTGATCTCAAAGTCTGAATTCAGAAAAATCTAACCTGAATATCAGAATACCAAGTAGTTTCTTGCAGAACATTTAATGTTAAAAGCTGGCTTTACTTGTGCACAGTTGTTTCTACAATAAAACAAACCCTATGTTTAAGATATGTTTATATGTAACTGCTGAATTTCAAAATGTTGAAATTCTGGCAGGTAAAAAAACGCCACCAAAAATATTTGTTATATTGTCATCACGAATGACAAAGCTATCACACACTACTACTGAATGGAAAACACTGCTAATAAATCCCTGTTTCTTCAGAATGAAGAATCCAGCTGCTGCATTTTACAAGAAAAATTAGAAAGAAAACAACTGCTGCATCAATAGCTCTCACTGTTCTTCCTAGGTCTGTAACTATTATTTCTGCTTTCTGCTACCATGTACACAAACGACTTGAAAAGCAACATTGCCAACAACTATCTTGGAGCATTATCAGATGTTGCTTAAAGCCCAGGCAGCAAGCTGAGTATCCCCCCCCCACACACACACACATACACACAATTGATAATACTACACAAAAACCTGCCACAGCAGCAGGAGCTAGCCAAGCCTGGTGCATTGGAAAGTGCCTGGCTATGCCACACTGAGAAATCAGTAGGGGCTCAATTAGCTTCCAACACAGATCTGAAGTCATAACTAGCAATACCCTCAGGCTGCTCAGTCAAATGTCATGAAAATCTATAAGGATTTAACAGTGCTGCACTGGTTTGTGTGGAAACCAATATTGAGTTAATTTGCCATTGTTTATTGGGAAATTATAATAACATAATGTTTACTTTGACCCCAATCTGCTTGCAACTGTTTGCAATAATCATGTAGCTGATATATTTTTCTGGTGACATTTTGAAACTGCTGCTTATATCCTTGATAAAGAAAATATTTTAGGGTGTGGTATTTGCAGAAAATGTCTTTGTGTCCAAACCCTTGTATAAACATATGTATTTTACAAATAAATATTACTCAGATGGAATCTGTTTTGTTGTACAAACATAAGAATTCTGACAAAATGGTCAGGAAACATCAATGTAGCAATTGTTGCTATGCAGAATTTCAGCCATTTGCTCTAAAGGTAATATACATGGTAATCACAACATTGATTAGCAATAGAGAATCCATGGTTCAGATGAACAAAGAGCATTATTTTAATTACCATGGATAACCATCACTGCATTTACACCCACATAAACTTTCTGAATAGAAATCCCAATGATTAGATCAACAGGATAGACCAACCAAACCAAACATATATTTGCCTGTGTATATGTACATAATTCCACCCTGTAAGGGTAACTAATATTCATAGAACCAGGAGACTAAATTACCTAAATTACCATATCTATATCTAAAGCTACCATTTTCAACCACATATAACTGCGATCCAATGTAGCCATTGTACAAATACTTCATACTAATGCATGATAAAGAATCCATTTTTAATCCCCCCCCCACTATTATTAAATAACAATGAGGAACTACACAAAAAACATTCTATGAATTTCAGTTGGAAAATGTTAAAAGGCTAATATCAAAGTAATATACTTCCAAAGAGTATGTTCATGTTTTGAAGTAGGAATTCTTACAAATGGCTAACAGAACATTTGTAGCACAGGAATGTCTAAAAGTAATAATTCTTACAAAGAAACAGAAACCGAGATTTCAATACATTTTTTATTGATGTATTTTATTAATTACATTGATCACTGTTTTGCCACGTGCATGCCCTCTTTCCATCTTCTGAAAGGCCATGGGAACATCAGAAAATTCAAAGACTTCGTCAATAACTGGATGTATCTACATGGAAGAAAAATACTGTTATTTAAAACGGCTGCCAATTTCAGTATGTCTGTAATTGATCTGTAACACCTGCCTGTCTTACAGAAGTGTCACTGAAGCTTTAAAAAACCTTTCCACAGAACTCTATAGCAAGGAAACAAAGTCTCAGATGATTGACTGCTTATCTATTGTTGCACATGAAATTAATTATGAAAGCAATACTATAGATCAGGGCTGTCAAACCCGTGGCCTGCAGGCCAGATGTGTCATGCGCTGGCCATGCCCAAGCCCAGTTTAGTGAAGGAGGGAAAAGTCCTGATACGTCTTGTGGTGACGCGAGTTTGACACCCCTGCTGTAGATGATGTGAAAAAGTATAAGCAACAAAAACTAAATATAGTTTCAATATCCTCCCTCAAACCAGTTTTAAGGAATTTCTTTACTGGGAATATTTATGTTATACAAACAACCACATGTTTTATGGAATAAATGCCGAGCAACTGTTCACCCCCACCCACCACATCCTGTTATGGATTGCACTAGAGAGGCTAAACCAATTTCACTGTATATACGATGTACGATGACAATAAAGGCTATACTATACTATACATATACATACATACAAACACATACATTAGAATTAATTCTTGTCCTATTTTTGCAGGTATGACTTTTTTACCCTAGATAAAGCAAATCAAAATTGATGACAAAGGGGGCAAATATAAGATGCCATCTCTTGCCAGGATAAGGTTCTTCATAAAAATCACCTCATGGTTCAATGTCTACTTACTAGGGGAGAGCTATTTCAAGAGTCCTGGTGGCGCAGTGGACTAATTCACTGTTATTAAGATCAGCTGCTTGCAATTACTGCAAGTTCAAATCCCACCAGGCTCAAGGTTGACTCAGCCTTCCATCCTTTCTAAGGTAGGTGAAATGAGGACCCAGATTGTGGGGGCAATAAGCTGACTTTGTATAAATATACAAAAGTATGAAGGCTATTGCTTAACACACTGTAAGCCGCCCAGAGTCTCCAGAGAAGGGCGGCATATAAATCAATTTTTTTTAAAAAAGTGATTTCATTCAGAATAATGAATTACTTTTTCATTCCTTGTTTACAACAGAGCTAGTCATTAAAGTACCCAAAAATTAGTGCACAAGAAGAGTTAAATAAAGAACAGCTAAAAGATTGAAGAAGCCACCAAAGCTAGGGATTCTAATTTCTAAGCGCCTATCTTATTTTTACAAATAAAAAAAAGTGAAATTCTTAAATGTTTAAGTTTTTGAATTCTATAAAATAATTCAGGATTTCACCCTGCATGGTTTTCTTTTAGAAGTTACATTATCATACTACTAATGAGTAATATTACATATAATGTGATTTTTAAAAACACGTAATTCTCAGGATTGCTCTCTAGAGGGCACAATTTTACTACTTGATTCCCACAACAACATTTTTTTTTCAAAGAAGCAAGTTGCTTTCAGCTTAAACAGATTTTTGTTCAAGGCTATAGCAAACTACTCCCCTGTGCTATATTATTGCAGACCACTATCTAATCGGGTTGCTAGCCTTCAACATTGACAGGAAGTGTCATGACGGCTGGGACTGATGAGCACAGCATTTTGGTACATTAAGCCCTTTATCTGGCTGGTTGATCCAGACTCATTGTTTCAATAAACCTGAAAAGGGCTGATCGTGTAACCTAGTATAATATGTCATTCACTGTTTACTCCAAACAGCCTGACTAAGACAAATATTTCTTTCGGTACACACAACCATGCAAGTCAGCAGGTGGTGATGTGACAGTAAGAGGAGATTAGCAAGACAATGAAAACACTATCTTTGTGTTACATTTACACACCATTCAAAAGAGACAAAAAAAAAACCTAAGAAGGAAACAAAAAGGTCAGAACACATCCTCTTCAACAGCCAACACCCAGATAAGCAGAGATTAACACCAGACAAATAATTAAACAGAAAACAATAGCCTAATCAAGGCACTACTCAGGAGACATACAAGCAGACAAACAAGCAAGCAAGCAGAAAATAGCCTAATCAAGAAACTACCAAGGAGAAAACCACACTGCCACCAACACTGGCCCAGGAAAACTATTATATATGATTAGAGAGCAAATACTAGCTTCACTAGCATGATTATGTTACCTAATTGCGTAATGAAATGTCTGCAAACAAATGACCAAATTCGGGAAGTACCAAGGCCTCCACAGCAGAAAAGGGTTGCATACATGTACAAAGAACTATTACGGAATTCTGACTACACATTTGTCCATTATTGGTTCATCATTCATTAGTGTAGTCATTCTATATATTAATAGCATACTAAATTCTTGTGTTGGTCATGCTCTAGGCAAAATATCCATGTCCTTATGTAATAAGATTACCAGGAGTCGCCAAGAAAACCTTCAGTTTTGTTTACCCACAAATATAGAGAAAATAAATCAAGATTTTAAAAGAACAGGAGGGCGATCAAAATAGACTCTTGAAGCAGAAACCCAGTTTGGTTGGACTACTGAACAAGAGTAATGTATCCTGTAATGTATTTGTGGCAGGGTACAACTGTACTTTTATACTCCGGGTTCTACTGACACATATGGATAAACTAAAGGACAATGTCCTTCCACAGTCAAGATAGTGTATCTTCCACTGATACTGTGGGATTCAAGAAAAACAGGAAGTTAGCAGGATTTTTATCAGAGAAAATGCTGTTAAGAAGTTTTGTAAAGCTTCCTTTAGAGATTTAGAGCACATCTTCCCACCAGTTCCAGCACTGTTCTCCAGACTCTAGGATCTCCTTCCTGTCCCCTCCAGGTGCCATCTTTCCCAATTATTGAAGGAGTGCCTTTGCTTATCCTTGGACAGGGGCCATCTTGGATTTTTCTTTCGCTTGCCTTGTCTTGCCATAGAACGACATGTGAAACGCCTGATAACTCTTATTTATGATGTTGGAGAAAACACTGACAAACTCAAGCAAACAGCTTTTATGGCAACACAAAAGTCAATAATTTCTTCACAGCTAAGACTGTTTGCAAACAGCCAAAATGATGCCTGTCTACGTGGACATCACCAGATGGAGTGCATAAAGATCAAATTGACCCTATTATTGCATCAAAGATCTGGTGAAGTGCTGATGGTAGAAAAGACCACAGTTTCCACAATACAACTTTGAGCATTACCACACCATTTTCAGGGAGACCATCAGGAATTACTTAGAAGTGCTGAATCTCATTGGTAGGGAATCTGAGAAACTGTGGATTGGACATAAAGAAGTCTTTAAGAATGAATGAATCGCAAAACACGATACAAAGATGAAGAAGTAGAAAACAAACTGGGTATCAGAATAAGCCATGGAAACTGCCTAAAGGGAAGGCATCAAATTTTCCTACTTCAAGCACATTATGCAAAGACCTAGCTTTTTGGAGAAGGGTCTAATGCTGGCAAAAGGTGAAAAGAAGAGGGCAACCAGCAGCAAGATGAATGAACTCAGTTATACATTCGTGGCCCTGGGCTTATACCATTAGAATACCTGAAAGACTAGCTTAGGTACAGATTGCTATGAAGAAAATCAACGTATGTGGTCTTAATGGCACATAATAATAATAATAATAATAATAATAATAATAATAATAATAATAATAATAAGAAGAAGAAGAAGAAGAAGAAGAAGAAGAAGAAGAAGAAGAAGAAGAAGAAGAATTAAAAAAATGCACTGTGCATTTGGATGGGAAAGTCAGTTGCCCAGACAATTACTGACTTACTGACCTCCTTTTACCTCATGTTGGTATCCTTGGTTGCCCTGCAAATCAACATTTGGTTGAGTTCTGTCATAGAAGGAATCATAAAACTATTCTTAAAAATAACAGTGCATAAATAACCCCATTCTAGAGGGAACTCAGATTTCCTCCTGGTTCTTTGGCTTTCTTACTCCCTTCTCCCTCTTGATGGAGCCAGTGTCACACTGCAGCTTCCCTAATGAAGAACCTGAAGGGCAGACTTTTAAGGTTGTCCCTCAGAGCAACAGCTGGTCTTTTGAACAAATAACAGAGAAAGCACATAGAACACAGCAAAGATGGCCACATAAAACTAAACTACACTTTCACATGATGCACCAGATACTTAGGCACAAACATTAATCCATTTCAAAGCCTTTATGTTTTTATAGTTTACCAATAGTTTATCCATTTATTTGTCACATTTTTCATATCACATATTTATGTTGAGATATATTCTCCTTTTCAGCCCTAACTATTCAACTTACTTTTCCTGCCTTTTAAACATTCAGGGATCTCATCACATTGGTGGGAAAATTCTGCAATCAGGTACTGCCACAAAAAAGCTTTGTTACATGTTTCCTCCAAACATGTTCCTCCAAGGACAATCAGTATGCATGTGTGCTGCAGTCTGAAGGAAAATTGTCAGGCTTCCCTATTTAATTTGCAGTTCCTTGAGTTCAACTTCATCAACATACCAAAATAGAAATAAGAATACATTTCGTATAACTAAATTTTAAAAGTTGGCCATCGTTTTATAGTATGATTTTATTATACTACACTATATTAGTTGATTAATTATCTCAGCTGCTGTTGTATTCATTTTTGGGGATATTTTTACTATTTTATTATTATTTACCTGTTTCAATTGTTTATAATTTTAGAATTGTAAGTCACCCAGACTTACATTTGGTTGAGCTGGGTGGCTGTAGAAATTGATTGAATGAACAATCAAATATTTATTTATTTAGCTTATGGCAAAAATGTTAAAAAGCACATCGCAATTACATTCTCCATGAGCAAATCTGAAACTATTTACTTTGCCATGGTTAGATGGCCTAGACATTGGTATTTGAGCATAGATCTTTTTTAACATTTATATTTTATTGTGTTTTGCTAATCTAGGTGAAATGTTAATATATATTGCTAGATATATGTATGCTTGTATGATATGCCATACACTAAATAAATATTATATAAATATATATAACTAAGTATATATAAATAAGCAAATAAAGATCATTCTGCAGATAAGGAAGCATAAAATTGTACGCCATTAAAAGCCGTCCTTTGTGAAGGCAGTAAACAAAAGATTAAGCAAACACTTTTATTATTTGTTATTCTTATGACAAAAGAAAACTAGCCATCCACAAACATGCCAACCACATTTTTAATAGTAAGAGCATTCACCTGCTCTGGTCTTGCGCAAATGGATGACTTAAAGCCCCACCTTTTCTCTTGTTCATATACAAAGGCAATGACAAGAACTTCGCAACCACAAAAGAAATGTGGCACGCCCATTTGGCCAAATTCTATCTATAATATTTTCTGGTTCACTCCCAGCCATGGACAGTTTTCTGGTTTTGCTTGAAAAGACCTACTTAGGTCCAGTGAAATATGTTATTTTATAAATAATAAGAATCCACTGGATACTTTTTTCACTTTGTTACAGGAAAAATTGTTAGATCTGCAAGTTTATACATGACAGGAAACAGCCTTGAAGATGCATTATACAATCCACAGCAATAGCAAATGAATCGCTTATCGAGAATTTTACCTGTACAATGATCACGCTATGACATCTTTACTAAATATTCAGCCTAATTTGCATTTGGGAAATAAGAGTAGGCACTAATTTTACAAGGTCATTCTCAGCTAGATAATATATGCCAAGTATTGTGAAATATAGCGTGAACACTATAATTCTATTCTTATCACACAAGCTGATTAACAGGAATTATCAAAACTAAAGAGTTAGCAGGGGGGACGTAAAGGGCATAGAGAATAGCCTTGAAAGACAAGAGCATTGTGACCAAAACCTAAAGCAACCAAATCACTTTGAACATACAATATAAATTTGTTAAGCATGCAAACAATCGCAATTTACACCGAGCTTCCAACAAAGCATTGGTAGCTTGCCGAAGAAAAGCAGAATTTCAACCTTTGCCCCTCACTAGTCTCAAAGACACACACACATAAAAAAGGAAAAGGCAGACACAATGTAAATTACAGCATGGCACTGGAATGTGTTAGATAAACCCAACTGGGTGACTTTATCGTTATCAACTCTTGCTAGGTCAGTATGCTAAGTGTACTATCTTTAAGGTATGGGTTTATTGAGTCAATTGTTCCCGTCTGGTTCCCCCCCTCTCCCATCACCACTCAGTCAATGAAGCTTGTTGTAAATGTTTTCTTAACAGAACACTTTAAGAAGTTCACATGTATGGGGAGGGGGCATCTTATAGGATTGGCAATTAATGCAGCTCACGTGTTATGGAGGAGGGGTATCTTATACCACTACAAAAGAAAAAGCTACTACCAAGGCAACAGTCAGATATTTGGGCTTGAATCCAAGTCAAGAAAATAACTTGAGAATGAATCTCAGAGCTACTTTACATATGCAGATAGGCAGATACATATAGATAATAGACAGATGATAGATGATAATTTTTAGATAGATAGATAGATAGACAGACAGACAGACAGAGAGGGAGAGAGAGAGAGAGACAGAGACAGAGAGAGAGAGAGAGAGAGAGACAGAGATATGATAGATAGAAGAGAGGAAGAAAAGGAGGGAGGGAGGGAGGGAGGGAGAGAGAGAATAGCTGTTACAATAAAAGCTGTCCTGACTTTTATGTGTTGGTTTCCTCACCTGATCTACTGCCAGGCCCAAAAACCAAGAATGATTGGTTTTCTTCCAATAAAGAGGGTTACTTTACCATGACATTCATTAGTTTCATTTAATTTAATACCTTTCTTTGAATATGCTTTGCCTATTGTTTTTCTGAATTATTCAATAATAAAGGAGTAGTTCAAGGGGAAAAGAGAAATTCAACTGCTCCCTCCACCATGCAAAAAAAATAATTCCTAACCTGGGATAAAATTAAAAACCAAAGCCTACATAAGTGAAGGCTTTCCCGATGTATTTTATTTTATCCGGTTTGCATGCATTAATGCTCTTGAACTCTTCCTGACCTCAAGATGAAGGGGTTAACCTCAAGGGAACTAAAAAGCTAGAGGACCACACTCTGCTAATTACATTTTTTCTGGTAACGTAATACAATACGGAAAATAAAACAACCCTCCCACCACTAAGAATATTCAGCAGAAAGTGCACCTGTTGGAGAGTTGCTTTCCTGCTAAACTTAGCAGAAAGGCTTGAATCAAACAATCATGGGTTCATTACATAGCAAAAAGTGAAATAGCCAGGTTAGACATACCTTTCCTGCATTAACAAGAGTTGCAATCTCATCCAAATAAGGACCATTTGATGCAAAAAATGACCATCGGTAATGGATCCCATTATAAAGATGCTGTGAAGGAAAGAAAGAAAATTAAGCACCAAAAAGTAAGCAAAGGTGCTTAACCTTCCACAAACATTTTCGTGAGCTTGTCACTTACATAAGCAAAGGGGGGGGAGGGGAAGCAAAAATACTTATTTTTTCCTAACTGACCTTCAAAACCTTTGCACCAATAGTGATGCCAGTCCTTAGCATGCCATCAGCTACGCCGAGTCTGTCCATGTTCACTAAAAAGGGTGTCACCAAAGACACATAACTGGCCCCTGACCACTTCTTGAGAAGATTAGGAGCCCAGTTTTCAGTAGATCCACCAACATTATCTAGGATGAAATCAAACCTAAAAAGAAAAACACATGCACCAATTAATTTTCAAAAAGTGAGTGTCTCAACATGTCATGTACTTCCCCCCAATAGGAAACAATAGCACAAACCATCCTAGAAATAAATGTAATTCCTATAAAATATTTAAAAGAAGTCAGGAAGTAATTGTTTTTGAGCAGGGATGGGCAACAAAGGTGGCTTTATGAACTGTGGACTTCAGCCCTCAGAATTCTTGAGCCTGGCTTAGGAATTCTGGGAGTTGAAATCCACAGGTCGTAAAGTTGTCATGGTTGCCACTCCTGTCTTAGAGATAGGAGCTGTCTGAAAATAACTTTCTGGTTTGTGGAAAATAGCCATGTTGATTTGCAAGGTATCAGAAAGTAAACATCTTCAAAGAAAAAACAAGAAAGTCCAGTTGCCTCCTGAAAAAGCACCTTTGGGACAACCATGACCAAGATGACTGAGAATCTCTACAGACCTTTAGCTTTACAATTTGGGATGAACACCCTTTGAATGGTGTGGGAATAGGAATGGATTTCCAGTGAGAGGAAAAATTGCAGACTATAAGAATCAGGAGCACTACTCAGGTGACCCTGAGGACACAGATAAACCTCCAAGTGCTTCAATGACCCTCTAAAAGGGTGCAAGTGACCAGCTGTCTGCAAGGAATACAAATCCTTCCACTCTCCACTGTCCTGTCAAAGATGAAGAAGCTTTTTGGATGAGAAGTGAAATGTCTTCAAAGAAAGAATAAAAAGTTGTCATGGTTGCCCACTCCTGTCTTAGAGATAGGGGCTGTCTGAAAATAACTTTCTAGTTTGTGGAAAATAGCCATATTGATTTGCAAGGTACCAGAAAGTAAACATCTTCAAAGAAAGAACAGGAAAGTCCAGTTGCCTCCTGAAAAAGCACCTTTGGGACAACCATGACCTGGATGACAGAATCTCTACAGACTTTCAGAAAGTAAACAACCAACTTGCCAGTTGGAAACTTTTTGCCAAACACACAATTTAAGTACATACATGGGTAATTTTTTGAGCTGCTCTTCCACATTTCCCGATTTATAATCAATTACATCATCTGCTCCAAGACGTTTTACCAATTCGCTGGCATCCTGAGAACAAACTGCAGTGACGTGACCACTCCAAGCTTTCATTAACTAAGAGAGAAGGCAAAAAAGGAAATCTACAACCTCATGCACAACAATTATTCCACTCACTATGAATGCTACACAACTTCCCTGATTCTAAGTCAAGTTTATATCAAGGGCTGTTTTGTTTTGGAAATGCTGTAGGGATATTTGGCAGCGTCGCACTTTCCAGTTTTTCATCCTTAACATTTCACCCACCACACATCAGAATGGCAGAATAGGGAAGACAATAGATGAGCCTTACAATGCAACAGCATTGCTATGTCTTGAACTCTGTTTTTTCTGCTCCGATAGATGATCACAATTTTATATATATATATATATATATATATATATATATATATA
>WNWU01000030.1:4464010-4499834 GCA_012654045.1 Ptyas mucosa | reverse complement strand
TATTTGTAGTTTCTGACAAAAAAAGGCTCGTTGCAGAAGTGGATTAGTTTAACCCAAAATTATAGTAGTAAGTCAGGCCAGTCATTAAATGGGTCATAAGCAGTGGTGGTATTCAGCTGGTTCTATCCATTTTGGGTGAACCGGTAGCGGCAGCTGTGGGAGGCTCCGCCCACCCACCCGGACGTCATCACGTCCCATTTTTGACGCTCTGCGCATGCACAGAAGGCTCTGCGCACGCTCACATTTGTGAACCGGTAGCAAAGGTAAGTGAATACCACCCCTGGTCATAAGGTGGCCACTTTTGCAGCTGTCATAAAGCAAACACTGAAGTCAATAAGGGAACGCTAGTTGTTAAACTAATCCACTTCTGCAATGAGTCTTTTTTTTTTGGTTAAAAGCTAAAAATAAATGCTGATTTCCAAGAAAAAAGATCATAAATTGTGGTCATATAGCCACAAAGCACTGCAAATGGCCATAAATGCAGGGCAATTAGTACCCAAAATGTGATTTGTGGAGGGGGGGCAGCCCTCAGAACTTTGAATCCTGGTCATAAGTAGCCCTGAGAAGTCTGTCATAACTTCAAATAGTCACTAGACAATGGTCATAAGTTAAGGACTACCTACAAATGATGCTAGAAATCTTAACTCTCAGAGAAAGTCTTATTGTGCATTGCTTTTAATTATATTTCATTTTACACTAATAATTGTCTCGTTCTACAGCATTTTCCCACAATGCAATAAGCAGGGATTCCTGGAACACTTAACCTGAATTAACACAGTTCCAAGTTCACATAATGCACTGTCAAAGTTTTTCTTTGAATCTCTATAAGCTATAATGCAATTGGTAATATTTGATTACAGAGCATAAATACTCTAAGTCAGGGGTCTCCAACCTTGGCAACTCCACAAGTCTTAAAATTGCCTAAGTTGGAGACCCTTGCTCTAAGTGACAGTATTCATTGTAGCCACTATTATAAATATGAAAATAAAATAATGAATTATATTTATACAATTGCAAAAGGCTCTATTCTAGGATTCTTTGAAGATACAAGCAAAACTTCTGCCAGAATGATCAGATTTAATATACTCACTTGTATAGCAAAGGTACCCACTCCACCTGATGCACCTATGATCAATATTCTATGAAGCAAAAACAAGTACAAATAATGAAAATATTAAGTTCTGTGTAGTTTTATATCTAGTGATCAAAAGGAGTAAACTGATAAAAGTGCCTATTGTGCAAGCTGCATTTAAGGAATTCAATTTATATAGTGCAGCGATAAGAAACTATAAATGAAGAGGAACCAATATTTCAGGTAACCTTACATTTAAGCACAGGGCAGTAATATTTAAATGCATTGTATAATACAGTAACATATCAACATAGTCGAAATATTATGAGAATAAAATACGAAAAATGGTTAATATTGGCAGGAAGGATAAAATTAAGCAATGTTGAGAAAATTATACAGATGAAGAATGACTTTTTGAACTTATCTGTGACATATTCCTGTGTCTGATATAGATATTTAAGTTAGCTATGTTCAGAGAAACCAGAAGCATCGCGGCGAGACTGGCTGGAAATCAGCAGGCTCCAATGAGCCCAGCGAAAATCCAGCCAGACAAACCACTGTCGGGGGGCTCTTCAGACCGGAACCATCTTGTAGGGACAGTGAAGAAGGAGATGCACCTCAGATGACCAAGAGGAACAGGCAAGTTCCTCGGAAGGACATAGGCAGCTCTTTGATCCGGCGGCGAGGGCCATTTAAGATGACCGCTTTGAAGCTGGGGCAATCGGAATAAGATTTTGTGCAGGAGTGGCATTTGGACGGAGTACTGATACCGGGTAAGTGATTGGCCAACTCACAGGTAAAAAAGGAATTTTTTTCAAAAAACCCCCCAAAACTTTAAAAGGTCCCAGCGACGAAACGAGCAACTAATTGGCACTTGGTAATTATAGTGGAGGGAGAAGAACGAAGTTAAAGTACTAAAGCCTAGAAAAGAAAACTTTATATCTGGATCTAAAATTGGATTTGGAGAATTAAAACTAATAAAAAGAAAGGAAACCCGAGAGAAAATTTGAAATAATTTTGACAGCTTTTGAAGTTTGAAGGAAGAACAAAGAGGAGGTCAAAATATTAAAACCCAAGAAAGGAAATTTTACAACTGAATTTAAAACTGAATTTGGAGATATTAAAAACAATAAAAGGAAAAGCAATTTCAGATAAAGTATTTTCTATGTAGATTTAAAATACTTTTGTAAATTGGATACTTTGTTGTTTTGAGAATTGTGGATTAGAGAGAGACATCTGCTGGTGGAAAGAAAGCACTACAACGATTG
Source organism: Ptyas mucosa (assembly GCA_012654045.1). Classification (NCBI taxonomy): domain Eukaryota; kingdom Metazoa; phylum Chordata; class Lepidosauria; order Squamata; family Colubridae; genus Ptyas; species Ptyas mucosa. Next base: position 4,497,494 of record WNWU01000030.1, on the reverse strand, counting down.
GCCTTATAATTTAAGGAAATAATTACAGTGACCTTGAGCATGATAAGAGCTGAGAGAAATTTTAAGGAAATTTTAATAGTTTTGTCTTAAGCTGCTTGGTCTCGATTTCTAAAGGGGGTGGACAATAATAAAGCGTCAAATTGGAGTGGATTAGACAAACATTTGTACTAGATATTAGCTGGAAAGAAAAAAGAGACTATATGGACCTAAATCTTAATTAACATAAATTGAAAGAACAATAATTTTCTAAACTGACAATATGGCGTCTTGGTTGTGTGAGGAATTAATTGAGATGCTTAAAAATGTACGTGAATCAATAAAGGGCAATAAAAAGTCAGAAATTTTGTTAGAGCACATAAAACAGGACAAAGAGAACATAAATGAGAAACAAGAAAACAATGTTGAAGAAAGAATTGAAGGCAAAAAGTTAGATGATTACACTGGGATTTACAGTGGCAAAAAAAGAATGGATAAGGGGGAATATTTTCCCCCCAAAAAAGCAATCTAAGGGAAGGGGAAGGAAATGGGAAAAGATTAAGTAACAGTGGGGGATGAATTAAGCGAGTGATGGACTCAAAAGCCAGAGAAAGGATTCAGGAGAAAAGTCATAATAAATATAAAAAAAAAAAGAAGAAGAAAATAAGAAAATGGGATGAAAGGAGAAAATTATTTAAAAATGGAACTCTGGAGAGACCAAGAGAAAAGGGTTAAAAGGAGAAGAATAGTGGAAAGGAGGAAGGGAAATAAGGTATATTAGTAGATCTAAGGGAACTGTATTTATATTAGTAATTGTGAATGCAAAAAGTAAAAATGTATACTGTGTATTGTAAAATGGAACAGGAGATGAAATATGAAGTGGTAATTAGGTTTAATTATGAAAATAATTGAAATTAAGATACAAAATGGAAATGTAAAACAAAAAAGTGTGATGGGGATTTTGAAATAATATGTTGTAAATGATGAAACAAAATAATTAATTGATGTGATAATAGAAATTAGGAATTAAGGACAGATAGTGATATTGCTTATTATGTATTAAGAAGAGGTAAAATATGATGTGGAAGATTAATTAAGTTAAAGGGTTTCAATGTAAAAATTGAATAAATTGAAGTTTATTGTTTATAATCAAAAAATGTGATGGGATTATTAGAAATATACTTTATAAATGGAGAAATAAAATAAATAATTGAAGTAATGCTAAGAAATCAGGATTTAAAGGGTGGATGGTGATACTGTTCATATATTATGTACAAGCAGAGATTAAGATAAGATTAAAAAATAGAGAAAAAGAATATCATGGCAGAAAATGAAATATGTAAATTGTATTTGGAAAAAACAAAAAAGAAGATTGGAATAGGTTATAAAAATCAATATATAATTATGTTATAAATTGTAAAAGATGTGACTCGGTCAATACTCTGTTCATAAAATATGTATGTAAAAGAAAAATTTAATAAAACTTTCTAAAAAAAAAGTTAGCTATAAGAAGTATTATTTTACAAAAGCTGAAAGCCATGGAAGCTATTACTCTTTAAGAAATGCTAAAATTGAATCTGGAAGGAAATACTCATACTCACAGATATCCAAAAGAAAAGTTAGGGACTTACTTTGGACAAGAAAGCCCATGACTAACTTCTTGTAGATCATCTGGCTGTTTACCTTTTGTCGGGACAATTATCTGCACTGAGTCCCCCAGCATTGGACACAGCAAACCATGTTGTTAGGCCAACATAAGGCAAGGACGCAGCTTCAGTGTGAGTGAGACACTTTGGTTTCCTTGATACCTGCATAAAAATAAGTGCATGGAGACATTATCCTGGGTTCTCTCAAATAGAACATTTTTCTTAAATGCAGATCTACATGTACCAAAAAAACAAAAACCCAGAAGCAAATGTACATACACTTGTCAAATTCATACATATAATCTCTTATGTGTTCATTTTGAAGCAGTTGGAAAATGTTGTATTTGGAAAGACACCTCGGGATAACCAATTCTACAAAATGAACAGCCATCCTTTAGGTAGCACAGGTAGTCCTTGACTTACGACCTCAATGGAGCTCAAAGTACCTGTTGCTAAGTGAGACATTTGTTAAGTGAATTTTGCCCCCCTTTTCAACCTTTCTTGACACAATTGTTAAGTGAATTACTGCAATTTTAAGTTAATAACCAGTTGTTAAGTGACTCCAGTTTTCCCGTTGACTTTGCTTGTCAGGAGGTCACAAAAGGTGATCATATGACCCCGGGACACTGCAACCATCAAAAATACATGCCAGTTGCCAAGCATCTGAATTTTGATCATGTGACTAGGGGTGGGTTCTAATTTTTTTTACTACCGGTTCTGTGGGCGTGGCTTATTTTATGGGTGTAGTTTGATGGTCATGTGACAATTCTTTAGGATTTAGAAGAGGTACTGGTCTACCAGGCTTTTAACTGCTTGCAGAGCCATACTGGTCTACCCATTTGTTTTTGGAGCGCACCAGTCTACCCATTTGTTTTTGGAGCGTTCCGGTCTACCTATTTGCTTTTGGAGCACACCAGTTTACCCATTTGTTTTTGGAGCGTTCTGGTCCACCCATTTGTTTTTAGAGCGTTCCGGTCTACCTATTTGTTTTTGAAGTGCTTCAAAAACAAATAGGTAGACCAGAACGCTCCAAAAACATGGCTGTTCATTTTGTAGAATTGATTATCCCGAGGTGTCTTTCCAAATACAAGTATTTGTTGTGGCCAAAGCTGGCCAAATAAGACACTGTGCTTTTGCAGCAGCCAGTCAGATTCTTCCTTTTCACTCTCTTTTCCAAAGCCAAATAGAAAAGAGGGAAATGTTTATAATAATATGATCGGAATTGAGATTCTATGTTATTTTAATATTTTAACGTCAAAGGGTTTTTAGCCACCATTTGAAGGGTAACTATAGAAATAACCACACTTTAAGCGTGGTGATTTTAATGAGGTATTGCAGGCAAACTCTGTCCATAGTCTGGAGTTCGATCCTGATTGATTCAGCCTTCCATCCTTCTGATGTCAGTAAAATGAGGACTCAGATTGTTGGGGGCAATGTAAGTACATCCCACATATAGAGGAATGTAAAGCACTGAGTAAAGCACTCAGAAGCATTATATAAGTCCAAGTGCTATTGCCGTTTTTAAAAATTACAACTTTTTTTTTTGCATTTGTGCGTATGTTTACTTCATTTGAAAATAAAATTTTGTTGGCTTACCTCATTTCCACTTGCTAGAACAAACTCTGACAAGGTACCTTGTTTCCAAGGTGGAATAGCTGCCCATACCTGAAAAATAAAGAATCTGAATTTTGTTTTTACAAAATAACCCAATTTTTGGAACTGCAGAAGATGGTGTATCTAAAGCAAGCAGATATTTAAAATTCATATTCCTACATGGTAGTGTATTACACGCAGAATGTCCAACTCATTCCATTCTGGAAAACCTTTAAGCAAGTTTTTTATTCCCATAAAATAACAGTAAGAGAGAAAAATATTCCCACTTACAATCTTAAAAGAAACATCTCTCTTGAAGTCATTGGTTTCTACACTAATGATTTGTAAATGCACTCAAAATACGAAGGATTTTTTTGTTTTTGTTTTACTAGCCAGAACTGAGGAATTTTCTTGTGTGAGAAAATTCTGAAAGTGCTGATATACTGCCAGCTGAATGTAAAGAAGCAGCATGATGTAGCAGCTAAAAAGTAAAAATGCAAACTTCAGATGCATTAACAGAATGATAGAATCCAGAGTCCTGTACAGGAGGTAATAGTCTCACTGTATCCTTCATTTGCTGAATCATACATGGAAAGTTAAGTCCAATTCTGGGCCCCATGTTTAACAAGGATTTTTAACAGGTTTTAACAAGTTCAGAACAAAGTTTTCGGGATAAAAAAGGGTCTGGAAACCAAACCTTAAAAAGAACAATTAAAAGAACTTAGCATTCTTAGCTTTCTAAAAGAGTAGACACAAGGAAAATATTACAGGTAGTCCTCAACGTTTGACAATTTGAGCCCAAAATTTTTGTTGATAAGTAGAACAGTTGTTAAAGTGAATTTTGCCCCATTTTGTGACTTTTCTTCCCACAGTTATTAAGTGAATCACTGCAGTTGTTAAGTTAGCAACACAGTTGTGAAGTGAATCTGGCTTCCCCACAACCCCCTTGTCAGAAGGTTGTGAAAGGTGATCACATTATCCCAGCACCCTGCAACTATCATAAATACATGCCAGTTGCCAAGCGCCTGAATTTTGATCACATGACCCTGGGGATGCTGCAACAGTCATGGACTCTCACCCTGGTCAGCACTTCTTTACCGTCCTACTATCGGGAAGGAGATATAGAAGCATAGCCAGCCGCACAAACGAGCTGAAGAACAGTTTTTATCCGTGGGCTATCGGACTCCTGAATGCAAAATAACATCATAACTACGTAGTACGATGGACTTGCAGGGCCGACGCAACGCGTGACATGTTCACACTGGTGCAATAAGACTGGGTGTTTGCTAATGTGATTTATTGGGTTAGGGATTTTTTGTCTTCACTTTGAGTTGTTTTGTGTTGGGGGGTGCACTGAGGGAGCGCAACCAATCTCATTGTACATATGTTGTGCCCTGACAGTAAAGGTTTGAATTTGGAAAAACAGTCATACGTCACTTTTTTCAGTGTGTTTTTTTTAAACTTTGAACAGTCACTAAGCAAACGGTGGGTAAGTCAAGAAGTACATGTATAGCAGGCTATGGCTATTACATACAGGTGGGATCAGATCTGATTTTTGTCAAAATCATGGGCAAAACAAGGAACAATGGGCTGAAATTAAAGAGGTTCAGGTTGAGTATTAAGAAGAACATCATGACAATGAGAGGAGTGAAGAAGTGAAACAATCTGCCTATTAGAGTGGTTGATTCCCCTCACTGGAGGTTTTCAAATGGGAGCTAGATAATCTGCCATGGTGATTTGAAGATTTCTGTATAAAACAGGAAGAAGGATTAGGATCCTTTCCACTCATACCCTTCCATGAATCTCACCAGCTCAAGATTGACTCAGCCTTCTATTCTTCCTCAGTCAGTAAAATGAGGAGCTAGATTGTTGGGGGCAATATGCTAATTTGCTGACTCTGTAAACCGCTTAGAGAAGGCTGTAAAAGCACTGTGAAGCGGTATATAAGTCTAAGTGCTATTGCTATTCCATTGCAATTTTCCATTACCTCATCTCCAGGTTTGAAGTAGCAAACACTCGGTCCACATTCCATGATAACCCCAGAAACATCTCGACCCAAAATTAGAGGAAATTCGTTGCCTTTTTCTGAAATGTGCAGTGGATCTCGTTTCACTCTTAGAGCACGAGCTCCATAGCCATCTATTAAAAGAAATGGAAAAACAGGAATCAATTTGTTGAGCCTTTATTTAGATTTATACACTTTTTTTGTCACTATTTGCTTGCATTGTTCCCTTACTTTATTCATTCCAAACTGAGGGTTTCCATTTTACAGACTGAAAACTGAGACTGAGATAGGCATCACCTTAGAGCAGTGTTGGTGAACCTTTTCGGCACCAAGTGCTGAAACAGAAACATGCATGTGCACAGGGGAGGGGGGGAGCACCAGAAACCAAAAGAGGAGCTCCCCGGCATGCACATACGGGAGTGCCAGAAACCAGAACATCAATTCCCCAGAGCGTATATGTGCACCAGGAAGCTGAGCTTCTGGTTTCTGGCATGCATTCTGGCATGCATGCACATGCAAAGACCACCTAGCATTGTGATGATGAACGTATGGCATGCGTGCCACAGTGGCACACATCGCCATATCAGTGGGCACGTGAGCTCAGCTCCAGGGTGCATGCGTGCGCCGGCCAGCTGATTTTTGGGCCTTATGGGCCCACCGGAAGTAGGGAAACAGGCTGTTTCCTGCCTCCAGAGTGCCTCCGGGGGGTGGGGAAGGCCGTTTTCGCCCTCCCCAAGCTCTTAGAAAGAGTCTGGAGCCTGAGGAGAGAGAAAAACGGGCCTACCAGGCCCACTGGGCCATCGCGTGCCAGGGCGCATAAAATTATGGGTGTGGGCATGCATGCGATCCCTCTCCCCCCGCTTCTGGCATGCAATGGCAAAAAGGTTAGCCATCACTGACCTAGCACATGCATGCCAGAAACTGGAAGCCCAGCTTCCCAGCACACGCATACGTGCCAGGGAACCGCTCTTCTGGTTTCCAGTGCTCCCGCACATGCGAAAACCAGCTGGCGGCCGCGCAGGTGCGCACCGGAATGTGGAAAAGCAATGGGTAGTGGTTGGCATGCCCAGAGGGATGGCTCTGTGTGCCACTTCCGACACGCGTGCCATAGGTTCGCCATCACTGGCTTAGAGTCTCAGCCACAGTATAAATAGATATATTCCAGTATCCAGTTTGGCTTTTTTAAACAAGAAAATGTGTATTTATTTATTTCTTTAAAATTGCAGTCCCACCAGCATGTCCCAAAGAGTTGCCAGAGTAGCCCAGAGCAACGTAAAAGTCAGATTTGTCTGAATTCAGTTTAGTATATATTGAAGTTTTAAACTGGGTATATGTAAACAAGAATCTGGTTAATATAACAATAAAACTGTTATGTTCGCTGGTGCTTCATACTGCACATTTTCCACTTTTAAATTTACTCTTAAATATCATAAGCCAATGTGAAAACAGAAGGGGAATCTTCCCAACAAGGCTCAGCATGTCCTAATAGGATGATCTGACTGCAAGAGAAAATGAGGTCACACTTCCTTGTAAGTGGTAAAATGAAACAGGACAAAAAGGAATAGGCAAAGTCAAAGACCAGATGTCAATGGAGATAATTCTATGCTCATTTAGACTGGATTAAAACAAAATTAAGTTAATGAAAATGTTTAAGCGGACCCCGTTAAGATTACAGTGCAAGAATCTAAGCCTATTTTATTAACTGTCACTTGCATTCCATGAAATTTAACAAGTTTCCAACAATATTCACTCTGTAGATAACATTAGTCCACTGGTTTCAACAGATTTAAGAGACTTAACTCTAAAGAAGCTCAAGGCGCAATCTGAAAATCGCTAAGGCAGAACTATTGTATCTTGGCTGCAAAAATTTAGCAGCTAGTAGAAAGAAGGCTGCAAAGAAATATAGACATTTTGAATTTTTTACAATTCCAATCTGGTAGTTCTTATTTAAGGTGACCAGAGAATTCTGCATTTATCAGCTTTTCTATCACTTTTTTCCTACTAGATGAATTCATAAGATACTAATAGTAAAATAGAAACACCTGGCACAAAACTGGTTATTAGAGCAGTTACATGCCCACTGCAATGTTCCACGTGCCTATCTTAGAGTTTGTTTGTTTTTAAAAAGATAATTAACATCATACTCCATCAATACTGAAATAAAAGTACAGAAATCATCCATAAAATTTATCTTTTTGAGTTCAGAGTACTTTTAGTTCACTGATGTTCATATATATATATATATCACTCTCTCTCTCTCTCTCTCTCTCTCTCTCCCATCTATATCTATAAAATGCAATGCACAGAATCTATCTGTCTGTCTATCTATCTATCTACCATCTATATCTATAAAATGCAATGCATAGTATCTACTTACTTCGCATGTTAACATCTATGGGATTTAAACTTGCAGCATGAACTTTAATAACAACTTCATTAGGGAGGCGAATTGCAGGAAATATCATATTACTTGTGCGTCGGAGTACATCGTTTTTCCCATAGCGATCAATCACCCAAGAAGGCATTGTTGAGCATCTTTGACAGGAAACATGGAACTTTCTACTCAGTGGCTGTAGACTCAAACTCTTCCTCAATCCAGCAGTGCTAAAACAGCCCAACAATTTAGAACATACTTTCCTGCTAAGTGTGTGTCCCCTTAGCAACATGATTGCAAAAGTCAAACAGAAATATTAAGCCTCTTTTGGTCTTGCTTTGAAAAATGCTCCTAATAAATTAGAAAAGTGTTAGTCCTTATCTTAACATTATCATTTTGTTCCTTTACAATTTTTGCAAAATATGTCCCCCTTACTGTTTCTCTTTTCTCACAAGACAAAAAAAAACCGTGGAGAAGAAAATAGAAACAACTTTCATTGAATCTCCAGGTTGATGAGCAAAAAGAATGCTAACATTCACAGGAAGTAAAAATATTTTTTTTTCCTTTCCAGTTCCAGAATGCAACACCAATGCACCAAATCCTCAAGGCAATTGAAACTAATCTCTTCCACCAGCATAAAAACGGCTGCAAATATTACAATACTTCTCTACACCCTTCCACAACGTTCTTCCTATGACTTTTCAAGTCGCGCAAAGATCTACCCGTCTTAATCCCAAATCTCCTGCAGGACCAGCGCTTGATACCCCCGGTCACCCAACTCCTATGCAAGTACACAGGCACAGATTGACAGGCTCCGTCTGGACCAATAAAAACCCAGCATGCTTTGATGCTGCGAGCGCTGACCCAATCAGCGATCTCAATGTTACAAATGCTTACCAACATGGATGCCCCCATAGGTGCCTTCTTGCAGTATCAATAGCAGAAGTTCGTACAGCGAGGAAGGTCTGCGGGTCCCTCGGAATCTTCCATCCCGGGATGCCCGGAAAAATGCTGCGCTCCTCGCTCCGAGAGGTGCGTCGTCGTTGTTGTTTTTGGCTGCTCCGGGAGTTATTTCTGTCGCTAGATCGGGGTTCTCCTTCTGCATTTGGGGGAGACGCTTGATGTTCCAAGTATACTTGGCATGCAAAGGATAGAAATCCAGATAATTCAGGACTTTCAGTATTGCGTGGTGGTAGTGCATTTCTAGGATTATTATTTTTGTAGGTTGTTGTTGTAGTAAGGGTAAAATAACGGATGTGGGTGGTAGAAATCCAGATGACCAGTAGATGACAGCAAAGGGATATGGAAAGTTCAGATAGTAGTTCGTTCGGACTTTTGCAGGGCAGCCTGCAATCTTGGCAGTGTAAAAAGAAACCATACATGGTATACACACACAGACAGAGACAGAGAGACTCAAATAGTTACTTATGCTCAACATGATACAAATACAAATTTCTCACTAAATCCATACAAAATAAACCGTCTATTTATATTTACATAAGAATATAACTGAGTTTAAATGAACTCCAGAGGATGGTAGAGGACAGGAATGCCTGGAGGAACGTTGTCCATGGGGTTGCAATGGGTCGGACACGACTTCACAACTAACAACCACAACAAGAATATAACCCCGTACAGTTTATATAAGAGTAACCCCCAGTGAACATATTGACACCCTTCACCCACAGGATTATGCTATTTGTTTAGCATACGGCATATTATACATGGACTAACGATATAAATTTACATTGCATTTGTAGGTATATTATGCTTTTTTCAATGTGATGATAATATAATAGTCGTGTTTCCAAACAGGCAACTACATATGTACAAAACTGAGAGGCTGCAAGGGATTCTGTACCGTATTTGGCTACCTGATACTACCACGTCATGATTATGATATGATTTATTGAGAAGATGTATTTAGTATTTGTAATTAAAAATGGAGCATAGTCTAAGATAGCAGTGGGGACTTGATTCCCCAAAAGCAGGACAAAATCTAAAAAATCTAATCTAGAACAATCCAAGTGGTATTTGAATACCTAACAGAGTAAGGAGAGTCTTATTTTGCAGAATATATCAAAAATTCATTCATTTTTACATAAATAAGCATAAGGATTCTACCATTGCATTAATATTCTGGAATGCATTTATTTGTGGATCTCTTATTCCTATTGCCTTGGCAAATACACACACACATGTATATACATATATACAGTATACACACACACACACATACACACATACATACACACAGAACTTGTAATTTAAGGTTGAAACTGTAAGAGTATGTGAGAATGACCTTGAGGGACTAAGGGAAAAGATGCTGCCTAAAAAATTATCATACAAGAGGACGAGATCTTAGTTATGTAAATGGTCAGAGAAAGAAACTTAGGAAAGACCTGCTTAATGGATCAGGCAATTGATAATGTTCAGCAGGAGATTTGTGCTTTCAAATTTGCAAGTTTTTGTTAATGTGGTACTAAAATAAATGAAGTAGAATTAGCTCATCTGGTTGTGTTTCTTTTCTGGTTTACCTGGAGGGAACTGGTAGAAATTAATTCATCAGAAAATATTTTGTATCTCTAGAACTCCCAATGAATACTTAAAAAGGGTTGAAGAACCACATTTTTCGGTTTGCATTGTAAGAAATTTCATAGTTCTTTTAACTCCTGTGATTTCTTATGATTTGTCTTGGTTTCAGATATAGCGCATGTTAATACTACCATAGAAAGAAATGTTGTGGTTAAAGATGTAAATATGATGTTAAACTTTATTTCTAACATATATTTTGTGAAGAATTTTGGTTCTAACTGACCTTGGGGCTCAGTGAAAAAGAATAATCTTACATAAATAGAAATTTATCCTCCTGGTACTATGGATTTGATTCACGATACATATTCGTTACCTAGAATTGAACTAATTCTCTACTAAATGGATATTATATGGGTGTTTCTCTGTTTTCTTTAACTTTTTCCTTTCCCTTTTGCATTATTTAATGTATTTTAATCATCACAAGTTATATAGGCTTTTTTCACTGTATAACTATAGTACATTTCTGTTCAAATTATTATAGTTCTTTTTTTCATTGTCATTTCAGATTTCTGCAGCACTGAAGAAAGGTCATGTCAGTTCAACCGAACTTTGTCAGAAATGTCTCTCATTAATAAAAACTACCAAATTTCTTAATGCTTACATAACAGTAATAGAAGACACAGCATTAAAACAAGCTCAGGCATCAGAGGAGAGATACAGACAAGGTAAGATACTACTACCAAACAGTTGCTCTCTCCTAAAATTGTTAGCCTCTGAGCCTAATATTTTTTCCTCAAGAGAAATAATTAATAAGAAATATACCACTACTAAATTATTTTATTTATGCAACAGAAAAATCTCACTTCTGTTTGTTTAAAGTAACTGTCTATGGAGGTTCTCTGTTTAAAGTAATATTATTTTTCTCTGGGTTTTTCAGAGGTTGTAAATGGCCCACATATATTTGCTGGTTTAGATGTTGTCATGCTTCACAGGAAGAACTTAATATATGAGAGCAGGTAGTTTTTAGATTAGATGTTGTGTTTTCATTGATATTCCTATCTGAGAGAGAATGTATTGTTGAACCTATGTATCAATATGGAATTCCAAAATAATGTACACTTACTTCCCTTTACCTAGAGTTACCTAGAGTTGTAGACTTAGTTCGCACAAAAAGCCATAATATGTCTTGTTTGTGTTTAGCATGACATACAAACCCAAGAATATGGCTTATTGTGTTGTATGAATCAAGCCATTATGGCTTAGTCAACATTTTGTGCATACAGGTAATCCCTGAGTTACAACCAATCACTCTGACCATTCAAAGTTGTAGTGGATTTTTCCAAGGCTACTTACAACCCAGTTTCAAAGTTCCACTGGCAGCAAACACACATACCATGCCATCATGTGATCATATTTTAGACACTTGGCAACTGATCCCATTTACAGCTGTTTGCAGCATCCTGCAGTCACATGATCACAATTTATTACTTTTTTGGCTGTAAGCCAGTGTTAACTTATCGTTTCAGACATCCATAGGGTGCAGTGGGTTTGCTTAACAACCACTGTGTTCTTCTAATGACAGCTGCAAAAAAAGGGTTGTAAAGTCAGACACATTCATGGGGTGATCTGCTTAATGATCGCCATGACTTATAACCATAATTCTGGGCTTAGTTACAGTTGTAAATTGAGGTCTACCTATATTGTATTGTGGAGTCATATTGTAATTTTAAAATTCTTATTTACTATTACTAGCAAAACACTCACAAATAACTGACAAAACACTGATTTAATTTATCCTTATATTCTTCATACTGAAGGTCAGCCATTGGGTGATTTAGATGGTATTCCTGTTGCTGTGAAAGACAACTTCAGCACTGCTGGCATTGAAACAACATGTGCATCCAAGATGTTAAAAGGTAAAGTAGATTTTTTTTAAAAATCCATACTTTAGAGCTCTGATTCTTAGTGTCTTAATTGTCTCACATTAATCTAGGGGCTTTAATTGTGAAGCCTTTGATCATTTTGATAGCAGTGCCAGAGTTTTGTCATAAGTTCATCAAATTCAAAATAATATTTCCCTACAAATTTTTGAATGAAAAAGTAATAGAAAAAGGTATGGAGAAAATCCAATATAGCTAATAAGAAAATGCAGTTGTTATTTGGCCATAAAATGCAGCCCCTGTGATTTTGAGACATTCCAGATTAATTTTTTAGTCTTCAACTGATCTGTGTGGGCAGTAAGTGAGCAGGAAATTGAGTTCTGCCATTAATAGCAGGAAACCAAGCAATTAGTTCCCAGTATCAGCTAATTGAAATTGCTGATTTCCTGATGCTATGGGCAAGACAACAACAGGATTAAAAAAAAAGATTTTTTTAATGTAGAAAGATGAGACCATAGATAACTGCCTGCCATTGAGGCAGATTATGGGTTCATCTAACCAAGATTTAACCATGTTCAGTGGCAGCATTTCTCTGTGCTTCAGAAACAATTTTTTTCTATCCCTGTCTCGAATAACAGATTGAAATTGAAGTTTTCAAACCACATGCTGTAAGACTGAGCCATTTTTTTTTTTGTGGAGTCTGCTTGGAATGATGTCTGTGTTATTGATATCTGCATTATTTGTTTAATGAATTTGTTGCCAATCTCGCCACAAGGTCACACTTTTTATATTATACTTTTTGTTCCAGACAATTTTTTGATGCACGTAGTTATGTCATTGTAACGACATAACTTGTAAATTTCAGTTGAAATCTGGTGTTATTTTTCTGCCTATGGAATAGCTTCACCATCAGAACTGGATCCTTTTTTGCAGTCTTACTCCATCTGTATTTTGCAGGAAGAGGAGAGAAAGGCTACATTATGAAAAGCAGAAATTTGCTCATACAATGTGGATGTAGTCATAGTCCAAAGTGCAGCACTGATTTTATAGTTTGAACTTCTCTCGCGACAGTATATCACTAACCTTCTTGCCGTCGTGTGCCAAAAGCAAGGGGAGCGCAGGGGGGTCGCGCACATGCATGCCCACACCCATAATTCAATGCCCCCCACGCATGTGCTTGCGACCTCCCTGTGTATGCGTGCACGACCCCCCCGTGCCCCTTTTTGGGCCTACCTGAAGCTCCAGAGGCCGGAAACGGCCCATTTTCCAACTTCTGGTGGGCCTGGTAGGCCTGTTTTCACACTCCCCAGGCTCCAGAGGCTTTCTTGCAGCCTGGGGAGGGCAAAAACGGCCTCCCTCAGCCCCCTGGAGGCCCTCCGGAGGCCAAAAAACTCCTCCCCAAACCTCCACGCGAGCCCTGTACTTATCTGGCATCCAAAACAGGCCATGTGGAGACTCCTGGTAGGGGAGGGGAGGGGCATAGTGGGCGAGGCCAGCCGAAAAAAAGCTGGCCGGCGCACACATGCACGCTGGAGCTAGGGCAACGGCTCACGTGCCTGCAGATACGGCTCCGCATGCCACCTGTGGCACGTTTTCCATAGGTTCACCATCACAGGTATATCATAATAGAGAACCGTGGTGGCGCAGTGGTTAGAATGCAGTACTGCAGGATAACTCTGGCTCACATTGCCAGGAGTTTGAGTCCTTCTACCCTGACGGTGTTCGAGGTTGACTCAGCCTTCCATTGTTCTGAGATCCGTGACTTGAAGACCCAGATTGTTGGGGGAAGGGGAATATGCTGACTCTGTAAACCATTTAGAGAGGTCTTTTCGACTGAAGACTCAAAAATCAGTCAGATATATCAAATTAATAAAATATTGTCGCAATGGTAAAACACTCTCAATTATTACAAGATAGAGTCCTTAGCCAATCCAGTATTTACATTTTTTTCCAGGTTATATCCCCCCATACAATGCAACAGTGGTTCAGAAATTGCTGGATCAAGGAGCTGTACTGCTTGGAAAAACAAATCTAGACGAATTTGCCATGGGGTAAGTTGAATTAAATTCTTAAAAGGCAAAAAATAGCCCGCTTTATAATTCACAATTCTTAAAATTTCCTTTTCGACTTGCTCATCCTAGGTCTGGAAGTACAGATGGGGCATTTGGGCCAGTGAGGAACCCCTGGAGTTATTCAAGGCAGTACAGAGGAAAATGTGCACCAACCTCCCCTGCTCAACACGAGGATACCGGCTGGCTGATAACTGGAGGAAGCTCTGGTGGCAGTGCTGCCGCGGTATCATCTTTCACATGCTTTGCGTAAGAGGATCTCACAGTCCTGAATTTAGAACATCGTAATACAGGTGGTCCTCGGCTTACAACAGTTTGTTTAGTGACCGTTCAAAGTTACAACGGCAATGAAAAAAAGAGACTCACGACCAGTATGACCGTTATAGCATCCCTATGGTCATGTGATCAAAATTCAGATGCTTGGCAATCGACTCATACTGGTATTTATGATGCTTGGGATCACATGATCCCCTTTTGAGACCTTCTGACAAGCAAAGTCAATGGAGGAGCCAGATTTAGTTAGCAACAGTTTGACTAATTTAACAGCTACAGTGATTCACTTAACAACTGTGGCAAGGAAAGTCGTAAAATGAGGCAAACTCACTTAACAAATGTTTCTGTTGGTAACAGAAATATTAGGTTCAATTGTAGTAATAAGTCGAGGACTACTGTAACACTGCTAAGTACCGTTTCAAGTTCTTTCTAAATTACAATCGAATTAAAGATACATTGAAATGCAAACTTGCCTCTCCTGAGAGCTGAAAGATGAATGGTCCAGTACAAAATTTAAAAATTACTGATTGGTCACACACATTTTAAGCGTAGCTTGTCTGTTTCTGCCTCAGCATTTGACAATATCTGGTCAATCTTGTCAGGTCCACTTAATTCATGGATAGGAGGCCATCAATAAATTTCAGAGCAGCAGGATAGGGTGAAAATAAAAAATACCAGAAGAAGGTAATGATAAAGCACCTGTGTGCGTACTGTTGTTAAGAAAACTCCATGGACTCCTCAGGAGTTAACTGGAAAGAAATGTAATTATGTCATTCATTCATTCATTCAAAAATGGCTTTCAGATAGCAGATATAAAAGATATCCCCTAATGGGATACAGTTTTGTATTTGTTTCTGATTGTCATGTTTTTGGTTTTTTTTTTATTCAATTACAGGGCTCTGGGATCTGATACAGGAGGTTCCACAAGAAATCCAGCCTCCCTCTGTGGAGTTGTCGGTCTAAAGCCCAGCTACGGCCTCATTTCCCGCTATGGTCTCATCCCACTTGTGAACTCAATGGATGTCCCAGGCATTTTAACCAGATGTGTTGATGATGCAGCTACTGTGTTAGGTACAATAATTATATGTTTCTTTAGGCATTTGTCCCAAGTTAGTTTAGTTTAGCAGTTTCTCTTTTTCCTGTTATCTCATGTGCCATTCCATTTCTTTCAGGTGTTCTTGGTGGGCATGACCCGAAAGATTCAACCACAGTGCAAGATCCCTTTTGTCCATTTCAGCTACCTAACTTGGTAGATATGAAGAATCTTTGCATTGGGGTGCCTAAGGTAAATGGGTGCATGATTAGTGAGCATTAGGTTACATTAAATGTAATACTAAATTGCATTAAATTAAGAAATTAGTGAGCATTAAGTTAGTGAGCACTACATTTTAATTTAAATTAAATTAAACATGTGAGCATATTCTTCTATCTTTGATTCGTGTTTTCAACCTACAAAAGTAATGAAGCCAGTACGGAAGTCAGAAACTCTGTGCCTCTCCAAATCTTGCTGGAGTAGAGCTTCTGCCAGTCTTAAAATGATGAATAGTCAGAGATAGTGGGAATTTAATAGAAGTTTCCTTACACAGGTTCCTTATTCCTAGTTTAACGAGTATGGCACTAGTTGTATTATTATTTGGCATTAGGTTTTGTGTTGATTGTACTGATTCAACATCATTTACCAAAAATAATGTGAAATTTAAGCTTTTTATGGCAGATGTGACTCCAGATATTACTAATCTTGCAGGATCCAATCTGGGTTGGTTAACAGGGCCGAAGGTTGAGAGAGAAATTCCCTAAAGATGGGCTCCAGCATGAGTCCGAAAGCTCAGAAGACTAAATCTCTGGTTCCGCTGACCAACCCAAATTGGATCCTGCAAAATTAGTTTAGTAAAATCTGGAGAGACATCTGCCACACCTGGTGACTGACCCAGACTGGATCCTGCAACATTATCCTGGGACACACATATTTGCCTTCATTTGTAAACTAATCTTCCCAGCTGCATGAGGCACTACTGGCAATGGTGATATTAGATGTTAGAAGTTGCAGTTCATAACACATGAAGAGTAATACAACCATCTCATATTTCACGAATAAAAACACGTATTGCGTGTTTTAGAGAGATTGTGAAATCTTTGGTTATATTGTGATAACTTCAAATACTTTTCTGTCTTCTGAAGAGATATATGCCAATGCCAGAGTAAAAATATGAAGGAAATATGTGGCATTTTTCTTTCAAAACTTTTTTTCCTTTACAAAAATTTAAATTTCAAAACCAAAATCTTGTATTCAAAACTAATTTTTGTAGGTAATGAAGTTCACATTCTAAACATAAGATCAGAGTGTATGATTTATCATTTTTCCATTCACTACTTAAATAAATTGAAAATTGATTTTTTAAAAATATATATATATAAATACAAATTTCTCCAAGGGCACTCCAGACCTCGAGAATTTCACCTCCATAATTCCCAGTCACATGGCCATTCTCGAGATTTATGGGAACTAGAATCCATACACCTGGAGAGTGTCCAGATTGATGAAGGGTATTAAAAAGAATTCACTGTACTGCTACAGAAAGAAAAGCATGTGGAATTAATTAACATGGCATTGGAACATGTTAAAAACATATCCTTTATTTAATAAAGAACAGGACTGAAATGGCAGATTACTTCCATGTAGCATCCATTTGCTATGGTATTTCTGCAGATTAATGTTCTTCGGAGTTATATGTTAGAAAAAAAAATAAGAGGATGGCGCTAGGTTTGATAATTGCATAACAGAAGAACTTAATATTAAACCTTGCTTTGTAAATTTCTGCTGGTTCTAGTTAGCATGTGTTTGTTTGTTTGTTTAACACATTTGTATGCAAATGTGACTCGACTGCATATAATCCATAAAAACAACAAACAAAATATTAAATAAAAGCAGAAAAAAATAATTCAAGATAGCAGAAGAGATGACTATCTTTGAACATGACACTCATCTTGCGGGAAATGGCATTCTGTACTCTTCAAGAACAGCCTCATTATAGTAATGCATTCTAGTGGTGAGCAGGGCATGAGTAACTGTGAGTAAAGCCACCATTTAGAAGATGTATGCTCTTCTAAAGCTTCTTAAGCCTATTTTGGGATTTATAAAATGTCTTGAAATAAGTTCTTAGCATTGTTATTCATTCCATACTTAATGACTGCTACTACTTAATATTACTTAATATCATTCTTGTTTCCTGAGCAAAAGCCCATGTTATCTCAGGATTTTCCAAAAGTAAGTTAACTCTGAGATAGGCTGCGGTTTAATATCAGATTCAGGGCCAACTTGGCTGCCCTATATAGAGAACTGTCCCCAATTCAGGTAGTCCTCGGCTTACAACAGTTCATTTAGTGACCTTTCAAAGTTAACAACATTACTGAAAGAAGGGACTTACGTATGACTGTTTTTCACACTTACGACCTTTGTAGCAGCTCATGATCATGTAATCAAAATCCAGATGCTTGGGAACTGGTTCATACTTCTGACCGTTGCAGTGTCCCGGGGTCAGAGGAGCCTGAGTGGCGTAGGAGGCTAATGCCTCCTACTAAGGCAGCATTTAACATCCAGCTGCCTGTAATTACTGCGAGTTCAATTCTCACCAGGCTCAAGGTTGACTCAGCCTTCCATCCTTTCTAAGGTGGGTAAAATGAGGACCCGGTTTGTGGGGGCAATAAGCTGACTTTGTATAAAATATACAAAAGTATGAAGGCTATTGCTTAACACACTGTAAGCCGCCCTGAGTCTCCGGAGAAGGACGACATATAAATAATTTTTTTTTAAAAAAAAAAACCCTTTTGTGACTTTCTGACAAGCAGAGTCAATGGGGAAGTCAGATTCACTTAACAATCATGTTATTAACTTATCCACTGCAGTGATTCACTTAACAACTGTGGCAAGAAAGGTCGTAAAACAGAAATTTTAGGCTCAATTGTGGTTGTAAGTCGAGGAATACCTGTACAGAATTAGAAATAAGGTATAATCCAGAGAGAAATTTCACTTTCAAACACAGGACCTTTCATTGCCATCCCACAATTCACTTGAGTATTTTTGACATTTTCAGATGAGATGAACCCTGTGGAATGCTGCTTATTGTGCATAACATTCTGCTTTCTCCCTCCCTCCCTCCCTCCCTCCCTCCCAGGAATACCATACTGCAGGATTATCTAGTGAGACTCTAGCCGTGTGGTCTAAGGCAGCCGAGCTCTTTGAGAGAGCTGGAGCTAAAGTGATGGAAGTGAGCCTGCCCCATACCTCCTATTCCATTGTCTGTTATCATGTGTTATGTGCAGCAGAGGTAGCTTCTAATATGGCTCGATTCGATGGTCTGGAATATGGTAAGCTTTCTCACTGCTGAATATTAAGTCGTCTCTTAAATATTCACATTTAGCATATTTGCAACCAAACTCTATGTAGTAAAAATCTTTGTAACGAAAGATAATATACTCTTGTTTCCCCAAAAATAAGACATCCCCTGATAATAAGCCCAATCGAGCTTTTGAGCGCATGCGCTAAAATAAGCCTCCCCCCCAAAAATAAGCCCTCTCCGAAAATATTTAAACTCAGAGCTGGAAATCAGGTTTAAATATTTAAACTCAGAGCTGGAAATCAGGTTTAAATACTTATACTCAAGAGCTGGAAATCAGGTAAGACAGCCCCATCTTGCTCCATGTGCCCCAAAATAATAAGACCTCCCCGAAAATAAGGCCAAGCGCTTATTTCAGGGTTTAAAATAATATAAGACGGGGTCTTATTTTCGGGGAAACGTGGTATTATTAAGAATGTTGGTTCTTCGATTGACAATTCATTTGGCAATAAGGGGCCCTATAAAATATGACTTCTAGGTAGCCTTCATTTGCAACATTCTTCTAATAATCTGTTCAACTGCCTAATCCTAAGGAAGCTTGCCAGGTACAGCAGTGTGACTAGAATTGCATTCACACAATGTGTAAACCCTACATTGTTATTTGTTAAAAAAAGAAAAACCAGTTACATACAGCAGGTTAAGCAAAATAAAAACTGTTATATCATGGCTAAGTATGGTATGTGAGAAGAGCCCGTTTGGTCTTAAAGGACTATGTGCAGAAACCCAAGTTCTAATCTTCCTTTGGGTGAGTGACCTTGGGCCAGCCACTCTCCCTTACCCCTACAAAGAAGGCAAGGGCAAACTATGCTATGCAGTTGCCAGGAGTCAAATACAAGGTTGGTTGAGTCTTAGTCAGAGTCAATAAATAGAAAGAGATTGTGGTTGATGTTACAAGAAGGTAAAACATTTTAGCAGGAGGAACCTGATATTTAGCATATCTCCTTAAATCTTATACTAAAGTTTGAGATAACAACATGGAAAAATGGATTTAACATTTTATGAATATGAGTAATAGTCTGAGACATTCCAGGAAGTTGTACTGCAATCTCTTTTTTTTTTGAGTGAGCCAGATATAAAAATAATTATTTTTCTAATTGTGGATTTGTTGATAATTTGGCACCTAGAAGTGAAAAACATAATTGGAATTTATTTATTTATTTATTTATTTATTGGTCCGATTTATATGCTGCCCTTCTCCGGAGACTCAGGGCGGCTTACAATGCGTTAAGCAATAGCCTTCATACTTTTGTATATACTTGCTTAGTAGGGCTTTCGGGGCCCCCTAAGCGGTGTTCTTTTTTATACAAAGTCAGTTTATTGCCCCCACAATCCGGGTCCTCGTTTTACCTACCTCGGAAGGATGGAAGGCTGAGTCCACCTTGAGCCTGGTGAGATTTGAACTCACAGTAATTGCAGGCAGCTGGCAGTTAAGTGCTACTTAACAGCACTTTAGTCCACTGCACCACCAAGGCTCCTTGGTGCAGCCTAATGGCCTCAGAAATTAGAGAAAACCAGTACCAGGATACAATAGGATTAGAGAAGATATACTCCACATTAACCTTTCTTAGAGTATCTCACTTAGGCATAAACATAGAAAATATTTATGGAGGATAATCTAGTTAGGCCATGCTAATTTGAGAAGCTTCAGCTGTAGAAATCTGCAACGGTAGAAGATTTTGAAGAAGTCTTCAAAAGAAAAAACAACAAAGTCCAGTTGCCTCCTGAAAAAGCATGTTTTGGAGTAGAAGATTTTGCATTCAAAATTAAAGCCAAATATTTTAAAATCCATCAACCAGCATGAAAAGAAATATTTGAGCTTTTTATGTGCACCTGTCTATGAATCATATCGCATAGAATGAGGATAATTAAATAAATGAGGATCCACTAATATGTTCCAGAGTAACAAGCAACTTATAAAGAGTGAACCAACTCTGAACCTGTAATGAAATAAATGTTTAATTATAGGTGACCAAGTCTGTGCCAAAGCTTTTTTATAACAAGAAAAGTCTCATTGAATTGAGTTGAGGCTTGATGAATGGAGATGAGGCTTAATAAATAACTTTATTATGTTTTTGGAAAAGTATTTTTATCTTGAAAGAAATATTGTCTCAGATTTGTCCTTTGAGGAGTGATCTGATTGCAACAGAAATACACTCTTTAAGTTCAACTGTGACCCTGTACTCAGGTCTAACTGAAAAATGAATACAGTGTTACTGAAACTGCAATTCTGGATCATTCCTGCTTGATAACATTTTCCCTTGTGCTTATTAAGTTCTCTGAGCACTGGAATAGAATAGAGTAGAGTAGAGTAGAGTAGAGTAGAGTAGAGTAGAGTAGAGTAGAATTGAATTGAATTCCATTGAATTCCATTGAATTCAATTGAATTGAATTGAATTGAATTCTTTATTGGCCAAGTGTGATTGGACACACAAGGAATTTGTCTTTGGTGCACATGCTCTCAGTGTACATAAAAGGAAAAAAGAAAGAAAAAAAAGGAAAAAATACATTTATCAAGAATCACTTATTGATAGTTATAGGTTACTAACAAGCAATCAAATCATACTAGGAAACAACAGAACAAAATAAATTGTAAAAATACAAGCAACACGGTTATAGTCATAAGTGGGAGGAGATAGATAATAGGAAAAATGAGAAGAATAATAGTAATCTTGACCATTAATTTTTTGTGCCTAGCATTTGATTGAAGAGAAGAATGACAAAGCTA
This sequence comes from Ptyas mucosa, assembly GCA_012654045.1. Taxonomy (NCBI): domain Eukaryota; kingdom Metazoa; phylum Chordata; class Lepidosauria; order Squamata; family Colubridae; genus Ptyas; species Ptyas mucosa. The sequence continues at coordinate 4,476,024 of WNWU01000030.1, read as the reverse complement.
GGAAATATTGCTTGAATTAAAATATTTATTTCAATGTAATAAACACTGTACTGCACAATTGAAGTAACAGAGCCATTGTTTGCTTAATGCCTTGTGCTGTGCTCATTTTGGAAATACTTCACTCTAAATTTATTTATGAGCCGTGGTGATGCAGTGATTAGAATGCAATACTGCAAGCTAATTCTGCTGACTGCCGGCTGCAGTTCGACAGTTCAATCCTCACTGACTCAAGGTTGACACAGCCTTCCATCCTTCCGAGGTGGGTAAAATGAGGACCCAGATTGTTGGGGGCAATATGCTGACTCTGTAAACCACTTAGAGAGGGCTGCAAAGCACTATGAAACAGTCGATAAGTGTAGGTGCTATTGCTATTTATACATTAACATTATAACCAACTCCCAATCACAAATTAAAACAACATTAAAAAACCATATTGAACTATAAAACTAAACTTATTAAATCATTAAAAACAACAAAAACATGATATCAAGTCAACCTTCTAATGTACAATTACCTATCTTATTCCAGTGCCATGTCTTATGAAAGGCTGGGAGGGTAGAGGCTGTGCACCTCAGGGGGCAGAGTTCTCCAATGGACAGGCTGCCACGGAAAAAGCATGCTTCCTAGCTTCTCCATTAGATGGCAGTATTGAAGGGAAAGGAGTAGGACCTTGCCTGCTTAATGTTTACCAAATCCACAATGATTGTAATATGATAAAATATGGAGCCCTAGTATATGTAGAGCTCCTTTCTACTGTTCAGTGGTTCTGTATGGAATTATTTGAGAAGTTTTCATACTTTTCATTTTTGAATAGGGATATAGAAAATTTAATTTGATTATTACATCTGGATTAAACTAAGGTATGATGAAGCCTATTTCTTATTCATTTATTTCACATATCTTTTTGTCTTTGTGGAAAAAGCAAAGTAGGAACCAAAGTTCCAGACAAGCCTTGATTTCAAATCTTGGTTTAATGTTGGCATGTAAATATTTCAATATATTAACCCAAGTATTCTAGGTAAGGTATCAATGGGAACTACATTTATTTTTTTTATTTTTTTTATTTATTTTTTTTAATTTGGTTTATATGCCGCCCTTCTCCGGAGACTCAGGGCGGCTTACAATGAGCTAAGCAATAGCCTTCATACTTTTGTATATTTGTACAAAGTCAGCTTATTGCCCCCACAAACTGGGTCCTCAATTTACCTACCTTAGAAAGGATGGAAGGCTGAGTCAACCTTGAGCCTTGGTGAGATTTGAACCTGCAATAATTGCAGGCAGCTGATGTTAATAACAGGGCTTTAGACCACTGTACTATCCAAGGCTCTCTCTTTAATTTTAGCGCTCTCTCTCTCTCTCTCTCTCATTTCCTTCTTCAGCAAGAACCAGGAAAAAGAGACATAAAAAGGTCACATTTAATCATCTTTGGGGAGGATTTCTGTCTCTTTGTACCATCTTTTTGTGCAAGAAGGTTCAGCTCACTCCTTTAACTGCTAGATGAGGTGTCAGCTGTTAAAACCCATGTGAAATGTTCAGCTTTTGAATGAAATATGATGAATACCATATTTTTCGGAGTATAAGACACACCTTTTTCCCCCAAAAAAGAGGGTGAAAATGGTGGGTGCGTCTTATACTCTGAATGTAGCCCCGCCCAGCTTCTCAAATGGAGGTTTCAGAGCATGAAAAAAGCATCAGGAAAGAAGCCCCCAAACAGAGCTCCATAGGCTTTTTTTCTGAACCTCTGTTTCGGAGGCTTTCAGAGGCAGGAAAAAGTTTTTTCTGAAACAGTTTCAGAAGTCTCAGAGGCAGAAGAAAAAGCAAGGCACAGAGCTCACAACCAAGGAACCTGTTGCTAAAATTCACCTCTGGAAACAGCTGATTGGGGGTATTCCATGATCCACCTGCCAATCAGCTTTTTTCTTATTTTCCTTCCCCAAAACTAAGCTGCGTCTTATACTCAGAAAAATACAGTAAATGAAATATAATGGGTTTAGCAACAATAAGTCAGCCTTCGATAGTCTTTTATGCTGAATGGGATCGTGTAGTTTAATCAGCTTTTAATGTTTTGGGGATGTATTTGTCATACTGGTTGCTTCTCCTTTTAGGGCATCGCAGCAGTGCTGAGCAGTCCACAGAAGCTTTGATTGCAGCCACACGCCGGGAGGGTTTTAATGATGTTGTAAGGGGAAGAATTCTATCAGGGAACTACTTCTTGCTAAAACAGTAAGTTTCACAGTAAGTTTAAGGCTCAAAGTTACAAAACCAACATTTTACTTGTTGTTCAATTAAGGAAGAAACTATGCAAGGGTACGAGATTTTTTTCATCTTGCCTAATCAGTATTATCATTATCACTGGTTTGGCTTTAGAAGTAATAGATGGCAAAACTCATATACAGACAGTCCAAAATTTCCATTGCTAAACAAAGACAGTTGTTAAGGGAGTTTTGTCCCATTTTACAACCTTGGTCGCCACAGTTGTTAAGTGAATCAGTGCAGTTATTAAGTGAATCTGGCTTCCTCCATTGACTTTGCTTGTAAGAAGCCGGCTGGGAAGGTTACAAATGGTGATCTCATGGCCCCATGACAGTGCAACCGTCATAAGTACATGCCAGTTGCCAAGCATCTGAATTTTGATTACATAACCATGGCAATGCTACAATGGTCTTAAGTGTGAAAAACGATAACGTCACGTTTGTCACTGCCATTTTCAGTTAGCCGGGCTGGCCTGATTTTATTTGGTTTTAAAATTTGACATTGATTTTAAATTGGAATATTTTAATCTATATGGGCCAAATTTTATATAATTTATTTTAAATAATTAGTTTTAACTTTTTTTGTATAATTGTTTTATTATGGCTGTTCACCGCCCTGAGTCCGAAAGGAGAAGGGCGGTATAAAAGTTTAATTAATTAATTAAATAAATAAATAAATTATAACTTTGAACGGTCACTAAACCAGAAGGTTGTAAATCGAGGACTACCTGTACCTTAAAATTCTGCATAATCCAGTAGGTCAAGAATTTATTTTATTTGTTAAGGGAACTTGATGACTAAATCCTCCCCTTGCAGCCTCATTGAGATGACTGAATAAAAGGAAACTTCCAGTTGGGTTAAAATTTATATTCAGAAAGTTATTTTATATCTTGAAAGCAGGGACACATATAGCTCCTAACCCCCCCCAAAGTTCACCCATTCTTTTTATAAAGGACTTGAAGCCCCCCCAGATGTTACTAAACTGAAACTCTGAGAGATGGATGGTTAAAGATAGCAACTTTAAAAATAAATAAATAAACTTTCAGCATCATTAGTAAGCCGAGGCAATAGTGATCATTGCTGGCACTGAAGTTCATGTTCATTAATGTATGAGGCTCAGTGGCATAGATGGGTGATGCCAGATGTTTAGAGATGGTCTGATAATAAGTTCAATACTCCAAAATCTGGGGGTATCCTAATAATTAGAATAGTTACCATGTTTCCCCGAAAATAAGACCCTGTCTTATATTTTTTTGAACCCTGAAATAAGCGCTTGGCCTTATTGCCATGCGCTCAAAAGCCCGATTGGGCTTCTTATCAGGGGATGTCTTAATTTTGGGGAACTGCATTATGAAAGTATTTAGAGTCCACCAGTATAATGGTTCACCAAACATTTTTGGTTTCTTATGGGAGTTCCTTCTTTCCCCTTAGGAATTACGAGAATTATTTCATCAAAGCTCAGAAAGTGAGAAGACTCATAGCCACTGATTTTGAAAAACTCTTCCGTTCTGGTGTGGATGTACTGCTCACCCCAACTACCTTGAATCAGGCTATGTTGTATCAAGAATTCATCAAGGAAGACAACAGGACTCGCAGCACACAAGATGATATCTTCACTCAGGCTGCCAACATGGCCGGTAAAAAAAAGTGGAAGTTTTTATTGTAGACACTCTTTGTTTTGTGAATTAAAACCAGGCAGCAATTCTTTTGTTCAATACATAAAAGCTTCCAACCTTCAGGAAAATCTGGTCCTTTACAAAACTTATTCACTGTAGAGTTTCCCATCATGACACTGCAAATGACAAAACAATATTTGTCTTTATTTATTTATTTAAAATATTCTGTAGCTCCCCATCTTCTAGCCAATTCTGGGCATCTCCCAGTGAAAAGTTAAAAGAACCCCCCCAAAAAACCCCCTATTAAGACTGAAAAACTAAACACATTAAAACATTAAATACAACAAAGACCAGGCGCCAAGTCAGACTTCTAATGGACAATCAGATGTGATTAACCTTGGCTTATTTGATACTGCAATCTTCCACTTGTAGCTATTCAAAGTATTGCCAATTGACACTTTGTCCAAGTTTGCGTAAATCCCTATACTAGGTCAACTGAAAGTTTGCAAAATTATGTTTGATTTTCTGATTTTTTTCAGATGATCTTGATCAGGCAAAACAATAATCCAAAATAAGGGGGAGGAAATGTGTAGTGATATTTATGCCATGAGGAGTTTTGGAAGTACATGGAATTGTAACAAGAACAACTCCTGAAGTTTAGTTACACCAGTACTCTGCCATAGCTCGATCAATTATGTCTTTGAGTACATTTGTATGTAATTTTCTAAATTAGCAAGTATGAGCAAATAAATATGTGGTTGCTGAATTTACCCGTTTAGCAGGGGGATAATTTGTTGGGATGAAACCCACATGAAAAAAACCAAACATTTTCAAGTGATTTTTCATATTAGTTTATCCAAGTAGGAGTTAGTGGATAATGAGTGAGAAATTAAATTCAGTATGTTTGGAACTCTTAATCCGAGGCTATAATGATGAATAGTTAGGAAGAATATTTGAACCTCAGAATGATGAAACCTTGCTTGTGCCCCAGTAAAGGACAATTTGCATCAATCAATCCATATATATTTCAAGACACTAGAGATCTGGGGTTAAATCATTATATTATCTAATCTTAAGTAGTTATTATCAATGCTTATAAAAGAAATGTTTTAAGAAGAAATGAAGGTTGGTGTTTTTTTTAATCTTAATTAAATACAGCTTGAAAAGCTACAAAACTAAATTAAATATTTGCCTTCAAGAGAAAGAGATGCTTTTACTTTAGTTTTTCTGTTGTACTTTATGTTCCTTATCAGATAATGCAAAGAAAGAAAGAAATGTTTGTTTATCTTTCAGGGTTGCCAGCTGTAAATGTTCCTTCAGCCCTCTCAGGAAAAGGCTTACCGATTGGATTGCAGTTTATTGGCCGGGCTTTTCATGAGCTGCAGCTTCTCACCATAGCCAAATGGTTTGAAACACAAGTGCAATTCCCTGCCTTAGACCTAGAAGGAATCATGGACCCTCTTGATACCATGTCTCACCAGGAGAAGTCAGCATTTTTTTCATGAACAATGATGGGACACTTTATTATTTATACAATAAAAAAAAGATTTAGAAAAGTACAAATCTCTGTGTAATCAAAGCGTTCAATGTACTATTTTTTTATAAATGAAACACTTCTTATTAAAGACTAAAATACTGAGTTAAATCATCCTGGTTATTTATTGAGCAATCACACTGTTTTCAAGTTTCGAATTGATAGATTCTAAAGCACTGTTAAATAAAAGGCTAGTCGGTTTTTACAATACAGTAGTTAAATTTCACAGTTGATTGTTAATGTGAGTGAAAAGGGTTGACGATCTGTTTATTATTCCAAAGTGCTAGGCATGTGGGCATCATATATGGGCAAAACGTGGATACTTAATTCAAAACGCTAATAGTGCAAGCAAGATTTAAAGAGGAATATGAATATCAGATCAGCCTCAGTGTTCCCTGACTTTTTGTCTTTTGGACTGAATTTCAAGTAAATGGGCTGTCTTGCAGATTTTCTGATGAAGGGAAGAAGCTTGCCTCTATGTTCTTCAATTCATTTAGTTATAAGGATATTCCACTTTATTTTGTAGCCTGAGTACTAGAAAACTACATAAATGTAAAGACAGCAATTTACTCAAATTGGTTGCAGGTTTAAAGTAACTTTGTTTGTATTCCTTTCTTAATTTTAAATGAAGACTCAAAAAGCACACACACACACACCAGATTAATTGCTTCCTAGATCAATTTTGCCCTTCCTACATGGATTCTGTTTTGTAATCTGATTTGTCTTTTAAAATCGTATTTGTTAGCCTTGGTATAATATCATATAAACCTTATTATCCTAGGGGCCTTCAAAATATATTTCTTCTTCAAAGAAGTAGCTAATCTAGATGTTTAATTCTGCACATGGTCAGGACAACCAATTAAAATATACTGAAACTCTTTTACTTCCTTTTTGAAAATGAAATGTTTTTACCACTAATCTCAATGCAGAAAGGACAAATAACATTTATACAAAACACAAATAAGGAAAGCTTTATATTTTCAGAATTTGAACAGAGACCCCTCTCGACCATTGCACGGTGCCCATATTCCCAGGATGCCATTTCTTGGGTTGGGGGGGGGGGGGTGGGGGGTGGCGGTCTTAAGCAGCAGCCTCGATTAATCTCCAACTCAGCTGCTGCTTCAGCAAAAAATTGCAAGGATAGCAATGCAGTTTTGCAAGGAGTTGTGGGCCTGGTGATCCCCACTGGTGGTGTTTCAACCCAGGAGGGAAGATAATTTCAAACCTTTCTGGCTGTTATCTGTTCCCAAGGATATTCAGCAAAAAATAATGATTACTATAGCAGCCATCGGGTTAGCGGAACCTCCTGACCTTTTTCTTAGCCTTTCTACCATAGAATTGTGCCTTCAGATGAGCCTTAGGAAAATGAAAAGGAAGATGCTGAAACCCAGGAGACAACTTGCATCCAGGGAAGAGTGTAATAAATTTCTTTTTTGAATCAATGGAGGTCAAATATCTAAATATTTAAAAGAGTTTATTGGGAAAAGAGAACTACAGGGAAAGCAAGGGAAGTAAGCAATCGCAAACTAATTAACTAAGGTGTTAACTAATTACCTCGTTGAATAAAGCACATACTTATTGCCAAGAAGAGGGTGGAAGAGAGAACTCTGAGACTTTGGTTGGTTTCTGGTAGGAAGGTCCTTCTTTATCTCTCTGGCCCTTTCTTTTAAGCTCTTCTTCCAAGTCTAATTGAATGAGGGGATTTTTAAAAAGCCAGAGTCTTTGGAGAGACTGATTCACTTTGTCCAGTCAAGCACAGTAGTTCTTTTCTGATGCATTGGGATTAGCCCAGTGGTGAAATGTAAAATTTGTTACTATCAGTTCTGTGGGCGTGGCTTGGTGGTGGTGGTGGTGGGTAATGTGACGGTGGGTGTGGCCAGCTTTTTTTTTTTTACTTTTAAAAGCATTTTTTCTACAACCTTAGGAGGTTGCAGGAAAAAATGCTTTTAGAAGCCTCTGACGATCAGGCAACTCAGCTGGGATCGCCAGAGGCTTTTAAAGGGATTTTTTTTTTCTACAACCTCTTCAGCCGAAGAAGTTGCAGAAAAAAATGCTTTTAGAAGCCTCTGACGATCCCAGCTGAGCCACGCGATCATCAGAGGCTTTTTTTTTTTACTTTTAAAAGCATTTTTTCAGCCGAAGAGGTTGCAGGAAAAAATGCTTTTAAAAGTAAAAAAAACCAGCCTCTGATGATCACCCGGCTCAGCTGGACATGGAGGGGGACAGGGATTTTTGCTACTGGTTCTCCGAACCACCCGCCGCCATCACTACCAGATTGGGCGATCCAGTCCGAACCGGGAGCATTTGACCCCTGGATTAGCCTACAAATCAGGAATGACCCAGGGATTAAACTCACCTTCCTAATGAACCTGGATGGAATGATGAAAGTATGGAAAAATGAGAGTCCGTTCCCTCTTTTATAAAAATTACATGGGAGATGCTTTTCTGAGAAAGAAAAACAAATCCATATTTCCAGGCCTGTTAGCATAGGATCAATTTACCAGATTCTTTAGGAGGCACCGTCGGACTAGGCCGAACCTGTGAATTATCAACTAAATATAGATAGGGTAAAATAGCAAGAAGATGACAAAAGGGCCCGTCGGTGGACTTCCAAACAGGAGGATCCCAAATGATCCCTCAAATCATCCTTTCTGTGCTGAAACCTAAGATCTTATTCAAGGTGGGTGGGGTGGGGGGGAAGTAACCTATTTATGTGATATATATATTTTTTGGAAATTCTGCCTGCTCTTGTTTTTCTTATTACACTCTATTCACAACCAAATAATTTTTGTAATTAAAAGTTGGCTTTGTTAGTTTTATTTAGCTCATTTCCAATCTTTCCCCTTGTTCCAGATGCAGGCCTACATAATTAGTTTAAAGAACAAGAAGATCTCTCTATCTGGGCAGGCTGGAAGAGTCAAGACAATCAACCAGACTGTGCCATTACCTTTTACTGAGAATCCTTGAGGAAAAAAGAGAGTTTAAATTGTTTATAATACACGATTTTTATTGACTTATGCCAAGCATGCTCGAGTTACAAGTCTTACTAGGCTGACTGATGGCTTTATTTTTTAAAAGCATATTATCCTGTTCTTTATCTAAAAAAACCCTATTCTTTTCCAGAATAACTTATATCAAAGTAGTAAAAATAAAATAAAGCAATAAAAATAAGGCAATTGTTTTGCATGAGGCAAAGACTGGGGTTGAGGGGTCCAGAAGGGAATGGAAGAATAAATCAGCAAAACTAAAGCACTAACAATTAACTACCGTACCATATATTAATTGGAAGAATCCACATAATAGAATGGAATGGAAATGGAGCTCATCACTCAAAAGAGACAGCAGAGTGGTCTTCCTTCTCAATCCCCTGCTTCTACTGCAGATAGACGGATGATTGTTAAACCCATCTAGCTCTTTTTTGTTCTACAGACTTCTCCCCAGTTCAAAATAAACTTTTTCACCTGTAAAATGACACTTTGTAAACCGGTTTTTCTGTATTCCATCTTGGAAAAGGAGATTTAAAATATTAATATTAAATTAAAATATATAGAAAAAAGCCCATAAATTTGGCTAGGAGCTGCATATCTTCTTTAGTGTATAGAATCTCCAGGACAGATAGAAATCATTCAGCAGAAAAAGGAGATGGTTTCTGAAATGCCAAACACATGACCCACTTCGATTGATCTGTTTTCAAAGTTAAATCTTCTGGGTACTTCCTCATAGCTGGATTAAATTAAAATTTTAATCCAGATTAAAGCACAAATTAAAGCACAATTTGTTTTACTACATAAAGGTAGGGTACATGCAACACATCAAGCCCAAATAAAACTGTGTCTTTCAGAAAGTTATTAGTTTGAAATGTACAAAGGGAGTATACATTATACTCAGTGGTGAAATCCAAATTTTTTTACTACCAGTTCTGTGGGCGTAGCTTGGTGGGGGTGGCTTGGTGGACATGGTAGGGGAAGGATACTGTAAAACCTCCATTCCCACCCCACTCCAGGGGAAGGATACTGCAAAATCCCCATTCCCTCCCCGCCATGGGGCCAGCCTGAGGTGATATTTGCCGGTTCTCCAAACTACTCAAAATTTCTGCTACCCGTTCTCCAGAACCTGTCAGAACCTGCTGGATTTCACCCCTGATTATATTAATGTAGCTGATGTAGTTCCCATCTTCAAAAAAAAGGGGGGGGAAATAGATACTACAGACCTATCAGCCTGACCTCAATACCAGGGAAGATTCTGGAAAAGATAATTAAGACACAAATCAGTGAACACCTAGAAGCAAACAAAGTAATAACCAAAAGCCAACATGGGTCTGTCAAAAACAGATCATGCCAGACTAAACTTATTGCATTCTTTGACAAAGTGACCAAATTAGTGGACCAAAGGAATGCTGTCAATATAATTTGCTTGGATTTCAGTAAGGCATTTGGTAAAGTCGACCATAACCTACTACTAGAGAAAATAGAAAAATGTGGGTTAGACAGCATCACCACCAGATGGATTCATAACCGGCTGACCAACCACACTCAACATGTAGTCCTCAATGGAACTGCATCTACATGGAGTGGGGTATCCCAAGGCTCTGTTTTAGGCCCAGTACTCTTCAACATCTTCATCAATGATTTGGACAATGGTATAGATGGGGAACTCATCAAATTTGCAGATGACACCAAGCTAGCAGGAATAGCCAACACTCTGGAAGATAGGCTTAAGATACAGAAGGATCTTGACAGACTTGAACATTGGGCACTATCTAACAAAATGAAATCCAATAGTGAAAAAAGTAAGGTTCTACATTTAGGCAAGAAAAACAAAATGGACAGGTACAGTATATGTGGTACCTCGCTTACAGTAATAACTGTAAGACTGATCTTGGAGTCCTAGTGGACAATCACTTAAATATGATGCAGCAGTGTGCTGCAGCTGCCAAAAAAGCCAACACAGTTCTAGGCTGCATAAACAGAGGGATAGAATCAAGATCACATGAAATGTTAATACCATTTTATAATACCTTGGTAAGACCACACTTGGAATACTGCATCCAGTTTTGGTCGCCACAATGTAAAAAAGATGTGGAGACTCTAGAAAGAGTGCAGAGAAGAGCAACAAAGATGATTAGGAGACGAGGCTAAAACATATGAAGAATAGCTGCGGGAACTGCGGATGTCTAGTTTAATGAAAACAAGGCCTATGACATGAGAGCAGTGTCCTAATATCTCAGGGGTTGCCACAAAGAAGAAGTGTTCAACCTATTCTCCAAAGCATCTGAAAGTAGGACAAGAAGCAATGGGTGGAAACTAATCAAGGAGAGAAGCAACCTAGAATTAAGGAGAAATTTTCTGACAGTTAGAACAATTAATCAGTGGAACAACTTGCCTCCAGAAGTTGTGAATGCTCCAACACTGGAAATTTTTAAGAGGAGATTAGATAACCATTTGTCTAAGAGGGGTAGGGTTTCCTGCCTAGGCAGGGGTTGAACTAGAAGACCTCCAAGGTCTCTTCCAACTCTGTTATTCTATTCTACTACTGCAGTTTTGTAAAAAAAAAAGTATTAATTACTGGCATTAAAAAGAATGTTTACAGATATGTTTTGGAGCTATATAAAAAAAATTCAGGGAGTTCCCTGAATCAGAGTCGTCCCCCGTTGGAGGTGGGCACTCTGAGCCTTCCCTCACAATCCCTCTAAACAGGAAAACCTTGTGTTTGTTCCTTGAAAGCAAAAGAAAAAGCTCAGGAATTCCAAGAAAGTGCAATTACCAGGTTTCCAAAAGGGGGCACTCTGTGGTCAGCGGGCTGAGTTTGTCATTTCCACTTGTTTAACATTGCACATGGAGGTAGCAATCTCTTTGGGGAAAGGACCTTTTGTTACTTAATTAGGAGGGTCTCTGACATTCTGGAAGGAATGTTTACCTGAATAGGCTGGTACCTCCTGCTACAATAATTCTTATCATCAGCAAGTCGTAAAAACTTTTTAAAAACAAATATTGATCGCTGAATGCTGCAATTGGGATTCAATTGAGGAAAGGCAACTTCATTTTTTAAAGTGGGTATTCAAGAAAGATTGTATCAGCCAGGGGTGAAATCCAGCAGGTTCTGGAGAACGGGTAGCAGAAATTTTGAGTAGTTTGGAGAACTGGCAAATACCATCTCTGACTGGCCCGAGTGGGGTGGGAATGGAGATTTTGCAATATCCTTCCCCCAGGATTGGGGAGGGAATGGGGATTTTGCAGTATCCTTCCCCTGGAGTAGGGTGGGAATGGAGATTTTGCAGTATCCTTCCCCTGCCATGCCCACCAAGCCACACCCACAGAACCGGTAGTAAAAAAAATTGGATTTCACCACTGGTATCAACTATTATCAAGATATTTAGATTTTAATATTGGTTTGTAGGGATTGGTGTATGTCCCAAAGATGCTTTTTCAAGAAGCAACTGTAGGAAGTTAGCACCCATCCCTTTCCTGGAAGAATGAAATATTTTAGGAAATATTAAAAAGGCAGAATATTATATTTCCCTGAATGGGAAATGGAGAAACATGTTTTAAAGACAAAGCAGCTGCCTCCCCCCCCACCACACACACCTTTGTTAATGGGCCAGAGGCAGAAACT
>WNWU01000030.1:4397365-4463610 GCA_012654045.1 Ptyas mucosa | reverse complement strand
AAGGAGAGAAGCAACCTAGAATTAAGGAGAAATTTTCTGACAGTTAGAACAATTAATCAGTGGAACAACTTGCCTCCAGAAGTTGTGAATGCTCCAACACTGGAAATTTTTAAGAGGAGATTAGATAACCATTTGTCTAAGAGGGGTAGGGTTTCCTGCCTAGGCAGGGGTTGAACTAGAAGACCTCCAAGGTCTCTTCCAACTCTGTTATTCTATTCTACTACTGCAGTTTTGTAAAAAAAAAGTATTAATTACTGGCATTAAAAAGAATGTTTCCAGATATGTTTTGGAGCTATATAAAAAAAATTCAGGGAGTTCCCTGAATCAGAGTCGTCCCCCGTTGGAGGTGGGCACTCTGAGCCTTCCCTCATAATCCCTCTAAACAGGAAAACCTTGTGTTTGTTCCTTGAAAGCAAAAGAAAAAGCTCAGGAATTCCAAGAAAGTGCAATTACCAGGTTTCCAAAAGGGGGCACTCTGTGGTCAGCGGGCTGAGTTTGTCATTTCCACTTGTTTAACATTGTACATGGAGGTAGCAATCTCTTTGGGGAAAGGACCTTTTGTTACTTAATTAGGAGGGTCTCTGACATTCTGGAAGGAATGTTTACCTGAATAGGCTGGTACCTCCTGCTACAATAATTCTTATCATCAGCAAGTCGTAAAAACTTTTTAAAAACAAATATTGATCGCTGAATGCTGCAATTGGGATTCAATTGAGGAAAGGCAACTTCATTTTTTAAAGTGGGTATTCAAGAAAGATTGTATCAGCCAGGGGTGAAATCCAGCAGGTTCTGGAGAACCGGTAGCAGAAATTTTGAGTAGTTTGGAGAACTGGCAAATACCAACTCTGACTGGCCCGAGTGGGGTGGGAATGGAGATTTTGCAATATCCTTCCCCCAGGATTGGGGAGGGAATGGGGATTTTGCAGTATCCTTCCCCTGGAGTAGGGTGGGAATGGAGATTTTGCAGTATCCTTCCCCTGCCATGCCCACCAAGCCACACCCACAGAACCGGTAGTAAAAAAAATTGGATTTCACCACTGGTATCAACTATTATCAAGATATTTAGATTTTAATATTGGTTTGTAGGGATTGGTGTATGTCCCAAAGATGCTTTTTCAAGAAGCAACTGTAGGAAGTTAGCACCCATCCCTTTCCTGGAAGAATGAAATATTTTAGGAAATATTAAAAAGGCAGAATATTATATTTCCCTGAATGGGAAATGGAGAAACATGTTTTAAAGACAAAGCAGCTGCCTCCCCCCCCACCACACACACCTTTGTTAATGGGCCAGAGGCAGAAACTCAATCCTTTGTCAAAGGACCATCATCTGTAACACAATAGGACCCATCTAGGACAGAAACTCACCACATGGCACCTGGGAAGATTACATCAGCCAGCAAGGCTAACTAAGACCCCCACCCCCTGGGAGTCTGACAACCAATCAGGATACTCTTTCGGGGCCCCAGGAAGTTCAAAGCCAGAGAAAGCATAAAACCCGGGGACTCACTGTATCTCGTCCCTTTCTGTTCAGGAATTCAAGCCATGTGATCCTGTCCACCATTAAACCATCTTTCCAAGTGGTCTCTATGTTTCCAGTGTCTTTTTCCCCATTTGGAGCTGAACCCAGAAGGATATTTCTTCCAACACAACCTTTGGGACAACCATGACCTGGATGACTGAGAATCTCCATAGACATTTAGGGATTCGTGAAGTTTCTTCCAGCTCTGTGAATGGAGATCCCGAAAAAGTAAGGTTGGGAATCTGGGCAGCCCTCATCTCGAAATACAAGCCTTTCAAGCAGCCTTTCCATCTTTAATCTATCTGATTCTCAACAACAACCCCCCAAAATTGTATTTTTGGATGTCCTGCACAAGGAAGATAAGTATTTGCATTTGGCCAATATAGGATTTCAATGAAAGGAAATAGAATAATACCACATATCCCCTCCTCCCATTTTATCTCTTTTTCTCAAATGAGGGGTGTTTTTAATCCCCTCTCTGGCCCCAGGCTTATTTCATTCAAGGCCATGAATGCGGAAAGCTCTTTTAAAATGGCTGCTGCTGCTGCTGTAAATGTTTGGGAATCAAGATTTAAGAGTTAGTAACCATAGCAATCAACAAGCTTATCTCACTGAGGTGTACAGCCATTCCTTTCTCTTTTACCACCCTGGCAAGCTATTCATTAAACCATCACCTGTGGGTTCTTCCATGCAAGCTCATTATGCAAATGCCCCATTTCCATGCTGGCCCACATTTACACTATAAAGGTGCTAATGAATTATCATGACGTTGCAGCCATTTCAGGACATAAAACGTTAAGGAAAAGAGAGTGGGTGGAATAAGGTCTTCAAGCATTTTTTTCTCTCACTAGATCATCATTTTTATTGGTAGTACCATTGCAATTTTTAAATAAAATAATGGTTTAAATTTTGTCATAATGGCTCTATCTTTCATGGGGGGGGGGTGTATAGGTAGTCATTTTGTAAGTCTCACTGCTACACAGTTATCAGAAGCCAAGAAAGAAAAGAGAATGAAAAAGGCACTGACTATTCTGCATTATTAGAATCGTCGGTTTGGGATGCATAGATAAGGCTTCTCACATTGAATATTTATGTTTGCTATCATATAGAGAAGTATCCAAAGTATCATAGGCAGAATCAGCCATTCCTCTATTTATGTCCTCTCTGTAAGTTAGATGTTTGTGGTTCAAAGGCCCAGTAGATCAGGCCAGCACTGGAGCAGAACAGGCTACTGTAGACAATATATGGTAGAAAATATACTCTAGACAATATATGGTAACAGCAGCAAGGCTACTTATCAGCACAAAGTTTGGCAAAATACAGAAGTACCCATCACAATGGAAGACTAGATTATGAAGATGACAAAACTTGCAGAGATGGCAAAACTGACTTGTTTGATTAGAGAAAAAACAATAACTACTTTCATGAACAACTGGAAACCTTTTATGGACTTTTTGCTGAAATTGGATAAAAGTGAACTGGGGTTGTTGATTAAAAAGGTTGAATATGGAAAGAAGGGAACTGTATGATATAGTTCTAAGGGGAGAGAAAAGATAAAAGTTATTTTTAACTTCGAAAGAAGATTGGAAGCTGCTTCCTTAACTTTGTTTTCCTCTGTTTCAAACACTTTTTCTTTTTTCTTTTTCTATTTTTGTTTTATACATTGGTTCTTGCTTATCATTTAATTATGTAAAAACTTTCAATAAAACTATAATTATTTTTTTTAAAAATAATAAATATCCAGATCCCTGCTCCTCACCTCAGTCTAGAATAGATAAACCTGCCCTAATCTTTAGTTATTCAAATATGTTGGGTTATACTACTATCACCAGGCATGAAGGCTCAACATAATAACATTATCATTTATTTGGAGGTCTTACAATAAATAGTGTCAAGGTGTCAAGAACTGGCATATGAATAGTAGTGTGAGTGGCATTGCCAAAGATATCCTCTACTATTACATGTTTATTTGCTAGATAGAAATAAAATAACAGAATAACAGAGTTGGAAGGGACCTTGGAGGTCTCCTAATCCAACCCCCTGCTCAAGCAGGAGACCCTATACGATTTCAGACAAGTAGTTGTCCAATCTCTTCTTAAAAGGAGCATCCATAACTTCTGAAGGCTAGCTGTTCAACTGATTACTTGTTTTAACTGTCAGGAAGTTTCTCCTTAGTTGTAGATTGGTTTCCTCCTTGATTAGTTTCCGTCCATTGCTTTTTGTTCTGCCTTCAGGTACTTTGGAGAGTAAGTTGACCTCCTCTTCTTTGTTGGCAGCTCCTTAGATATTGGAATGCACACTCAGTAACAAAAATACTACTTATTTTACAAATTTATTTTTTTACCCAATGTGGCTAAAAGATGTTTATGAATGTGGTATGAGTGCTGTCAGAAAGCAACTGGTACAGGAAGATTACCATTTATTGACCAAAGTCATAAAAAAAAACCAGCTAGAACACATAGTGCTTAGTAAATCTGTTTGATTAAAGCAATAATATTTAACTATAAACAAAGCCTGAGATGTCAGATTACAAAGGTCATCTTTTAACCTTGATCTGAAAAGGAACTGAATGGTTCACATCATGGCCCTAAGAACTATGACTTATTGACCAAGACCAAATGTCCTAATTATCCAGGGCTTGTCTCTCATGATGGCCAATCTAGCACAGCCCAATTAAGCGGTGCAAGGAAATTACTTTTTCTCCCCAAATGCAAGCTTTCACATTTCTCCCCATTAAATTTCACTCTGTTTGAGTAGGGAGATTAAGTAGAATGCTACACTGATTCTGAGATTGGAACAATGATGCATTGGAATGTTTTCTGTCTGGAATTGAGAGGTTTATCCTTTTTTTCAAAAGCATTCGCCTCTGCTGCCTCTTTCTCCACCCCTTTTGAGTTATTTTTGATAAAATCTGAGCCAACTGGTGCCAACAAAACAATCTGCTTTGATCCAGGATGCTGTTTGGCTCAGTGGCCTCCGTTTTTATGCAAAGGAGATCACAATCCCCTAGGGTACAAAACAGGTTTTTCAAGCTAAAGGATCCCAGTTTTTTTCAGAATGAAAAGGAGCACCTCTTTTCATTTTTCAGTAGAAAAAGAATGAATGTCCCAGAATTATAAAAAAAATAGGATGCTGCAGTTGATTTAATCAGATGCCTTGGCCGGTCTATGATATGACCTGATAAATTCTCTCTGTACATGTAAATTGTCCCTCCTTCCTTCCTTCCTTCCTTCCTCCCTCCCTCCCTCCCTCCCTCCCTCCCTCTCCCTCTCTCTCTCTCTTTTCCCCTCTGAAGAAATAAAAATAAATTTAAGAAATGGATCTGAAGCTCATTGTCAAATATACCAGGAACAAGGACACAATTTCACTATATTGATGGTCAGCCAAATCATCCATCCTGTTCACACCCAGTGATTTAGTTTTATTTTTTTTAAATATTATTTAATTATTATTAATATAGAATATAGAATATTATTATTATTATTATTTTAAAGGCCTAGAAATGCAGTCTCCATAAAGAGTTATTTTTTAAAAATGTATTTGATTATTTATATCCCACCTTTATTATTTTTACAAATAACTCAAGGTGTAGAACATACCCAAAACACTTCCTCTCTTATTTTCCCCACAACAGCAACAACCCTCTGAGATGACCTGCGCTGAGAGAGAGTAACTGGCTCAAACTATAATAATAGCTTTTCCCTTCCTTCCCTTCCTTCCCTTCCAAATATTTCTGATTTCAAATATTCAAATATTTTGGGATGGGAGGCATTTTATTGTTTCTGCATGCAATTGCCTTATTTTTTCTTCATAAGCAAATGAGGGACAGGAAAGGAAGGATGGAAAACGGAAAGAGTACTGATATTTTGTGTTCTCCCATTGGTTAGTTGGATGGAGTATTGGCCAATCCTTGTAATTCCTCAGAAGTCAAAAATGAGATTTGGGGGTTTTATAGTTCACTTGGGAGAATTAAGGGGGACAGAAATGGAGATGGTATGGCAGTTCATCCTGTGCTATTTTTTTTTAATATACAAGAGTATATTAAGTACCATAAATGTGGCCATTGTCTCATGAGGTAAGACCAACTTTCATTGTTGCAAGACCTCTTAAAGGCATCCTGACCAGTTATTGTTTGAACTGTGTTTTTTTCCAATTTGCAATTTACCGTAACTTTGTAGCCACTGACACACAATCACATTTTTACTGTTCACTAAGTACCGATTTGTCAGAAATTCCTCTCATTCACTCTTAGTTCCAGTTGGTGCTCCTTTGGAAAGAAAGGAAGATTGAAGGGGTTTCGTTTGGTAGTCTTTAAGTTCATGGGCAACTTAATCACAGTTCAATGTTCAATCAGGAATTCTAAGGGAAGGCAATCCAAAATGAGAAGTAAGCAGTGAAAGCATCTCAACTGGAAAATTTCTCAACCTACATAAAAGTGGGGGAGAATCAAAACCTGTTTCTTTTATCTGGCTGACTTTGGATCATACAGCTTACCCAACTAGCTGCTCCTTCCTTTGGTTACAAGGAAGCATGTGCCAGCAGCTGCATGTGATTTGTAATGACCCAACTCATTGAAACATGAACATTTTCTTACCAGCTACTACAAGGAATGCGATAACTTCCTTATTTTTGTGCTTTCATTTCTTTTGCTGAATTTTGCTTTGTCTTGAAGAAGAGAGATTTGGTAGACACATAGATGATAGAGATTAGATAGATAGATAATAAATAGATGATAGATTATCTATTTAACAAGTTGGTGTGTCTGAAGCTAAACTAATCCTTTGGGTTAGTTATATGGGCCAGTGGTCCAGTTTATTTATTTGTTGGATATCTACCCTGTTTTTTGGTTGAGGAGCTCAAGGTAGCATATGTAGCTTTCCTGCCTCTGGTTATCTTCACAGCTACAACTCTGGTTAGGCATAGACAGAATGACTGGTTCTTAATTTCAGTCTCTGTTTTTATTATGTCTGTAACATACACAAATACACCTGAATCTAGATTACATTATGTCTAATTGAGATACTTAGAAGAGAGAAGCACATTTTTCTACTCAAAATTGTTCTTCCACAGGTGTCTCCAGATATCTCCTATGATAGTGGTCATTTTCCTAACAAAAGATGGGTAGCTTTGATTTTTAAGGAACTGTCTAGCATCTTAGCTCTATTATTCTTTATCTATTTATATCCCACCTTTATTATTTTTATAAATAGCTCAAGGTGGCAAACATACAATACTCCTACCTCCTATTTTCCCACACCCTATGAAGTGAGTTGGCCTGAGAGGAAGTGACTGGCCCACGGTCACCCAGACAGCTTTTGTGCCTAAAGTGAGATTAGAACTCACAATTTCCTCATTTCAAGGCGAACAACTTAACCACTAGACCAAAATTTCTCTCTTTTCCTGTCCGTCTTTCTTTTCCTTTTAACTGATACAGCTACTACCCAAGTCTCATGAAAAAATGAGCTGGGAAGATCTTCTTTCAATTTTGGGTTGCTCACACCAGAAAACAGGTAGCATTTCTGCTGAGAACATTCATGATCATTAAAGCAAAGCTAACACTAAAAGAACTCACCTGATAAAAATAACATTTGGTCATCTACAAAGCCATTTTATAACAGGTGGAACTAAGACTCTCTTGCTGTAGTCTTCAATGTCCCAGAACTGTTGTCCCAATACTGAGATGAATGCTCTACCCACTGATTTGGAATTTTAGATTGGTGATAAAACCAATCTATAGAAGGCTCAAGCATCTCCATGTTGAATTGGAAAAATTCTAGCTTGAAGTTCAGAGAACCACTGTCCATCCCAGGAGACATAATTGGGATCGACAGATTAATTTATTTCAGTGTGTATGCACAACACTGAATTGGAATAAGTACCCATCCTTTTCTATATAAAGCCCTTTTTAAAATCTACTAAACAAATTGGATACAGTCAGATCTGTGTCTTATTAATAAGTCATAAAATTCATTGTGCTGCATTGCACTGAGTCACATTGTTGGCCATAAACAACCCAAGATCTTTAGAAACCTTTCCCCCAGCATTTATCTTCTCCACAGTGTGGAAGACTATTGACCAGAGATTAAGGAAATTGCAGTCAAAAACATCTGGAGAAACAAATTTACTCCTTGTGGAAGATCTCTGTGGAGCCTTCAGTGAGGACGGGGCAAACTCTGGTATCTAGAAGCAATGCTTATTGGAATCATGGGGATTCCATACTGGTTTCCATAGTGAGTAAAGTAATGGAGAGCTCAGTGAGGCTATGAAAAAGTGGGTGGGATTAGAATGTTATTTTTTTAATTGTTTTTTTTGTTAAGAGTCGCGGTGGTGCAATGTTAGAATGCAGTACTGCTGGCTACTTCTGCTGACTGCCGGCTGACTGCAAATTGGCAGTTTGAATCTCACCAGGTTCAAGGTTGACTCAGCCTTTCATCCAAATGAGGACCCAAATTGTTGGGGGCAATATGCTGACTCTGTAAACCACTTAGAGAGGGCTGAAAAGCACTGTGAAGTGGTATATACAGTAAATCTAAGTGCTATTGCTATTGTTGGGATTTTTTTAAAAAATTCACTAAATGTTCCACATGATTCTTACTCAGAATTAAAAGGCTGGAAATTCAAGAAGCACATAAAAAGATTGGAGGTCTCATATGGACTGGAGGCCAGAACTTGCAATGGGAAGTCTTAATGTGCTATAATTGAAATATTTTACCAATATGTTTACCTCCCACAGGAATCTTTGTCTCCATCATTAAATGTGCAGTCAGCCTCAGGCCTTCCCAGCACTGCAGGTCACTTGAATCGATATAACAAATGATCAAAGTATGATGATAGGATCTACTATCTTCTGAAAAATCTAACAATGCATAATTGCATTTTCTTTAAGAAAACACACAATCCCATCAAATAAATTAGCATCTATGAGAATCCCATGCCAAAATTAGTATTATTTATGTATTTATAATTTCAATTTATTAGTCTACAAACCATTAGGAATCTGGGCAGTATGCAAATTAAAAACATTGCCCCAAAAATAAAAATAAAAAATAACTAGGAGAAAATGACAACCCCCAAATGCATCCTACCGAAACTAGAGTTTGGGGGGAAAGCCAAGATTTCAAGGCATATTTAAGGACACTAGAGTTGGGCTGTTTGGATTTCCAGGCCATTCCTATTCCAGAGGGCAGGGAAGGCCCTTCAGATGCTGTTGCTTATCAGATGGGATCAGGGGTGGGTTCTACTTACCTTTACTACCGTTTCATAATGAGGCCGCGCACGTGCAGAAGCATTTTCATGACGTCAGGGTCAGTGGGCGGAGCCTCCCCGCCAGTTTTACTACTGGTTCTATAGAACCGGTGCGAACCGGGGGCAACCCACCACTGGATGGGATGTTTGGAGAGGGAGTCCCTGGTTCCACATGTCAAAATGAAGGACAAGGCTGCCACCTGCCCTCTTCAAGGCTAGGCTTGCCACCTGCCCTTCAAGGCTAGGCTGCCACCTGCCCTCTTCAAGGCTATGTTATCCTTCAAGGCTAGGCCATTATCCAGCCCGTCCTGAAAGAACTCCAGGACCTGGGCAATTGAGACATCCATGGGGTTAAATCCCCCTTTTTTACACCACTCACAAAAGGCCCACCATCTGGCATTGTAAATTCTGTTAGTTGAGGTTCTGCACGAGGCCTGGATCGTCTTGATGACCCTGGAGGAAAGGTTGTCCCCACCCAGAAGGCTCCGCTCAAGCGCCAGGCAGTCAGTTTGAACCACTGACGGACTAGTATGGGTTAAAGACTGGATGGAATTGAATAATAGTAGAATATTATCCATTGAAGGCCACGACTTACAAACGGGCTGGCACTCCTTTCTATGGGACGAAAGGTATAAATCACACACTTATTTTAAAAGACACACACTTAGGAATGCTCTATTACTAATTTGGTTAAAAACTAAAAAACAACAGTATACAAAAATTCCGACCTGGCTTTCACCTTCGGAAGCCCTAAAACATCCAAACCTTACAGAATCCAAAAATATAATTAGATATAAAGACTTAATTGATCATCAAGGAAAACTGAAATCCAAACAACAATTGGAAACAGAGTTAAACAGAGAAATTGACTGGCGGACCTTCTCACAGATTCAATCGAAACATAAAGAATATATAAAAATGTATGAAATCTGTAAAGAAAAACAGGAATTAGATAAAATTATATTAGATTCTGAAGAGAAACTAATTAGCAAAATCTATAAATTCCTGCTGCAATATAAGATGGAAGAGGAAACAGTTAAAAACACAATGATTAAATGGATGCAAAATTTTAAATAATAGATTTGGAGAGATGGGAAGAATTCTGGCAATTGAACATAAAAACAACATTGGCGGTGGTATACAAGGAGAACCAGCTAAAGATGCTTAATAGGTAGCATATGTCGCCTACAAGATTGGCCAAAATCAATCCGAAAAACAGTTCAGTGTGTTGGAAATGTAAAAACCCACAAGGCACCTTTTACCATTTATGGTGGACATGCCTGGCGGCAAAGAAATTTTGGTCCAAGATCAAGAACTGGATAGAACAAATCACCAAAACACAAATAGACAAGAGACCCGAAACTTTTTTGTTAGGAATTTTCACAAAAACATATCCCAAAGAAATAAAATACTTGTTAATACATATTTTAACGGCAGCTAGGATAATATATGCTAAAAATTGGAAACTGGAAAAAATCCTAACGGAAGAAGAAATAATGGATAAAATTACACAGTGTGCTGAAATGGATAGGCTAACAAAAGAACTAAAGGAAAAAGAAGACACAGAATTTTACAAAGTTTGGAACAAATGATATCAATGGCATAAAGCTACCACTGAAGAAACATAACTAGAAGTAAGATAGAATAGAAATACAAGTGTGTATACAAATAATGTCTAATGGGCAGACAAACTTACAGAGAGAAACCTAAAAAGTAAAGGTAAAATCCAAATATATAATATATAGACTATTAAAGCAGAAGGCTTAGAGAAGAGAAGAGAGGAGAGGAGAGGGAGAAAAGGTAAAAAGAAACTACTAATTTAAGATTTAGGGGAACAAGTATAATTGTATTACTTGAAAGACCAATATGAAACAAACGCTTCAAATGATTGATTATTTACAATTGTTTATCGTATAATGTATTTATACGTTTTTGTTATGTGTGTTATATGTGTTTTATATGTATTTTAATAAAGATTATAATTTAAAAAAAGAAAAAGAAAATATACATAAAATGTCCACTGTGTGGGAAAATGCACAGACATGTGTACATTATAGATGATTACGAACAAAACACACTTCTATAATGATACAGTAGTAAGATAAACATGTACAAGAAAAAGTATACAGTAAGTCATATCAGCTGGAAATGGCTATGAATATCCTTGCATAGTTTGATCTTATATTTCACATTCTTTGGAAATGTCAAAATCGAACAATACCACATTTGATGAATGAAGAAAACACTTTTTAAACCCAAATATACAAGCCATTGTTTCCCTAGCCCAGCTTTATTTCTCCTTCTCTCTCTCTTTTTGAATTAATTAAAATAGAGTGATCAACCAATTAAATGTCAATTATATTCATATAGCATTAGCAGAACAGCAATCAATTACCGTTCACATCTGTAATAGCCTTGTTTGTCATTATTCATATTTATATGGAGGTGGGATTGTTAATACAGCTACAGCAGAGATTAAAAAGAAGTAATCAGTTCTTTGTCCTTCACGGCAGAGAAATTTTCAACTCAAATGTAAAAGGTCCTGGTTGTTTATAGAACACAATCAGCTAATGGTGCTGAAAGTGGTCCTACTACTTCTAAATAAGTGTTCTTATTTTTGTTAATAAAACCATAGTTCATTGATTTTAATCCATCACTCAATTGTGTAATAAAGTGTTATCTTAATAACTGACTGTCCAAAAATCTATATGACAATAAAGCCATTTTAAAAAAAGGAAACAAAAGTTTAACTTCTTCTGTGGAATAACAGAAAGAAGAAGGAAGCTGAAGAAATATGTTTGAAGTATTACAGCAATAAAATTCACAAAGATTTTTTCCAAGGAAAAAGGAAATGAATTTAATATTATGATTGTCTTACAAATGGACTGACTTTAGGCCAATGTTTTTTGTTTCCCTTTAAGGACAAGTCACAACAATGCAAGGACTTCAATATATTTGAGTGAGAGTGTAGAGGCTCATACCTAGTATGAGTAAACTAGGCCAGTCAATCTCTCTCAACCGAACTCACCTTACAGGGTTGTTGTTGTGGGGGAAATTGGAGAGAAAGGAATATTAGGTATGTTCACACCTTGAGTTGTTTATAAAAACCATAAAGGCATGATAAAAAAATATTTTAAAAAAGTATGTGTGAACAAATTCTAATTCAACAATTACATAATATCAGATTATGTATTGAGAATGTTTAATACATAAACATGAATATTCAGAATGTTTAATACATAAACATTCTGAAAGTTTGCCTGACCATTGTCATCATGCTACAATGATGAAACAAGTGTTATGATACTGCTCCCCCTAACTTCTACAGAAAAATCATTATCATCATCACCTTCAGCCAATTCAGTCTAGACTCTACTGGCTAAGACCCCAGGCTAAAAACCAGAAGACCACGAATACTAGTCCCACCTTAGCCATGAATTCAGAAAACTCTTTACAATCATGGCTTGCTTATGTTTCAGGTTGTGAGATGTCTTAGGTGACCCCCATGAGGAATCAGACAAAGGAATATGCATATCTCCATAAATATAAATGGTTAAAATAACCTTAATCTCCAAACTCTTATTTATGGGGACCTGCCTCAGTAACCACAGTAAATCATGGTTTCTTAAACTAAGCACAGTTGGAAAGCTCTGCATAATATTACTGTCAAAAAAAACTTTTTGGGATAACTTCATGGACATATCCATGTCATTTCCTTGGCAATGTATGGAAATTATTTAAATTAACTTCCAGTGTGTATTTTCAGCTTCCTTGCCTAGTCTATATTTTGGTATTTTCTAGTGGGCTTCCAACCAAATATTAACCTTGTTCAGCCTTGCTTAGCTTTTTGAGATCATCCAAGGTCCTCTGGATCAGGGGTGTCAAACTCCTGGCCCATGGGCTGGATGTGTCATGCGCTGGCCACGCCCATGCCCAGTTTAGCAAAGGGGGGGAAAGTCGCAATATGTCATGTGATGCTGCCATGATGACATGAGTTACATCCCTCCTCTAGATGCTGCCAGCTATCAGAGCATGCTCACCCATCAGTCATAGTTTATAGGCAACAGTGGCTTACATAGCAATAGCACTTTAGACTGTTTTTTTTTATAATAAAAAGTTTTTATTGGTTAAAAATATACAATATTATAGTTTACAATATGTTGAATTTTCAATATCTTTATATAAAGATATTTCAATTATTATTTTCTTTTTTAAATTTCTCACACAACAGACATTATTATCTTAAATCGAAACAAACAACCAGGTTATATAAAAATTATATAAACAAAAAAAAGAGTGTTATACAAAATACAATAAAAGAAGAGAGAGAAAGAAAAATGTCAATTAAAAAAACCTTAAACAATAGATTCCCCTCCTTTCTTCATTTCCTAGTTCTGGCTCTTAAAACCATGGTCTGGCCTCCCCCCCCTCCCGGGCCGCAACAGCTCCGTCCGCCTCCGCTCCTTGATCATCTAATACTTCCCCCTCTTCGGCTCCTGTATCTTCTCCACCTAGGAAGGATTTATGTTGGTCAAAAAAAGCCTTAGCTTCCGTTACATTATTAATTTTCTTCTTAGTGTCCTCCCAAAAAATCATCAAGCCCTCCGGAATCAACCACCTAAAACCTACTCCCTTGAGGTACAGCTTATTTGATAAAAAATAATATTTTCTTCTTGATTCTTGTACCTGTCTGGGAATCTGCTTCAGGATGGTGATCTCCTTGCCCCTGTACACCAGCGCCCCCAGTCTTTGTTTTCTCAATATCTCATCTCTCAGTTCCCTTCTCACAAATTTAATATGAATCTCTCTTGGTAAATTATGTAAAATTGCAAATTGTGAGTTTACTCTGTACACCAAGTCCACATCCCTTCCAATAGACTCCAAATCTCTTTCTAAAAATTCACCCAACATTTTAACCATCACTTCTCTCAAATTTTCCTGGTCAAGTTGTTCCACGTTTTGGAACCTGAGAAAATAAGACATCTTATCCAATTGTAAAGTTAACATTGCATTTCCTCTCCCATCCTCCACCTTCTGGAGTGCCCGTACCTCCCCCTCCAGACCCCCCATCTTCTTCTTGTTTTGCTCTGCCAGCTGTTGAACATCATTTAAATCTTTTTTCATAAGTGTCATTTCAGATTTAATTTCAGATAATCCTTTTTGCACGTCATCTAACTTGTCCAATTTCTGATCCAATATCGCCAGTCTTTCCAAAATTTTTTCCATATCAGCTGCTGCTGATTTATGGCCCTTAGCCATCTTAGATCAGTAGAAGATGAGAAATCAAAAGACAAACCTCCAGAGAAGAAAGAGGGATTAGCAATCAGAGTAATTTTTCAACTATCCACCAGTGGGCGCTCACAGGAGCAACGAGTCCGAAGTATAGAGTAGGTCAAACAGGAAGCCAGAGGAGAATGTTGTCTTCAATCATAAATAAAGAAGCAGGAAGTCAGACTGCCGCCATTGCCTACCGGGAAGAGAGGCCACCAGACCTCTCCAAGAAACTCTGCCACAGCCATCCTCCAAGGAAAAGTCAGCAAGGTAAGGGGTTTCACTCCATCTCCTTCCCCCTAGTTCTCTGCCACGGCACCTTTCCAGCTACAAGGGGGGGGAACTCCAACCCCCCCTCTCGCCTCCAGGATGCCTGCTCCACTCTCCAATCAGTCAGTTCAGTCCGTTGTGCCTTCTTAGCTAGCACCGGTCCCCTTAGGCACTGTGACGCCTCCGCGGCCTCGAAAAAAAGCCGCCAATCGCCTCCCACCCCCTCTGGAGCCTCGGGCGCGCCAGCATCGGCCTCCCAGCCCCTGGAAGTGAGGCAGGGGACCCCTGGCGAGCCGCCCTCAAACGGCAAACGCCCCAATAATGGGGCGCTTGGCCCAAAGGGCCTCCAGATGGGGGGGATCAGACTCTGGGGCCAGAGCTAGCCCGATCAGAGTCTGTCGCCAGCGGAACCGGAAGCGGAAATCTAGACTGTTGTACTTTATAGCCCTCTCTAGTGTTTACAGAGTCAGCATATTGTCCCCAAAATCTGGGTGCTCATTTTACCGACCTTGGAAGGCTGAGTCGACCTTGAGCAGGTAAGGATCAAACCCTGGTAGTCAGCAGAAATAGCCTGCAATACTGCATTCTAACCACTACACCACCATGGCTCAACAAATTAAACAAATTATATATTAAGCTAAAGCCAAATAGTTTGAATTATGGAGACTTAACATGCTATCTGAACCCAGGCCAAGGGTAAGCACCTCTATTTACTGAAGTTAGTAGACCTTGTCAAGATAGTAATGCTTCTAGTGATATCAGAAATCCTATTTGTATGTATTAGAGAATATGTATTAGAGTTTTGGAAAAGAAAAACTACAATAAAAATTATTTACAAAAAAAGAGAAAGAAATCCTATTTTTCCTTGTACAATCAATACTGAAAATTGGCATAGTGGATAATATATGTAGTTCTGGATTGAGTTGTTGGGCTCCAGCTGTTTTCTTCCTGCAAACATTTCATTAGCAAGCTAGGTGACATCATCAGTGCCCGTGTAAGTAAATTTTGCTGGCTGTTTAAATATAATAGCGTTGATTGGGATAATGTTTCTTCCTTGATTGCTCTTTGAATGGATGAGTGTTTCTCCTTTTATTGTTCTTGTTTATCTGGTGCTAGTTCTTGCTAATCTTGTGTAGGTTAAGAGGAGCATGATGCAAAAGGATGTGTTTAAGTATATTTGCTTTCTTTTCTTGACTTTGGTGGTTCCCTTTTTGAAAGAATTGTAGATGGAGCTTATCTGTTTTTAAAATTAACTTTATTAAGTTTCACAAACAGATAAAATACAAATAATAAAAAAGGAAAAATTGGGCAAAAGGGGGTCAAAAGGGGGGAAAGTTAAAAAGTGATAAGAAAAAAAAGATTGATTTCCAACCTTCTTCAGTATAGATACAAATATATATAGTAGAATAACCTCATACTCTAAATTAAAACAAAAGGACAAATCCATCATATAAAAACACAGATTTTAGACAATAAAATATCATTAAAATTATGTAACAAAATAACCTCTTACTGTAGGTTTAAACTTTTATATTTAAAAATATACAATATATATGTTTAATTAATACAAATGAAATACATTTATTTCTATAAACATAATAAATCTAATAGTCAAATCCTAAAATCAAAACTTCATTTTTATGTTTCTCAAGCAAGATATCCAAAAATGGTTTCCAAGTAATAACAAAACTAGATTTTGTCTTTCATTAAAGTGATAAGTTTTGCCAGTTCCATTAATATCACAGTCCTCTCTTCAATTATGGGAATTTGTACATCTTTCCACCTGTGTACATTAAAAAGTCTTGCCGTAGTTATCATATACTGCATAAACACAATCCCCTATTTTCTTTCAATATATTTATCCATGATACCTAAACGAAAAGCTTCTAGTTTCAATTTTACATCCATTTTTAAGTTTTTCCTGAATCAAATAACACATCTGAGCCCAATACTTCTTGGCAATCCAGCATGTCCACCAAACATGATGTGAAAGGTGACTTTTTCCCTTATATATCTTGGCCAATTTTTCAGGTGTTAAATACCAATGATGTTGTTGTTGTTAGTTGTGAAGTCATGTCTGACCCATCACGACCCCATGGACAATGTTCCTCCAGGCCTTCCTGTCCTCTACATCCTCTGCAGTCCATTTAAGCTCACGCCTACTGCTTCAATGACTCTATCCAGCCACCTCATTCTCTGTCATCCCCTTCTTCTTTTGCCCTCAATCTTTCCCAGCATTAGGCTCTTCTCCAGTGAGTCCTTCCTTCTCATTAGGTGGCCAAAGTATTTGAATTTCATCTTCAGGATCTGGCCTTCTAAAGAGCAGTCAGGGGTGATCTTCTCTAGGACTGATCGGTTTGACCGTCCAAGGGATTCGCAGGAGTCTTCTCCAACACCATAAGTTCAAAGGCCTCAATTCTTTGGCACTCAGCCTTTCTTATAATCCAACTTTCACAACCATACATTGCAACTGGGAAATAGCCTTGACTAGACATACTTTTGTTGGCAGGGTGATAGTTCTGATACATCATTCTATTAAAAAAAAATTCTTTCAAATTATAGTTCAGTGAAAATTTCACTCTATTAAGGCAAATATTTTCCCATCGATCAAGCATAATGTTATAAGATTAAATGGGGGAAAAATTGGATACAATTTCTCCCCCCTTTAATCTTATACCATTTGACATATTAATCCTATTCATTTTCAACAACCGTTTATATACTTTGGCAATCAGATGCTCATCATTAGTACATAAATCCCTTTCCAAGTCTTGTTTTTTCATCTGCTAAAACAAAATTCTTTTTATCCAGTTTAACATTTTCTGTTGATGGTACATAAGCAAACCATTGATAAATATAACCCTCTTTTTCTAGGTTCTTTTCAATAAACATAAATAGATCAGCATAAATCAACCAAGTTTGTGTAACTATCATTTATCTTCTTGAAAAAAAGACCTTCTCCTAAAAGATGTTTTAGGAGATAATTGTGCTTTATATCTTTTTCAAACTCTCAGCAGTAGATGGGGCAGATTTCCATGTGTCTGTTACATGTAATGCTAAGCTTCTAGGAATTCATCTGCCTTTTTCGATCTGATTTGCTCTGAGTTGCCTATAGTTTTTCAATTGAAATTAATGATTTAAACCTATCTCACATTTAAATCTGACTCAGTCCAATCTGCAGTACCTCCCAAGAGTTATTGTGAATAAAAATAAAAATGAGGAAAGGCCTTGAATTGATGTTGCTCTAAACCCCAAAAGGAAGTCAAGACCTATGTGAAGTGAAGTGAGTAAAGTAAAATGTAAGAACAATTCTGTGAAAAAGACCACCTTGGCTGGAATAGAAAATTTATTTTTTTAAAAAAATTATTTACTATTTTCAGCACTTCATTATTGTAGATTGTATTCTCCGTGCAATAGTCAGCATGTTTTCTTTTAAATCAGAGCTATATTTCTCCTTTTATTCAGGAACTCAAGGCTGCAAAAACAGCTTTCTGTCCTCCAATGTTACAACAGGTTTGTAGCTGAGACAAATTTCCACCGCTGAGGGTGGAATAGAACTTATTTTAACAACCAGTAACACAATACTGGAAACTGTATGGAGAACTGTAGGGGAACAGAGCTTTCCTCTGAATTTTCTCTAATCGGGTGGCTAAAATGTAGACCAATAATTTTATATGTTTAAGCAGATTTATTCTTCTTGCAAGCAACCCTGACCTTGTCATGTCCAGAGCAAGCTAAGAATATTCTTTCAAAAGGCATTAGGCTAATGCTTATGTGCATGATTAATTATTCACATGCTGGTCAATAATTAAAATGGCCCAAATGTGTATAAAACATAATAGCTTTAAATCTGGAAAGATATGCTGTTGGCATATCAGCAGCTCAACATAGTTAGTACAAGAAACCAGAGCAATTTAACTGATATCTCCCTCCCTCCCTCCCTCCCTCCCTCCCTCTCTCTCTCTCTCTCTCTCTCTCGCTCGTGGAATACCTTGAAATTCAGGCTTGTATACCTCACTAAAGTGTGAGTTCTGAAAAGCAGATGCAATCCAGCTCTCACTGAACTCAAAGGCCAAATCCCTTCTTGATGTCAGCAGCATAGAATCATATAGCCGAAATGATCCAGTCGAGCTTATTTTGATCAAGCCAGTTATTGCCCACTAATCAGTGGGACTCAGCAGTGATATTATAAAACAATAAATATCCTGTGAGCTCCTTTTTCCATTTCATAACTTCTGAAAAACTGGCATTTGAAAACACAATGATACTGTTTTACACTTGACATTTCACAGTATTTGCATTTGCTCACTGGGTATCAAAACAATAGTATGAGGTACAATACATTCATTCATCACTAAAGAAATATCCCCTGGGATAAGCTGTGAAACTACTGTAAGTTTGTATCGTTGGATACACCTGAAGAAGCCAACTACGTACTAGCTGGAGAAAGCTTGTGGAATGATTTATTTTGTATTAGAAATTGCTTATGTACTTTTCCCTCAATGTTTTCATTCAGTTTGAAAGAAAATCAATGTGTTTGGCAAAAAAAAGTACCAGTATATAGCCTTATTGTATGAGATACAGAGCCCTTGCACTCCAGATTTTGATCAATATTATTTTCAAAAGCCGTGATAGAACAGAGGTGAGATGGTGGTGCAATGGTTAGAATACAGTATTGCAGGCTAATTCTGCTGACTGCCAGCAGTTTGATTCTCACTGTCTCAAGGCTGACTTGACTTTCCATCCTTCTGAGGTGGGTAAAATGAGGATCCAGATTGTTGGGGGCAATATGCTGACTCTGTAAACCACTTAGAGAGGGCTGTAAAGCACTGTGAAGCAATATATAAGTCTAAGTGCTATTGCTATTGCTTTAATAGAATAAAGATCAAATCTATCTTGAGCTAAGCTAAAATTAAAGGACATATCCATGAAGTTGTCCTAGCAGGAGAATGGAAGCCCTTGGACCCAGTCTTCTTCATCTCGCAGTTTTTCTTGACTTCCCAGTCTAGCTTTCAGCTCTGAAATTTCCTGGTTGTTCTCTTTCTAAGAATTCTGCTAAACTCTCTCAGATTAGTCAAAATTGGCTATGTGCTGGCTCCCAACTGGGTTTAAATTTTAAAATATAAGTGAGAAAATGAAAAGAAAAATTCCTAAACAAGGTTACTCAGAGGTAAGCCTCACTAAGATAAATGATATTTACCCTATGCTAAACCCAAATGAAGGGACGTGGTGGCTTAGTGGGTAAGACGTTGAGCTTGTCAATCAAAAGGTCGGCAGTTCAATAGTTCAAATCCCTAGTGTCGTGTAATGGGATGAGCTCCCGTTACTTGTCCCAGCTTCTGCCAACGTAGCAGTTTGAAAGCACATTAAAAAATGCAAGTATAAAAATAGGGACCACCTTTGGTGGGAAGGTAACAGCGTTCTGTGTGCCTTTGGTGTTTAGTCATGCTGACCTTATGACCATGGAGACATCTTCGGACAGTGCTGGCTCTTTGGCTTTGAAACAGAGATGAGCACCACCTCCTAGAGTCAGGAACGACTAGCACATACGTGCGAGGGGAACCTTTACCTTTAAACGCAAATGGGAAAGTGATGGTAACCAAGAGAGACCCTAAGGCTTTTTTCTTGGATGGGAGGGGCTGTTATCCAAATATAGGGAGGTTGAATAGGTATTGTACCCAAATATAGGGGGGTCAGGGGCTGAAAAAGATGAGCTTTCTTCTCTTCCTTGCCCCTCAATATTACTGATAGCAATTTAACATGATCATTGTCCTAGCAATTGGTGCTCTGGTGCTCTTTAAAGATCAAAAGAGTTTAAAAGACATAAATTAACTATATTTTGATTGAACACTTGGTGTGCTGATGCTACACCACAGAGAACAATTTCAAATGGAAGTATGGCCTGGCATTAAGGGAACCTGGGAGAGCCTGGCATGACTTTGGGCACTTTGGACCAAGCACTGAAAAAAATCTAGTCACAGTTGCAAACACATATTTCACCCTAGGCTCAACCCCGCTTACTCAACACCTTTTGACTAGTCATTGCCTGAGAATCTTTAAAAGGGCAGTGAAACTGGACTTATGCAGTGTATCACACTGCGAGCTCCTGTGTCATTTCCTCTAGCACATCAAGGTTTCCATTTTAATCATATGTTTTAATCTGGGATTAAATATTATTAGATTTACATCTGAGTAGACATCGATTGGAATCATACTCTAAAGCAGAGGTAGGAAACTAGGGCCCTTTTATAACTTGTGGACTTTAACTCCCAGAATTCCTTAGCCTAACCCTGCTCCAGTGCATCTGAAATGCTTAATAAAGAAGTGATAAGGGTCCTAGTGATTATTATGGATGAAAAGCAGTGGTGAGATAAAGACAAAAAGATACGTAAGAATGCCTACCTCTTGCTCTCTACCATATTTTATCCTTCTTGTAACAAAGAAATATATCAATGCATTAAAAATGTGGCATTTATTGAACAAGAAAGCCTTGTGCAAGCTGGAAAGAACATGTTTTGCCCATTAATTTGATCCTGACCTCTGTCCAAAACCGTTGCCAAACTATAGTTAAAGGTGCTTGATTATCTATTTAATTTAAAAAATGTTTTTCGCATACTTCCAAATGCATCATTGCTACACTGGTCTACAAGGAGAAAGCTTCTGAAATAAAAGTAGCTGAATTTTACCAGAATTGGGTCACTAATAAAGTAAGTCCTGAGTATTAATTGGCTCCAGTTTCCAAGATACAGCTTCAGGTCAAAACTGCATCGAAATAATTCAAAATTACGAGGAGGATGTGCGATTATGCTCCATAATTTTTCTGCAAAATGTGATATAGCGATGAGAATGGTGCCACGCCAATCATTATAAATTTATCTTTTTATTGATACCAATAACATAACTTTCCATTCATTTATTGGTTTTTCGTGTAACATTTTCATGCTTTCTGCATGAAAAACTGACAAGCTCTAACATCAGATTAAACAACAAGGTTCCATTTTAATTTGGTATCTAAATTGCACTTTTTGGCTTTTCTCTTGTGAACTGCAGAACTCATCCCTGGGGAGATTCCAGCAGTAATTGGCAAGCATGAATGGACTCCATTTCCCTTGGTATCTTTTCTCTGTGCCTGTGATTTCCTGGTGAAATCTCTCCCCATGCTCATCACTCCCTGCCCCACAGTTCAAAAGGAAATAATCTAAATGTGAGTGTAAGAAGTGAATTTTCAGTGACACGTTTGCACAAAGTACTTTATAGGACCTAAGCAAATTTTCCACATGTTTTTCAAAGCCATCTGCTTTGCTGTTCTCAAAGTGAAGATAAATGTATACACTTCCATGTGGTACCATTTTCATTGTTCTACTGTACTTTGTTGAGAAGTTACGAGGCATCATGATCATTAGACACCTCCCCTCCCTTGTAGGAAAATATATTCATCTGGGTATAAATCTTTATTGTGAAATATCTTGAAAACGTTAGTCAACTGGCACCTTTATCATCTGTTTTCAAATTCATCTAATCCAAAATATGTAGAATTAACACATTTTATCTTGGAGGTTGATAATTTTCCAAAATCTATAGACCAGTGCTATCGATCAAAAGGCATTCTAGGAAATACCAGAGAGCTAGAAAAAGAAGATGAGGTTATTTAATTAATAGAACAGTTGAACATTTGTCTGGAACCAGATTAGACAATTCAAACAAGAAAAAAAATTAAGGAAGCAGCCTGAGATTAGGCAGTTCAAACAAGAAACAAAAAGCATTTCTTCCTTTTATGTTCATTCTTTTTTTCCAAGAGTCCTCCTCCATCAATGTCATTCTCCAACATTGTTAATTTCTACACCAGTTGATGTCTTATATTCCTGTAATGTCAAAGAATCAGTGGTAGAATGGGTACAATAATAAATAGCAAGTTCCTTGATATACAAACATTATTCCACTTTTGAAGGCAATTGTGATAACTTATCTATGCATTTTAGGTAAAAAACATCTCAACAGTTGAAGAACGTGTAACTTTAACATTTCCTTTTCCATATTATTTTTGTAATTAGAATACATGGAGTATAGCATTTCTTCTAAAAGCCGTTTCACTATGCCAAAATCCGGAAAAAGAAACCATTTGTTTGTTTGTGTTTTTGCATTTATGGTACTATGACGATCATTGTCTTGAGGGTCAGTCAAAGAAGGAAATGCAAGCCAACCAGGTTTCACAGAAACTCATTGTAGCAAATTTGATGGTTATCTGTATTTGTTCAAAACAAACTACCTGGAAACTTTCCTGTTCAGTTTAACAGATTTCAGCTTGGTGTTCCCCAGTGTAGCTGGAATAGGAAAGGAAAGGAGGGCAAAATTTGAGTTAAATGCAATGGTAGATTTAGAAGATTAGTGAAATTTGGCAAGCGTCCTCACGATGCTCAGAATAAACATAACCTTTAATGGTTCCAGGGATAACTCTGAAAAACTAGTTCTGCAAGACTCTAATCTATATGCATGAAAAGATGTTTATAGAAGATACACTCGTGAAGCATATGAACCCACTTCTCCAAACTATTGAAGCAGTTCTGAAAATAATTTTATCTTTATTAAAAATAAGAACAGCTTATAAAGTGAATAACTGTGGGTAGACCCAGCCAGGCATTTGTTTCAATTTATACAAATAATGCAAATTCTCAAGCTGTGCTCACAAAATCAAGTGAAGGATCTACTGCATTGTGTTCAAGAATTTCGTAACAGTCTAACTACAGAAAGTTGCAGGAATTCCTCCACTTACAACCACAATTGAGGCCAGAATCTTGGTCATGGAGTGAAGCGGCCATTAAGTGAGATTCCACGATTGCTTTGCTCAATGATTGCAATCCTGGCTCTCTGAATTGTATTGCTAATTGTATTGTATTGCTATTGTATTGCTGAATTGTATAGCTTAATTGCTATTAAGTAATTGCACCAGTGGTGGGATTCAAATTTTTTTACTGCGGGTTCTGTGGGTGTGGCTTGGTGGGCGTGGCATGGCATGGCATGGCTTGGTGGGCGTGACAGGGAAAGGATACTGTAAAATCTCCATTCCCCCCCTACTCCAGGGGAAGGATACTGGAAAATCCCCATTTCCTCTCGACAAGCTGGGACTCGGGAGGCAGAGAATAGATGGGGGTGGGGCCAGTCAGAGGTGGTATTTGCCGGTTCTCTGAACTATTCAAAATTTCCACTACCAGTTCTCCAGAACTGGTCAGAACCTGCTGAATAACATCTCTGATCTGCACACATTTTTAAGGGAAACACTGGGGGGCAGATAGAGAGACCAGGCCTCTCATCATACCTCGGAGAGCCAAAACCTATCCCTGCCTTACTAGGGAGAATGATTGTGAGAATGAGGGGGGTTTGCTATTGTTTCTGCCAGATATGAGGTCCTTTCCACCAGTGGGAAATTTCTCAGCATGCTGGAGGAAGGGATCCCAAATCTGGAAAAACAATTGGTGAATGCCATCATTCTGGAAGACTAAGAATGCTAGTGTTTGGTTCATTAGCATTTTCTACTCTGGCATGGCAGATATGATAGCATTTGCTAAAAAGCCAACAAATGCCTCAGAATGCTGGTGTTTGATAACATTTTTGCCTCTTCCAGTATGTGGGAGGAAAACATTCCTTTGCACATTGGAGAAATGGCCTTAAAGCCAATGTCCCTTCTGCTTACAACCATCTCTGCTGCCTTCCCTATTGACTTTCTGGGAAGGTTAACAGAGAAGATTGCAAATGGCTATCATATGATCGCAGGGCACTTGGTAACCAGTTACAAACATGAACAGGTAGACAAACATCTAAACTACAGTCGTGAACCTGGGGGTGGGGGCAATGCAATGTTTTACAACAGCCGGTATCGCTTTGTGGACTGTAAAGCACTGGTGCCGAGGCCATTGTGACTGTGAATGATTATTAAATGGCCGATGATAAATCAAGGGCTGCATGTATTTGCTCTTCCTAAAGGTAGTAATATTTGCAGCCATATTTGCATTCCATCTCAATGAAATCTATAACTGGCATTAAAAAAAAACATAATCTAATTTAAAAAATCTAAAGAGGAAGTTTAAAAAGGAAGTTAATCTTTTTCTTTAAAATGAAAAAAAGAGACCTACCTTCATGCAAATTAGGATCGGAAACATTTTATCAGATTAGAAAGAGAAAAGAGGAAGAGTTTACTTCTATAGTAACGCATCCATTGTGAGGCCATTGTGACTATGAATGGTCATTAAATAACTCAGCATTTGTAGCCATGACTTCTATTCAATCTGAGTGGTATGTAATTGGCATATTAGAAAAGATAATTTATATGGGTGGTTCAGAAATATGAAATATAATTAAATGAAGAACTCTAATTTAAAAATCTGAAGAGGAAGTTCTTTTTCTTTACAAAAAGAGACCTACCTTCATGAAGATTAAGATCTCAAACGTCTTATCAGATTAGAAGAGAGAAGAGGAAGAGTTTACTTCTGCAGTTAAGCACTCATTGTGACTGTGAATGGTCATTAAATGACTTGTCATAAGTCAAGGACTACCTGTTTTTGTTTTTCCTAAAGGCTAGTGATGTTTGCAGCCATGACTTTTGTTCAATCTCAGTCAAGTTCTGTAACTGGCATTTTAAATAAAAGATAATCTAATAAAAAATCTAAAAATGAAATTAATATTATTTTCTTTTAAAAAAAGAGAGAGACCTACCTTCATGCAGATTAAAATCTAAAACATTTTATCAGATTAAGAGGAAGAGTTTATTTCTGCACGTGCCAAAAACCATAGGCAAATTCAAATATTTAATGGAAAAAAACATTGTCACAAGTTATGCATTTCCGAGAACAGTTTCTGTCCTGATAAATTCAGCTTTAATTGATGATGTTACCCATTATGTAATTCTGCTTCTTGGTACAGAACGTAAAAAGAAAAAAGTGTAGAAGAACTAGAGGAAATTGCCCAGTTGGCAAAGCATAAGAGGGGTGAGTGACTGAAGGAATGTTGAGCCAAATTTAAGTTTTTTTTGTTTTTTGTTTTAAAGAAAATCAGTCATCATACAAACTGGTCTAAGCAAAACGCACACTGGCAAAATATAATACCCTCCCCAGCCTGTTCACAAAAGTAAGAATTCCAATTCTGAAAGCCAATGAACAGGAAATGTGCTTCAAAAGATTTGAAGAGACAACTAAAATTCACTTACACAATCAGGAGATAAGAGAATGTTAGTAGATCTTGGTTAATTGTTCTTTCCAATAAACTATCTGTCAAATTTTCATGGCACAGCTGCCTCAGACTCCTTCAGAGAATCTGGGTTTTCATTAGAAGACATCTCATCTGTCATTTGCGTTTTTGCTCATTCAGCCAAGATCCTTAGCGATCTGGTTCATTTATGATGGTTGCTGCCGCGTGCA
The DNA here is from genome assembly GCA_012654045.1 of Ptyas mucosa. NCBI lineage: Eukaryota > Metazoa > Chordata > Lepidosauria > Squamata > Colubridae > Ptyas > Ptyas mucosa. Next base: position 4,437,897 of record WNWU01000030.1, on the reverse strand, counting down.
GTCACAATTGTGACTTGCAACCTTCCCAGGCAGCTTCTGACAAGCCAAGTCAATCTGGGAATTTGCTTCATGACCACATTACTTGTTTAACAACCATAGTAATTCACTTAACTACTGTGGTAAAAAAAATAGCTGTGACTCACTTAATAATTATATTACTTAGAGACTGACATTCTTATGACCCAATTGTGATCATAAGCTGGTAACTACCTATATTTCTAGTTTCAGCCAAAGATAAATAGCCAATCTTGATTTCTTCCACACTGCTCTTTTCTATCCCTCTTTCATATTTCTAATTTTTCCTTTAGACACTGAGCCTTTTGTAGCAAATAAGCATGACCTGCTGTCATTAGATAGTCAAGAAGTTTACTGATCTAGGTTTGTGTTCAGTCCATCTCTTGGCAGCCTCAGTTTGTGGTTTAGGGCTTGAATTTGTTATTAAAATGACTCAATGGTATCAAGAAGCTAATTTTGCTCAGTCTAATTGACCCTAGAACCACAGAGTCTTGGTAGGTGTCTGCACACATGACCAGTTTTTCATGTCACATCCAAGATCCAATCTAGTAGTTAAGGCACAAGGCAGGAAGCCAGGAGACTGTGAAGTCTATTCCTGCATTAGGTATGAAAGCCAGCTGGGTTTCTTTGGGCCAGTCACTTTCTCTCAAGCCCAATTCACCTGACAGGATTGTTGCTGTGAGGAAAATAGGAGTAGGAGGAGGCAGTATTAGATATGTTCACTGCCTTGAGTTACTTACAAAGTAATAAAGGCAGAATAAAAATGTAAAAGAAGAAGTAAAATCAAATCAGATCTGTAGATGTAATACCTTTTTACCAGTAACATAAATTACACAGATCCTTTTGTAAGATGTCAGCTACAGCAGAAGCCCCAATGTGCTATGCATTGTTTTTGGCATATGCAAGAGCCACAGTTGCAGGGAACAACAACCACATATAACTTTGAAAACTGCATCGAATTTTAAGTAATCTATGCCCAACATTTATAATGAGCTAATGAAATCAATAAGTCTGATCATATAATTAGGGGCATAAGTGGAATGTCAAAAAGTCAAGACCGAAGCCGCAACCATGTGATCAAAACTGATCACAACACATGTAAAAAAAGAGGTAGGCTTTGATTATGGAGTGATGATTGCTATCTTGACTGTTTTGAAATCCCCCATCAAATGTGCATGTAAGTGTGATGCTGGGATGTTCTGTTTAAATGTTTCTTCTATGCTGAATTAAGTGAATTTGAATGTCCACTGGACATTTTTACTTCAGCTAAAGCAACAGTCATTATTTCCCAATGAGGTCAATTGACAGGCAGGTGTTCCTGGTTTTATATTGCATTCTTTTGATTCCAGTGTGGGTCCAGATAAACAATACCACACAAAAAAATAAAATAGCTTCCAACACGTATGCCTAGGTTTTATTCATCACACCTCATTTGAAAGTTCTGGGCAAGGAGGGAAAAAGCTTCCTGAAGAAACAGGATCATTTTATGACCCACAGAATTTTTAGGATGTGTGAAACCAAATAAGGGTTGCATAAAAGAGTGGCGTAAAATAAAGCCACCATCCTTTTATGAGGAAGCTCAGAGAAAAACTATAAATAAAGGAGACATTGTTGATAAACCTCCAGGAAAACAGACATTTAATTGACAGCATTTCCTTGTATATTTAAACCCAGGAGGGTCCACAACACAGACCTGGGTTCCTCCTATGCAATTTAATCTGCCCTTCCACATAGCCCTCCGACAGGTATTTAAGGTGTGGCTAAAAAGGTTCCCACAGTTTCACCTGTGTAAAAAAAATGGCATATCCTGCATTCCTCAACTCCCTTGGAGATTTTACAGATAAGTACCAGGCTAGCCTAACCATATGCACCTAGCTTAATTATGAACTTCTTAGGGGGGGAATGGTGTCAATTATACTGGGAGATTTGAAGGCTTGTACAGCACAAAACCTTCACAGTTTTTCTTTTACCCCTAGGCAAATGTTCACTTTTTCAGTTTTATTCTACTCAATTCTATTCAATGTCAGCCTCCCAAGTAGATCAGACAAGAAACATGACAAGATTAGTTAATTCTCCTTTATTTCAAGGATACATTAAGAGAATTTTGCAAGTCTGAATGTGCAAATCTCCCATTGTCTCTTTTTACCCATTTATTAGTTACAGAAGATCCTTTCTACGGTTTTTTTTCTCTGCCTACTTCTCACTTGTAGGCTACTCCTTCTTTTATCTAATCATTTCCTCAGGGACATATCTCCCCCTTCTCCTCCAAACACATGCATACACATTTTCCAAGATTGTTCTCACATTCCATTACAGCAGTGGTCTGCAACCTTAAACACTCAAAGAGCCATTTGGACCCGTTTCCCACAGAAAAAACCGGGAGCCACAAAACCTGGGTGGGCATGTCCAACTCAATGTCACTCACGTCTACCAGTCACATGACCCCCTAGCCACACCTACCCAGCCGGTCATTAGGGCAAAGAACCAGTTGTTAAAAAAAAACTGGGAACCACAAAACCTTTTTGACATATCTCTCTCTCCACTCCCTCCCTCCCCCTCCTCTCTCCCTCTCTCTCTGTATCTCTCTGTCTCTGCCCTGGCTGCTTCTCCATCCCCTGCCATCGCCCTACCTTCTCAGGCCAGACGAGGAGTGACTGGGAGGGGAGAGCGAAGGTCAGGGCCAGGCAATGCTGGGATCACCTGACAGGGAGCCACAGCAGAGGGCTGAAAGAGCCACATGTGGCTCCGGAGCCGCAGGTTGCTGATCCCTGCATTACAGGAATGGAAGCAATACCAGAAATCATATGAATGGCTTGCTCAAGTAGACAGCATCTGTGCAAATGGTTAATGTCATTTCTTTTTGGATCGCATCAAGTGGTTCCTGCCACGAATCCTGCTATATTCTACTAAGTGATCTTACACACACACACACACACACACCCAAATCTGATACTTCCAGATGGATGGAGGAAGACAGATTCTGTTTGGGGCTTCACTCATAGAGGAAGATGCAAATTGGTTGGGATGCTTAAGTCAATTAATATTTACCGCCTTTCTCTGTTGCTCTACTTGCCCTTTGGAACAAGCTTCCCGTCACCCATCCCTTTGCCAGCAAGTTCAGGTAGTCCTTTGAAGTAGCCTTTCACAGAGTTGTGAATACTTGGGCCAGAATGGTAATTAATTAAGCTTGTTCTGCTGGTAGAGTGAGCATCTATTATGCCCAGGATTGGTTATCTTGGCGTATGTGAAAAGAGAGAGAGAGAGAGAACTGGGTGGCCTTACAAATCACATGCACACATACATGCATACAAATCCATTAAAATCACCCCAAAGGAAACAAACCATGAAACCTCCTGTTTAAAATCTGTTTATATGTGTTTTTCCAGACACAAGCCTGGAAAAACACATATAAACAGAATTCACTTTAAATGTACTTTTTATTTACAGCATTATACACAAGAGATAACTGAAGCCACTGCTTTACGTTTTCTAGCCATTATTTAGCAGTGCTGGACATCCTAGAGCCGTGATGGCGAACCTATGGCATGGGTGCCACAGGTGGCACGCAGAGCCATATCGGTGGGCACGCGAGCTCAGTTCTGGCACACATGTGTGTGCCAGCCAGCTGATTTTCGGGCCTTCTGGGCCCACCAGAGGTCAGGAAACACACTGTTTCCGGCCTCCGGAGGGCTTCTGGGGGGGATGGGAAGGCCGTTTTTGCCCTCCCCAGGCTCCTAGAAAGGCTCTGGAGCCTGGGGAGAGCAAAAAATGGGCCTACTGGGCTCACCATGCCATCACGTGCCAAAAGTGGGAGGAGCATGAGGGGGCATAGAATTATGGATGTGGGCACGCATGCGTGTGACCCCACCACGCTCCCCCCATTTTCGGCACGCGATGGCAAAAAGGTTAGCCATCACTGTCCTAGAGCCCTTTGGCATTTATGTCCTAAGAGCATATCACCTTGTATGGACAGAATTGCATTACATTTCCTAATTAGAATTCTTTTCACACTTCCTTCAGTTTTGGGTTTCACATAATTATTTTTTAATGGGTTTCTATTTTCACTCCGATAATCCCTGCTCGCAAATCTTCATGAATTTTCAGCCTTTTAGAGCTATACTGGATTCGACAGACCCTGCATCTTTTCCTTCTGTAGATCATGTCTTGGAATTTTCTTTTCCAATTTTTTTTAGAGGCAAGCAGGCTCACTTCAGAAGGCAACTCCTCAAAGTCCTTGGGGGATGGGACAGTGAAGATCTAAGCTATACTTAAGGGAACTTTGGCTCCTTGCATCTTAATTTGGAAGAGACTCTAAATTAGAGCTTCTTTTTATACACAACTTCTTTCTGTATCAGGAAGGAGACTCTAGAGCAGTGATGGCTAACCTTTTTGCCATTGTGTGCCAAAAGTGGGGGGAGCGTGGGGGGGTCGCGGGTGCATGTGCCCACAACCATAATTCAACGCGCCCCGCCCTCCCGTGCATGCACATGTGACCCCCCACATTTCCCCCTGCTTTTGACACGCGATGGCACAGTGGGCCCGGTAAGCCCATTTTTCCCCCTCCCCAGGCTCCAGAGGCTTTCTAGGAGCCTGGGAAGGGCAAAAGCAGCCCTCCCCATCCCCCCGGAAGCCTTCCGGAGGCCAGAAACAACCAGTTTCCCGACCTCCGATGGGACCGGAAGGCCTGAAAATCAGTTGGCCGGTGCATGCATGCGTGCTGGAGCTGAGCTAGAGCAACACTTGCGTGCCCACCAAAATGGCTCCGCATGCCACCTGTGGCACCCGTGCCATAGGTTCGCCATCACGGCTCTAGAGCCTTCCAGATGTTGCAGCAGAAGCTTCATCAACACAGTTTATTCTGAAGTCATAATCACTTTGTTTATTAACATCTGGTTGAAGGCCATCCAGTTCTCACCTTTGATGTAATTGTAGCACACTTTTGTTTTAGATTGCTTGCTATCCTATTTTTGTTCGGACCTTAACAAAGCCTTTTCTGCAACGATGTACCCACTTTCAATGGTCCATAATAAGAAGATAAACCACGTGGGGTCAACCAGCCAAACATCTATTTACAAGCTTGGCTTGGTGAACTAATGTGATAAAGGAGACATGGTGACTCCACTTCTATTCTTTTCATGCTAACCCCTCAGGAACAGTCTTTTAATTATGTCTTCCCTGCTGAGTTCTGAGCTGGCAATTAGACAAGCACTGGGAAGGAGCAGAGAGACAGCCTGAAGGAACTTTTGCAGGAGAGAACTGATTGTGAAAGAAATATGAAAATTTCCATCCCGTCCCAAAGTCTTTCCTGTTGTTTGTTCCTGGCCCTGCGTCTCCGCATATTATTTCAGCAGATAGGGACCATGCTGTTGGGTAGACACATCCGAGTTCAGCTACTAATAACTACATGACATGCTACATTCCAACTATTATCTCTAAGAAAGCTACTGAGGTCCATTCTTCCCAGGGCAGACAGAGGAAGGGTTGCCTTCAAAGTGGTTCAGAAGAAAATGAATGTTTATGTTGCTAGTTTATTACACCTCAAGAGTTCTTATTTCTACCCTAGGCACTTTTCTTCCTGTGTAGATATAAGAATGCATCTGCCAGATCAGGAACACTGAGAAAAATAAAGGCTGGGAAAGGAAGAGACATTCAGTTTGCCTTCTTCTCAAGGGCTTGGCAGATAGATATGCTTCCAGATTTTCATCACACAGTTATGTTTTTTCAAACACAACTTTTAATGAGCAATCCAAATTACATGCTGTTTTATTTGCCACCCTCTTTGCTTTCCCATTGCTTCTTTCATTGTTTTCTTTTCCACCGAAAAATCTTTGGATGATAAAACAACTTCATAATACCTTCAGATTTCTCCTGCTAGGAACTGTCCATCTGCCACAACTTTAGACGTCTTAATAATGCAAGGCAAACCAGTTAGTGATTTCCCCCCCCCCCCAATACACTATATCTAGAGAAATACTTTTTATAGGCACCTGTATGATTAAAAGCCATTTTATTTGGGGATATATTTTTCCACAATTAATAAATTAAATGTTGACTCAAAGAATGTTCACCAGCAAACAAGAATCAATAGCCAATTTGTTTGGCTAAAGCTTTCAAGTAAAACACCTGTGTAGTTGGTTATCTGGCAGCAAATTTTTAAATGAAACCCAAAGCTTGGATTAAATACAGTTCTTTACAAGCACCTTTGCATTCACTCAATTTTGCACAGAGGCCTGGCTGGGGTTATGAAAAAAGGGCATGATTGGAAAGACCTAAATACTACTCTTAAATTGAGTCCTCCAACACAAGTCCATTTCCAACAAGCTGCCTGCGTGGCTAGGGAAAATCATTCCACAGCTTAAATGAAGGGAGAGACCCCTCAAAAAATTACAGGGCTTTACTTTGTTGTGGCTGTTCTGTTACTAGTTCCACACTCCTAGTCTAAAAAGACAGTCTTGTGGAGGATTTGGTCAGCTATTCTCTCTCAGTCCAATGTATATCACTAGACTGTCATTATGTGGCTAAAATTAGGAGAACCATTTAGAAGACTCAAGAGAAAATATGAGATGTACATTGGGTATTAAATAAATACTATGTATTGTAGATGTGAACTTTGGGGGGAGGTGGAGACATTAAAAAAGAGAGGATCCTTGCGGTGCATGGAGCTTTTCCATGTGGTCATAGCCTTACTGTCAACTAATGAAACCTTAAAGTAAAAATACATTAGCTATTTGGGAGGTTTCAGCTCACAGACATTTGAGACTTACAAGTATCTCCATCTTTTCATTAAATGAAAAGTGCTAGAACTAATAAAGTGAAATGTTTTTGAAGGAGATCATTATTTAATAAATAGTAACTATAAATTATTACTATTTATTTTCTCAACAATAGGAAATATTGTATAAACAAACATGCAATTTAATTTATAGTCTGACTCCATCAATTATGTAGCTTTGTAACTTCCTTAACAGAATTCATATCGACACAAGATACTAATTTTTCAAAAAATGGTTACCTACAATAGGGATGATGTCTGCTGGACAAATGCAAAGTCTGGGGTTAATTTCATGTCCCATTTAAATGTATAATTAAAATTCTCAAGTAGAATGCCTTATAACCATACTTAAGACATCAAAATGAACTATCCTGAGCTCATTTTATTATGCATTTACCCACTTCAGCAAGGACATTCCTATAAAGAACAAACATGTTTCATCATCCTCTTAATTCTTTGACAGTTATTATTTATTTCAGTTGCTAGAAATTAGTATGGGTTGAGACTCCACTTGTTTGTCTAACATTTATGGCAGTTAGATAGATCTATTCTAGAACTGACAATCTGGATTCAACCTACACTTATCCATAGGTAGATTTTTGCTATGTAGCAGCGCACACTTGATTTGTACAGAGTATGTGTCATTTCTGAAACTTGAGTTGGTCTGAGCCACTGGGGAGCTTGATATGTTACAAGGTATGTAAAATGCATCTTCAAGTGAATGGCCAAAGAATTGTACCTGGCAGCCTTTGTGACATCAATTGAATGATGTCCCTAGGCTACCGCTAAAAATACAGCCTACTTCTTTGTTACCTTTTAGATAATTTCTCTTCTTTCAATTCTCTGGACTCCAGAGTTTTTGTCCAGCATATATCACATTCCTCAAATTGGAAGAATCTTTCTAAATAGTAATTTGGGATATAGCTTGATATAATGATAAGTTCTTCAATAGCTATTTTTATGGCTAATATAAGTTTTCACTTTATGAAAATTACAAGCAACTGTTACAATTTATAAGCAGTCGGTTAATTTTTATTATCACGTTCTTCCTCTGTATCTGTGACAGATTGAAAATATACTCTCATGCCATGGGATATGGATTTGAAAACTCATTTAGCAGACACTATTAAACACCTACCATTCTGAGGGTTTCTTAATGTCCAGCTTAAGTTTTATTGTACTATTAGGACAGGAAAAGAGAAGGATTTTGACTTACATATGCAGCAAGCATATCACTGCAGAATTTTTCAGAATTTTTTAATCCACCAGAGTCATTGGAAGGTTTCAGATGAGGAGATAGTCTGAGGGGATAAAATAGCAAGAAATTATATGGTAAAAAGGACTTGAGACTTATCTGGTACAGATAATTGGTAGTGTCTAGTGATCAGAATCCTGTTTAATTGGAGTGCCATATAGACCCAATAAATAATATAAATAAACAAATCACATCTTTACAATGGAGGATCCTTGAATGAAGAATCCCTGCAGAGAATTATGAGATTTCTTTGAATCAGATTCTCCCAGGCTTGGCTAATCTATTATAGGCCTTAAAGCGATGTAAAGTTGACCATTAGAGAGTCAGTTCGGTCTAGTGTTTAAGGCATCAGACTTGAAAATCATGAGTTCTAGTCCCACCTTAGCCACAAAAGCCAGCTAGGTGACTTGGGCCAGTTGCTCTCAGCCAAACCTACCTCACAGGGTTATTGTTGTGGGTACAATCATAGGAGAAAGGGTATGTCAGATATGTTCGCTGCTGAGTTATTTGTATAAATCAAATTTAACATGAGTAAGGCAAACATGCAAGCTATTGTTGAAAGAAATATCCATCTGGTTCAGTTCCAAGCTGGGAGAAAGACACTGGAAACATGGAGGCTGCTGGGAAAGATGGTTTAATGATGAACAGAACCACCAGCAGTCCTGGGTTCTGGGCAGCTGACCACATGGAGTTGAGAGTGGGTTTTTTTTATACCTTCTCTTGGGCTTTGCACTTAAGCTTCCTGTTCCTGTGCAAGAACATGTATTCTATTGGCTGTTGTCAGATTCCAATGGGGCCATTTAGGGGTTATGTAGGGGTCATAGCGGGCTCTATAGGCAAAGTACAAATCTCAAATTCAGGCAACAGGCAGCAGCAACAATAGGCGGCGGCAATCCCCGCTGCCTGGAACAGCTGATCGGCAGTATTCCAGGAGGCCAATCCAACCGCTGATAGGCGGCAGTGGCAAGCGGTGGTGATAGGCGGCGATAGGCGGTGGCAATAGGTGGTGGCAGCAACAGAATAGACCTGAGTTCCAGGAGAAAAAATCCATTTTGGGGACAGCCTTATCTACAGGAAATTTCTTCTGTAGCATCAAGAGCTTTTGGCTGAAACAATATAGGGTTTCCTGCCTGAGCAGTGGCTTGGACTAGAAGATCTCCAGGGTCCCTTCCAGCTCTGTCATTGTATGTATAACAGCATGTTACAAAAGGCAACCGAAGAGAAGTCTTAAAAGGTTTAGACAAAACTGTGCAAGATTTTCGTGGCCGAAACAAAATAATTTTTTGTTTTCCTCCCCAAAAGCTAGGTGTGTCTTATGGTCTGCAGCGTCTTATAGTGCAAAAAATAAATATAGTGCAATAAATGTGTGTCTATGTTTACTTCTCTTTGTCAGCAAGTGCCCAGGCTAAGAAAGTCTGATTTATAGACAGCTTGTACTTACAAATGGACTGCCTATTACTAAAAATTGTAGATGGCACTCTTCTTCCTCAAGCCGACAAACCGCTGAAGCCATGCAGTGTTTTCATAAATCACTGAAATCAGACTTTTAAATATACAGCCGTTTTCAGTTTTCAAATGAGCCACTTTGGTGTAGTGACTAAGGCATCAGACTAGAAACCAGAGACTCTAATCCAAGAGTGTCAAACTTGATTTCATTGAGGGCTACACCAGGGTTGTGTTTGACCTCGGGGGTCGGGGGGGCATGTCCAAGAGGGTGTGGCCAAGATGGGATGTCACTCATGTATGGGCACCTGTGGTGGCCTGGGCGGCCCCCCCAGACTCCATTTTTGGCTGGGATGGGCTCCTGCAGCTCCATTTTCACTGCCAGAGGGCTGCAGGAGGCTGTTGCAGCTGAAAACGGACCCCAGCATTGCTGGCTGAGGAATTCTGGGAGTTGAAGTCTACAAGGCTTAAAGTTGACAAGGTTGAAGACTCTTGCTCCAGAGCACATACCACCTAATTGGAATGGAGGTCTTTCTCAAGCAAACATAGTGCACCAAATTGGTTAGGCTGGTCTGTGTGTGCCATTAGAGAAGAAAAATGCACCTTTTGATGGGGAGCTAGAAAACTCAGAAGTTACCTTGCAAGCAGACTAGGTGGGGTAAGGATATTGTTAGACTCTGCCCTTCTGAAATTGTAGACAGACTGTCTTTAGGCAGGAGCAAGCAGGTGCAACAATTTCCTGAAAGCAGAATTGCCTCAAGTCATTAGCATCTCTCCATGTACTCACTGACTGTGAAAGGTGTAGAACAGCTTAACTGGACAGATTAGGTAATAGCCCATAAGGAAATGAGAAGTCAAACCACAGTTAGCTTCAGAAGTCTTGTGTCCCCAAATAATGCATGTAAAAGGTTAATATAAAAAGTCAAAATTCTTCCTGGTTGAGGTAACCTTTTATTTCATGTGTTGTTTCCTGCCAAAACAGGCAGAGCAGCTATGAGAACAGAAGGTGGCAAAATAACATTCAGTTCCATGAGGAAGAATGGATATTACAAAATATAGCAGCATCAGATCATCAATATAGCACATCTACAAAATTTATAAAAAATAAATAAATCCTAGGTAATAGAAAAGAAAAAGCTGTGGTAAAATAATGGCACTTCTAGTTTTAGCCTGTAAGTGCTAAAGATGAAAGGAAACAAAGTTAAGGGGAAATATGCATGTGTTCACCTATACTGGAATATCAGATAGATGTTGGCAATGTGCAGGCCTTGAGATGAACTACTGGAAGCCCCACCCAGCCTGGCCATGTAGATAATGCCATTCCTATGGAAAACAAGACATTTGTGGCCCCTCAGTCTCATATTCTTTGGGTCTGGTTATCTATCTAGGTAGACTGTCAAAATGGTTGCCTAAGTAGGTGAAATAATCTATTTCAATCTGATTTTAGACCAAATTTAGGAATAAAGTTTAGTCAATGATGTTGGGCTTTTTTGTTTTTGTGGGAAGAAATAGTGGCAGTATTTATTTGTTGATTCCCCTAGATTTCTCAGGAACTATTGGTGTCACTAAGAAGGGGATTTGTATAAGTTATCACTCAGTCTTGAAGCAGGTTGCTTTTGTGAGAGGGACAATTCCTGTCAATAGCAGTGGCGACTGCCATTTTGATTCTGAGACATTTTCCTGTGGATTTGCAATTCATGTCAAAATTTAAACAAAAGCAATGGGAGGGACTGGTGAGAAGAAATTTGATGGCCATCACTATGGCCCATCCTGTTTCAGCTTGTAAGAAAGTTAGCACCCACCCATCTCCTAGAAGAATGAATTATTCTAGGAAATATTAAAAAGGCAGAATATTATATTTCCCTGGATGAGAAAAGGAGAAACATGTTTTTAAAGACAGAGCAGCTCCCTGCAGTTCCCAGATTCACTTAATGACTACGTGATTCATGTAAGTGCAGTGATTTGCTTAACAATCTTGTGAAAAAATGTAAAATCGGGCACGATTCACTTAAAAACCATTTTGCTTAGCAATGAGAATTCTGATCCCAATTGTGAACGTTAAGTCAAAAACTACCTGCATCATCCTGCTTCTCTTACCGCTAGAGCCAGTGCTGGCAGCTAAACCTGAGGCACCGCAGAGCAATTCTTGCTGCAAAGCTTCTGCTTATCATGAGTTTATTGACCTGATAAGGAGAGAACTGAATTCCTGCAGCCAGGAACTCTGATAAGAAGCTGGCTGGCACCAGCTGGAAAGTATATGGAAGGACAAAACATCCCATTTCATTGCTGACTGAGGAATTTTGGGAATTGAAGTCTATGCATCTTAAAGTTGCCATGTTTCAGAAACATTGTTCTAGACTCCATGCAGTGTCTGTTAGGAATTTGTGGGCTACTTTAAGCATGAGTTTAGAACTTTTTCTGAAGCATATTACACTCGTGTTTAATGATAGTTCTCCTGAAATGGTAAAGATAGCATCCCTTCCTGTCCTTGTTACTGAGGCAAATTAGGACAAAACCACAATTTATGCCAGCTAGTTTTTTCTTCTGATTCAAGGATGGAAGAACTATATGTTAATGTAGTCATGAAAAAGAGGCCTATGTGTGGGGATGTTGGGACTCCAACACTACTCCAATAGGGAAGCATGGAAGGGGTCAACATTTTAATCTAACCCCACTGAATTATTTGGTGATTTTTTCCCCTCCTAGACATTCATTTCAGTGGTGGGTTTTGAAATTTTTTACTACCAGTTCTGTGGGCGTAGCTTACTGGGCGTGGCAGGGGAAGGATACTATAAAATCTCCATTCCCTCCCCACTCCAGGGGAAGGTTATTGCAAAATCCCCATTTCCTCCTGATCACCTGGGAGGCAGAGAATAGATGGGGGCGGGGCCAGTCAGAAATTTTACTACTGGTTCTCAGAACTACTCAAAATTTCCACTACCGGTTCTCCAGAACAGGTCAGAACCTGCTGAAACCTACCTCTGATTCATTTATATGTTACACATTAGAGGTGTTCAGATTCTTGAGGATTCTCAGGAGTTCTCTCTCTCTTTTTTTTCCCAGTCATCAGAGCAGTAACATTTTTTCCCAGGGTTCTGCAGCCAGAGAGACAGCCAAAATAGCTACAGTCCTGGAAAAATACATGCTTTAACGATTTGGGAAAAGGAAGTGTTCCTGGGTGGTTTGAAGCATTTCCTTCAAAGGAATGGCAGAGTCTTGTTTCTCCAGTAATATATTAAACATTGTGACATTTGCTTGATAATTTGGATTACACTATTGTTATTTATAATATATAGAAATCGACACTTTTAGTTCATTCTCCTATCCTATTTAGTTTAAAAAGTTACTTCTGAATGTGCCTCTGTGTGTGAAAACCTTGGGTGCCAGAGAGCTTTAGACTCCGCAAGTTTGACACAAGGTTTAATCAATGCTCCACATGCGTCCATGGCCCAAAGGAGTTGCTTACCCCTACACTAAATCGTGATATCGGGCGTGCTCAGTTTAAAACCAACTCTGTTTGCAGGTCCTTATCAGTATAATGCATTGTCCAGTTTTTTAAATTGTATCAGTTCATATACCTAAAGCTGAAACCTGCCAGCCATGCAAGAAATAAAGACATTGAGAGAACCAGAAAAATAAGATATTTACTTGTATGGAACTTGAATGTAACAACAGTGTTATTATCAGTGTCTGAAGGACCCACAAGTTTGTATCTGAAGAAAGAAAACATTTAGAAAATTGGCAGAATAAAATAGAATCAATAATGTCTCCCCAAGCAGCTCTGGGACATTAAGAACATGCAATTAAATGCATTTGTGACCAGGAAATGGAGTGTTTCATTTGACTGATCAGAGGCTGCTCACTGAAGGAGAGATCAAGTTATTTTTCAGGACTTCAGCAACCAGTAAAGCTTGGAATGTGAGTGCTATTCCCCCTTACATGAGAATAAGTCCCTTTGAACTACATAAGGTTACACATTGAGTAAATGTGTCTGGCATTATACTGCATATTGCTGTTTAGCAGAATGGTAGGTTTCAGAGAAACCATAGCAGTCAATACTACATAGTGTCTTTTAAATGCTGAACCGGTATAAAAATTTCCTGCACAAGCAAATGCTGTCTACAGTATTTCAAAATTGTTTTTTATTATAGAAAAAAAGGAAACTGAGGTAGAATGTAGATTCTTGTTTGTGGCACAATGTAATCATTGGATGATGTTTGCCACTGTTTTAGCCACATTGGAAATCTGAGCCCTCTAAAAGTCTAAAAGGAAAAGAATAGACTCTAGCAGAAATAAGTTTAATATGTCCATATATAGATACATACAGAATGTTAGATACAGTGAAAATCACAGATGTTTATAAGCAAGCTTCTTCAGTATCATTTTTCACAGTATCTAAAGAGCAAAGTGAATAAACGAGGTCCAATTGGTCTTTTAAGGGGTGCGGTGGCTCAGGGGCTAAGATGCTGAGCTTGTCGATCGAAAGGTCAGCAGTTCAGCGGTTCAAATCCCTAGTGCCACGTAACGGGGTGAGCTCCTCTTACTTCTCCCAGCTTATGCCAACCTAGCAGTTCGAAAGCACGTAAAAAATGCAAGTAGGAAAATAGGGACCACCTTTGGTAGGAAGGTAACAGCGTTCCGTGTGCCTTTGGCATTTAGTCATGCCAGCCACATGACTACGGAGATGTCTTCGGACAATGCTGGCTTTTCAGCTTTGAAACGGAGATGAGCACCACTCCCTAGAGTCAGGAACGACTAGCACATATGTGCGAGTGGAACCTTTACCTTTACCTATTTGGTCTTTTAACTCTTTTGTCTAGAACTGTGTTTCTTAAAATGTCATCCTAGGGCCTAACCTAAGGATTCCCCAAGATGCTCCCCAAGATTCCCAAAATGACAATTATTTGCTAGCCTATTCATTCAATTCATTAAAATCCCATCAAACAATTATGAGAAGTGGCAGCCTCAGCAAACATATTAATTTTTAATACAGTAAATATAAATGAATATAATTTATAATTTATACATAATTTATACAAATAAAAGCTCTTTTGGAGTCCTCCATAATTTTTTAAATTGGCAAGTGTTTCTGAGAGAAAAAAAAGTTTAAGAAGTATGGATCTGTGACAGACTGGATGCTTTCTTAAGGTTTCTGTGTTCCCAGTGATTTTAAAGTTCCACAGGCTCAGCATTAAGTAAAATATATTGAAAAATTAAAGCAGGGGCATAGCATTAAAGCAGCTCAACTTCTTCAAGGTTTTCCAGGATCTATTATCAAGATTAATCTTGTTAGATAATTTTGACTGATCCAATACTGAATGTATAGTTTAGCTGTGTTTAAATTAGGGGTAGGACCACATGCATGCCACTGCCAACCCAGACCGCAACTAATAGTATAGTTTTGTGCCATACAACTTGTTGTTTAAGCCCTAAACCGGCCTTAACATAGTAACAGAGAACCATCTCCCAACTCCTCACAAACAGCCCAGGTTACTTTGTATTATCAGCTTTTCTAGAGTCCACCCATCAAGTTTCCCCCACTGCCCAGATTTAAGTGGGGAAATATTAACACGTAGGGTCTGCCATTTCTCCTATGGCTTGATAAGTACACCTTGTTCTCACTGGCATGTTTGCGGTTTCCTCAATGGTTTCATTGTCCTGTGATTAAATTACACTAAGAAACCTTTCCAGCTATCTTTTTCCAAGTCAATGAGCAGGGTATACAGAACTCATTCAGTTTTAATATGGTTAGAAGCCAGGGCAACCACAGAAAGCAGATAAAAGTTTTCCACTGTATGCCTCTGCAGCTTATTCCATTCTCTTTCAAAGATCTTCGTCCAGTCTCTTTCAAGTACTGTTAAACAATTCATAGTTATCCTGCACCGACTTAAGAAGCTGGACACGTAATTAGATTTGATTAACAGATACCAATTAATGCTGCTTTCCTAAATTGTAACTAGCTTTTTAAAAGGGGTTCAGATAATTTTAACCTGTCTCCCAAATGCAGATAAGTAATCTTTTCTGCCTTTTCAAAAGTTATAGCAGCTCCCTGACATGTTTAGAACCGCATACAATGAATGCACCTCATTTTTTTTATTACTATAGTTCCTGTCTTAGCTTGTATACTATACTCACGATAAACTTCAATTTCCTTGTTGTAGCTATTTCATCTTATGATTCCATTGAATTTTGTTATTTTCCCAAGAGAAGAAAAATCCAGAATGCTCCACTTCTCATACAGGGATATACTGTATATACCTCACCTGCAAGGCCATGCAGCTCTAATTCCCCCTATCTTATTATTTATTTGTTTATTTAAGATAGGGGTTAAGTTAGAGCTGCGTGGCCTTTCAGGCGAGATTACAAAAAAGTGCACTGAAGCACATAGGAACCCTTAAAGCAAAGGCATCTTTTCCTAGGACATGCAGACTCCTCTCACAGCTGCAAGAACCCCCAAAATAGACCTTCTGGTCCCCAGACTCAGAGATGCCACCAGATTCAATCCATAGCCATTGAACTATCCTAAACGAAGCAAGCAAATCCTGTTGAGTATAAGGCCACTGACAAAGATTATTAGGAATATAACTTAATGTTCCTTTTGAATCCAGTTACTCAATTAGAGAAGGCTCTGCCCTAATTGTTAGCAGGGTATTAAAGATCTGATTATCAAAAAACCAGAATGTACAAGAATTAGATCCATTGTTTTATTCATAGTTTGATTTAAAATCATAGCATAATCACATAATCATGAAGTCAAACAGTGTACTCAATACAAAAGGAATGCATACATCCCTCCCCCCACCCCAAGTTTTATTATGTAAGTATTTGACAATGCAATGGATGTATACAGACTCTGGGTAAATGACTAAATCAAAGAGAGAAGTGTGCATTTAAAGCCATGATCACACATACTAAGTGAACAAGACTGTATATGGGTGTAGTTCTGTCTATAAGACTTTCTGAAGAGCCAAACATTTGGATAACATTTTAGTACCAGCTTTAGTTCAAATTACTTACTGTACAGAACACTTTGCATAGAAATAATTTGTGCAAATATATCAGTTTCAACCTTTAAAAGATACACACTTTAAGGATTAATATTTCAGGATTTAAACATTGTGTATTTTCACTCAACATAAAATTATTTGCCCAAAGATGTTTCATTGAAAGAATAAAATAAACACTAATTGCACCAAAACTGACATTTAGAAATTACCCCCAGAAACTTTCAGGAGGCTGCTATAAGAAAAACTATTCAAGTTTAATTATGTAAATTGATTCCTTATTTCCTTATTACTTATTTTATATTGGCTATTAGCAAATATTCTTACAATAGATTTTAAATATCTTATTCTGCTGATGCATTTGGTTCACTTACAGCTTTAATAACATAAAAAAAAAGTAAATGTTTTCCAATTGGTTTTAAATTATGCAAATTTCAATTTTGAACCTTTATAACAGATTTTTTTAAAATCAATGGAATAACTAGAAAATTTCAAAGTAAATTCTGAATGGAATTACTTCTGCTGGATATCCTTGGATCTTAAATTGAGGGGGGGAAACCACCACTTCGGCACTTTTTTCATTTTTTTACTGGTTTCATAAGCTTAAGAGGATGAGCGTCATTTTAAAATTAAGCTCCTTATTTTGCATAGCTTTATCAACTCTTTCCTCTCAGAAGATATGATCCATGGCTTGTCAAGTTGTATTTCTCTTATATTATGAGTTCAAGGTGTTGAATATTGGAATCCACAGGCTGCCTTGAGAATCAAATTATTTTTGAAGGAAGATTGATTCAATTCATCAGGTATTCTTATCAAGAGTCTTGGTCAAATTGGTATCTGTGACTGAACTGTTGCTTAAACTGTACTGGCTGGATACAAGTATTTCATGTTGTTGCTTTTTATAATTCTCGAAGGTCTCACCATCTTAGATGAATTAGGGAACTTGGTAGGGAAGGATGTTGTTTTCCCAGACCAGATGCTTTAACAAAAGTACAGGAGAGAGACTGAGAGTATGACGAGGCCAGTAGTTGACTGGAGATAATTTCCATGTCCCTTGGTGGTTGTGTTTATGCTAAGTGACATAGTAGTCATACTTGAATTATTGTGCGGAGCATCAGTAGTTGTTTTATTAACTCCTCCCTAAATAGGCAAAAGAAGAAGAAAAAAAAGATTGTGAAAAATCAATCAGCACATTTTGCATTCTGACTTCCAGGGCTTATAATGTATTGGTCTAAGTTATTACACTAGTCTACATAGAGTGATTGTGAAGATGTTTGTTTTTAATTTCATCATGGAATACACATCCACATAGTTTCACTGCCCTTCCTAAAAAGTAAACTTTAAAGAGCATAATTCCATATTCAGAAATAAGCCCCTGGAGCTTATTCCAAGATAAGCAAGTATAGGATTGTAATAAAAATACATGTTAACTATATGCTAAGCAAACAATATAAAATCTTTTTGTTGCGACATATCAGTGATGAGGCAAATGGTCAATAAGGAAAGAACTCCATAACAGCTAGAATGAGAACTCACAGCCCAGCTTTTTCTATATCCCATACCAGGGGTGCTATTCAGCAGGTTCTGGAGAACCGGTAGCAGAAATTTTGAGTAGTTCGGAGAACCAGAAAATATCACCTCTGGCTGGCCCCAGAGTGGGGTGGGGATGGAAATTTTGCAATATCCTTCCCCCCAGGAGTGGGGAGGGAATGGGAATTTTGCAGTGTCCTTCCCCTGCCACGCTCAAGCCATGCCCACCAAGCCACACCATGCCCATCAAGCCACACCCACAGAACCATTAGTAAAAAAAATTGAATTCCACCACTGTCTATTGATAACTTGGAAATAATACTCTGACATCAACATACCAATCACCCACCCCATACTTCCTCATCTATCAAATCACAATTTCTCTGAAACCAGAGGTGAAATCTAAATTTTTTTGCTACCAGTTCTGTGGGTGTGGTTTAATTAGTGGGTGGAGCTTGGTGGTAAGGTGACTGGGTGGGCGTAGCCAAGTCAATGTTACTTCTTTCCCCTTTTTTAACCTACAAAACACAACACAACACAACTGGCTCACCCACAATGTAAAAGCAGTTGTGCTAGACCCAAAATGGCCCCTGCAACAAGCAGGAACCTCACACAGCCACAAAAAGCCCCCAAAAAATCAACTTGCACACTTTACACACACACAACACAACAACTGGCTCACCCACAATGTAAAAGCAGCTCTGCTAGACCCAAAATGGCCACTGGAACAAGCAGGAACCTCACACAGCCACAAAAAGCCCCAGAAACCAACTTTCACACTTTACACACACAAAATTGCATATACAGCTTTGTGAGATTTTGTGTGTTTGTGTAGTTAGAGTGAAACACTACAGAAACACACTAAATCTCAGAAAGCTGCACAAATATTATTTTATTTTTATTTATTTTTATTTTTATATAAAAGCAGCTAAATTTAAAACTTCCTAAACTTTAAATGGCTAGGTCTAAAAAAAGAACAACTAAAAAAACCCCCAATTAACTATTTTTTTAAAGCTCCCAAAGGGGGAAAAAACTTACCCAATAGAGCAGGGGTGTCCAACCTTGGCAACTTTAAGACTTGTGGGCTTCAACTCCCAGAATTCCTCAGCCAGATTTGCTGGGAGTTGAAGTCCACAAGTCTTAAAGTTGCCAAGGAAGGAAGGCAGGCAGGCAGATAGAGCTGCTCACCAATGAGCTTGATTGCAGGCAGGGAGATTCAGTTGCTTGCTGATGCAATGGATTGCAGGTATTACAGCAAAAGTGGGTAAGCAAGGAGGGGAGGGATTTTTGCTAGCTAGCTAGCCGCAGGCAACTCAGCTGGGATCGTCAGAGCCATTTAAAAGGGGGAAAAAGGCTCTGATGATCGCGTTACTCAGCTGGACATGGGGGGCGGGGGCAGGGATTTTTGCTACCGGTACTCCAAACTGCCTGCTGCCATTGCTACCTACTCGCCCGAGCTGGTCCGAACCGGGAGCATTTCACCCCTGTCTGAAACATATTTTTTCTTTTTTAACTTTGTCAGATTTTACTGAGACCAGATAAAAAAGTTAGTAATCAGAAAATCAAAATGCTATTAGAGGTAATCTTAGATAGAAGAATTGATAGTTTGTCATTCTTACTCCAGTTGAGTTTACAAAGTAATCTACTAGATTCAGATATTACATTACATCATAACATGCTTGTTTGATTTTGGCTTACATGATATGAAAAACCTTATTTCCAGCTTATTTAACATTTCTGATTAAACAATCACATTCACAATGCTGGATATTATTAATACTTTAGGAAAGTGCAAGATTTTTAAGGTGAAAAGTCTGAAACCGTAATTAAATAACTAAAAGATAAGAGATAAAATTGCACAAGAAATCAATTTATTTTTTTGTTCTGGTTATTGCATGCCATGGCAGGCAGAAGAAATACCATATGTTTTAGGAATTTAAATTACTTGAAATGGCCTTGAAATTACTTAAAATGATTTTCATGACACAGGTATTATTTCTTTTGTTTTGGTTACTATGTAGTCAACAAGACTTTTAGAAACCTGACTACAACATAAAAACTATGTAGCTCAAATAATGACAGGAATGGGATAAGCACATACCACACTTTCAGATCTGCTATTAGATTTGAGTGCATGCATTGTCTGTCTCCAGTCGCTAAGCACTAATGTTTATTTCAAGAATTTTTTAAAAGTTGCATAGAATTAGAAAAGCAGGAGTATGCTGACTGAGCTAAAGCACCCCTTTAAACCAAGCTGGATTATGGCTCAACTTGCTTTGTGATCCCAACTATTACAATTTACGGCTTAATTTGTAGCCTAAACCTAGACAACAGATCACAGGTTTGTGAAATTTGTGAATCTGGTCACAAAAATACCATTGTAACCTATTTTTGATACAAGTCTTTTGTACCACAACGCCAACTTGATATGGTGGTTAAAATGCACCAGGTTTGAAACCAGAAGAATATGAATTCCAATCATCCCCACTAGGTAGATGAGGCTCTTCTCCATGTAGTTCAGTGTACTAGAGACCGATCTGAACCACTTCTGAATATTATCTGGAGATACTGGACTTTACACTTCAACAGAGCTTGTATATCTCAATCAAGGACAGCTTCCTTACTCACTACAGTTCCAGTCCAGACTTAAGCATGAAGCAGGTAGATGACTTGGGTCAAGTCCTTCTCAATCATGGGAAGAATGCAAGGATAAACACTACCACCCCCAAATGTTGCTATGAAAATTGTGTGGACCTATCCTGGCACTCACTAGGAGTGAAGATTGTCCTAATCTATGGAGAGAATAGACCAAGTTATGTTTAGTTTCATTTACCAAGTTATGTCATGCTAACGATGTCAGACTTCATGTACTGTATGAGGACTATCTGGTACTGAGAACATGTTGGAAAGCACAGCAGGTTTTGAATTGAATACTTCAATTAACAATAATAGATGAAAGGTTGCCATATAGTGATTGCAAACCCACCATAATATTTCCCCAAATCACGTATGTTAATATAACAAGTCAATTTCAGCCCATCCATTTCAAGTGGAGATATGTTTCAAAATTTATACTCAATAAGCATTGACCGAGTTCAGTCAAGTTTAAGAGGCAGCATTCATATCTGCTCATATATTATGGACATTAAAATTTTAATTTCAGAAATCCTATAGAAAAGGATATTTTTTCCGTAATAAAGGGAATTCCAACTTGCAAAATGCACTTACAGGATTGCCACCTAACTCTGTGCTGTATAATCTGGTTGTTTAGAATAAATTATTATGTTGCATTTCACACTTACAGAGCAACAACACCATGTACAGTTAACATATGTTAGCTGTGAAGTTGAAGTCAGGAAGCTTCAACTTCAGAAGTCGGGAAGATATACAGCACATAGAAAGCATTATATTTAAGGTAATAACTTTTGTTACATACTACAAAGGAAATTCTCTGTTGTTAAGCTTGATGCTGCTTTTTCTATTAGACCCTTACAATAACAAATTCACTACCACAAAAAGCTGCAACATTATCTAACAACTAAAAAGTAAACCCTACAGATTTATAATCAAACTTTTCAAGCCACTCCAACCTCTTCTCAGAATGTTTTCCCAAAGCCCCTTTCAAGTATTCATTTCTGCTAAATATTCACTCCAGTTTTAGTCTTTGCTATTCCTTTAGCAAACACTTTCTCATGCCTTCAACTCTGTCTGCGAAGCTGTTATAAGGTAACAAGACTGAAATGCATGTCCTCATCTTTTTGAAACTGGCTACATAAAATATTAACCTGCTACAGCTTCTATTGTTCTAACATTGAGCCAAATGTTACATTTCGTCCAGAAATTCCAATGGAAACTGAGTCTGTGGAAGTACTAACTTGTGATTTTTTTAAATGCCAAGTCAGACAGGGTTTCTCAAATTTCTTCAAAGATTTACATAATAATAATGAAAGGCATGATAAAGCATATATATTTCTAGAAAGTTATTACTTGAAAGCTTATTTAATAAAAATCGCATATTCTGAAAGTATCTGCTATACCAAAATTCACAAGAGGGAACCTCTGCTTCTATAGCAGTATCCAGCAGTATACTGCTTGAAAAAATAGTGCTGTGCAGAAGTCTGAATTCAAAAAGCAAAATAGGATTTGGACTGTCGGGAGCCCCACAAGCCAAAGGTGAATTTCGAAAAAGTGTTAGAGAGGGCAGTCACAGAAGACACGGCTCATCTTCCATAGACGCCTTACATACCCACATACGTCCAAATTACATTTTGCCTTCCAATCTGGATCTCCTCACAACTCAAGTACAGTACACAAAATTATACACCGAGAATAGAATGTAAAACCCACAGAGAAGTCTGACAGAGAATAGTGAGGTCTCTCAGCAAACGCTCTTCAACACAGCAAAAAAATCTAACATAGGCTGCAGGTTTTGTTACATTCCAACTCTCAACTACTCCAGCCACTATGTATTGAGTTCAGCTAGAATGGTTCTGCAGTTCTACTCTAGCAATAGCAATAGAGGCTTATATACTGCTTTACAACCCTTTCTAAGTTGTTTACAAAGTCACCATATTGCCCCCAACAATCTGGATCCTCATTTTACCGACCTCCCAAGCAGCAGCTGGAAAAGGGAAATGACAGACTTGTCAGGTAACTGCATTTTCCTACTTTCAAGTTTCCCCAGAACATAGCTTTCTTATCACATTGATTTTAGATAGTTAATAATGTAGTTACTTTAAAAAGCCACTCTAGGCAGCTTTTGCAAAACTGTTAAAAACTGCTCCGGCATTTCAGATACTTTATTCCAATTCAACTGCAGCTTAACCAACAGACAATTTTTATTTTACCCAAAACTAGACAAGAAGTCTAGTTTTATCCCCTCAACGGCGTAGCATATGGGTACTTTGCCTTCTCCAGCTAGTAGTGGTTAGGGATTAATATACTCAGGCGCTAATTCCTAACGATTTAACCTTAAATCAAAATTGAATGGGATTTTTATTTCTGAGCAGACATACATAGAATTGCAAAAGGAAGCCTTACTAAAGGGGAAGGGGTGCCAAGTTTTCTTCTTTTAAAAAAAATGCAAAAGAATTTACTTTCTGTAAAAAAAAAAATAATGATCAGAAGCGGGGAAGAAGGGGGACGACGCTCAACCCTTCCTAGGAAATTGGGAAAAGGAGGCAACAAAAGGCTGGAACTGCGCCTGCAAATCTGCCCAACTATGTTAGGGAATGGAATTCCAGGATCCATCCACACATCCCATTAAACCACGCTTAAATTGAGTTTGCTGAATGAACCACAGCTGGCTAGGTTTACCCAACTGGCTGCGCCCGAACCAACCAAGCCACATTTAAAAGGTTCGGCGCGATCTGGAAACTTAAAAAAAAATAAACTCTGTCGGATAATCTCCCCGCCCCCCGCGCGCGCCCCCTTCCCAGCTCAACATTGCAACTTATGAATGCAACTTCGCGCGCGGCTGGCAAGCAAAACCCGGGTAGGAACCCCTTGAGGAGGATGGTGGCAACGGTAATAAGAATAAACGTCCTCTGCTTTCCCCCCCTACACCTATCCACGGCCGCGGGGGTGGGTGTCCCGCTCCTCAGGCATGGAGGGAAGCGAACCCGCGACGGGCGGGCGACTGAGGAGGCCTCGCGGTCGATCGCTCGCTCGGGCGCTCACCTGAGAGGGTGAAAGCAGCGCCAGGAGAAAAAGCCCGAAGACGAGCCGCCAAGCCAGCGCCCTGCCCATGTCTGCTCGTGCCGGGAGCGCCGCTCGTCCCGTCCCGCAAGTGCTTCTCCTGAGGTGCAGCGACTGAAAGGCGGCGGGCGGCTTTTATGCGCGCGCCAAGCGGCGGGGTGAGGGGGGCGGGTCCAGGGCCTCGTCGCCCCCGCCTCCCTTTTTTTCCCCTTCTGTTTTTGGGACGACCCCTCCCCCCCAACCCCTCCTCCTCCTCCTCCCCCCTTCCCCTCCTCTGACTCCCTTTCGCAGCTCAGGCGCTGCGCCTTTCCGTACTGGCCGAAGAAAATTAAAAACACCAGCGTGGCTAAACAGGGAAGGCGAGGGAGGAAAGCAACGCTGGGGATGCTCCTGGGTTCTTTAATTTCAATACAAAAGCTGCCGGACTTCCCACTTTCTTACCGACTTGATTCTGGTGAGAGAGAGGGGGGAAGCGGGGGCGGGGGACCCTGCCCATGCTCCGGAATCCTGCTTTTACAGTCACGTCTCTCGCCTTCCTCCTCCTCCTCTTAGAAGGATAGTTATGTATAACTTGGGAAGACCTCTAGGTCATCGAGGGGTGAAACCCAGCAGGTTCTGACAGGTTCTGGAAAACCGGTAGCAGAATTTCTGAGCAGTTCGGAGAACTGGCAAATACGACGCCTGACTGGCCCCAAAGTGGGGTGGGAATGGAGATTTTGCAGTATCCTTCCCCTGCCACGCCCACCAAGCCACGCCCACCAAGTCACACCATGCCTACTAAGACACGCCCACAGAACCGGTAGTAAAAAAAAAATTGGATTTCACCACTGAGGTCATCCCAAGGGAGCAGCCTTGGTGTCTAAACTTTGATGAATTCAGATTCATCTAAAGGAATTCAGATTCATCTAAAGCATGAATTCAGATTCCTCTAAATTTTGATGAATTCAGATTCCAATCAACTTTCCTCTCTAGAAGACTACTTTCCCCCCTCCCCTTTTGACTATACAAAAACGGAAGCAAACAAAAAAGCATGATGGTATTTCTTTTGGGGGAATCTAAATCACGTTGAAAAAAATAATAGAGTTGGAAGGGACCTTGGAGGTCATCTAGTCCAACCCCCTGCTCACGTACGAGACCTATACTAGGGATTCAACAAGCTCAGCACCTTAGCCACTGAGCCACCTAGCCTGGTAACTGGTCCCTCTCCATGGAAGCCATACTCTGTGCAAATCCTGGGACCTTCTCTTTGTGCAGTTCTGAAATGTCAAGCATTCCTGGTCATGTGCTGAGCACCATTCCTTAAAAGAGGCCATATAATAAGTTTTTGCATACTTTGAATTAGCAGTGGTGCAACTACTAGTTGGCCTTTGGGCAGAAGCTTGTTTCTTACCACCAAATGACAGGAAACTGTGGTGGGATGACTCTTTACTCTGGCTCATCAGGGGAGGATGCCCCTTTCTTCTTAATTCATAAATTGATTCATTGTCAGGGTCAACAGCTTATTGGGAGGGACCATAGTAACAGGTGCCAAGGTTGTGGTTTTCCTTTTACAATATATTTCTTTTCCAAAACAAACTTGATCTTCATTTATCAGAAGGTGCAAAAAGAACAAGAGGCTGTTTTAGTTTGGACCTAATACTCACTAACAGAAGTGACTGTTGTCTAGAACAGGGCTCTCCAACCTTGGCAACTTTTAAGACTTGTGGACTTCAACTCCCAGAATTCCTCAGCCAGTAAAGCTTCAATTCTGGGAGTTGAAGTCCACAAGTCTTAAAGTTGCCAAGGTTGGAGACCCCTGGCCTAGAATATGGAGGGATTTCATTGTGTTATGCTTGAATCTATAGTAACCAAAGGAGGAGAAAGAAAAGTAGCATACTAGATGTGAAAAGACCAAATGTTGGTGAACTCCAAGGACAGATAGGTGGGTTATGACAGCTTTGATTCCTTAAGGAAAAAAAATGTGCAGGAAGAGTTGGAAATCTTACAAGATTGGATGGGATGAAGCTGCAAACAATTCCTACAAGAAAAAAAATAAAAAGAAATCTAAGAATGCCAGGTCTCTAAAATTGATTATGTACCATCATGGTGATGCCAACTTTGGCGCCACATAGATTTTCTCCTTACAGAGTCCAGTAATCTAAAATGCTGATCATGAGCAAGAAAAGCAATGGGGGGGGGGGGGAATAGAAGAAGAAAGCCTAACCAAAGAACACAAGGTAGAGTTCAGAAACAGTAGGAACTACTTTCAGAAATGCTAAAATCAAGAATGCGTTGAGGCTTGCAAGAAATGCAAAAAAATAACAAAGACAGCAAGATTTGAGGGGAGGGGCATAGAATGTAAAGAAAAGTGAGTATGGGAGTCGTTGTAAGGAGAAAGTAGTGAAGTATTGATGGATATTGGTTGGAATGCAGAATTTCCTAACATATTTTGCATTTGTTTTCTCTCAGAAAGAAATGTCATAACTGTGCCAGTTATGAACAGAAGTGAACCAGAGCTTAGGATAGACAAGGAGAGGGTAAAAGACGATGCAGCTAATTCCAGAGTCAGATGAATTACATCCCAAAGAGCCAGTTTGGTCTAATGGTTAAGGCATCAGATAAAGAAAACAGGAGACCGTGAGTTCAAATCCCACCCTAGCCAGCTGGGTGATTTTGGGCCAGGCACTTTCTCTCTCACAGCCCTGTTGTAAGGAAAATAAATAAATAAATAAATAAAAAATAAATCAATAAACTAAAAATAAATCAATAAATTAAAATTAATTAATTAATTATAAATTAATTAAAAATAAATAAATAAATCTTAGTAATGTTTGAAAACCCTTAGAGGACTGGTGACAGCTCAGAAAATTGGAAGAGAAATAAC
The DNA here is from genome assembly GCA_012654045.1 of Ptyas mucosa. Taxonomy (NCBI): domain Eukaryota; kingdom Metazoa; phylum Chordata; class Lepidosauria; order Squamata; family Colubridae; genus Ptyas; species Ptyas mucosa. Next base: position 4,411,318 of record WNWU01000030.1, on the reverse strand, counting down.
TGTTATTATTGTTAATGCCATAAGAAACAACAGCCCTACAGCTCCAGGAGTGGGGAATGCAAACATGATTTTAAATATTATTTCCCTTTCTTGAAATGCAGCTGATAAAGCAAGAGAAAGGGAATGAGGGGGGTGGGATATTGTATACCACATTTTGGCATGATTTAATGCTTAAAATGCAATGAGTATTTTGTAAATGCCCCAAATGCTAAGTGTTCTTTTGGCAAAATAAAAATAAAAACCGGTCATCTTCTTCTATGTCCCTCTGAATATTGCTAAATCAGCACTTATGACTTTATGCATATTTATTCAGAAAATTTTTAAAGACAGACTTGTGGCTCTATTCCAGTAGCCCTAGCCAGCAATAGGGATGTTAGGAGCTGGAGTTTGATAGTATTTGGAAGACCCTGGTTTAAAGGGCTTTCTGTCTTGTGTTGTACTGCAGCTTCAGAATCCATTTTTGAACAAGTTCACATCCAACACAAAGCCATAATGAGATTAAATTAGTTTTGAGTCGGTGTGATAGGTGAACCCAGCCATTATGATTAGAAAAGCAAAGTGTTTGTTTAATATATGGCTGCCTATTTTATAAACAATACCCCTAGGCAATTCACGCACAAAAACAAAACCAGCAATAAAACAATTGTGTCATCCAGATTTGAAGCAGCACTCTCCACAAATTTTCAGTTTATTTCAGGTGTGTCCAACCTTCTGGTTTGCCTGGGCCACATTGAGTGAAGAGGAATTGTCTTGGGAAACATATAAAATATATAATATAGATAAATATAAAAATCACATAATGATATGATCTTGTGGGGCTGCATTTCTAGCTGTTTAGGGCTGTGGATTGGACACGCCTCGTTTTGTTCAGTGTTCTTGGAACATGCTCAGAAGTCAGAACCCATGTAGGATTAACAGGAATAAGCACATTCTAGCCATCATTTTACATCCTGTTTATCCAAGGATTAAGGCTTATTTAAGGTGTCATGCTCTGTCTGGAAAGCCATTATTTCTGGATTTTGCAACATTATAAATCACAATAGGTGGTTGTTATAATGCTCTACAACAAACAAGAGCAAAACCAAGCAACTCATACAGTTTGTGGTATTAGCTACTGTTTCAACAATATTTATAACCACAATTCTAAACATTTTTATTCTGGAATAAGCATTCCATTCAATAGGCTTTACTCCTAGGTAATTTGGTATAGGATCTTCTGAACTATTGTAATTCACTAAGCAATGCAATCATAAAGGAATGTGGTGGCTCAGTGGCTAAGATGCTGAGCTTGTCGATCAAAAGATCGGCAGTTCAGCTGTTTGAATCCCTAGTGCCGCATAATGGGGTGAGCTCCCGTTACTTGTCCCACCTTCTGCCAACCTAGCAGTTCAAAAGCACGTAAAAAATGCAAGTAGAAAAATAGGGACCACCTTTGGTGGGAAGGTAACAGTGTTCCGTACGCCTTTGGCGTTTAGTCATGCCAGCCATATGACCATCGAGACGTCTTCGGACAGCGCTGGCTCTTTGGCTCTGAAACGGAGATGAGCACCGCCCCCTAGAGTCGGGAATGACTAGCACATACATGCGATGGGAACCTTTACCTTTTTAATGCAATCATGTTGTAAGATATGCAATCATATCATAAAAGTGAATCAATTGATTAAAATGCCAGCTTAGTGCCTGACCTGGGGGCAACTTTTAGCCATACTTGACTGATCTCCAAAAAAATAAGCAGAATGGGAACTAGCATTTGAAGACACCAGGACTGATAAATGTCAAAATTGTAGGCTAGATTGGTAAATAAAAGGGGAAAAAAAGCTGAGAGAAAACAGTGGCAAATAACTGTCAATAAAATTATCTGAATGAATCCATGAATTTGCTGGGAGCTGAGTTTGACTTAGGAGACATTTTTACATTCCTGTTAATATGTTATTTTCAATTCCTGCATTACTGTATTGGATAAAACCCAATGGTTCCTGATATGAATGCACTGTTAAGGACTGCTCCTTGCTGGACCACAGCAAAGAGAAAAATAACTCCACAAAACCTTTTTTTCCTCTGCCTTTTTAAAGTCTAACAATGCAATTCTATGTATGCGTATTCTTTTTTTAAAAATTTGATTTATATGCCACCCTTCTCCGGAGACTCAGGGCGGCATACAATGCGTTAAGCAATAGCCTTCATACTTTTGTATATTTATACAAAGTCAGCTTATTGCCCCCACAATCTGGGTCCTCATTTTACCTACCTTAGAAAGGATGGAAGGCTGAGTTAACCTTGAGCCTGGTGAGATTAGAACTTGCAGTAATTGCAGGCAGCTGAATGTTAATCACGCTGCTTTAGTGCTGCGGCACCAGGCTTATGCGCCACAGGTAAGACACAGGTTTAGTATGAAGTTTAGTATTAAGTTGGTATTAGGTAAATATCTGCCTGGTCCCTTGACTTCTAAAGACCCCTTCATTCTTAACCACTTCTAGAACAGACTTCTAGAGCTTTAAAAGACAGGCAAAACTCATCTAGAAAAATGAGAGAAGCAGAAACTGGCATTGTAACTCTAACCGCTTATTCCTTCCCCTCTAATTCCAGTCTTGTGAAAGATAGCAGTGAATACCTAAATGAATGACTAGGTCCACACAAAAATCTTGATTATATTGACGTTTTCAGCCATGAATCATTACCCTGCCAACTAATTCTGGAGGTAGAATCTGGTAAATCTTTCCTCAGGTTCAGCCTCACCATAGAAAAGCTGGGTCATAATACACCACTAGCTATGTGGATGAGGATTTGTCAACCACTGTTCTCTTTTTCCAGTTATGAGAAATCAAGCTGAGAGTGCTGGAGGAGTCTGGGTCATTCCCCAGATTTATATTATCTTATTATTATCACTCGCTTGTTCATGTAGACTTTTCCATCAGAGAAAAGCAACTTGTTATCCACATAGAAGGTCTTGCTGAAAAATAGTTATTTTCAAGAATTCAAAATAGACAAGTAACACGGACAAAGCTTTTATTTATATATATTGATAATAATAGTGCCTAAAAGGACTGCAGTGCTGTCTATGGAGAAGTTCAGTTGCATCATACAAGCAGTATTAAGAATATGACAACTACTTTGATCGTATGACTTCAGGGACACAGTGATCATTGTAAGTAGGACTGGTCAGAGGTGAAATCCAATTTTTTTCCCAACTGGTTCTGTGGGCGTGGCTTGGTGGGTGTGGCAGGAGAAGGAAATTGCAAAATCTCCATTCCCACCCCACTTCAGGGGAAGAATATTGCAAAATCTCCATTCCCACCCCACTCTGATGCAATCAAATTAATTCTTAATTTTTTTCCAGTTTTTCTTATTCAGCCAGCCTTGAAAATCCTTTCCCCATCTAGTGCCTTCCAAATTTGCTGGGCAACAAATCTTGGAACTGGAATTGAGTTGTTGCATAGCAGATCTGAAGAGAGTGGATTTTCCACCCTATGGAATAAGGCATGAAGATAGATGCTATCATCCTCACATTTTGAGTGCAGATCAGTGGTGAAATTCAAATTTTTTTACTACCGGTTCTGTAGGAATGGCTTTGTGGGCGTGGCAGGGGAAGGATACTGCAAAATTTCCATTCCCACCCCACTCCAGGGGAGGGATACTGCAAAATCCCCATTCTGTCCCCACTCTGGGGCCAGCCAGAGATGGCATTTGCTGGTTCTCCGAACTACTCAAAATTTCCACTACCGGTTCTCCAGAACCTGCTGGATTTCACCCCTGGTGCAGATGTCCAGGGCCTTAAACTGAAATAGGAATCATGGAGCTGGAAGTGATCATAGACATCTTCTCACCCAGTCCCTGCCCAGTGCAGAATCTACTACCTCTGATAGATGTCCCTCAAGTCTCCTGTGAAAGAATTTGCCACCTCATGAGGCAGCCTATTCCACTGACTAACAGCTCATGCAATCAGGAAGTCCTTTCTAATATCTAGTCTGCCTTGTAATTTTAGCTCTTCCTTCTGAGGCAATATAGAATAAATCCACTCCCTGTTCTAAATGACAACCCCTCAGATTTTTCAAGATTGCTGCCATAGTGTTCTTTTCTGTAAACTAAACATATCCAGATCCTTTAACTGTTCTTCAGAGGCCTTGTTTTCCAGGCCTTTCACTACTTGTTCCAACATGTCAGTGGTTTATTTTTTATTTTCCTGAAGTGTGGTACACAGAACTGACGCAGTACTCCAGATGAGGCTGATTAGGACAGAATAGATAGAACAATTACTTCAAATTATCTGGATTTCATATGCCTCTTAACACATTAACACTCCCAAAACAGTGTTTTTATAACCCATGTTATACAGGTAGTCCTCAATTTATGACCACAATTGAGACCAGAACTTCTGTCACTAAGCAATGCGATCTTTGTTATCATGGCCATTAAACGAATCCTGTTCTCAGCATTGACTTTACTTGTCATAAATGGCAATCATGTGATCTCAGGATGCTGAAATCATTGCAGAGTAAAAATATACCAGTTGCTAATTGCCTGAATTTTGATCATATGACTTCAGGGACACAGTGATCATTGTAAGTAGGACTGGTCAGGGGTGAAATCCAATTTTTTTCCCAACTGGTTCTGTGGGCGTGGCTTGGTGGGTGTGGCAGGGGAAGAATATTGCAAAATCTCCATTCCCACCCCACTCTGAGGCCAGCCAGAGGTGGTATTTGCCGGTACTCTGAACTACTCAAAATTGCTGAAGTAGTTGCTGAACTACTCAAAATTTTCGCTACCGGTTCTCCAGAACCTGTTAGAAACTGCTGGATTTCACCCCTGGGACTGGTCATATAAGTCACTTTTTTTTAGCACTGTTGTAACTTGATATTAAACAAATGGTCATCAATTGAGGATTATCTGTACCTGCTCGCTACAAGGACACTCTAATCTATTTCAAATGTGCTATTGCCAAGTCAGTTCTTCTCATCCTCTGCTACACATTTTTCCTACCCAATACAGAACTTGACCTTTCTCCTTGTTAAATTCCATCCAGCCCTGTCAAGGCTGTGCAGATCTTTCATAATTTTAATCTTCTCTCACTTCACTAAACCACTTGCCCAGCTCTGTGTTATCCAATGCATTATCTGAGTTTGACATAACTCAAATAATGCACCTTAGTCTCTCTCTATAGGCATCCTCTCCCTTAAATCCAGAATCTAAAGCCAGATCCCAATTTAGGCTTGCCCATTGCCAGCCAATCTCTGTTTCAAAAATATTGTTTTCTGCCCTAAATTGTCATAACCTCCTTAGGGAAGTTGGACTACTGTGCTTCATTCTAATCTAGCAATACATCCAGATTAAAGGTGGGTTTCAGCAGGTTCTGACCAGTTCTGGAGAACCGGTAGCAGAAATTTTGAGTAGTTCGGAGAACCAGTAGTAAAAATTTTGACTGGTCCTGCCCCCATCTATTCTCTGCCTCCCAAGTCCCAGCTGATTGAGAGAAAATGGGAATTTTGCAGTAACCTTCCCCTGGAGTGGGGTGGGAATGGAGATTTTATAGTACCCTTCCCCTGCCACGCCCACCAAGCCATGCCCACCAAGCCATGCCACGCCCACCAAGCCATGCCCACAGAACCAGTAGTAAAAAATTTTGAAACCTACCACTGATCCAGATGATATGGCTACAGCGCTGCCCTGGCATACCTCCTCCCCCCAAGAGTGGTCACTGCCTTATATGCTTGTTTCAACCTGGTCCATGAGCAGCTACATTCTCAGCTGATTAGCAGTTTTCCTTTTTTCCCCATTACTCTTGATCCAATTGCCATAAAAACTGTGGAGTCTATCAAGATCTGGAAAAGCCTGTTTTCCCCCATCTTTTCTCCCAGCACACTCCATCCCACCCTTAAATCCCCCAGGGTGCACCTTTTTGGTTTCTGCCCAGGCTGTGTAAAGCACACACTGTCTTTCTCATCCTGTGACTGCTGGACCTCAAAAGTATGTTGTTTTTTATGTTATTTTAATTAATCTCTAAATTGCAACAAATTGTTCCTATGAAACTGACCCATCTGTTCTTCCTTGCTGCAGATTTTTTTAATTGTTTAAATATAATTTATTTATATGCATCCTGCCTTTATTTTGCCTTTATTATTTTTACAAATAACTCAAGCGGGTGACTCCTATTTTCCCCATAACAAGAACCTTTGTGAGGTGGGTTAGGCCAAGTGAGAGTGACTGGCCCAAAATTACCCAGCTGGCTTTCATGTCTAAAGTGGGACTTGAACTCATGGTATCTTTCTAGCCTGGTGCCTTAACCACTAGACCAAACTTTCTGTGGACATGCGGTGGAATGTAGAAACGAAGAAACGGACGCCTTGATATTACTTTGCTGTGTCAACCTTGAATTGCTATTAAAATTGCTATTATGGGATAGAACTGAGCACGTGATGAACTATAATTTAGCATTGGCATGTGGCAATCCCAATACGAAGTTCCTTGGGTCTAATAATAGTTCATTTAAGTTACTTGAGCATAAGAAGGAGAGTTTTTGTGTATTTAAGAGCTGGGCATTTCCTGTTGCAAGCTTCTGAAATATCATGATTTGCAACATAAAAGGGGCTTGTGATATATTGAACACAGCAGTCCCCACAGGAGATACCCTTAAGAACTGTTATTTGGATTGCCCTGAGAATTTGCCTGCTGCTTTGTGGCTGGATAGATGTCCCAAAGCTGTATTTTTTCTCTCTGTGCACAGTCACATATTTGGCAATTGGATTCGGTATGCTGTATTTAGGCCTGGGTGTTGACAGCCACTGTGATGTAATTAGAATGCATTGCTTCTATTTTTCAACTGCTCAAAATAAATTCCTGTTCCTTTATAATATGCATATAATTATTCCTGTTTTCTTATTTTTTTCCTGCTAGTTAGTTTTCTTCTCGCTGTGTTAATTTTCCGTGTCCAGGATGTTTTATTATTATCAAACCTGCACATTCATCTCTGAATGTAATAAATTGGACTTACCGTATATACTTGAGTATAAGCCGACCTGAATATAAGCTGAGGCACCTAATTTTACCACAAAAAAACTGGGAAAATTTATTGATTCGAGTATAAGCCTAGGGTGGGAAATGCAGCAGCTACTGGTAAATTTCAAAATAAAAATAGATACCAATAAAATTACATTAATTGAGGCATCAGTAGGTTAAATGTTTTTTAATATTGATTTCAAAGAAAAACAGTAAACTAGCTCTGTAAGTGGAAAAGAGGATCAACAAAAACAATATGGTATCAACAATAACTTTAAAAGTACTGTATATGAGTTGGGTAGCTATATATGGCCGATCGATTTAATATCTTTTAATTTATCTTAATTTTTGTATTGTATGTATTTTAATTCTGGCTGTCCACCGCCCTGAGTCCCTTCTGGGAGAAGGGCGGGATACAAATTAAATTATTATTATTATTATTATTATTATTATTATTATTATTATAAATTTGTTTAATAAATACAATGGGAAAGATCTTTGGGGATTCCAGAATTTACATGACACTAATTGGATTTTTGATCTCCCTTTTATTTTGAGACATAATAGACTAGTTTTACACTGTAACTAAATTACACAAGAGAATGTAGTATATATACCAAAAATAATTCAATAACAATTTAATCTGATACATTGGGTTAAGTGACGTAGGGCTTGATCTAATTTCAGGCAAGTTCAAGCAAGTTAAGAGATACCTGCATTCTCTCTCTCTCTCTCCCTTCTTTTTTCTTTTTCTTTTTCTTTCTCTTTCTTTCTTTGTCTCTTTCTTTCTTCTCTCTCTCTCTCTTTCTTTCTCTCTCCCTTTCTCTTCTCATCTAGCATTCTTAAAGCTCCACTATTGATTAGCTTAGCCCAGGGGTGGGCAAATTTGGCCCTTTTACAACCTGTGGACTTCAACTCCCAGAATTCCTGAGACAGCCAAGCTGGGAGAATTCTGGGAGTTGAAGTCCACAGGTTGTAAAAGGGCCACATTTGCCACCCCTGGCTTAGCCTGAGCAAGGATAGCTAGCAGCCAATTACAATAAGCTCTCAATTACAATTACAATAAGCTCTCAACTCAAGCTCAGTGCACATGGGGATCTCCCTAAACAGTGAGGATTTCTTTTGTTTCTTTTTCCCTTGAAGCCCCCACCCCAGCCCATTTTTGCTTCCAGGGGGCTGCAGGGAATCTTGCTAGGCACACCCCTCATGCCCATAGCAAGTCTCCCTGCAGCCTCTGGGAGCCAAAACGGGGCGTGGGGGAGGGGCACCGCACCCCCCACGTCCCATTTTGCCCTTAGCAAGCCTCCCTGCAGCCCCTGGAAGCCAAAAAGGAGTGCGGGGGAGGAGCGCTGCTCCCCCCCACTCTATTTCACCTTTAGCAAGCCTCCCTGCAGCCCCTGCGAGCCAAAATGGTTGCAGGAAAAAAAAGGCATTTTTTCTCACTCGAGTATAAGCCGAGCGGGGTTTTTTCCAGCATTAAAAATATGCTGAAAAACTCAGCTTATACTTGAGTATATACGGTAACCACAAAACTGGTTTTCCAGCATTTCCCCTCTGAATTAGCAATTTCTCTCCTGAGTTCTTCACGTATCTGTCCTCTTTCCTTATTTTGAAATTAATTTCTTTTCTGGCTTCCAAAAGGGTTGGATAATAGACCTCTATTATTTTATTTGGGGCAGGGGGGCATCTGGGGACAAACCACTGGTGAAATCCAATTTTTTTTACTACCGGTTCTGTGGGCGTGGCTTGGTGGGCCTGGTGTGGCTTGGTGGGCATGGCTTGGATGTGGCTTGGTGGGCGTTGCTTGGATGTGGCTTGGTGGGCGTGGCTTGGTGGGCGTGGCAGGGGAGTGATACTGCAAAATCTCCATTCCCACCCCACTCCTGGGGAAAAGATATTGCAAAATCTCCATTCCCACCCTACTCTGGGGCCAGCCGGAGGTGGCATTTGCCAGCTCTCCGAACTACTCAAAATTTCCGCTACTGGTTCTCCAGAACCTGTCAGAACCTGCTGGATTTCACCCCTGGAACAAACCTATACTTATTGCCTTCAGGGGAATAGCTAGATAGAATGGGCACCTGGCAAAGAAAGGAAGAAAGGCCTCTCATACCATGCAGACTGAAACCAAGAGCATGTACAAAGTGCAGGACTAACAACATAAACATAACCAAACTCAGCAGCCAATCAGACCAAAACAATAGCCCTTTGTGGCCATTTTAAAATGAAAGACAACACCATGAATATGAATAGAGTGCAAAAAGAACAACATAAAAAACACCAAGTTCAATAATCAACCAAACTACAGCAATGGGTTTTTATTTAATTTTAAAATACAGACTGAGCAAGACTATGCACAGAATTCAACAACAATAAACTGCAGATCAAGTCAACAAGCCAAACATAATCTTTAACAATTAAAACAATAGCAACAGTTGTTCCCCTTTCAGACAACTGGACAGGGCAGGGCTCAAATTTGCCAACTGATCCTCCTTTCTCCCTCTTCTCTTTCTGTGTTACTAGCTATATTACCTGTGTGTGTGGCATGATGTCAGGTCCCGCACATCCTGCATGAACTAGTTAGGTGAGTGGCTAAGATCCAACAACATCATCTATGACTCTGTGCAGGTGACAGCAAGGGGAACAGAGCTGGAAATGGTTGCTCAAACATTTTTGTTTTGTGACTTTTCCTCCACAAATACACTTACTGTGTTTGAGATAAGCAGGGGTTTTGGCACACATTTTTTAATGGAGTTACCAACATATTTTGGAGAGGTTGATTCATAGTTTTTTATAATTCCAATAAAAGAGAGTATATGTAGTTCAGAGATGAGCTCTGGAGTACTTGATCCTCTTTGAGCTTGGTTATTTGCTTGCAGACATTTTATTACTAGACTAAGTAACATCATCAGTGTTCGGTAACACCATTAATGATATTACCTAGCTTGATAATGAAATATCTGTAAACAAATAATCAAGCTCAGAGAGCTCCAAGGACTCCACATTTTCTGATAAGTTTATATTTAGAACATGACTTCGCTGCAGCTGTCACTCTCAGTAAAATTTGACGCCTGAAGATTATTTTCTTTCATAAGAAATTCTACAACTTCTTTTTTATTATTGGGTTTTTTTTTAGCAATATTAGACTTCAGTAATAATCTAGATATGAGCTCAGGAAATGTTTCTGACAAATCATTATCACATTTCTTGACCAGAAATTTTCTAGCTGTACACAGCTCTTCTTCATTGGTTGCTGATATGAAGATTAATAGCTACGTTAATGTCAATTAAAGAGCCTTGGTAGTACAGTGGTTTAAAGCACCCTGTTATTAATACCAGCTGCCTGCAATTATTGCAGGTTCGAATCTCACCAGGCTCAAGGTTGACTCAGCCTTCCATCCTTTCTAAGGTAAGTAAATTGAGGACCCAGTTTGTGGGGGCAATAAGCTGATTTTGTATAAATATACAAAACTATGAAGGCTATTGCTTAACGCATTGTAAGCCGCCCTGAGTCTCCGGAGAAGGGCGGCATATAAATCAATTTAAAAAAAAATAATAATGTCAAACTACTTGTTAGTTCTGCAAATCTGGATTTTATCTGAGAGATTGCTATGTCTAGTATTGGAAAGAACACCTGGACTCTAAACTGGTCCTTTGCAAATGCTGGTTTTGGATCCTCAAACCAGTCATGATGAAACTTCTTCATTACCTAGGGCACACATCAGTTTCAAATTCTTTTCTCTCTGATTTTCCCCCCTTTAGATTAGTTTATAGTATAAAATACAAAAATGTCCGTTTCAAATTCTTGAGCTACAATGCAAGACCGGGCCATGGTCACAATACCATCAGGTTTGATGCTTATTGGTTTCAGGCATCTTTTAAGTTATTAAGTGGGGCAAGAAGAAGTCCCGTAGCTTCATTTTTAACAGTTGGTGATGAATGAATCAGTTCTGAAATGTAGTGGAGTGAATCTAATGTTTTGGTGAACAGAACAGACATAGAACTCCATTTGAGATATTAAAATTCTGTCCTTTCCTCAAAGAAAAATCTCAGGCAGCCTATTATGGATTTTCCTGAAGCAGAAAAGCAGAGCTACAATAGCTTCAAAGTGTATTAACTATCTTTTTGCATGTGGTGTTTCAGCGTAGTTTTAGGTGAAGATAATCATACTGTAGATAGGACAGTCAGTTTGGTGCAGTAGTTAAAACATCAGGCCAGAAACTGAAAGACTGAGAGTTCTAGTCCTGCCTTAGGCACAAAGCCTGCTGGGTGACCTTGAGCCAGTCACTCTCTCTCAGCTCTAAGAAGGAGACAATGGCAAGCCATTTCTAAAATACCTTGCAAAGAAAACTGCAGGGACTTGTCTGGGCAATTGGCCAGAGACTTGAAGAAACAAAAACACCCCCCCCCCCCATATATAGGAACATTGAATTACATTATTTGATACTGTAAAGAAAATTTTCAACTTCAAAGAAATACAGGTAGTGCTCGACTTACAACAGTTCATCATTTAGTGACCGTTCAAAGTTACAACAGCACTGAAAAAAATGACTTATGACCATTTTTCACAGTTGTGATCTTTGCAGCATCCCCCCCCCATGGTCACGTGATCAAAACTCAGATACTTGGCAACTGGTTCATATTTATGACGGTTGCAGTGTCCCAGGGTCATGTGATCCCCTTTTGCGACCTTCTGACAGCAAAATCAATGGGGAAGCCAGATTCACTGGCTTACGAACAACTGGCTTACTAACTTGTCAATTGCAGAGATTCACTTAACAACTGCGGCAAGAAAAGTTGTAAAATGGGGCAAAACTCACTTAGCAAATGTCTCACTTAACAACAGAAATTTTGGGCTCAATTGTGGTCAAGGACTACCTGTAATTCACTTCCGGAAGAGCTGAAATAACCATCGTTCAAGTCTACACCGAGATTATGAGTTGTCCAATCTCTTGGACATTGTGCTGTAGTTCCTCTTTGGATTTCAATACACAGCTCCAAAATTTTTACAGAATGTTCCATCATCATCCTGGCCTTGCAATTTTGACATGTCCAATCTATTAGTTTCAATGGTGCCCAAAATGCTACGTGTCAGATCAGCTGCTTCCAAAATGCTCAGAAAGGACTTCTGTATTTTTATGCTCAGGCATTCGTTCACGTTGCTACTGACAGATACACTGCAGAGTGGGACTTTCTTCCAAGCATCATAGGTTGTATCTACAACTGCAGTAAAAATGGAAGATTCATGTTGCATTTCAGGACTTGAGCCAGTGGTGGATTTCAAATTTTTTTTACTACTGGTTCTGTGGGCGTGGCTTGGTGGGCATGGCAGGGGAAGGATACTATAAAATCTCCATTCCCACCCCACTCCAGGGGAAGGTTACTGCAAAATCCCCATTTCCTCCTAATCAGCTGGGACTCGGGAGGCAGAGAATAGATGGGGGTGGGGCCAATCAGAGGTGACATTTACCGGTTCTCCGAACTGCTCAAAATTTCCGCTACCGGTTCTTCGGAACTGGTCTGAACCTGCTGAAACCCACCTCTGACTTGAGCACTTTGTTTGCATCTGTCAGGATATTTGCAGAGGTTGATAACTGAAAGAAAAATTCCACGTGGATCACCTCAGCACAAGCCATGTATTTGGTGACTTGTACACGAGAACTAGGGTCAGTGTCACATTCACAACTGTACCAAGCACTTGCCTCCAATTGTCTCTCTTTGCACAATTCTTCCTTGGTTCTGTCCCAGAAGGTACTAAAGTGTTAAACAGTTGTCGGTTTCCTTTAATCCAAGCTGATAAAATAAAGTAAAAATGCGGTGTTTCTTCAATTGGAATAGTTTGTATTTTCTTTCAATCTTAATGTTATACAGTATTGTGCTTGAAACTTTTCTATGTAATAGTTTGTAATTCCTATGCCTTTGTGTTTTTTCCCTTCATTCTTTTCAAAATAACTAAATGCATTAAAACAACAACACGTTATTCTGTGTCACTATGTTCTACGAGCACCCCTGTTTAAAAATAATGCAACATTGGAGGTATGCATCCAAACGTCCCCAAACACAACTTTGCTTTTAAAGTGAGACCGGCAATGAGGATCAATCACCCAACCACTCATCTTGTTCCCTGACTGGAATTAAAACAACGTCTCTAGCAATAAAGTTAATTGAAAGCTGGAGGAAGCAGAAGCCCACAGAAGTTCATGGTTTACAGGGAACTCATAAGAGGCCAAAGCTGCATGAGGCTCAAGATCAGTTGTTCGCCTGGTCCTTCTACAGATTTAGGCAGGTACTGTTTGCTCAGCAACAATCTGTGGTTTGTTGTGAAGTGAAGGATCCTACTTGTGTGCAAAATGGCTCACAAATGGCTTCCTTTTGTTCCTGATAATCCCGATTGCTTTTCTTTTCTTCTTGGATCTTTGACATTCTCCTCACCAGCTTTTTGAAAAAAACAATCTACTTGGACTTTGCTGTTTTCTCTTCCTGTGATTTGCTGAGCTTTTGGTCATGGCACACGATTGCAAAATGCTGGTTTTTTCAGCATCGCTACCAGGAGCGATTGTTTTAAACTCTGCTCAGTTCTGACTTCTTTTTCAGTCAAATTCCTCAGAACAGGAGCTGGATGAAATTCCAAAGTATGTCTCCACCAGTATTCAATAGGCCATGTTTTATGGTTTACGACTTCGCGTCCTATGCAGTATCAGCCAACTGTGGTTCATTCAGAAAAGTCACTGCTTAGAGTGATGTGGGAACAGGGCCGGATTTAGATGAAAAGAGGCCCTAGGCTATTCCACTTTCATCTCCCATTTTTAAGTTTGTAAATTTTGCTAACAATTTGAATGTAGGCCCGTCTTGATCTTGAGGCCCTAGGCTGAAGCCTAGTTAGCCTAAAGGAAAATCCGGCCCTGTGTGGGAACCTAGAAGAATAGAATAGAATAGAATAGAATAGAATAGAATAGAATAGAATAG
>WNWU01000030.1:4348048-4397355 GCA_012654045.1 Ptyas mucosa | reverse complement strand
AATAGAATAGAATAGAATAGAATAGAATAGAATAGAATAGAATAGAAAAATAACTTCATTGTCACTTTGAAGGTACACTAGTATTTTTAGTGGACATTCTTGTCATTTCCATTAGCTGCAACTGGGGAAAAAAGCCAAAAAACTAAAACATGTGTAGCATCCATGAGAGGCAAGTATATCCTTCCCCTTAAGAAAAACTGATTCATGTTACAGCAATGCCTGGCTTCATACTCAACTCAGTGTGAGCAGAGCTTGGATAACTTGGCACTCTATCTTATTATAAGACCTCTCAAATGTCTTGCTTCCAGCTCTGTACGGTGATCGGCTGCCACCTGGTGGCGAAAGTGTGTTCTGACATTAAGGCAGAGGTAAAACATAGTGATGGATTTACTTTATCCTTTTCTTAATTTTTATGTGAGTTCTTTGTCAGATAGAAGGATTTTTTTGTGTCATGAGGCCAAGGGCTCATCAATGAATTGTAATGAGGAAGGCATGCTTTTTAATATGAGGAAGACTAATGTTCATAATGAAGATATCCTCTCCATAAATGGACATCTTAATTTAATAAAAAAATGTGGGATACTAGATCCATCAATGAAGGGAAACTGTTGTATTTTAATACATTTTGCTATGGGATGTTTAGTTGGTAAAATAATAAAACTGCAGTTGCAGAAAATATTTTCTTGATGAATTAATTGGTAAGGGAAAAATTAGTAAAACTCAGGCTGTGTGGAGAATTTTCCTTCTCTTTACTTAGGCCAGTGATGGCTAACCTTTTTGCTGTCGCGTGCCAAAAGTGGGGATCATGCGGGGGGTGGGTCGTGCATGCGTGTGCCCATACCCATAATTCAATGTGCCCCGCCCCCTGTACATGCGCGCGTGACCCCTCCCCCCGGCACTACCCCCACTTTTGGCATGCGATGCCACGGTGGGCCTGGTAGGCCTTTTTTCCGCCCTCCCCAGGCTCCAGAGGCTTTCTTGGAGCCTGGGGAGGGTGAAAACAGCCTTCCCTCCCCCACCTGGGAGGCCCTCCAGAGGCTGGAAACAGCCCATTTCCCGACTTTAGGTGGGCCTGGAAGGCTCAAAAATTAGCTGGCCGGCACACATATGTGCGCTGGAGCTGAATAGGGCAACACTCACGTGCCCACAGATATGTCTCCACGTGCCACCTGTGGCATCCGTGTCATAGATTCGCCATCACGGACTTAGGCTATAGAAAAATTATCATTTCTTGACATCTACTAGTTCTATTACTAAACTGGACTCCTTTGTTGCAATAGGTTGCTATACGCATGCCTAAATGAGAACAGAACTCTTAATTTAAAATTGCAAAACTATGAGTGGGTGAGAATGGTAATGTGCATATATATGAGAAAACGTGCAGTTTGTAGCAGTGGTGGGTTGCCCCCGGTTCGGACCGGTTCACAAGAACCGGTAGTAAAACCGGCGGGAGGCCCTGCCCACCGCCCCGGATGTCATCATCGGCGATCTGCGCATGCACAGAAGCAAGGTGCACGTGTGAGCGAAGCGAGCATGCGCGATCCCATTGCGAACCGGTAGTAAAGGTAAGTAGAACTCACCCCTGGTTTGTAGGTATTTTTTTAAAAAGCTAAATAGAAAGGATCAATTCATAACAAACAAAGAAATAGATAAATAAAAAGAAATATCTGAAATTAGATATTGAAGTTGAAATGGAAATTGGAGATAATTTGGACTGGATATATACAGGTAGTCCTCAATTTACGGCCACAATTGAGCCCAAACTTTATGTTGCTATGTGAGACAGTTGTTAAGAGATTCTTACCCCATTTTAAAATCTTTCTTGCCACAGTTGTTGAGTGAATTATGGCAGTTATTAAGTTAGTAATATAGTTGTTAAGTGAATCTGGCTTCCCCTTTGACTTTGCTTGTCAGAAGGTCACAAAAGGTTATCGCAAAACCCTGGGTCACTGCAACCTTCATAAACATGAGTTAGTTGCCAAGCGGGAAGGCAGTGGCTCAGTGGGTAAGATGCTGAGCTTGTCTATCAGAAGGTCAGCAGTTCAGCAGTTCGAATCCCTAGTGCCGCGTAACGGAGTGAGCTACCATTACTTGTCTCAGCTTCTGCCAACCTAGCAGTTTGAAAGCATGTAAAAAATGCAAGTAGAAAAATAGGGACCACTTTGGTGGGAAGGTAACAGCACTCCATGCACCTTTGGCGTTTAGTCATGCCAGCCACATGACCACAGAGACGTCTTCGGACAGTGCTGGCTCTTCAGTTTAGAAATGGAGATGAGCACCGGCCCCTAGAGCCAGAAATGACTAGCACGCATGTGCGGGGGAACCTTTACCGTTACCTAGTTGCCAAGCATTTGAATTTGGATCACATGCCCATGGAGATGCTAGAATAGTTATAAGTGTGAAAATCATAAGTCATAAATCAACCTTTTCAGTGCCATTGTAACTCCGAATGGTCACTAAATGAACTGTTGTAAATCGAGAACTACTTGTATATAAATCTTTGGTTGAAATAAAATTATCTGAAATGTAATATTATGAATGTTATGTCCTTTCCTGTTAAAAAAATAAATATTGCAATCCCCCGTTATTGCAAAAACTACAATCAACAATCTGTTTAAATATAAATACCTGGGTTGTTCATAATAGTAATTTAGTAATAGTAACAATAGAGTAATAATTAGATTTTCTTAAAGACGCTGTAATGTTGCAAACATTATGGGGTTTCAATTCCTCTTACCTGCGTATTCAGCCAGACCTGTTAGATTTGGAGGCTGAGAAGTCACAGAGTCCTGCAATAACCTGGAAACATAGGCCTGCTCTAAAGTGTATTTTAGCTGACACATCAGGGCACTTTGTGCCAATTCAGATCAGCTTGGGATTTCTCCAACCTTACAACATCGGTTGTGCCCGGGAACTGAGTCAATGGATTGCTGGCTCAGCCTTTTTTTTTAAAAAAAATTGATTTATATGCCGCCCTTCTTCGGAGACTCAGGGCAGCTTACAATGTATTAAGCAATAGCCTTCATAGTTTTGTATATTTATACAAAGTCAGCTTATTGCCCCCGCAATCTGGGTCCTCATTTTACCTACCTTAGAAAGGATGGAAGGCTGAGTCAACCTTGAGCCTGGTGAGATTTGAACTTGCAGTAATTGCAGGCAGCTGGAAACTTAAGTGCTACTTTTAACAGCACTTAGACCACTGCGCCACCAGGCTCTCATCAGCCTTATCTGATGGCCATAGCCAAGTTGGTCTTATTGCTCGAGACTGCAACTCTCCTGAGTTTGTGAGTGTTCCATCCTTCTAGTGGCAGGAACTCCTCCCTCACCACATCACACAGCTTCTCTCTCTCTCTCTCTCTCTCTCTCTCTCCCTCTCTCTCTCTCTCTCTCTCTCTCCCCCTCCCTCCCTCCCTCCCTCCCTCTTGGTGCCTCTTGATCAGCTGCAGGAAATACTGGGGGCAACACATGGAGTTCTCTCTCAGCATCTTGAAGTCACCAGATGTGAGGCCCCTGCAGATAGGCTTCAGGATTGGGGAGTGGGAATGACACAATGCACTCTTATGCATAAGTGTTCTCAGCGTCAATGCTTAGAATATACTTGATCAGATACACAGAACTGAGTTCACACATTGCTCTGCACAATGGCTTATTCCTTCCCCGATTGGTTTGAAAAGCCAACGTGCCTTTTTGTGTGTAATGTCAGACCATAAACCATTGTGACTTATAAATCACAATGAGTGGGCTAAACCAGAACTAAACCAAGTGTATCATTGTTAGATACGTCATCTTCATTTACCACATTGTTTCTTTAATGGTACAAAAGAAAGGAGAGATCACCTGGTGTCCTACTTTCCATCTTATTCTGCCATTGCCATGTACAGTATATAACAGTAAAAGCTGGGATAACCAAAGGCCATCCGCTTTGGGACTGTCCATGCTGATTACATGGACAAGATTGAATTGCAGTGGCCCTGAAAAGGTCTCTGCCTTTTACTATATATCAGCACAGATATATAAATAATGTAAATTGTCTCTAAACATCTATTGTAACAACACTCCAGACATAATGACTGTTAAAAAGAAAGCCGAAAAAGTTTGGGTAGTTGACTTAGCGGAGACAGTGAAATAGAAGAAAAGAACTAGAGAAAAATCACAAAGTATAAAGGAACTGAAAAGAGAAACATTATTAATTGTGGCAAAAGAAAGCAAAGATGGCACCAATAGCGACAGGCTTCTTAAATGCATTCCCAAAACAACTTGAATATCATCAGCATTAACAAAATCATCATCAGTCAGTTGCAAAAGGCAATTTAATGTGGAACATAAAGTTTATGTTAACACTTCAAACATCAACATCTGCCTATCCCAGGTTCTTGGGAAGGACTCGATATGTGGATAAAATGCTAAATAATTTGGTGCTTTCAAGTAACTGGTGACTCCTGGTGACTGCTTGGACAAGTCTCTCCAGTTTTCTTGGCAAGATATCAGAAGTGGTTTGCCATTGCTTTCTTCTTAGAGCTGATTAAGATTGGCTGGCCCATGGTCTCTCAGCTGGCTTTGTGCTAAACAGGGAGAAGGACTCATGATCTCATATTTGCAGTCTGGTGCCTTAATCACTGCACTAAATTGGGTCTCAAACTGGAAATTACCTACAGAAATTTTCCAACACCGATCTCCTGTGGTGTCAATTGACTCTTCTTTCCTATTAATCATCTACTTGGTCCAGAGCTGTGCTTTAGTGCATTCTGCACTGTGGTAAATAAATGTTGTTTTTAAATTGAAAACATGAGTGCTGCTGTTAAAATGCCTCCTAAAATTAGCATACACACACCCCTTTTTCTCAGGGACAACTCTTTCTGAATTCATATGGATAGGTTGCCTGCAATCTTGATTTTATTCTTAGAAAGCCCAGGTAGAGAAAACCTCACCCTGAAAACTTAGAAAAAAGGCTACAGAAAGAAGTACTGCTAATTAGAGGAAAGAACATCCTCTTCCAAGTCATGATGCAATTAATCAGAGGCAAAATGGGAATACAAACGTAAGCAAATTCAAACTAATTAGCATTTGCTGATGGAACGTGTAGCTGTCACGGCGACTAAGGATATTAAACATAACTAGCATTTAATTTGATTGCTGTTTCTTTTTTTCATTGCCTTCGCCACCTGCTCAGTGTGAGTTGGATAAGCCCCCAGAGCCAAAGACAAGGCATCAAATGGGACAGACTTTCTGCAACACTTACAAAACACTCACATTTACACACACCACCTCCCTCTGTTCACATACCCTTAATGCAGTACTTTAAAGACCAATAGGAAAAAGAGCACAGAGAAAAATGAGAACGTGCCAGCTGTTCTTGTAAGAATACAGTTTCTGGAAAGAATCTGACATCAAGACTTGTTGCTATGCCAAGCCGAAACAGTCACCATATCCAGTCTAAGAGCTTAAGAGGTTAGGACGTTAAAAGAAGCTCAACCCACTTATAACAGAACTAACAGATCCCAAATATGACCAGGATGATTCGGAGAACCCCTGTTGTCTCTTGTGACTTGGTTCTGGCATCAGGGCAACTGGCCAAACTCAGCTTCCAAACAGGATATTTGGTGTCAAAAATCCCAGGAGATGCTAGCTAGTGCCCAGCATTGGAGAAGGCAGATGTGACTGGCATGATCAAGAATGTGGAGATGTGGGCCCTGCAAGGCAAAGTCACAAGAGATCCCCCGAGGCTGTGCTAAGGCCAAGATCTTGCAAGGAATTCCCAGCATTGTAGTTCAAAATATTTGAAGGCTACCATGTTAGACAAAATTATTTTAGTAGAATGGAAGAAGAAAAAAAATTACTGTCTTTTAGGAAAGTTATTAAATAGCTATTCATAGCTTTAAAAAATACTGTTTTTTCTTTGCTTTTTCTTATTTACTCTTTAGTATTTTAATTTTGTTAAACTTGTTTTGTCCATCTACTTTTTGCTTTTAACAGGGTGTATACATGTACGTATATACACACACATATATAACCAAGTAGCAATACAATGGAGATTTCAATATCAAATAATTTAGCTTAAGACTAAAATCTGTATTATGAAACAAAGCTCTTGATATATGTCTCATCTTGTGTCATCTCTTCCTTTCTAATGCTATTTTTACCTTTGACTGGAAAAAACAAATAATTACAATAGTCATAACACTGATATCCTAAACCGTAATTAATATTGACTGAATATAAACTTTCTTCTTTATTTCTAATGCTTCAAGGGAATGTTCTCAACCTTAGCAATTTGAAGATTAGTGGACGTCAATTCCCAGAATTCCCCAGCCAGCATGCTGTCAGCAGGATTTGCTTTCTTGCAGCTTAATTTAATTAATCCATATTCTAGATTCTGAGGTGTAGGACTATGATTGGTTCTCTGAGTGACGAGACAGTCATGTTAGAAACAATTATAGGTAGTCTTTGACTTATAACAGATCACTTAGCAACCATTTGAAATTACAATGGACCACTAAAAAGATACTTATAACCAGGTTCTGAAGTTCCAATGGCCGGGCCTCCCTCCCATGGTCACCGGAACATATTTTGGGTGCTTGACAACTGGTCCACATTTACGGCTGTTAGCAATTACCCACAGCCACATAACTGCAATTTATTATCTTTTTGCTTTTTACTTCTGGTTTTTGGCAATCAGCCTCGCAGCAAACAATGGATTTGCTTAATGACTGTGGCATCCACTTTATGACTCAGTTGGTTGTTTTACAACCATTTGTTGTTGTTAGTTGCGAAGTTGTGTCCGGTCCATCCCAACTCCATGAACAACATTCCTCCAGGCCTTCCTGTCCTCTACCATCCTCTGGAGTCCATTTAAGCTCATGCTTACTGCTTCAGTGACTCCATCCAGCCACCTCATTCTCTGTCGTCCCCTTCTTCTTTTGCCCTCAATCTTTCCCAGCATTAGGCTCTTCTCCAGTGAGTCCTTCCTTCTCATTAGGTGGCCAAAGTATTTGAGTTTCATCTTCAGGATCTGGCCTTCCAAAGAGCAGTCAGGGTTGATCTCCTCTAGGACTGACCAGTTTGATTGCCTTGCAATCCAAGGGACTCGCAGGAGTCTTCTCCAGCACCATAGTTCAAAGGCTTCAATTCTTTGGCGCTCAGCCTTTCTTATGGTCCAATTTTCACAGCCATACATTGCAACTGGGAAAACCATAGCCTTGACTATACACACTTTTGTTGGCAGGGTGATGTCTCTGTTTTTTAGAATGCTGTCTAGATTTGCCATATCTTTTTTCCCCAGGAGTCCCCATCTGCAGTGATCTTGGAGCCCAGGAAAATAAAATGTCACTACCTCAATTTCTTCCCCATCTATTTGCCAGGAATTGAGAGGGCCGGATGCCATGATCTTAGTTTTCTTAATGTTGAGTTTCAAGCCAACTTTTGCACTCTCCTTCTTCACCAGCATCAAGAGGCTCTTCAGTTCCTCTTCGCTTTCTGCCATTAGAGTGGTATCATCTGCATATCTGAGGTTGTTGATATTTCTCCTGGCAATCATAATTCCAACTTTTGATTCAGCTAGCCCCACCTTTCTCATGATGTGCTCTGCATATAAGTTAAATAAGCAGGGTGACAGTATAGTCTTGCTGGACTCCTTTCCCAATTTTGAACCAATCAGTGGTTCCATGTCCAATTCTCACTGTTGCTTCTTGACCCGCATCTAGGTTTCTCAAGAGACAAATAAGATGGTCTGGTACTCCCATCTCTTTAAGAACTTGCCACAATTTGTTGTGATCCACACAATCAAAGGCTTTAGCATAGTCAATGAAGCAGAAGTAGATGTTTTTCTGGAACTCCCTATCTTTCTCCATGATCCAGCATATGTTGGCGATTTGATCTCTAGTTCCTCTGCCTCTTCGAAATCCTGCCTGTACTTCTGGTAGTTTTCAATCCACATACTGCTGGAGCCTAGCTTGTAAGATTTTAAGCATAACTTTACTAGCATGTGAAATGAGTGCAATGGTGCAATAGTCTGAACATTTTTTGGCATTGCCTTTCTTTGGAATTGGAATGTAAACTGACCTTTTCCAATCCTGTGGCCACTGTTGAGTTTTCCAAATTTGCTGGCAAATTAAGTGTAGCACTTTTACTGCATCATCTTTTAAGATTTTTAATAGCTCAGCTGGAATACTGTCACCTCCACTACTTTGTTGTAGCTCAGATTTCCTAAGGCCCATTTGACTTCACATTCTAGGATGTCTGGCTCGAGGTGAATGATAACTTCATCGTGGTTATCAGCAGGGGTGAAATCTAAAATTTGTTACTACTGGTTCTGTGGGCGTGGCTTTGTGGGGGGGTGTAATGTGACTGGGTGGGCATGTCCAACTTTTTTTTTTTACTTTTAAAAGCATTTTTTCTACAACCTCTTCGACAGAAAAAAATGCTTTTGAGCTGGGATCGTCAGGCTTTTAAAGGCATTTTTTTTCCTACAGCCTCTTCGGCCGAAAAGCATTTTAAAATGTTTTTAAAAGCCTCTGACGATCCCAGCTGAGCCGCGCAATCATAAGAAGCTTTTTTTTTACTTTTAAAAGCATTTTTTTTTGGCTGTAGAAGAGGTTGTATAAAAAAATGCTTTTAAAAGTAAAAAAAAACAGCCTCTGATGATCGCACGGCTCAGCTGTGCATGGGGAGGTGGGGGCGGCGGCACAGGGATTTTTGCTACCAGTTTTCTGAACCACCCGCCACCATCGCTACCGGATCAGGCGAGCTGGTCCGAACCGGGAGCATTTCACCTGGTTATCAGGGACATTAAGCTCATTCTTGTGTAGTTCTTCTGTGTAATTTTGCCACCTATTCTTAATCTCTTCTGCCTCTGTTAGGTCCCTGCCATTTTGGTCCTTTATCATGCCCATCTTTGCATGAAACGTTCCCTTCATATCTCCAATTTTCTTGAAGAGATCTCTGGTCCTCCCTATTCTATTGTTTTCTTCTATTTCTTTGCACTGTTCATTTAAGAAGGCATTCTTATCTCTTCTATCTATTCTCTGAAATTCTGCATTCAATTGGGTATATCTTTCTCTTTCTCTCTTGCCATTTGCTTCCCTTCTTTACTCAACTATTTGCAAAACTTCCTCAGACAGCCATTTTGCTTTCTTGCATTTCTTTTTCTTTGGGATGGTTTTAGTTGCTACCTCTTGTACAATGTTGCAAACCTCCATCCATAGTTCTTCAGGCACTCTGTCTATCAGATCTAATTCCTTAAATCTATTTGTCACCTCTACTGTATATTCATCAGGGATATGATTTAGTTCATACCTGAGTGGCCTAGTGCTTTTCCCTACTTTTTTCAATTTAAGCCTAAATTTTGCAACAAGAAGCTCATGATCTGAGCCACAGTCAGCTCCTGGTCTTGTTTTTACTGACTGTATAGAGCAGTGATGGCTAACCATTTTGCCGTCACATGCCAAAAGCATGGGGAGCATGGGAGGGTTGTGCGTGCGCATGCGCACACCTGTAATTCAATATGCCCTGTCCCTGCACACGTGACCCCCCTGCGCTCCCCCGCTTTTGGCACATGATGGCCCAGTGGGCCAGGTAGGCTCGTTTTTTGCCTTCCTCAGACTCCAGAGGCTTTCTTGGAGCCTGGGGAGGGCGAAAACTGTCTTCCCCACCCCCATGGAGGCCCTCTGGAGGCCGGAAACAGCCCGTTTCCCGACTTCCAGTGGGCTCGAAAGGCCCGAAAATCAGTTGGCCGGTGCGTGCATGCGCGCTGGAACTGAGCTAGGGCAACGCTCACATGCCCACAGATATGGCTCCACATGCCAGCTGTGGCACGCGTGCCATAGGTTCGCCACCACAGGTATAGAGCCTCAGCTTCCCCATCTTTGGCTGTAGAGTACATAGTCAATCTGATTTCTGTGTTGACTGTCTGGTGATGTCCATGTGTAGAGTCATCTCTTGGGTTGTTGGAAAAGAGTATTTGCTATGACCATTGTATTCTCTTGACAGAATTCTATCAACCTGTACCCTTCTTCATTTTGTACTCCAAGGCCAAAGTTACCTGTTATTCCGGTTATCTTTTGGCTTCCTACTTTAGCATTCCAATCCCCCATGACGATAAGGACATCATTGTTTGGTGTTAATTCTATAAGGTGCTGTAGGGCTTCATAGAACCGGTCAATTTCATCCTCTTCAGCACCAGTGGTTGGTGCATAGACTTGGATTATTGTGATATTGAATGGTTTACCTTGGATTCAAACTGAGATCATTCTGTCATTTTGGCAATTGTATCCCAGTATTGCTTTTCCTACTCTTTTATTGATTATGAAGGCTACTCCATTTCTTCTGAGGGATTCTTGCCCACAGTAGTATACCTGTTGGCCATCTGAATTAAATTCACCCATTCCTGTCCATTTTAGTTCGCTGATTCCTAAGATGTCAATGTTCAGTCTTGTCATCTCTTGTTTGGCCACGTCCAGCTTGCCTTGATTCATGGATCTTACATTCAAGGTTCCTATGGAGAGAAAATCTTTACAGCATTGGTCTTTCCTTTCACCACCAGATGCATACACAGCTGAGTGTCCTTTTGGCTTTGGCCCAGTCGCTTCACTCTTTCTGGCACTACTAGTACTAGCCCTCTGCTCTTCCCCAGTAGCATATTGGACACCTTCTGACCTGAGGGTCTCATCTTCCGGAGTCTTATCTTTTTGCCTTTTGGTACTGTCCATGGGGTTTTCATGGCAAAAATACTGGAGTGGGTTGCCATTTCCTTCTCCAGTGGATCACATTTTGTCAGAATTCTCTGCTATGACCTGTCCATCTTGAGTGGCCCTGCATGGCATAGCTCATAGCTTCATTGAGCTACGTAAGCCCTTTTGCCATGACAAGGCAGTAATCCATGAAGGGGTTTACAACCATGACATTCACTTAATGACGACCACAAAAACTGGTAATAAAATTGGGTCCAGTGGCACGATGACCTGTTTTATGATGATCAATGAGCAGGCTCTGTTATGGTCATTACTTGAAGATTATGGTTTTAAATGTTCCCCTCAATCTTGAGGGGTATGATAACTTTATGCCCTTGATTTCCTTACCTGCCAGGTAACAGCACCATTTCCTTATAAAGAAGGTGCTGTAGTCTCTTTTTCCACCCTTAACTATTATAGCATAAAGGATAAATATATATTTTAATTATCTCAATGCCTGTTTGTTTTAGATTTTTAAAGATTCTTCCCCACCCCCTCCAAATTAAATAACAAACATCCAAAAATAATCTTCACAGGTAAGTTCAAAGGAAGGGGCCATTATCCCAAAGTCAAGCAAACAAACGATGAAACCAAAATTCATTCTGAAAACTATATCACCATGACAAGTATTTAAAAAATCCACTAAATCTTCAGTGCCAGATATATGTACTAGACCATAAAAACATTTATGAGTCACAGTGGTGAAATTACTGCTCCCTCTTTAATTTAATGTGAGCAGTTTTAATAAGTGGAACACTCAGTTAATGCAAACTGATTTTTGTCTTTGCTCTGTATTTGAAGGTAGGGGGATTGTTAGATGGTGGTTTGAAAGCTAATATCACACACTTTAACTTGTATAATTAAACAGCAACCAAACAAGCAAACCTCTGACAGTCAATAATAATTATGAACCTCTATGAGAACAAAAAGAGTTTCTGCTTGACAACACAGAGGGGTTTTTTTCCTTTCTTTTAGGACTTAACAGGGAGCATGTGCTGAGCAGTACGATTTTATGCCCTTGGCAAAGCAGGACACAGACTGTAACGCTGGGGCTGACTCAACATTTCTGCATGAAGCAAGGGACAGTAAAGGTTTCCCTCTCCCACTCAGTACTTAAAAGATACTAAGGTAGGGAGCTAGATTGTTCTTCAATTTAGTAGGCTCCTTAAATCAGCAGATTGGCCGTCAGCCCTTCAAGGTAGGCCAGATCAGGAAACAGACACCATAAGAATGACTGCAACTTATTTTACTTTTAAGAGGATATACAGTAATAAGATAATTTTGAAATCCTGACAATCTCTCTCCCTTCTTCTTAATTCATAGACACTAATAGTGGGGCAATATTGAGTTTCTTTCTCACCTGCGCAAACTGATGTTTGTCTGTTGTTGCATTCCTTCTTCAAGGTTATCTCCATAATCCTCTGCACTAGCACAGAGATGCAGAGTAGCTCTTTCTCTTCCAGTACTTATCTACTGCATCTTAACACTTGGTACTAACAAATGGTGGGGAAACCATACAGCAGAGGTGTCAAAGTCACGTCGTCAGGTTGTCGTCACGTGACGTATTGTAACTTTTCCACCCTTCGCTAAACTGGGGGTGGGCGTGGCCAACACATGATGCATCTGGCCCGCGGGCTGTGAGTTTGACACCTCTGCCATACAGCAACAACAATAAACCAAATGAAAAATGTGTACCTGACAAACTGAAGAAGAGATATTTAAAAATTCCTAGTGGAACTGTAAGGAATTCTGTTTCCTGGGGGTATCCAATTCAGATAATGCAGATATACACTTGGAGACACGAGGCCTATGGCAAAGGAACACGGAAAACCTCTTTCCTAGAAACAATACGATGTAAGGGAAGCTGACACTCAAATGATGTATTTGGTTCCTTTCAGAATAAGAAAGGCGTCTTCAAATTAAGATAGAGTGGCTGATAATTTTTGGAAGAGGGACTAAGGGACATCTCTCTTATACATTTTTCATGTGTCCAGTTGACCGGATTTAAAAGACTGTTGGCCTAGACAAGAAATTTTGGCTGTTCTCAGAGGCACCTGGGTTTTTTTTATTATTATTTTTAGTTGCAAAAAGAAAATGGAAATGGCTTGCAAGGACCAATATAGTTTTGCAGTTAAAAATATTGCGACTATGATGGTGTGGTGCAGGTTCAGATCCCTGCTTTACCTACCTCGCAAGATTATGGTGAGGCTAAAACGATAATGAAAAAAAACATTTATGATAGATTGTGTCTCTGAGATTATGGATGGGATTAATTTGCAATAGTCATCTATAATTAATATAATTTCTTCTATGGTGAAAACATTTTTATCTAGCAGGGGCAGGGCCATACTGAGGGAAATGCCATCTGTCTTCTCTTAGGGATTTATTAACTGCAGTTGTTGCGTTGAGTGATTTTGCGTTGGAAATGTCGAACATCACAATTTCAAATCAGGATCTTTCTAGAACAGTGTTTCTCAACCTTGGAAGCTTGAAGATGGGTGGGCTTCAACTCCCAGAATCCCCCAGCCAGCG
Organism: Ptyas mucosa; assembly: GCA_012654045.1. NCBI lineage: Eukaryota > Metazoa > Chordata > Lepidosauria > Squamata > Colubridae > Ptyas > Ptyas mucosa. The sequence continues at coordinate 4,384,099 of WNWU01000030.1, read as the reverse complement.
TTGCTGGCTGGGGGATTCTGGGAGTTGAAGTCCACCCATCTTCAAGCTACCAAGGTTGAGAAACACTGTTCTAGAGGAAAGTTCCCAAACCGAGAACAGACAGTGGGTCAACGCCCTGTACACTGGGCGTTCAATATACCACACTACAAAATAGGCGCAACTGCGGTATCTTTCCGAGGTCGTTCCGACTTTCTGAAGCCCATCCGGTTGTAAAGTGAGACCAAGCTCTCCTTAGATCGGATCGCCTAGAGCCGCAGGGATGTACCCCGCACATCTGGCTTGGCTTTTCTGAACGTCGGGAAGAACTCCCCCCTCCCCCCCCCAACCGGAGAGTTGGAAGACTTCGGCCTACAGCCTCCAGGTCCTCCGAGGCCCTTCCTTCCAGCAGAGGTCGCTGTCGCCTCCGACAAAAACTGGGCTCCGCCTCCGCTGCTGCCCTTTGATCCTTGCCAGAAAGGGGAGAAGGACGGGCAACGGAGCAGGGACGCGCGGCAGGGTTTGGGCTGTAAGCGCCGGCCGGAGGCAGGTAGTGTGGCCTGCTGGGTCATAGAGCGGGTAGGCAGGCAGGCAGCCGCTGCTCGGCCCCGGGCGAAGAAGCAGTGGTTTCCGCTTTCGTTCTGTCGTTTCGGCGAAGGGAGGCCGGAATCGGACGCGGGTCCGCTAGGCAACCGGGCAAGAGGGCGGGGGTTACACACGCGGCGCAAGATCTGATCTGCTGCTGCGGGAAGTTGTACAGTCGGGATTGCAGCGCGGTTTTTAACCGTATTTACGGTAGGGTTCCCTTGAATGCGACCTTGACGCTTGTCATTGCCCTCTGCGAAGTTTATTCATACACAACACAAAACACACGCACACACACACACACACACACACACACACGCCTCTTATCCAAAACCAGGGGCGTTTGACCTCCGTGGCATTTGTGCTTGGATCCTTTTGGGGATCGGGATGAGAAGAACCCCTGATCCCCAAAAGGATCCCCAAAAGGATCAAGGGGATGAGAAAAACGAGGAGTGGGGCTGTGACCTATTAAATTCGTCTACCATCCAAGTAGTAGCAACGATGCTTGGAGATGGTCTGGTCTCTTGTACATGGCTCCTGATTGTTCATGGGTGTTCTGCAGGTCACATTGTGTGAGACCATTAGCAAGTAAATGCAGGCGGTATAGTATTGTATTAATTTATATAATACAATATTGCACTGCCCTGAGGGTTATATGAATACTTTTATACTGCTTTTAGAGTTCTGCGTTAAGCGCTGGTGTTTAGATCCAAATAGAAACATTCTTGCAGTCCATAGCGTAAAGTTACAAGCTGAAAACTTAAATGGACTTGCTTCTGGCTAAGAGGCCTACTGCGCTACTCCTTTTGATCTTTACTTCTTTTGATCTTTGACGTCTTGGCTTATTTGCAGTAACAAAAAGGGATTGATTAGGTAAGAGTGTGGAGCTTTCCATTCCTTTGATGAATTGATACTCCTAATTTTAAAGGTGGTCCTTCTCTGTCAGTTTCTGAAGAAGCACTCTCTGGATCCAGGAGGTTACTATTACTATTAATACTATCACTACAATCATAATATTTTTGTTTGGGGCAAAGTGCTGGAGAAGATAAAAATTTGTACGGTTCAGATTTTCTTGGAAAACACTAATTTTGTTCCTTTCTGATGATTTAGGACAGAATGAGTTTTGGTCTTGGAAAATAACATGTGTCAGTGTGCCTGTACATTCTGTGGGTGCCATAGAGCGGCGGGTCTCCAACCTTGGCAACTTTAAGACTTGTAGACTTCAATTCCTCAAAGCTGGCTGAGGAATTCTGGGAATTGAAGTCCACAAATCTTAAAAGTTGCCAAGGTTGGAGACCCCTGCCATAGAGGGCTAATTTTCCTCAGTGCTATTTAACATATATATGATGATCATTAGGTGTTTGGACTTGAAATGTCATCAGATGTTAAAGACATGCAGATTACTTCTTCATGACACCTACGGTAAATTAAAAGAAAACAGGCAAATTTAGAATGAGTATCTAGATTCTGTATGGGATGGATGGGACCCAATAAACTGAAATGAAATTCTCTGATGATAGCTCATGGTTGACAGATTTCCAGGTGGGGGAATTAGTGAATCTGCCATGGAGTGTAAGTTTATTCCGTTTCTTCAATTTTTTATTGTTTTGGCCAGGATGTGGACTCAAGAGCTTGAATAGTTTCAGATGTTCCTGGAATAGTAAGTGATACTGGAGGACCAAGTGACATTTCAAGGAACACCTACCCAAATCTCTTGTTGCATTGATTGTAGTCTTTCCTGCATATGGAAACCTAACTGCTATTGTTCATACTCCGGTAGCCTCATTTTTAGATAAGTGGGGGATCTGGCTATGCATACATTGCATCTTTATTGAAGCAACTGACTGGCTACCAATTAACTACCAAACCAAGTTCACGATCTTGTGTTTGACAAAGAGTGCCCTTGAAAACCAGGGAACAGGATACCTAACAATCTGCTTTTGCCTTTATAGGGCAGGTTGGTTACTAAGGTGATCAGAGGAGGTCTTGTTGTGCATCCAGTACTACAATTGACTTATTGTTATTTTGCTATTATTCATAGTTGGGCATTCTTTGTAGTGAAAGCCTTGAGATTTTTTTTTCATTGATGTCTCATCTTTTGCACTGCTTTAGTTTATTAAAATTTACCATTAAAATTATAATTGCTTTAGATTGCCTGCCCAAGAAGAAATAAAGAAATATTAAATAAATAATGTGTAGGTTTGGCTTTCTTTCCTAAGAAAGTTTGAACTGTCAAAGCAGGTCTATGCTTCAATTCTAAATCTAACCCTCTTGAGAAAATAATGAAGATTTCATTGAGGTTTTCATTCCCAACCCATTTTTCAAAATATGGTTCATCACAGTAGACTCAAATCAATTTTTGTTAGTCATAGACCAGCAAAACAGTAGATTCATGGATAAATTAATAAATTTTTCCCACTATTCTTCAATGCCTTTTATATATAAATATAAATTTTTTATAATATAAATATAAATAGTGTTTGTGTGTGTTAGTATCAGAGCATAAAAGGGGTAAGTTAATGTAAGCCATTGAGTTATTGTGAATGCGTAATACAGAACTTTGGCGGATGATTTTGTCAGCATTGTAGATTTTTATGACATCACTGATACCTGTTGGTATTATGTTGTCTAACCCTACCTAGCCAAAAAATACTAACTAGAAATCTTTAACTATTTGGATTGTGGGTAGATTTTTATGCATAAGATTATAACCGAGTCCCTGGCTTTTTTTTTTAATCACATCACAGAGCCACACATTTGAATTCAGAAATAAATTGAATTAATTCAGTGTCACATATTCTTTTAATGGGTTTGGAATTCTGTTAATCCCATACCTTCCTACATCTCTTGTTGCTTTAGAATATGTAAGAAGTTGCATCGTTTATCTTGGAAAATTTCTAACTTGCAATGCCCTAACTGTTTAATCCTTTGTTCCAGGGTATGCTATGACAGGGTATAAATTGCTTCTTGGCGCTTTTAGAAATCTAAATGTCTGGCTTGGACTCCTGGTCAAATCTCCTCACAAACTCAGCTCTCCCTGGAGGACCTTTCTTTGTGCTGCAAGCCAGTATCCTAGAACAGCAATTCTCCCCAAACATTTCTGTGTTTCTCCCATTCAGCATCATGTATTTTTAATACCATGGTCAAAAAGTGTGACAGGGATTTCGGTCCGACACAAAAGTAACAAAAGCTCACATAAAAATGTGAAACGAACTGTGGAAGAAGACTTGGAGGAGGAAGACACTGATGAAGAGATAACTGATTCGGAAGATGAGTTTGAAGATGATCCCAGCATAGTGAAGAATTACAAAGACCTTGAGAAAGTAGTACAGTCTTTTCGATTCGATGTAATCTTGAAATCTGGTTTAGATATTGCAAGAAAGTAAGTCTCAAAGTTTAAAATAATTTGTAAGTAAAGGGATTACAAGATATATAGCTAATAATATTTTGTTTAACATTGCTAAGAGAAAGCTAGTTAATGGTTTCCCACTTAGGGAGACTATTAATATACTTTTTTTGATTTGCCAATACTAGTATGTTGAGATAGTATTCTTCATCAACCTTTCCCAATCCGCTAGTTGTAACAGCATCTGGAAAGCATTAAGTTGGGGAAGGTCGTTTAAAATGACTCTTGTAGCTTGCGATTAAAATCCCTATGAAAACAGACTGGTCAGTTAAATACTATAAATTTGGCTATAAAGAAATGAGAACTATTAGCATCCACTGATGTTATTAAAACAAACAAAATAGTGCTTAATGAGACTATTTTTCCAACTTAATTTGTAGTCTCTTGGCTATTCCTCTAATTAAAGCTTCCAAGCACCATAATATACATGCACATTTCTTGCTTAAATTTTATCATTTGTTTCAAGATTTGGTGTATTTAATATACATAATAAAAAGCTTTGAATGAAGAGCAGAAAAATTAGGCATGAGTTATCAGCCTTTGTTATTTTACTTGCAGAAGGTAACAAAACAGATTTAAGTAGAAATTGTTCCTGATTTCTGATCACAGACAACAGTCTCTGAACTGTTCAATTGATCACGTAATAAAAAGATTGGCATTTTGACCTGAAAGCTGTTTATTTTAAATGTATATTTAACTTATTTGAAGTTACATTTTATAACTGGGTTCTCTGAAATGTTCCTTTCAAGAAAACCTGAATGATCTTAATAGGATTTGCATCATCAAAAGTATGCATAGGGTTGCAGCCTTATTTAGCTTTAAGAAATGCAACATTGATTTTCCTTCTGTAAAAGCTTACTGTGTCTGGAAGTCCATACAAAGTGAATCAATTGCACTAGAGCGGGAAATGCTAAAGTGAAACATTGTTATCATTTATGCTAATTGATATGATCTAACTCAAGAGTTTTTCAACCTTGGAAACTTCTTAAGATGTATGCAGTTCAACTCCCAGAATTCCCCAGCCAGCATTGCTGTATGGGAAATTTTGGGAGTTGAAGTCCACACTTCTTAAAGTCGCCAAGGTTGAAAAACACTGATGTAGCTATCTATATACATAGGGTGCAGTGGTAGAAAAGGCTTTTCTTAGTATTTATTTTTGTAAAAAAAAATATAGCAAGAATATTAAATATAAAAAATAGGGTTCTTTTTGTTTTAAAGCAAAGTGGAAGATGCATTCTACAATGGTGAGCTTAGACTGAATGGAGAAAAATTGTGGAAGAAAAGCAGATCGGTAAGACTTTTGAAATTCACGGTATAACCTAAATTAACACAAGAAGAATGGATAGAATTTAATTCTCATAAATATTACATAAAGAAACAGAATCACAGAACTATATAAAAAATATTTGTCTTTACCCAAGGTGGCTTTTTTTTTGGCCATCTGCTTATTTTTATTTCTAGAACTGTTTACATTTCAATAACCAGATTATTAAACAGTTGCATGTTGTATTATACAACTAATACTGCATTTCAAAAATGAGCTAGTTCAATGTATCTCTTAGACATAATTTAAAGTCAGATGAACAATTGGAGTAAGTTCATCTAAAATTTTGGGCATGCATTCTTCATATTTTATTTCACTTCAAGAATTCTGGCTTCTTAATTTGATCATTGTGTTCAACTAGAACTCTGTTTTAATTGTAAGTTAGGAGGAAGGCTAATGGTTACTGCTTTGTTGGATTTTTTTTTGGGGGGGGGGGTTGGCTAAGGTACCTGAGTTGACCTAAGTTTCTCCCAGAAGAAGCTGCTACCAATGCCTTGGTTTTTTTAGTTGACTGGGGTGGCACCATCTCAGTTCAAATTCTGTGGAACAGCTTCCCCTAGTACTGAGGCTGGTTCTCTCACTGATGGCCTCCCAGAAGTTGGAGAAAACTTTTGCTTTGCAGAGTTTGTTCACCATTGGCACTTTTTGCTTCTTCTGTATATGATAATTGTTATTTTGGGAGGAGGAGGATTGAAGCATATTGTATTGTCCTTTTTATTAGGGCCTGTAGCTAATTTTTACTATAAACGTTTTATTATGCTGTATGTGGCTATAAATTGTCATAGATCTGGTAGATTCAGCACATAGAAATTAAGTTAGTAATAGCAACAACCATTTAATCATAGAATAATTTGATTCTTATGTGGAAATTATTAAGTTTAGCACATTACAGTAGAGAGATGATGTTTGATTCTCAGAGTAAGAGTTCTATGTTATTTTGAACATCAGTGAAGGAATTCAGGCGATAGGGAAAGAAAAACTATTCAGTGCCACATCCTATTAAATCTTACACTGCCAACTATTCTTCCCATGATCTGGAATGGTGTTATGGAAATAGGCTGATTTGACCCATCATCATTTTACAGGCAAGGTAACAGACACACATTATGTTGTTATTCAGTACATCATAAGGAGTTTTGCTGTGGCTTGTAAGCTATAGAATGGAATGGAATGGGTATAGTAAAATTGAATCATAGGAGTGGAAGGGATTTCAGAGGTCTTCAAGTCCAACCCACCTCTCAAGGCAGAAGACCTTAATATACCAAGATTGTCTTTTTCTTAAAAACATCCAGCGATGGAGCACCCATAACTCTGGGAGGCATTTCGTTGATTAATTGTTCTTACTGTCAAGACATTTCTCCTTTGTTCCTAGTTGGATCTCTCTTTGACAAGCTTCCAGCCATTGCTTCTTGTCCTGCCCTCAGGTGCTTTGGAGACTAAGTCAATCCCCTCTTCTCTGTGACAGCCCCTCCAATACTGGAAGACAGTTATCATGTCATCCCTAAACCTTTTCCTTGTTAGGCTAAATACATCTAGTTCCCTTAACTGTTCATTGTAGAATTTAGCCTCTACATCCCTTTTTGTTTCTCTTCTCTGTGCCCTTTCTAGACTCACAACTTTTTTGTATCTTAATGATCAAAATTGGATATAGTATTCCAAGTGTGGACTCACAGGTGCAGTATATGGTTTATGGTGTTGTGTCATATTACTGCTGTAGCTTCTTTATTGTGGCTCTTACATTTCATGGACTAGAAATGTCTGATAATGGGTTTACAGTAACTTTTTCCTATACATGTGTACATTCTTAAGGCACAACAACATCCTCGAATCATGGAATTTATGCCACAAAAAAGCACACCTATTAAACAGTCCTCTTGGCAGCTTTCCTCCAAGCTTCAAAATGGTGGGAGCGAAAGCATTAAAATCAATATGTCAGGCAAGTTATTCATAGTCGCTCAAGGAAAAAAATGGACTATTTTTTTCTCTCTCCCCCTTTCCGTTCCCCCCCCCCCTTCTTATTCTTCAGGTAAAGGTTGGTGATACTTTGGATCTCATTCTTGGAGAAGACAAAGAAACAGAAACAGCTGTAGTTATGCGAGTTGTTTTAAGGAAAGCATCTGAGAAGAATGAGAATGATAAATACAAAGTGGTGTTGAGGCGCTGGAAAAACCTAAAGGTGCCCAAGCAGGATGTATTGAAGTGAAAAAATGAATTGCATGTTGTGATTGATTTGTTGTGAGCAATCACATTTATTGTATAATATATAATTTTTTGTTAAACAAAGTTTTTTTAAAAGGTTATTTTATGGCATGCCACTTTCCTTACTATAAACATTACTACTTCTGTTCCATGACTTTCATTTGCTGTATGCTGTTTTCATTTCAGAGGGTGGGAAAAATAAAATATTGTTTGTAATGAGAAATAAATAAAAGGAAAGCCTGATCTTAAATTGTCTTGGCTATTGCTTAACCACATGACCCAGAAACTCAAATGCTAATCTTAAAGGGAAACATTACATTTAGAATATTTTTGTAACTTGCAATATCACTGTTTACATCAAAAAGGAAAATATCAGATAGATTAATAGTATGTTTCCATTTCTAGGAATGAAAACTGAAGTAAGTAATTTCTGTTTGCTTTCTTCTTAACCAGAGGTGGCAGTGTGGAATGTAGCTAAATCTGCTGGCCACTGCATTTTCACTTGTATAAAGCAGAGTTCCTTCATGCATAAGATGGTTTTAAAAATAGAGGGGATACTGTTACAGTTGAATCATGTATGTCAGGAAAACAAGAGTGCTACTTGACTGAGTTTGCCGTGTATTTTCTCACTTGAACCCAGTGAGAGTGTAAAGCTCTGAAACAGAAATAGATGGGAGTTACTGTTTACGTCAGTGTGCAGTGCAGCTCTGTATATTCAGTCTTCCATGGACATGTGATCTATGGCAACTCAGGTGCTCATTAGAATAGACATGAGGCCCTGTACCAAAGTTCATGTCTGATTTTAATTTAGCTCACTGCTGCAAAGTACATTACTTCTGTTTAGTGAAGGCACCTTTAAAACCACCCTGCTTATTCAGCTGACGGAAGACTTTGGCTGGATTTCATCCTTATTATGGCCCATCTTATTAGAGAGATGCTGACATATTTTGCATACATAAATTATGAGGACACACCAACTAGCTAAGGAAATGTGAGAAAATGTAAAAAGTAATATATATATATATATACTTACATATACTCTTACATGTACTCTTTCAGGGAGATTATATATATATACACACACACACACACACATACATACACCAAGTAAATATATATAGAGAGAGAGACAGAGAGAGTCTTGTTTTATAATGGTATATTTGTGAATTAAAAACCTGTTACCATATTAAAATAAAATTGTTAATTGTAGCTCAATAAATTTCATGTAAGAAATTGTATGAATGCATTTTGTGCTCTTTCCAAGGATATGCTGATCACTGGAAGCTAAAATGTTTCCAAAATGATACTGTATGCACAAATAATTTTGTGTTGCAGTTTCACTGGTACCTATTTTAGCAATAAGATAACAAAAGCACATTTATTTTTATTTTATTGCAGTAATATGTGGAAGGGAAGGAATTACAGGAAGATTGGAAACAACCCCAGCAGGAAAATAAAATTAAGTATGGAAGTACACAATATAGAAGTGATGCTTTGTTTGAAATTCAGAAAACAATACGCGTCCTGAAGGTTCTGCCACAGGTTTTTGGCTCTTTCATAGTTCAGTAGAACCTGAAAACCTGATACGTTGTCATGTTCGGATGAGCAACAAATGCTATTTCTAAATTGAGGGATATAACATTAATGCCTCTATATAAATGTATACGTTTTAGTTCAGATTAACATTTATTGACTTATTATAAATCAGAAAATATTTTCTTCTTTACTCTCTAAGAGTGGTACATTCAGCTAACAAATATAGCATGTTAGGAAAGCTATTTGAGAGAAAAAGCTGAAATCAGCCCTGGCCCTGAGACCAGGAAAAAGTAGTGTGGTACTGCCACATCAAACTGAGCTAGGATTCTCGGGGTCTAGTGCAGTACAGAAGAAACCTTCATAAGGCAGCTGAGAAACAGAAGTAGATGATACAGATTGGCATCATATTTGTGAAGATTATCACCTGTTTTACTTGAAGCCAGTGTGAATTTTAAAGCCAACACGTAAGACTTAAACGTGGAGAGAAATTTGGTAGAAAATTAGGAAAGGAAATGTTCTAATCAATCCATTTCTCTCCTCACGATTCCATTTACCCCTTTATTTTTAATTCAGTAAAAAGCCATTATTTTCAGAACAGAAAAAACAAAAACATTTTTCTAAAGTGACATGTGGTACATATTAAGATCCAAGTAACATATGTTATAAAAATGGATAAATAGAAAGGTGTCACAAACAGTAATTGTATCAACACCTCACTGCCACAACAAACTGGGTTGTGCAGCAGTTTCAATTAGAAGGCAAAACGGTGCTTCAGAGTGTGCAGCTTCAAGTAGCTCTGCCTGCAAATGCTTCAAGCAATGATGCCTTTTACTGGAATGGCACACAGCTGTCCTATCCTGTTGCATGATCCTAGGAAAAAAGAATTGTGGTTTAGGGAGTTGCAGGCATGTGCTCTGGCTTGTGTTCCTGTGTGCTCTAAAGCATCTTTCTGCTTTCAGACTGAAATCCCAAAGGTGCTTTTTCAAGAGGCAACTGGACTTCGTTTTTCTTTGAAGACGTTTTGTTTCTCATCCAAGAAGCTTCTTCAGCTCTGACTGGATGGTGGGAAATGGAAGGATTTATATTCCTTGCAGACAGCGGCTTTGTTTGAAATTCAGAAAACAATACAGGTCCTGAAGGTTCTGCCACATTCTGCATTCTTTTAGAGTAGTTGAGGCCACTTGGAGCTTTATCTGTGTCCTCAGGGTCACTTGAGTAGCGCAAATGGGTGTGGAGCAGGGGTGTCAAATTGGCTGCCCACGGGCTGATGCGTCACACACAGGCCATGCCCACCTCAGCTGTGCAAATGGGAAAAACATCGCAAAACATGATGGCATGATGCGGCAAGTATTACACCTGTGATGTGGAACCTTCTTGGAACTGCTGAAAGAACTGTGTTGTAGACTGATGATGTTGTATCCCTCCCCCTCTGTTGAGAGAGGGCTCTTAAAGAAGGGTCAAAGAGGCCATCCATGTCAACAGAGCAGCAGTCTTTTCAGCAGTTCCACACCCATTTGCACTACTCAGATGACCCTGAGGACACAGACAAAGCTCCAAGAGGCCTATATATATGTTTGCATATATGTTATCTACCATATTTTTCGGAGTATGAGACGCACCGGGGTATAAGACGCACCTACCTTTTTTGGTGAGGAAAAGAAGAAAAAAAAATATCCCTCTGCCTCTGAGCAATTTTGCCTCGTTATAGCAACAGCCTGCTTTACTTTCATTTTTGTTTTCAGCATAGCTTGATTGGCATAAGGAAAAAAAAATCTGCTGCAGCAATTTACCTCTTTGCAGCAAGCAGCAGAGCCTTGCACAAAACAGCTGAGAGCAAATCAGCGGAGTGTCGGGAGGCCGCTCCAATCAACTTGTGGAGCTGTTTTTTCTTGCTGTTTGCTTACAAGGAGGTAACTGCTGCGAGGCAAAGGCCAAAGGGTGGGGGTCAGTGGGTGGGCAGGGCTACATTCGGTATATAAGACGCACCTAATTTTTTACCACCTTTTGGGGGGGGGGGGAAGGTGCGTTTTATACTCCGAAAAATACGGTACATAATTTGCAAGTGGAACAAGTCTGTCATACTAGAAATGATTGAACGTAAATGACATTATCCTTAGCACTGAACAAGCATTCAAGTGTACACACTGATCATCATATATGCAATATGCAAAGGATTCAGGGGAACAGCAAATCCACAAGCAGGGATCAGTTTCTTTTTCAAACCAATTTATGGGCATTTGAGGGGAAAAAATCAGTGGATTGAATCTGGAAGTCTTGTAAAAATCCATGGAACAAGTTAATGGAACTTGTTAGTCATGACTGATTTCAGTGGGACTGAAGTACTGTTACCTTTGCTTGGATCTAATCCAACCCAGCACATACAAGGAAATGTCAATCTGGGAATATGATTTTATTCTGTTATGTTAATTTCATGACTTGCAGTAAAAGAAAAAACACAATGTAACACATTGTGACACAATGTAATACTCTTCAGGAAAAAAACAAAAAATGTTTTAATGTTTACTGAACATATATCTAGTGGAACTATATAATCAATGTTTTTGATCAACTAAACAATGATTAAAGAAAAATTTAAAATCTTTGTGATAATGAAATTATTTGGGTGTCACTATTTGAAGATACTAATCAACATACGATAGAGCTTAGTATATAATTCAAATAAAAATATAGATAGTATATTTAATATTTTCAACAGTTTAAAAGCTGCAGTAATTTAACTGATAAAAATAATATGGACTTAAGTGTTTTGCACATTCCTCAATTCAAGTATTTTTTTGAAGTAGTGAGTATAACAGGTAATAGCACCACTTTTACTGATACAGAGTAAGATTCTATATTTCACAATCTCCACGCATACCAGTAGTTCTTTTATCAAGATTATACAGAAAACAATAATTTATATGAATAAAAAATGAAATCAATACTACAATCTTAACATAAACACTCATTAAATAACCCCATGATTATAATTTTAATTTTTACACCAAATCAACTACAAAATGAAAAATTATTTTTAAAAAGTAATAACTTGATTTTGTAATTTTTCCTTTCCTAATATTTAAACTTGATATAAGGAGTATCCATAAATATAGAAATTGTTGTGATTTTCCATTCTTTTTAAAGAGGTATAACATTTTAAAATTGGGAGATTTGAAATATTTAAAAATCGATTAATTTCCAAATGATAAAGGTCCCTATTGAGAACTGTCTTAAAGAAGTTAATTACTATTTAAAATTAATTAAAAAATAACATTATCTAATTATTTCCACTGATGAATATTATATTTAGATGATATATTAGAGCAACTCTTAATAATTTGTGGTTCCTTGTGATCCAGTTTAGTTAGGTGGTAACTGAAAAAAACAGCAAGAAATCTAAGCTACATAAAGGCATACTAAAATGGAGTTATAAAATATATTTTTCCGCCATATGCATTTGTTTCAGTAGGGCTTTTAAGAGAGACTCTCACTGGATTATAACTTCCAACATCTTACCCATTCCTGCATGTGTAAACACATATGAAAGAAAAAATGTATTGATCAGTTGTCCTAGTGCTAAACCAATTGACCTCTCAAGCTACTTCAAAATAACTGAAGTCACCATCTTTGGAAACTTAAAATATCACTTTTTTGCTTTCTTGGCTTTTTTCAATATGTCACATTTTTTTCTATTTGGACGTCTGCATCTTTCATCAATGCTTGGTATACATTCATAATGCCAAACTTCATCCATCTTTTCAACAGGATAAACAGCTTCAACATAATGGCGGATGAGTCTCAGTCTGACAGGATCAAGCTGCTTCTTGTTACAAGCCCCTGAATGGTTGTATTGCAGTCTGAGGTTATCTGAAGTAAAAAGCTCTGGAAAAAGTCTTACTAAGAGTCTGGCAGCAAAGTTACCAACTGAAAGACTTTGTTGTACTATCTCTCTTACCTCTTTATCAGACAGCAAATATAGAGAAGGCACAGAGAAGTCTGGTGGAGGAACAATAAGTTCCTCAAGTGGTATCTTGCAAAAGTCTTTGTTGCTTCTTTCGGGAGGCAATGGTGGCCCTTCAAATTCCTCTTTAAATCGTTCTGGGTTTATTGCATAGGTCAGGAATTCTCTCCTCTCAGGTCCCGGTACATGGACTTTTCGCTGCAACTGGTATGTGCGTCTCTGTTCAGTATCTCTCCGACGACATCTTTCATCCAGTTTACCAACAAATTCCAGTGTCCATACTCTATCATTCTTAGCTCTTGGATACAGCATTTGCACGTAGTGTCGAATCAATTTAATTCTAATAGGATCAAGTTGTTTTTTGCCTAGTGAGCCACTACAATTGTATTGTTTCCTTAAGTTTTCAGGAGTAAACAATTCAGGAAATAAGTGAACTAGCAATCGAGAAGCAAAATTACCTATAGACAAGCTACTTTCATATATATTCTTAAGCTGCTCCTTACTTAACAGATAATCTGAGACAGGAACATCAAAATCAGGGGAAGGAATATCAAGTTTATCAAAGTCTATGGGAACAAGCCAAATCTTTTTTGATCTTCTACCTGGTCTTTCATATTCAAAATTATCTTCTACTTTTATAACTGACACATCATCAGGCAAACTTGAAGAATCGTAGCAATCATCTCTTATCTGTTCATTCTCACTGTCATCCATATACATGCTTTCAAGTTCATCATTTATTCGCTGAACACAATGCTGTAACCAGGCCTTTCTCTCCTGCATAGCAGGAAAGTAAATCTCTGTATATCTGCGGATTACCTGAAGTCGCTGTGGATCAAGTTCTTGTTTTCCACACTCTCCATAACAGCTGTATCTTTCAGCCAATTTTCTATGATCAAAGAGTTCTGGAAACAATCTGTGTAGCAAAAACACACAAAATTCTCCAGGAGAAGATGCTTCATCTAAAAATTCATTTATATCCTGAGCATCAAATACCCATTCTGAGGCAACAGAAGTATTTCTATCAATAGGTAGAATTTCATCATCATCCTTATCATTAATATGATCAGACTCATAAAAACTGGAGGATTGGATATCTGGTTGACTATTTTCCATATCTCTCTGAGCCCAAAAACTATTGAAAAAGTCATTGACCTGAGGCAAACATTCTGCTTGCCAAACAGCAGGATTTTTCACAGATGGATAACAGACTTCCACATAATTTCGGATGAGCTGCAGATGAAGTGATTCAAGTTTCTTTTTGTTAAGATAACCACATGTGGTGCAGGCCTTACTTAATTCATCCTCACTAAAGAGTTCTGGAAAAAGTTGTACAAGTAATCGGCAAGCCAGATCACCACCTGATGTACTTTGATCCATAATCTGTTTGAGTTCTGAGGCAGTCAGTTGATACTCAGGAGGGGGCTTGAATTCTGCAACAGCATCTATTGGGCTGACATGTTTCTTAATTCTACTGACTTCTAATGACAGCAGATCTACTTTGCTATGCAGTTGAGTCATGTTAGAATTTAATGTATTCAGTGTATAAAACATTTTTTGTATTAAAGAATAGATATTTGAATCAGATTCGGCAGTAATATTGCTTGATTCTCTTTTCCGCTGCTCATTCAAAGTCCTAAGATTGGAGGGACTGCTAGGATTAATCTTTTCAAATAACTCAAAGGTGGTAAACTGTTCTGTTCCTGGCAAGGTCTTCTTCTCTGTAATTTTGTGAGAGATCCCATAAAGAGGTTTCTTATATGAAGGCATAACTGTGTTATTCAAAGTTTCTTCACAAATCCATGTTAGACTGGAATTTTTGCTCTTGCTTGGCTGTTCAACATCTTCCTGAGTAGGCAATCCATCTCTGCATTTCAAGTTTGAGGTCTGATCCTTTCAATAAACAAACAGGTCATTAGTTTAAAATACTTCTGAATAAATTCTTAACTTATCCTTAACGAACAAGTAATACATTATCTGAATTTAAACAATGCATTGATTTAATTTAATTTCTCATAAGATCAGTTGTAGATTAGGTTAGTTGAATTTAGTTCTCCAAAAGTCAGTAACATTCCATTAAATCATAAATTATTATATCTATTGACTAAGTGCAACTAAATTAATCTTAATTTAACTAGCATTAACCAGAATATTATTTTTAGTAGGCATTTGTTACTGCTTACTATTTAGATCAGAAGACAATCCTGAATGTGTTGATATTCAAAAAATAAATCAAAATTAATTACTGAACAGGGTAACAGAAGCAGCATATATTAAAATTCCATGTAATATTGCTTCTCTATCTTGTCAACCTAAGATTGCCGGCTAAAACAGATTCCCAAGAAATTTTCCTCCTATAAATATATCTAGGTAACACTTGCATATCTGTCCATAAATGCATGCTTGTTTACGCTCACTGATCTGAGGTACTATTCCAAAAACTAGAAGGGCCAAGAAAAAAATGATATTAGTACCATTAATACTTATGGAATTCAAATGAAATGTCCACAAAATATTAGATTTGACAAAGAAGATATTCAAGTGGTAGATAACTTCTGCCCTTTAGAATCAAACATCTTCAACGCCACTGATAAGATCATCTGGATCACAACCCACTTGATCTCTGAAGGAAGAGCAGTGTCTCCTGGTTAGACTGCATATGGCAGGCAGAGTCTCCCTGGAGAAGATGCTAAAAGTAACAGAAGACCCAAGTTGTAAAGGATTTCTTAGCAACCCTGAATTGGGCTCAAAGGTGTATTATTAACCACTGCAACTACTGCAAAGTAGGAATTAATTTGTTGGATGGGCTAGCAAACAGTTGCATTTTGTGGCACCTGAATTGTCTTTAAGGATAGTGCTACATAAAGTAAATTGCAATAATCTATTCTAGAGAGGACAAGATTGTGAGTTATGGTCTTGAATGCTTCTAGGTCCAAGGTGTTCAACTGAGAAATAATCACAACTTGCCAAAGGCTTTTCTGTCCACAGCCTTTCATAGCAGTAGCTATGAAAGAACAGAAAAGATTGATAAACGCTTATATTTGCTATCCATATAACAGAACAGAATAACAGAGTTGGAAGGGATCTTGGAGATCTTCTAGTCCAGCCCCCTGCTTAGGCAGGAAATCCTACACCTCTTCAGACAAATGGTTATCCAATTTCCTCTTAAAAACTTCCAGTGTTGGAGCATTCACAACTTCTGGACGCAAGTTGTTCCACTGATTAATTGTTCTAACTGTCAGGAAATTTCTCCTTAGTTCTAAGTTGCTTCTCTCCTTGATTAATTTCCACCCATTGCTTCTTGTCCTACCCTCAGGTGCTTTCAGGGGTGGGTTCCATTTACGTTCGCTACTAGTTCTCAATGGGAATGTGTGCATCCGCTTGCTTCGCTTGTGTATGCACACTTCTGCGCATGCGCAGATTACTTGTGATGACATCCAGGCGGGTGGGTGGAGCCTCCCGCCACCATTACTACCGGTTCGCAAGAATCGGACTGAACCGGTAGCAACCCACCACTGGTGCTTTGGAGAATAGTTTGACTCTGTCTTTGTGGCAGTGCCTGAGATATTGGAACACTGCTATCATGTCACCCCTAGTCCTTCTTTTCATCAAACTAGATATAATCCAAGGGAATCTCCACATTGCACACTGTTTGCTTCAGAGAAAATCCAACTCTCTTCAGAGCAAAGGATATTATCAGAATATTCATGAAACTACAACATACAACAATTCCATCCTGCTGGAATTCAAGCAGAATCTGAACAAGTTGGAGAACTGAAAACAGAAAGGTTCTTGAACAGATAGATATATAAGATTCTACAATTTCATTTCTACAATAAAAAATATATGGCACAAATATAAAATATATGATTTGCAGCTTGAAGCACTACATCAGAAAATGGGCGAGGTATTCACAATAAATTGAACATGAGCCAGCAGTACGAACCAGCTACTCAAACTGCAAATTAGTTACTCCCAATTTTGGGATGCATCAAAAGCACTGAATCTTATTCATCAATGTTGAGAGGGGGTGGGGGAGCCCTTACCTGACCCTAAATTATCTTCTCTTAAATTTGTCTAAATATATTGCAGGTTGCAAAACAGGATATGGTGGCTTAGTGCAGGTGCTCCAAGTTAATAATCACAGTCCATCTGCTTTTCCCTTCCAGCCTGATCCTTATAATGTTCTCCTTTCCTCTCAATCCTTCCCCATTTCTTATTAATCATAAATCCCTCTGCAAGGTAATGGTATGAGTTTTGTGCCTTCTTGGCTTATCATGACCCAAAGTATGAAAACCACTGTCAGATTAGTGCCAAGGTGCACATGTTTAAGGCTACCTATGAACTCATTGAGTAATTCTGAGCTATTTGTTTTTTCTAAGCCTAACCTTCTCCATAGCATTAGAGTTCCAAGGAAAAATGTTCTGTTAAATTTAAATGATCCTGCTAGATTTGACCTTAAATATTTTTAGAACTTTTATATTTTTAACAATAATGTTTAATGTTCAATAAGGTTATTTTAATGTTCAAAATTCTAATATTATCTTAATTGTGATTTTATTATTGGAAGCCACCCTGAGCATTGTGAGATAATATAGAAAAGTATACATCTAAATAAATTATGGTTGTATAAAATATATCACATCATAAAACATATACACAGAAGCAAAACATTTCTTCTCGGAAGCATTAAAACAGCTCAGTCCTCTGAAAGGCTTGCCACAGCTGATTCAAGCTTTTCCCCAGTACCTGTGGAAGTGCTGCTTGAATACACCTATCATTGTCATCTTCATCATCCTTTTATTCTGAAGAAAAGGGATTTATATAATGCTCCCCCCTACAATTGTCCATACAACAACTACCATGTAAGCTGGTTGGGCTGAGGTGGTTGGGCTGAGGCAGGGGTGTCAAACTGGCGGCACGCAGGCTGGATGCATCATGTGCGGGCTATGCCCACCCCAGCTCCGCGAATGGAAAAAATGTCACAAAACTTCATGTGATGACTACGGAGTTTGACATCAGTGGGATAAGGTGACTCAAAGTCATTCAGTTGGTTTTCACATCTAAGAGAGCACTAGAACTCACAGTCTCCTGGTTTCTAGTCCAGTACCTTACTTACTACACCATACAGTGTATTTTACATGCACAATCAATTGGCAAATCCATCAAAGCAGCGACATCAAGCTTTCTGGAGAGAACAACAAGCCACAATAGTGGAGTGGTTAGAGTGAAGTACTACAGGCTACTTCTGCTGCCTGCCAGCTGCCTGCGATTTGGCAGTTCAAATCTCACCAGGCTCAAGGTTGACTCAGCCTTCCATCCTTCCAATGTGGGTAAAATGAGGACCCAGATTGTTAGGGGCAATATGCTGACTCTGTAAACTGCTTAGAAAGGGCTGAAAAGCACTGTAAAGTGGTATATAAGTCTAAGTGCTATTGCTATTATTATTAACTGTTCAAGGAGAAATGTTTTGTTCATGCTAACACGCTTCCCAAAGTGCTTCTTTCAAACAATCTGCATTTCCCTCCCATATCAGACTAATTTGCTTGGATCCTAATTAATATCACCAGCAGGAAAAAAATGTGACTTATTTTTACTCTGCTCTTTCGGAGTACCTTTATTTCACCCATCTGCAAGGTTAGATGGAACAGTGAATATATATGTAAGAATTTGGAAAATTATTTCCTTTATTTATTTCCTTTAATCATTGGCATCCCCCATTCAATATAATGATTTCCATGAAGAGAAGTCCTTCAATGAACCTTTAAATCTAAGCTATCATGTGTAACGACTGAATTAATATGATGTCCAAATTGGTATCTCTTTCTAAATAACTATCTTCTGGTAAAGGAAATACAGGAAATGTCAAAGAAGCTGCAGATGGCCATATTGAGTTAATGAAGACATCAAAATAATGCAAAATGCTTATATAAATTTGTATCTGATATACATTATTTCTTGAATTTCTCTATCTAGGACAGTGATGGCTAACCTTTTTGCCATCGCATGCCAAAAACGGGGGGGAGCGCGGTGGGGTCACACGCACGTGTGCCCACATCCATAATTCTATGCGTCCCCCCCGTGCTCCCCCTGCTTTTTGGCACACAATGGCCCGGTTTTTTGCTCTCCCCAGGCTCTAAAGCCTTTCTAGGAGCCTGGGGAGGGCAAAAAAAGCCTCCTCCCCAGAGGCCCTCCGTAGGCCGGAAACAGTGTGTTTCCTGACTTCTGGTGGGCTCAGAAGGCCCAAAAATCAACTGGCTGACACACACACATGCGTGCCGGAGCTGAGCTCGCGTGCCCACCAATATGGCTCTGCGTGCCACCTGTGGCACCCGTGCCATAGGTTCGCCATCATGGATCTAGGAGGTCATAATTCATACTAATATTTTGCATTGTTTGTGTGTCTTCAGTAATTCAGTACACAACACATTTCTATATTTTGCAAACACATTTTGTCTCACAACATCAATATCAAATTGTAAAATGGAAAACATAAAAACATATGTGAATATTCACACTTTAAAATCTGATGGTATTTTTTTTACTAGCCTAATGCTTATTCAATATTGCAAAGGCAAATATTGTAAAGACAAACTGAACATTCAATCTTAAAAACACAAGGAAATAAGTTTTATTGTCCCAGAAAAAATAGCTGAAATATTCCCATTTATTTTCACTAACCCAAGATTGTATATATATCAAGGCTCAACATGTAAGACCAATGATTAATCTTTGAGGAGCAGTTGCACAAAACAATGTCAGATACTTACTTAAACTTTGTATATTGATAAAACCTGTTTATTCTAATTTCAGCCATAATTACAATAAATAATGATAAAAATATGAAGAAACAGACATATTAAATAAATTACTAGTTTGAATATATAAAATCTGCTTTAATGTAGTGCACTTCATGTATTAAATAAATGTTATCTAATAATAGTTTAAAAACTGTTTTGAATCTTATCTTTTGAACTTTTGAATATACTATTTATATAATAGTTTCTTCCATAATGCAAGAACTGAACTTCACAGCAAAAATTATTTCAGTCTGAAGAAATACACTTCACTGTTGATATAAATGTATATCATAAATGTATGTTTATCAATAATCCCAGAAGGATAAAATAATACATTTAAAATGCTATATGCAAGAAGTTACCTCTTGTGTAATGCCTCTTTTTTTCACACTTGACAGGATTTCTTTGTGGTTTCCTGAACCATCCAAACCAAATGAGGTTCGTTTTCGCTTGTTGATGTCTTGTAGGCAAGTTATTAAACCATCCAGTGAATTTTTTTCCGGTCTTGGAATCACAGAGCAGTCTAGCACCTCATCTTCTTTATCAGTTTCTCCTTTCATATTATTTTTAATACCTAATTTAAAGAAAAATAGTAACACAGACATCACAGAAAATTCATAAACTACTAATTCCAGGCACGTGTTTTGATATGATATACACTGGATATAAAAAATATAATGAATGATGGTGGGGTAAGATCAGCTTACTTAGATTTCCACTTCTTTGCTTTTCTGCCTTTCTTTTCTTTCTTTTTTGGGGGGGGGAGAGAAGGGCTTTTCTGCATTTTGTATTATGTTGCCTAACCTGAAGATAATAGAATGAGGATATTGTATACACTCATACATATACTGGATATAAAAAGTCTATACACCCCTGTTAAAATGCCAGATTTTTCAGATGTAAAATAATCAGACTAAGATAAATCACTTCAGAATTTTTTCCACCCTTACCGTAATATATAAGCTGTACAATTCAACTGAAAAACAAACTGAAATTTTTTTTTCTGGGGAAATAACAATAAAAATGTACAATAATATGGTTGCATAAGTGTGCACATCCTCTTATAAGTAGGAATATGGTTGTGTTCAGAATTAACCAATCGCATTCAAACTGATGGTAAATAATAGTCAGTACACAGGTACCATCAATTCAAGTTATTCTGATCAAGCCCATATAAAGTTCAGCTGTTTTAGTAGGATTTTTCTGACATTTATTCAGTTGCCTCTTACAGCAAAAGGCCTGGTCTGCAAAGAGCTTACAAAGCATCAAATGGATCTCATTGTTGGAACATATCAGTCAAGAGAAGGATACAAAACAATTCCCAAGTTTATGGTTGAACCTTTTAGCCATAATTCCCAAAAGCGTATTTGGTGCAAAAACAACATTGTGCATCACCAAAAGTTCACCATGCCCACAGTGAAACACGGTGATGGACAGCACTCTGCTTTGGGGCTGCCTTTATTCAGATGGAACTGGGGATTTAGTGAAGGTGGAAGAAATTATGACCAGTTCAATAATCAGTCAATTTTGACACAAAACCTTCAGGCTGCCGCTAAAATGTTGATGATGAAGAGGAATTTCACCTTTCAACACAACAATCACCCAAAGCATACCTCCAAATCAACAAACAAATGGCTTTACCAACAGATCAAAGTTTTGGAATAATGAAGCCAAAGCTTGGACCTGAACCCAGTTGAAAATTTGTGGGTGATTTGTAGGAGGGCTATGCACAGGAGATGCCTTCAAAATCTGGCAGATTTGGAGCGCTTTTGTAAGGAAGAATGGGCAAAGATTCCAAAGGCAAGATGTGCCATGCTGATAGGCTCCTACTCCAAAAGACTGAATACTGTCATAAAATCAAAAAGTGCTTCAAAGTATTAGTTGCACATCTGTGCAACCACATGGTTGGCCTCAACTTGTCTGAAAAACATCTAGGAGGCCCATTCCTTCTTTTCAAACCCTACCCTTTCCCCTCCATAGGAAAAAATTGATTAAAAAGAAAAAAGAAACCCTAAAAGGATAAAAGGGAGAATTTTACACTCTCTGCAAGGTTTTACATCAAATTCAGTTACTGGCAATATGTTATGCTAATAATAATGGAAAAGACAGGGGGCACTGAAGGAAAGAAAAAAAAAATCTAACCTTTCAACTTCAAAAACTGCAACCTTCCTCTAAAAACCACTCCCACACCAGCTTCAATCAGGCTTTAAATCACTCTCTTATGACAACGATTACAATGAATATGCAAATACTAATCTATGAATTCAATGTCTCGCTTATGAATGTATGCTAGAGGTTATATGTCTATAGTAAGATGGTGTTGCCATCTGAAATATGGTCCTACCTCTTTGGGGCTATGACCCTCCTCAAATCTTATCTGGACTCACTTTGACCTTCAGATTGAAAATATTTTTTACATTTGACTTCAGGCGTATTTCATATTGCTGATATAGGACAGTAGAATGATCAAGAACCAGTGAACCTTCCAATCATAATTTTGCTAATACTTTCTCATAATAAAAGTGTTTGGTTATCATCTATTTTTATTTAGAAC
The DNA here is from genome assembly GCA_012654045.1 of Ptyas mucosa. NCBI lineage: Eukaryota > Metazoa > Chordata > Lepidosauria > Squamata > Colubridae > Ptyas > Ptyas mucosa. The sequence continues at coordinate 4,361,758 of WNWU01000030.1, read as the reverse complement.
TGAACATGTATAAAATCTCCATTTTCTCACAATGTACATAAGATGTTAGAATAATTTTAAAAAAATTAATAGGAGAGTGAAAAAATAACATTTATACATTAAACTGCCCAATTCATTGTTACAATACTTACATCAAAATAAATATTGGCTTTGGTTACATATATATTATAATTTGATAAGGAAATATATTTAAAGAACAGTACCATCAGTATTATCTTCATCATCAAATAATTCAGCTGAATCCATATTCTGTTCCTCTGTATTAATAGAACAAGAAAAAAATAGAAGACAAAACGTAAGCACAATGTAAATCCTTGACAAAAATGTAGCATTTCTGGTGCATAAGTAGATGTACATCAAGTTGTAGGCCATACTTAAGTTTTAGGCAACAATGAATATACTGTAATTCTATGCAAGGATAACGTTTGCTTGTGCTGTTTGGTAGGCTAATATAAAATATATTGCTTGGGTCATGAATTAATATTACTATTAAGAATGTAAAAAAATTACAATAGTGCCAGATTTCATCAAAGCTGTTGTTGGTGTGTTGGTTCTTTCAGAGACTAGCAACACAGATACTCCTAATCTAAGCAGAAGACATTAATAGTATTCATGACAGACTTGGATCCAACTGAGTCTTCCTGTGAGTGAGACTTCTTCCATTAAACTCATTTCAGTTAAATTGATTTTCCACAATGAAAGTTAGTGGGGGATGATATTTTCTTTTCTTTTTATCCTATTTCTAATTTTATTACAGGAATATCAAGCTTTTTAGAGTAGCTTTTAAGTAAAGACAAAGGAGATTTGGAGCAATTATTTCCATAAAAAGAACTCTGCATTAAAGAAACTAACATTGGATTGGAAATCTTAGGGATACATTTGATCTATTAAATTCCTTTGGAACAATTAGTTCTTTGTAAGAAAAAGAATTATCTTATATTCATTCTAATTACTTAGGCTGCCATGGGTCCTAGCTGTTGAGATCAATTTTTTCCAATATCTGAAACAAACAAAAGTATTCAATAGAATCTTCGAATCCTCTGCAACTGGTTTAAGTGCATTCTTTTTCATTTATTACAACATAAAATAACATCCCTTTATGTGTTTTAAATAAACAGGGAGGGAAACAATTGCAAATATCCCCTCCTTTTTTTCCAGTAAGGAAAATCATGTCTGATATCAAATCATCAGTGGGAAGCCTTTACTTACTCAATGACTATGAGGTTATTGTGTATGAAGGTATACACATTTGTCATTGCTTTGACACTAAATAAGCGTTTTCTAATTTTATTCAAATAGAGTAGAACAGTTGGTTGAAATGTCACCAGGATTTGACATAACTGTTAATGGAAACAGGCTAATATGTTCTTAGACTATGGGACATAATATAGACCAGCAGTTTGTTTATCTAAATGCACACCCATTTGGCTATTTAAAAAATAAAACTAGATTCATTCATGGATGTTTCCTTGTTTTCCTCAAGCTTTATTTAGGGGATCAGACTTCCATTCATGAGAAACAAAAGTGTATAGTGTGCACAAAAAAATCTATGCTTTCCCTCCTGGTCTACACATACACTATTTCAGTCCATTTTATTCTTCAATTTCACCTATTCAGTTGAATGGTCTTGAAGGGAGATCTTAGGTACACTGGTTATAGCACCAATATACCAAAACAACAAAAGGGTAATTAAAAATTTTGATTTTAGAAAGTTACAAATGAACCAGATAAATTTGAAATAAGATTTGGAATTAATAAAATATTAATACAAAATCCTTCCTATGGAAAAATTCTTTTCTTTTGAATTAAAAAACAAAACAAAATAGTAACCCTCACTTTAATGGTCATATTATGACCATTTGAAGTTATGGCAGCCATGGATTGGGTGCTTTTTGGTCCATTAACAATCCCCTTATCATTTCTGTCATAAATAATCATGCTGCCCTCCCTGAGATCAAATGACATGTCAGCCAACCAACTTTATGACTAGTCACAGTATTCCAATCATTCATGATAGATTTTTGCAGGGCTCTGGCAAAAAATGCCCATTCAAATGAATGGGCATGCTTAACAAAAGTTGTGTTTGCTTAACAACTGCAGCATTCACTTAACAACCACAGTGTTTGCTTAACGACAGCTGCAAAAAATGATGGAAAATTACTTCCAGTCATTAGAGTGTCTTGATTTATTACTGTAATTACTTATGATAGTAATTCCTGCTCAATTATGGTCATAAGTTGAGGACTACCTGTAATAAAGTAAGACTTTAAAAATTGAACACTAGAGGGAACTAGAAGGAACTAGAGATTACAATTAAAGGAGAAGAACAGTTAAATTCAATTTACAGTTAACAGAGTGAAGCAAAATATCTTAAGATTGGACATATTGAAGGATATTTTTAAACAATTGACCCAAAAGTTAATTTTAATAGTGTCTGCATCTATAGATTGACTGTGTCTAAAAGATGTTATGGAAGAGGAACAAATTCTAGTTGACAAAATCAAGACTAAGTTTAAAGTGGATTGTAATATAACAGGCTATCAGAGGGACGTGGAAAAAGAAATTACATTAGATACACAAAAGAAACCAGCTGATGTCTTAATAAAAAAAAATACAAATAACAAAAAGACTGGCCTGTATAAGTTTCTGATACTGGATTTACAAAAGAGGCTCGTTAAAGTTTTGAAGAATTTTATGAGAAGGGACAAAGAAAAACGAAAAGAAATCAAATTTGAATGGACTAAAGGTTATGATTACTAGAAGAAATATAAAGCTGTTTTATTTGATCAAGGCTAATACAGGTAGTTCTTAATTTATGATAACTGAGCCCAAAATTTCTGTAGCTAATTAAGACAGTTATGTGAGTTTTGTCTCATTTTGTGACCTTTGTTGCCACTGTTGTTAAGTGAATAACTGAAATTGCAAAGTAACATGGTTGTAAAGTGAATTTGGCTTCCCCATTGACTTTGCTTATCAGAAGGTTGCAAGTGGTGATAATATGACCCTGGGGTACAGCAACCATTGAGCTAGTTCCCCAGCATCCAAATTTTGATGATGTGACTATGGGATGCTGGAGCGGTCATGTGAAAAACACTTTTTCTTTGCCTTTGTAACTTCGGTCACTAAACAAATGGTTGTAAGCTGAGTACTCCTTGTATAAATCCGTTGTTATCTTTGAAAACTTTCATGGACTTTTGTTGGCATCAATACTGAAATGATGATTTTCATGGATTTATTTATAAAGATATTAGATATGGGAATAAGAAATCATTTGCTATATTTTAAGAGATGATAAGTTCCTAAAATTATTTATATTTGCGATGAATATGGGAAGTCATTTCTTTATTATATATATTTCTCTTTTCTTTTTCTTTGCTATATTCTTTTTTTCCCCTTTTTTGGTTCTCAATTTTTCATTTTCTTCTTTCTTTTCTACACTTTTTTTATTCTTTTAGTTTTTTTAGTTTGTTTCAGGTTGTTTGCTATTGTAATTATAATTCTTAATAAAATTACCACTAAAAAGGAAAGTAAAATGATGCCAACTGTGGGGTTTACAAAGAATTTTAAAGGGCATTAACAATAAACCATTTCTTTTCGAGAACAATGTCTTATGACTAAGTATTATAATACAATTCCTTAGATTATGGACTTGTGCACATGTGATAGTGAAAGGATCCATCCAAGGTTCCATATTATCCAATAAATATTATGAATTGCTACAAAACACTTTCATAAATGTGTGCAGCAAGCAATTATGACTGTAATCCTATTCATGCTTACATTATTATAAATGCTGTGAAGTTATTAACATCTGTAATATGTAAAGAGGCCTATCATTAGCCAGTTTCCATTACCCAAAATCTCTTCTATATTCTTATGGTGTCACTGCTGCTACAATATACTATCATAAACTTACAGAATAATAAAGATAAGTATAAATAATAAAGTATAAGAGGACAAGGGGGGAAAAGCCAGCTGTCTGAGGCATTACTTCCCTTGCTACTCCAGTTACCCTACCACTGGCATTTACCTGAATAAGGAATGCTTATGAACATTAGTTGTCACAACAAAGGAATTCCCAGGTAGCTTGAATCTCTTAGGTGTGTACCCCACAAATTAAAAAAAAAACATTGTTCTCTCCAGTAGTGATAATGATAGCTACTCTGTGACTATCTGATCACCAAACGAAATGGCAGTTGCAAGAAGTAGCCACATTCACTTGCTTAGTCGAAATAACAGCTATCTCTGCGCACCAAAAACAAGCAAGCAAAGATGCTTTTTTGCCACATGAAATTTTCATGGCTTCCTAAGGAATTAAAATGTGTCCTACTCTTTGGAAAAGCTAATGCAGATCCCTATTGGGGAGCCTCAAGCAACAACTCTTATGCCGACCTCTTTTCTTCACCTTCTCATGAAAATCTAATCTTAGCCACAGCTAAAAAGCTTGCACCTGTTGAGCTAATAGTAAAAAGAATTCAGGACAGAAAGACCGATCAGGGGCAATGAACTAAAGGGGCAAATTGTTTGCCTATGTGTCGTATGAAGTGTGGCATCTGAAAGCGGGTTAGGACACTCAACCCTTACTGCTCTGTTCTGCACTCTCAAGACAATGCACAGCAACTGGGGACAGTGGAGCACCAACTGTGCTTGTTCATTCCCTCTCCTGTTCTCTGGAGTCAGCAACAACTCAAATTGCCCCCACTGCTTCCAATCCTCCCTACCAAGTCCCTATTTCTGCCAGCACCATCTTGCAGTATTCCTTCAGCAGGTTCTCCCTTACGGCAGGTTCCATCTATGGATAGAACAGGCCCATTTGTCATAAAAGTTGGCCTCGAAGTCTTGCCTCTGTGCTTGTTCCTCTGAGCTTCCTATCTACCTTGCTCTGCTCTTAAGAATGTTACTTCTTAAGACTCTGGCCAATTGGAGGACTAAAAAGCCCAGCGCTTATCCCGAAAGAACTATTTAGGTCAGGAAAACTGGTCCAGGAAGGGAAAGTAACCTAAAAGTCTGTAGATTCTCAGTCATCCAGGTCAGGGGTTTCCAATCTTGGCAACTTTAAGCCTGATGGACTTCAACTCCCAGAAAAGCTGGCTGGGGAATTCTGGGAGTTGAAGTCCTCCAGGCTTAAAGTTGCCAAGGTTGGAGACCCTGATCCAGGTCATAGTTGTCGCAAAACCTTTTGTCTAAAGTAACCTGGGGCGCGAAGACATTCAGCACCCCTCCCTTTACACGATTTGCGAGACAGCGCTTCGGGTCACGTGGCTATTCTTTTTTTTTCCCCCTCCACACACCTCCCCCACCAAATGGCCGACGCGAGGGACACCATTCCTCGCAAACTTGTCTGGCAAGGAGAGAAACTTTAAAGAACTTAATCGGCAACGGTGCCGCGGTCGGCAGGCGCAGCAACGGTGCCAGCCCCCCCAGTAGTCGCAAAAGAGGATCCCGTTGCCATCCGGGGAGCAGTTTCTAGGCAACGGGAACGGCGGAGGTGGGACTTGAAGAAGCAAACTGGAGAGAAGGCGGACTGGGGCCACGGCCGGGCTGGCTGGCTACCCGCTGAAGCGCGTTTTCCAGCCGGCCCTTTTCCTAGCACCGCGTCTCCCTTCCCGTTGCTTGTGGCAGCTGCCACAAGGCTTTCCTTTCCTGGCCCCCGCCCCCACAATCCCGCGGTAGCCCCCCTCAGTGGAGAAGCTGGAAGCCCGGCAGGAGGAGTGGAAATAGCCTTTCCCTTCCTTCCTTCCTTCCTCCCGCTGACCGAAGGCGGTAGTAGTGGTGGTGGCGGCGGCCGGGCTACTCGGCCGCGAAAGCACAGCCATGGCTCCCACAGTCGCTCTGCGCCAGCAGGGGAGACCGCCCGACGCGCCCGCTCTCCGAGCCCGCGGAGCGAGTCAGTCATCCCGGCACAGCGCACACCGCAATGAGATAACGCGCAGGGGGGGCCGCCTGAGGGCCCCCAAGCTGAGAAAGTTGGGGAGAGGGAAGGGGGCTTACCTGGCTCCGTCTTAGGCACTGTGGAAAAAAGGAGGGGGGGGACTCTTGGTCTCGGGTGGGTTTGTGGGTGTTTTTTTAAAAAAAAATAAATATATATATATATTAAAAAAAAAAAAAAGAACGGCCGTGTCTGGCTTCCCCCAGCTTTCCCACCCCCTTGGCGCTTTGTGTGTGTGTGTGTGTGTGTGTGCGCGAGTGTGCGCGCGTGTATCTGTGTGCGAGAGGGTCCGCGCGCTCCGCTCTCGCGTGACGTGACGGGACCGTGTGTCATTTCCGCACAAGGACACTGGGCCCCGAGGAACTGCTGCGGCCACCCGGGACACAGAATGTGCAGGGGAGGGGAGGAGGAGGAGGAGGAGGAGAAGGGGGGCGCCCGGCGGGCGGGCGGGCTGACGAAGTCCAGCCATTGCCGCCGCGCGCGCCCGCCCGCGCGCTCGAGAAAAAAAAGAGAGAGAGACTCCAGTGCCCTCTTCGGTTCCACACGCATGCACGGAACGCACCCCCCCTCCGTCCTCCTCCTCCTCCCGCGTGCACTTCTGAGCCCCGCCCACGTCCCCGTGGTTATGGGCTGGTGGATAAAGCCGTTAGGGGACACTGCCACTCTCCTGCTCTTTCTCTCCGTTTCCGCCCCACATTTCTCCCCCCCCCCCTCCCTTTTCTTCCCACGGTGGACGCCACCAAATCGTCGGCTTGCCGCGTCTCCCTTCCCTTTCGAGATCGGAGGCCGCGTGGTTGAGGCAGGGACGGGGTTTTCCCCGGGTGGAAAAAAAGAAAGGGCTGTGGCGCCCGCAAGTGCTACTTCTTTGGGCAGGCTGAACCTCTTATAGGGCACACAGGTCGGGGAGAATCCGCCATGGGCTAACTATAAGGGTAGAGCTTACTTAGAAAAGCTTTCCCCGATCGCTTTTGTACCCCACTCTGTGTGGGGCGGAAGGCAAGAGGTTGGTGGTGGGGTTTTTTTTTGTTTTTTTTTTTGGAGCCCTGCTGCTGTTGCCTTTCGTGCTTGCGATGAGCCGATTTGTGAGCGGAAAATTGGAAGAATTCGCCCTCGAGTTGCTTAAGGCGCATCTTGAGAAAGCAGAAACACGTGAAAGACGCCTCTGGCTCGGTAGCCCTTGCAAGGCCATAAAGAGGGTTGCCTTGCGTGGAGGCAATTTCCTAACACTTGCCACATAATATGCTGGAAAATATCCTAACGATGACGGTTAAAAAGTATTTCTATGGACCTTACCACTTTTGTAATAACTATATGCTATCACAGTTGTGTGGTAAGGTTTCTTCAGTACTATGGTTTTTTTCAGGCGTTGGTTTTCTTTTTTTATCCCACCTTTATATTTTTTATCACTAACTCAAGGAAGCAAACATATCTAACTCTCCTTCCTTTTCCTCTTTTTCCCTCAACAGCAGCCCTGTGAGGTGGGTTGGGCTGAGATAGTGACTGGCCAGAAGTCACCCAGCTGGCTTTCAGGGCTTCGGTTTCTAGCTTAACCACTAGACCAAATTGGCTCTTGTCTACAATATTATTTTAATAATTTTATAATTAAATAATAAAATACGATCTACAATATTTATTGGAGTTATATACCTTCAAATCCTTATGGATTAAATTTGTAGCACTGCAGTATGTCATGGTGTAGGAAAAAAGTTACAGTGCAAAATAGTCAATAAAAGTTCAATTATATACAATAAATCACTAGTGGTAGATAGCAAACTGTAACACTAAATTAATGAAATGTAACTTGACATAAGTCATCCAAATGCTGTTGTTTCATACCTGTAACTGAACGTGTGATAGTTTTGTGCGTGCCATCATTTGCTTCCCCCCCAATAAACTTCACAATAGACCTTTACAAACTTAGAAATATATAAATACACATGACTGTGTTACTATTATAACATGTATCTGTAAATTGTAAAATAGCTTCATGGAGGGTGAATCCTCCTGTTGGAAGAAATATCCTTCTGGGTTCAGTTCCACGTGGGGAAAAAGACACTGGATTCATGGAAGTTGCTTGGAAAGGTGGTTTATTGATGAACAGGACCACATGGCTTGAGTTCCTGAGCAGAAAAGGGGAGAGATGCTGAGAGTGCCTTGGTTTTATGCCATCTGTTGGGCTTTTGACTTTGAGCTTGTATTCTGATTGGTTGTCAAACTCCCATGGGGCCATGCAGGGGCAACTCTGTAGGCTGTGTTTTGAGTTCCAGGCCTGGTTGAGCCTTGCTGTAGGTGATGTCATCTTTCCAGGTGCCATGTGGTGAGTTCTGTTGCTAGATGAGTAGAGGGCTAATCCTACCTTTGTTATGTAGAATGGACTGGCTCAGGTCTTAACGGCCCATTAAAAAAGGTGGGGGGCTTTAATATGAAATGTGTTGAGAATTAATCTGGAAGAGTATAATGGGAAATAGCTAAATAATAGACAAATATACTGCAAGGAAAAAGTTAAAATAAGAGATGCTGGGTACCAGCGAAATAAGAGTTGGAGTTCTGGAGGAGAAGATGCTGGAAATCAGCCAAAATAAAATATGCTGGAAATCAGCCAAACAATAGTTGGAGGCATGGAGGAGATTATGCTGAAAATCAGCCAAATAATAGGAGATATGGAGGAGTATATGGATTTTGGGATAAATCTGTGAATGAAATGTGTAATAGATGATAAGCGTGAGAAAATTAAAGTTAAAGTGATAAAGTCTAAGATTTAAAGATTTGATGAAATGGGCCTAGAGATTAAGAAATGTGGATAGAATTTTGTTCTATAAATTGAAATAAAAATAGAGTTGTATTTAATTTGAAAATAAGATTTGTGGTGATAAAATTGTAAGGTAAATAATTAGATTAAGGGATTAGAATATTTTTTTAAGATTAATGTTTTGATATTGAGGTTAAAAGATAAAAATGAGTTAAATTCATTTGGAAATTAAATTCGTGATGATATAATAGAATGGTTTAGACTATAATGCTAGAATTCATGTTAAAAAAAATTTGTTTTGATTTTTAATTTTAAAAGATGTAATGGGAAATTGTGAATGGAGCTGTTAAAGAAATGTAAGCGATTGTACCTATCTATGACCGGATCAAGACTTCGTTCTTGAAAGATATATTTTATGTTTATGTTTGAAAAAATAAAAAAAATATTTTTTTAAAAATGGTGGGGGGCTGAGTTTCTGCCTCCCTTTTAAGGGGAAATATTCTGCCCATTTAATATTTCCTAAAATATTTCATTTTTCTAGGAGAGGGGTGGGTGCTAACTTCCTACACTCCCTTTGAATTGGATCTTAAAATACCAGTTTTTCATGGGGTATTGTTTTAACTTCTTAGGCCCCATTAAATATTTAAACTAAACCAAACAACTGTGCTATATACACCTAGCTGCTATAATCCCATTGAATGCATGGGGCCTTAACTAATATTTATATACTTGCCCTGAATGGCATATAATTAAACAATTTTACGCAATACTAATATCCTTGCAACATTGCTTTCTATGAAAGTTTTGATTGCAACTTGCTGAGGGACTCCAAATTTATGGAGCACTTATTGCTCTCCGAGTTGGCTCCTTGCTTGCAGACATTTCATTACCCAACTAGGTATTCTTAAGCATCAAATACAATAATTATTTCATTTAAATTGCCAAGAAAAGTGGGCATTGCTCTTGGATGTTTATATTCTAGTTTTTATAATTATGCTGATTACATTTCTCTGCATTATTCAGAGTGAATCAAATGTGAAGTATCCTTTCAAAATATTCTACAGTCCCATTATTTTTCAGAAAGTAGACATTGTTAACATTTATGATTTTGTTTACATTGTCACATTAATATTATTTATATAAAGTTTCATGTAGATGCTGTTTATTTAATCTATTATTGTTATATGTATTCAATGCATACAAAATGTAGAAATAGGTACAATCTACTATAATACATATATATTCTAAACTCCAAATGTTATTATGAATTTATTTTAGCATATTATAAGCCAAATCAGAATAATTTTGCTTGAAAATATCAACAATTTAATATAGTGAAATCCAATCTCTTAGGCAATTGATTTTAGTTATGATTAGTTTTCTTTACCCCTATGTGATAAACTGAACTTGTTAGGATATATTTTCCACCTTCACATGTATTAAAAGAATTGAAACCATCGATGATTTTTTTAAATTTGAAGTGTAACTAGTATATTAAAATAATTCTGCTTAGTTCTGTAGTTTTTGTTAACCTGAAAATGTTTTACATTATGATATTTAGCAAACCATGGACACACAAAATAGAAAAAAAAGCAGATTTCTGTAAACCCACTATGTTTCTGAAATAAACAAAAAAAAAATCCAATTTGCACTACATCTAATTTCTACAATGTAGTATTGGCCTCAGGCATCACTGCTATTAGGGGACTTAGGCCCAGAAGGGACCCTGCAGGATCTTAGTTATCCATCCAGAATGTTATTTAATTTTTTTCTCTAAGATTGAAAAGAAATAATATGCAAGCCTACTTCAGGTATACTCCGCAGTATTTGTAAGCTTGTTTTCCAATTATTTTCATATCTATAAAATAAATATTTAGATATTTGTAACCAAAGCATTTATTCAGAAGTGCTTTCTTCTTCCTTTTCAATGTCCTTAAATTACTCTTAGATGCTAAGGAAAAAAACCTTATAATTGATCTGTAATTGAAAAAGATTTTTTTAAGGAATCATGGTTAAATAAAAATTAGTATTAAAATAATCACATTCTAAAATTTTCATAGTAAAAGTCTATAGCATTTCTGCCTTGTAATTAATTTATTTGGAAGTGTAGGGGCAACTTCGCTTTCTGAGAAACTCTGCAAAGAAAGATTTTGGGTGCCTAAAAAATAAAGTTGCAATTTTTAGATTACAAATTTAGGCTACAAAAAGTTGTAATTTTTAGGTTACAGCCAGCCACTGAAAATTGATTTATAACATTATTTATTCATTGACTGCCTTATTTTTATTTACTTCCTACTTTGAAGAGATCTGTGAATTCCATTTGGAGGTACTGAACTGTTATATATTTCCAGAAGAAGATCTATTTCCATTTTTGCCATTTTTTCCCATAGAATTTAAATCTCTTTTACAATGTACAAGATAACAGTTCTAAATTTGCTGATCTAATCTATGTTCTAATCTATGGAATTTTAATCTATGGAAAATTGCTGTTCTAATCTATGCTACAAATCTCAAATTACTTATTAAGAATAACCATTTTAAACTCTGCTTCATAAGAAAGTGGATAGTTTTATGCTCTAATCTCACATCTATGTATCTTGGAGTAAACTCCATTCAGTTCAGTGGTTTGGAGTACATGTGAATATATATTTTCCAAAAGACTGCAAGATTGGTTTAAGTTAAGTAATTTGCATAACTAGAGCTTGAAAAGTTACCATTGAATGGGGTTGTACAAAGAAACCTGCAATTATACTATAAATCTGTTCTCTATTCCTAATTTAGTATGGACACGAGTAATAATGCCTACTGAAAGAACATTAAAAGTGGACAATATACAGTATCTTCAACTGCTGTTCTGTGACCTTGCCACGTTTTTCTTCTAACCTGATTTCTATTTTATGTATCTGCTACAGTGCTTGCCTTCAAATATTAATAATGTTTTAGGGCAATGCAAATCTTTGGATTTGAAGGTAATATATTTCAAAGTGAGGGAGGCGACACCTTCCTGCAATTCCTTAAATCAAGGAACACAGTTGCACACTTGTAGGAAAGATACATATTTTTTTACCTTCATATCTTGTTTATAGTTATGTCAGTGAACTCCACATCAGAAGGGAAGCCTAATATTATATTCCAGATGTGCTCTATATGGTCTCTGTGGAAGCACTAGTTTATTTTGATTGAACATTTGAAGCTATTTGCAAAATAAAATTTAAAAAGGCAATCTTGTTTAAGTAAACCAGCTAAAACTACCAATGTGTAGCTTTGTATTATAATAAACATTTAAATATGAATGAAACCCTAAGGTGCATTTTTAATGCTACCATTGTAAAAATTGTGGTTTTATGCTTTGCTATATACCCCACATATCTACCATTAATTTGACCAAATGATGTTTTGAATATTCAAATCATGCATATTCTCAACTGGCTTTGGACTTGTCAATTGCGAAGATAAAATCATTACAACTTTTGAACTATATGAACTTCTGAGATGTCCTCTTTACTCTTGTTCTTGCCATCTTCTTAACACTGTAGATTAATTATAGGTGAGAGCTACCTCTCCCCTCCCCATCTTCCTCCAATATTCTGTCTTCTTCCAGATTTCTGATTTCCTCATCTGGTTTTTCATCTCAGCTACTTATATTGCTGCTAAGCATGCTCTGTGCTCTGTTTTTTAATCTTTGAAAGACCCCACCCTCCTTGTTTTTGTATTTTACCTAACACAAAGTGTTAAGATAATGGCAAGTTTGGTTACATAAATATCCATATTGAAACAGCCAAGTTCACTATTACTATAAATAATTGTGTTACTTTTTATTCATTTATTTGTGCTTTATGTGAAATCCAGACTCAACAAATTATACATAATTGTGATACATTCATTGCTGTTCATCTATTACTGCAAAGTGATGTGCTGTAGTTTAATAAAAAGAAGGACTAGAGCCGTGATGGCGAACCTATGGCACGGGTGCCACAGGTGGCATGCAGCGCCATATCTGTGGGCATGTGAGTGCTGCCCTAGCTCAGCTGCAGTGCGCATGTGTGCACTGGCCAGCTGATTTTCAGGCCTTCCGGGCCCAGCAGAGGGGCCTCTGGGGGGATGTGGAAGGCCGTTTTCACCCTCCCCAGACTCCAAGAAAGCTTCTGGTGCCTGGAGAGGGTGAAAAACAGGCCTACCAGACCCACCGGTAACCTTTTTGTTGTTGCGTGCCAAAAGCGAGGGGAATGTGGGGCACACATGTGCGGGGGGGGCAGAGCACGGGCATTGAATTATGGGTGTGGGCACATGCACGCATGACCCCCCCATGCTCCCCACGCTTTTGGCACACGATGGCAAAAAAGTTAGCCATCACTGGACTAGAGGGTGACATGATAGCAGTGTTCCGATATCTCAGGGGTTGGCACAAAAAAGAGGGAGTCAAGCTATTCTCCAAAGCACTTAAGGGCAGGACAAGAAGCAATGGATGGAAACTAATCAAGGGGAGAAGCAACCTAGAACTAAGGAGAATTTTCCTGATAGTTAGAACAATTAACCAATGGAACAACTTGTCTCCAGAAGCTATAAATTCTCCAACACTGGAAATTTTTAAGAAGAGATTGAACAGCCATTTGTCTAAAATGGTATAGAGCAGTGATGGCAAACCTTTTCAGCAACGAGTGCCTAAACTGGAATGTGCATGTGTGTGCCAGAGTGCCGGAAATCTGAAGGGCAGCTGGCCAGTGCGCATGCAAATAGGTGCACATGTGCACCCGCCAGCTAGTTTTCGGCGCACAGAGACATGCGCCCTGGAAACCAGAATTGCAGCTGGCGATGGTGTGCGTGCCCTCAGAGGGCTTTGCATGCCACGCGTGCTATAGGTTCACCATCACAGGTATAGCGTTTCCTGCCTGAGTAGGGGATTGGACTAGAAGACCTCAAAGGTCCCTTCCAATTTCTATTCTATTCTATTCTATTCTATTCCTATTCTATTCCTATTCTATTCTATTCTATTCTATTCTATTCTATTCTATTCTATTCTATTCTATTCTAT
>WNWU01000030.1:4314368-4333732 GCA_012654045.1 Ptyas mucosa | reverse complement strand
GGAAAGGAAAGGAAAGGAAAGGAAAGGAAAGGAAAGGAAAGGAAAGGAAAGGAAAGGAAAGGAAAGGAAAGGAAAGGGGGGAAGTTTTCGGTCTTCTCAGCAGCAGTTGTTAAGTACATTTATGTTTTATTCTCTCTCCATAAAGTTACAAAATAGCCTCCTTGTTTCCATTGTTTACCCTTTCTAATTATTAAACCCATAAATCACAAAGTTCATTTTTTCTTCCTTCAGCAAAAAAGTCCAATTGCTAATAAATGTTAATTATTGCCTCTCTTTAGTCAAGTCAATTTTGCCATCTCTGCTAATTCGGTTATCTTTACCAGCCATTCCTCCATTGTGGGTATTTCAGAGCATTTCCATTTTTGTGCCTACAATAATTTCACCAACGTTATCATACACAAGAATAATCTTCCAAACTCTTTTCTTATTGACTATCTATAAGTACCAACAAGAACAGTTCTGGTTTCAACTGAATATTGATCTTCAAAATTCTTTATATCATTCTATGTATCTGAACCCCAAATTTTATGACTTTACAAATCCACCAAGCATGATAAAATGATCCTTCATGTTCTCTACATTCCAACATAAATTTGAAGGACTGTTACACATTCTATTTGTTCTAATATATCATTTTATAAAAGTTCTCTTTTATAACACAATGTACGTTTCAGTCTTTTCAGCAACATATTATCCCATTTTATTAGACTCTTTCACTTGTTCTTCTTCTGTTTCAAAGTTCAACAGATGTATACATTTTAGCAGTTACACGTTCATTTGCACATGGTTCAGTTTCAAATTCTGTTTTGTTCTGTTCAATTCCAAATGTTATCTACCTAAAATCTTTCTCTTAACTGTGCATAGCAAAACCACTGAAAACTAAATCCCTCTGCAGTCAATTGATCTCTTGATTTCATTTTAAATCCTCCATCCTTTATTTTATTTTATTAATCATATTTCTATGCCGCCCACTCTCCGAGGACTCTGGGCGGCTTACAACAATCGACAGTATACTAAATAGCATATTGCCCCCAACTATCTGGGCCCTCATTTTACCCACCTTGGAAGGATGGAAGGCTGAGTTAACCTTGAGCCGGTGAGATTTGATCTGCTGATCTGCTGAACTAGCAGTCAGCTGAAGTAGCTGCAGTACAGCACTCTAACCACTGCGCCACCTCAGCTCTTAGGAACATCTGATTTTGAAGCAGACCTAACAGAGGTATGAATAGCACTTGATCAAAGCTTTTTATTTTTGCCTTCTATTTTAAGCTCTGTTCCACTGAATTTTTATTACCTTTCAATTTTATTGTCATTATTTGTGTGCTTAATTTTGTAACATTTTTCACTGCTTTAATTCTCTGAGAAAAAGCATCTTAAAATACCGACATAACTTTAAATAAATGAAGATGGAATAGAGAGAATATTTATATTGTACTTTATTTCAACAATCTTAAATCAATGTCCATGATTCTATCATTCATTCAGCCAGCCAGCCAGCCACTCTCTTTCTCATTCGGAAACCACCCATCTCCCACACAAAGTGACTCTATTTTATATATTCCCAACAACCCTATGATGATGTTTATAGCTGAGATACTGTGACTTTCCAGTACCTCTGCTAGTCGCTGTGTTTCTTTCTTATTTGTTGAAGCTTTTGCATGGGTATTCCTTTTAAGTTTGTTTATACATGGTTATCATAAAGGGACAATTGGTATAAGCTACAAGGAAAAGATGCTGTATCCCTTTTTTTTAAAAACCATGCCCTATCGGTTACCACCTTTAGAGCGCTCCATGGCTTAGGACCGGGGTATCTACGAGATTGCCTTCTGCCACCAATAGCCTCCCACCAACCAGTACGCTCCCATAGAGAGGGGCTTCTCAGGGTGCCATCGGTCAAACAATGTCGACTGGCGGCCCCCTGGGGGAGAGCCTTCTCTGTGGGAGCACCCGCTATCTGGAACGAGCTGCCCCCGGAGATACAGACAATCCCGGATCTTCACGCTTTCCGCCATGCCCTCAAAACATTTCTATTCCAACAGGCCGGCCTGGCCTAACCTCTTTTTAAAACTGCTTTTAAATTTTTAAATTGAATCTGCCCTATAAATTTGAGATGTTTTAATTTAATTCTATTTCTAGGCCAAATTATTTAACTGTATTTTAATGGTTTTTAAAATATCTGTATCACATGTATTTATCGTTTAACTGTTCACCGCCCTGAGTCCTTCGGGAATAGGGCAGTATATAAATTTAATAAATAAATAAATAAATAAATAATAAATTTGACATCCATTTCAAAACGTATAATACAAAAACAAAACAAAACAAAAACCTATCATCCTGCCATGTGGGCATTTAACTATTGGACATACATATAGCCTTATTTCTTTTAAAGTGAGTAAAGCCAACCGTATTGTTGTACAATAAACATTTTGTATAAGTAAGAAATGGATAGTTAATACCACAAATGTGTTTTGTACTTTCAGCTGTGAGCAGGCACTTGTACTTTAAAAGAAGCAGTTGATCTTCTGTTGAAATAGGAGGGCATTTATCTCAAATGGAGCGAACAACAGGATTGAAATATCAATTTTAGGGAGGTGGTCATGTTCAGATAGAAAGGTTAGGGCCAGCCACAGATCCTGTAATTTAATGTATCTTAGAAATCTGAGATGTTCCATAATTGCTTTCTCCAAGTGTCCTTGAATTGAGATACAATGTACTTTTATCTATTTATTTATATCATGTCTAATTTTTAAATAAACCAAAATTGCTGACCTAAGTCAATAGAGTACAATAAAAATTACCTCTACAATCAACTAAAAGCGGCAGTACACATAAGTAAAACAATTACTGTATTGCTTTCTAACAGCAAATGTCTAAAGTCACATTCCTCAGAATTTTTACCTACACAGGAATGAATTACTTATAGCAGAAGTGAAGTTTTTGCAGAAAATGGAACGTAGCACACATTGATTTGAACTTGAGATCTGGCTAATTCATCATAACATAACTCTCTGTTCTCTAAGGCCCTGATTCTCCAGTTTAAGGAGCCTTTCTTCCAGACTGTATGGCCTTTTTGAAGGATTTTGTACAGTCCTTCAAGTTCTAACTTACATTAAAAAAAAAGCAGTGGTGTTTCATATACGCCCATGAAATCTATCAACTAATCAACAAGAACACCCTGTGCTTTAGGTAATTTGAAACAATAATTAGTTTTTCCCCTAATACCATTTCTAGTTCTAGATATTTAGCCTATTCAAGAAGTTCTTCAGTTCCAGCTAGATCGAACAAAATTATTCAAAAATTTCACACCCAACATTGAGAAAAATCTGTTGATTCTGATTAGTTTCCTATATAGAAGAGACACTGACAGAATGTTACAAGAGTCTGCCCAAACTGATAAAGCAGGAAAAAGAGTTCAAACCCAGCTACCCTTGCTTTTGCAAACTCATACTGCAAAAGTGCATTCTTTATTTGAAACTTCACCCTTCTCACTGTCCCCACATCTGAATAAACTCTGCATCTACCATGTCCAGGAAAGCAAATGTATACAGCTACAACAGTCTCTCAAATATAAATAGAATCCCAGCCTATCCATCTTTAGAACAGAACAAAATCACAAAATAGTGCTCCAGAAGCGAGGATTTCCTGCTCTAATTGGTGACCTGATTCTCACTCAGACCAACCATTCCCTGCTCTCTCTCGCTCTCATTTAGCTCTCAGCCATCTTTATTGGCCACTTACACAGCATCCTATATCAAACCTCGTAACTTACTAAAGAGAAAAGGGGGGAAAAAAAGCAAACCTAAAATTGATTTGTGGTCAAGCAACTAACTAATCTATTAAGAGTTTGCCATGCTTTTCTAATTTTGTTTTTCTCTTGTGGAGAACCTTCTGCCTCACTAAGTGCTGATATTTCGTCTACCAAGCTGTTAGCCTGAAACAAGGCCAATACAATTTGTAGCTAATAGATTTACTTTTCCTTGTTATAGTTGGAAGGTTTCCGTATTTCTTACTACAGATCTGATTGGTGTTTGTGGCTTCTCTCCTTAACCTCTTCCTCCTTTTTTAAATGGCAGCTGGACAAACATTTATTTAAAGTGCTTCATTTTATATAACTTTTTGGCTGTGCTATAATACAGCTCTTCCTGTCAAAACACAAAATTGGAAAGATACTGCCAAATAGTTAACAGTTTAGCTCTTTTATTATATATAGGGAGTATAACTTTACTACAAAACTATGCCTACTGGGCTGGATCCAGATTTTACCATTAAAAAGAAAGAAAGTCTCGTTTGGGCTATAGAAAACTTTTGAATCAATAAAGAGATTCTGTCACTAAGTATAGGATATGATTTTGCTAATTTCCTTTTTTCTAGTGTGGTCTGCTGCAACGCTTCCTCATGTTTCAAAGGAATTTCCACCTCCAATGAGAACGTTTCAAGGGCTCCAACAGGCAAATTAGGAAACAATCTACAGGTGATTTGTGCTGCCAAATCTGGATTCTTAATCTCTATTTGGATCACAAGGTGTGAATCTATGAAGTCTAAATGGCAAAGAAGGAAGGTTCAGTAAGGTTGATTAAAAAAAAAAATAGCCAGCTGAAGCAATTCCATAAATTACTTACAGAAATACGTTATCAAAGAAATGTATTAATATGGGAAAAGCACTGCTCCAAATCTGCTTATGGAATCAAAGCAAAGTTGGAAAATTACTTCCAAACAATTCAATTGTACTTATTTGTGAAACTGAATACCGTAAAGTTTTGAATATTACTTTTAATTATGGCCTGACAGTGTAATCATATAAAAGCAAAAAAGTAAAATACAGGCCATTTTATCCAAGGGCCTTTCTCCATGTGCACCTAGACATGGCACAAACAGTCATCAGCAATCTTTTTATTTCTAAATCCCCATGATGCTGCCTTCATCTCATCCCCAACCGTATCTTAGGTGGTCTTGGTGTACTTACTTTAAGTAGTGCTTAAGCAGGCAACAAGTCATAGCAGTTTTACATAGCTATAGATAACAATCTGACATGCTTTCTGTGGTCTGTTTTATCAGTGATGCTGTCAAGATGACTGTAGGCCAATCAGACCATCCTGGCATCTATTAGGCATTTTGGGCTGTTGCTGAGGACACAATCTTTCCCTTCGGCTCTCTGGGCAAATTTAAGTCAATCTCAGCTTGGAGACCTGGACCCAAATACTTATCTGGTAGCTATGGTGATGGTGATAGGGTGGCTGTGTCATGGAACAGGAAAAACTTGTCCTTCTCCCTGCTGCTTCATCATTGTGACCCCGTTCCCCCTCTTTGTTCGTTGTTGTTTAGGCTGCTTGGAAAGTGGGTTTAGTGCTTTTCCGGAAGAATACTAAACACGTATTTAAACATTGATGCAAACAAAGCACCTTTTGAATCAGTATATTTTTCAAAAAAAGTAGCCATAATTTTTGCACGGCCAACACAGCTGCTTTGAAAAATGTCCCTGGTTGTCTTTCTGGGTGTATGAACGCAAAGACTACACTTCCATTGGGCTTTTCAAAAAAGTGACTGCTTTGCACACAGGAAATAACTCACGTGGAAGTGGAGGTACCAACAGATCACTATTTTGAGTAATAATCAGTAATCAGTACAGATTAAAAGACTAGCAGTGCTATTTAATCATGCAAATAAAATTTCTCCCATGAATTAAAACACTTGCAATTCAAGCTATTGTGTAAGCCCAACCAATATTTGTTATATTTATTTACATTTAATTCCACCAGGCCATTTTCAGGAAGCCTTTGTCATTTCCTTACATATAGCTATTACTAGTATTGTTCTTTTTCTTAATTTCTGATCAGAAGAATAGACTACATCTGAAAAGACTACATCTGCACAGGCAGTATACAAGTTCTGAGGACCTACACTTCAGCAGAGCTATTTCAAACACTGCTTCTAATGTTTTTACATTTAACCTATATCTTTTATTCCTTTTTGTTCATGGGAGTTCAAAGAATCCTCCCCTCCCGGAATAGGATATTAATCGAGGATAATTGATTTTCATACGGTCGCAATTCTCTCGAATATTTGACTAGCTTTAACAGATTTAAGTATCAATAAATGGCTTCTCATAGTAGTAACTAAAGTGAGCTTTTGAAGTTGGCCAAAATCATCTACAGAAAAAGGATTCTGCAGAATACAAAGGACATATTGGCATGAAAGATCAATGGGACTTTACATTTTTGGAGTGCGGAAACCAAGTCAGAACTTGTTAAGTTCTATATTATGTAAGAGGAACTTCAGCATGAGCCAAACTAGCTCTCGGGTCTCTCCTTGAACTAGCTCTGATTCAACAGAAATTACCTGGACATTTGACACGGCAAATCTAATTAAGAATCTTTATTGCACACTAGACTGAAGCCAGTTATATTAGTTGACTGCCTTCGATAAAATGTAGACAACACTTATTGCACCCTCCCAATTTAAGCCGGTACCTCTTTCTCCTGCCTTTTTCCCGGCTTAATGGATACCTTGCTTTGAGTTCCTCGTGTTTATTGTGAGGTAGCAGTTGGTTATTGACATATTTGGCATTCCTGCCAAGAGAAACTCTAGCTCCCAATGTATCTCCCACAATAGCATCATGTGTATCAAACTGAAAATAGATGATAGGATAGATTACAGTCTCAAGTAATCTTTACTGTGATTAACTGTGCAGAGTTAACACTTTCCCTTTCCTTTTTTTTTTTTGTTGTGAGAACAATAGCAGGGTATTTTATAGAACAGTACAGTGTTATCATTATTAATCATAACACAGAATTTCCAACCCTTCCCCATGTGTATTTTAAATGGTAAACATGCTTCCTTCCTGCCCCACAATAAGAGCTGTAAAATTGCTTCAACTTCCATCAACAAGGTTCAAACCAGGCATATTAAACATTAGCATGAGATACAAACTCCTACAGTATTAGACAGGGTTAAGATACATAAAAATGAAGCAAAGTGACAAAAGCAATAATCCTAACTAAATGTCCTTGTTAAAAGTATTATATTTCATACATTCCTATAAATGCTATCTTTGGGATGGTATATCTAACTACTATATGAAGCACATTTTGTATGTAGGACAAGTAATATTCACATTACAGTTCACTACGCTGGCGTTCTCAAAGAGTTATTTGTAGTTTTCAGTGTGTGCTTACAGGAGGATATAGTTTGGATGCTGATAAGCACAGGATCAAAATTTATACAGGTAGTCCTTGACGTATGACCACATCCAAGGCCAAATTTTCTGTTGCTAAGTGAAACAATTTTGAAGTGAGTTTTGCCTCATTTTACCACCTTTCTTTCCCGTTGTTTAGTTAGTAACAAGGTTGTTAAATGAATCTGGCTTCCCCATTTGACTTAGCTTGTCAGAAGATTGCAAAAGGTGATCACATGACTTTGGGACACTGCAACCATCATAAATATGAGTCAGTGGCCAAGCATCTGAATTTTGATGTCATGACCATAGGGATGCTGCAACGGTTGTAAGTGTGAAAAATGGCCATAAGTCACTTTTTTCCAGTGCCATTTTTACTTTGAACAATCACAAAAAGAATTGTAAGTCAAGGACTACCTGTGTATCATCTGGCTATACTAGCAAATTCAACAAGCCAAGGCCCTTATAGAATCCAGAGTTCTATTGATCCTTAAGCCTTGATAATTAGGGCTTGAACACTTGCCTTCTGTCTGTCTTCCAGGTGCCCTTAAGTTTAGCACTCAAAGGCTGACTTTGTATAAATATACAAAAGTATGAAGGCTATTGCTTAGCGCATTGTAAGCCGCCCTGAGTCTCCGGAGAAGGGCGCATATAAATCATTTTTTTTAAAAAAGGCAAAAACTACAATGAGAGAATAGCAGCAGGCTGATTCTACAACAACCAGATATTCATACAAATCATCCTTTTCTCTGGGGAATCTGGAAAATGAGACTTTCAAATGAGACTCAGCAACATGGTTCCATCACCAAATTTTGTGAAGTTTTAATACATATGTCCATTCAGGCAAGTCCAGCCTAGTGGAAGCTCTTCCTATAACTACTCTTTTGTTACAGTTAAATTCTGGGATAAGGGACTTGCAAATATAATTGGCTGAGAATAGCGATGCATATAAGCTGAAGTTACAAGGGTTCCCCAAAAGTAACTTATCAGAATATAATTAGCCTAAAGACTCTCAAATCTGATCCTAATCAGCCTTCTAAAAACAAGAACAACAATAATTGCAGCCGCAATACACAGGAGCAGTAAGAAACACACTTGGATATAGGAATATTTGCTGGCTGTACACTTGATTGCTGTGCTACTTTGTAAGTGCATTCAGTTCTGAGTCTATCATGCCTGAAATCAGACTCAACTGAAAATCCGATCCTGCCCCATTATTGCAATTTATATACCTGTATCACACACACACTGTACTGTAATTGTTATAAGCTGCTTTACGAGGCAATTTGTGATTGAAATCTGAGATGAAATACTATAATAGTAATAGCAAGGCTCATTCATATATTCCTTCAAACATAAAAGTTAACAAGTCTTTAGAATGAAGACGTATTTTAGCTGCTCACCTTGCTATAGTCTATTAAGTCTTCTTTGCCTTGAGTCTTAAACCATGTAAGAAAAACAAATAAAATTATATTATTACAAGCCTGCAAATCATAAGCTGCACAAAACTCTAAGAAAAAATCTAACATGTTGTGCTAAATAGGTAAAGGTTTTCCTGTCAGTCATGTCCAACTCTAGAGCCGGTGCTCATCTCTGTTTCTTGGTCGAGGGAGCAGCGTTGTCTGAAAACAATTTCCGTGGTCATGTGTCCAGCACAGCTAGGCTATACGCCAAAGGCAAACAGAACGCTGTTACCTTCCCACCAAAGTGGTACCTATTAATCTACTCTCATTTGCATGCTTTTGAACTGCTATGTGGGCAGGAGCAGAGGCAAGTAATGGAAGCTCACCCCATTGCGTGAAGCTTGGTTCTCAAACCCAGGCTATCAGTTCTCCAAGCGAGAAGCTCAGCTTCTTTAACCACTGAGTCCTCGTACCCGTGTGCTAAATAGAAAACCCATATATTTTTTCATCAGGTTTAAGAACTCACATTTGGCTTTTCAGGTGTCTACTAGTTTCTGTTCTACTGACATCTTTCAGAGAATGGACATGATACATGCTGCACAAAATAACTAGTTCTTTCAACTACCCCTCAAGTGGAATTCTTTCTTTTGTTTCTGAGAAAGACTGTGATGAATTTATGGATCAATGAAGCATGGCCCTTAGCCATATTCCGCATTACTTTCCTCTATGCAATTACAGTCTCATGAGAAAGAATGGGAGCAAACAAATTACATCCACCTCTGCATGTAACCCATGGTAGCAAATACAGCTCTGAAGGATCAGCCTTACATAAAGACAGAGCTTGCAATGTAGAAAATACACACTGTCAAACTTTTTGAAGGGTTCCCCAGGAAGAAAAGAAGCAAGGGAACAAGGTGGGGTGCTTTACTCTATTTTTCATTTAAACTACCCATTGAAGAAAGAGTCATGTATTAAATGACTTATATCAAGGCTTGCATTAAAATGCTTCTATTGAGATAGCTTTTGGGAAGGAACCACAATCATAAGATAAGCAATAATATCAAAGCCAGTAGGCTAACATGTGCCCAACCAGCTGTGTTTTGAATTATAATCATATATGCATGAGCAGCTCATTCCCTCTGCTTTATGCTAGAAATATTCAATTATTGTAAAACTAAAACTGTAGGGAAGGCAGGCATATTTTAAATTACATTTATTTTTGTATTTTAATAAAATTGAGTCTAACCGGATGAATTTTAAAAAGAAATTACCATAAGAATCATAGACTTTATGCACATAAACACACTCAACAGTAGCACATTTAATTTCTAGTTCTACTAAATAATAAACATGCAGAAATGGGAAAACTATTTCTTTTTATAAATGCTTAGTGTTCTTGAAATGGGAGAAAAAAGAGAATTATAACATTGATACCTTTTATGGAACCGAATAGTTGGATTCAGACTCTATAACTGTGGTTAACGTTAACTATGGTTTTTTAAAAACAAATTAATATGAGGGGATGGTTGTGATTTTTGTAAGATGTACAAACATAGCCCCAAAGATGTAATTATTTATTTACCTCTTTAATTTGCTTAATCCAGACTTCTCTTCCAACAGACTCTTGATGGAATACTACAGGAGCAGAATTTAAGTTAAATGGCAGGGAATCATTCGAATTTCCATCAATAAATGGCTGAATATCAGCATTTAACTGAAAGAAGGGGATTAAAATCATGAAGTTAAGAGTAGTTAACCACAGGAAATGCATTTAACAACAAATATTACCTGAGGATTGCAAAAGATAGCTGATCTTTACACAGCTATTGAGATTTGATTATTTTAATATTTTAACTGAATCTTTATGTTGATGGTTTCATTTGTTTGTTGTTAACATTACAGCAATTACTTGCTATACATACCATGAATAAGATGGGATGCAATTTTCTAGATAAATACATTGACAATTTCCAGGGCAGCCAAATTCCCTCTTTTGTTCCCTTTCACAGATGCTCAGGCAGCTATCATAACTCCCAAAATCTCTCTAATTCCATACTGAGCTCCCTGTAAACCTTCTGCTCACTCCTCCTATTCGCTCACATTAGCTTCCTGGGATTAGTTGGCTACTTTGACAGCTGTCTCAGTTTTAAAGGCTGTAAGTGTATCGAATCAACTTAGCACAGGGAAATGAATTCTGTGATATGCTAAATACTTCATATAAGTATTTTTCCATGCAGTTTAGTCACAAATGAACTAAATGTGTATGTGTGTGTTTTTAAGAAACGTATTATCTACAGAAAGACATGCTTCTTGGATAAGGATGCTGGCTGCTTGGCCATTCAGGAAGCTTTTAAAGAAGAGGGAAGTCATACCTTGTGACACATAGACATGTGCTTCCCATACTTAAACGCCATCTTCTGAATCCCTACAGCATGCTTTGCCAGCTCCATTGCAGCCTGGCAGCTTTTTGCCAGCAAAACACAATGAGATTGGAAAATCTGCTCTTTCCAATCTGATATTCTGATGTCGTCTGTGACAATGTTTTCCTAGAAACACAAAGAAAAATGTTACACATTCTAAAAATAATCAACAATGATAGAACAATGTAATTGTTTAATACGTGCCACTTGAAGCAATTCATTCTGCTAGTTTAACAGACAGAAATTATAGAAATAAATGGTTTTTTTAAATGTTAAGCTTCTGCGGAATATTCTCAATATCTTTCTCCCCATGGCATTTATCTCCCTTAACTTATAAATCAAACTATAAATTCCTATGATCTATCTAGATCTCTATGCTGGGATTGTAAAGTGATTGAATTATAGCTAAATACTAATTATCACACTACTAATGTAAGTATGATTACAAAGCAAAACAAAAACATAAATATAAATATTAGCCTGGAAGAAAATATGAATCTATAAAAAATAGGTGGTTACAGGAAAAGCTTTGTGATGGACAGAGGAAAAGCTGAACAGTTCCTTGCTTTCTTTCTAGAATCATCCCCTTCTGCCGCTTTAAAGGAGTAGCCACAAAAGGGGTTTCAGGACATAAGACATAGATGTACATTTAGAAAGCCAGTTTGGTCTAGTGGTTAAGGCACCAGGCTAAAAAGCAAGAAACCATAAGTTCAATTCCTGCCTTAGCTATGAATTTATAATTATTATACAATTTTAAAGGCGGGATCTATACAAACAAACATCAAGCTGCCTTCATACTAAGTCCTGTTATAAAAGCATTTAAATCTGTCTGGGATAGTCCAACAACTATGGATACTCAATGTCTTAGGAGAAGTCTTCAGAATCCCAGATACTGCTGATTTAACCTGAGATCACCTGACAAACAAAAATCCCATAATGTACAGACAGAACCTGCATTCATTTTTATGGGAAATATAATATCCATACACTGTAGGTTGATATGATATATATTATTCAAAATGGTTCACCAATATTTCGATTACATCTAGGACTTTTTATTATTGCAGTGACTTCTCTTTCTTTTCTATTATCTACCACGAAGCGATTTAATGGTCTCTATCAATAGCAGAAAAGCACAGAATCTATTTGGTCACTGCCTTCAGGATGGACTGGAAGGCAGCTAAAGATCCAGGCAAAAAGTGATTATGCCATCTACACAATTCTGGCTCTATGAGTTACTTCAATTAAGTTGCTCAGAAGAGAAAACTAAATCTGCATGACACTATAATTTTCTAGTAAGGTATTATCTGACATAAAATTGGTAAGAAACGAAATAAAATCCCTGCATTCAGTTGTAATCTTCCTCCTTTGTGGCTACTGCCAAAGAGTGCTGTGTTGCAAGGAGATAATATGAGACTGATGGGAAAAGTAGTACAATTCCTCAAAGCCAGCTTGCTGAACGTTGTATCATTTCATTTTATTGTTTTCAACTTCCATGAAGAAGGTGATAATGGGAAAAGAGAAGGCAACAAGGGAAACCACACATTTGCTCTTCTATTTGTGACAGTTCAGTAAGTGGCAATCATGTTTAGTTTAGAACATTTCCTGGATTTCAAGCACAGATAAGAATGGACACCCAAATAAAATGTTAATGATCTCCCATTTTATGCAATGTTATAATGAGCCTTGAAGAAGAAATGTTTTGGAATTGGTGAATGAGGACAACAGAGCAATAGGTATCAGGGTACATACTCTAAAAGCTCAATGGTCAATTGCACGTTCACCTAAAATCTGAATTACTATTTACTTATTAAATTTATATGCTGACCATCTCACTCTGAAAAGTGATTTTATTCATTTTTATTTACATGAGTATGATTTCATTTAAACACTGTTAAATCTTCATCTTTATTTATGCAGCAGAATCGTACGGCTGGCAAAAAGTAAGAGATTTTGAAAGGAGTTAAGTTTGTTGTCAAGTAAGGCACATGTTCATTTTCAGTTTTTATATTTTACCTAAAATGAATAATCTCATTAGGTTCGGTATAAATGCCTGGCTATTATCATTTGCTGAAATGTAGCAACTGCATCAGGCAGCTTCCTTCAGAACTGGAGATTTTATGTGACACTGAATGAATGTAAGAACAGAAGTGGAAGATGCAGAAGAACGGGCTGCCACAAGGAAGTGTATTGTTTCCAACATTGTATAACATATATACAATTGATTAACCAGTTCCCAACAACACATGTCTATTCATCTATGTGGATGATACAGCAGTGGCCGCATAAGGATCAATTATTGATGAGATAGCTGGGAAGCCTATGGTAGCACTTGTAGAATTAAGACCATATTAACCGTCAAGGGAGCTAAGCCATTTATGTTGTGCACATCAGCTGTGGCCTTGAGTGTCTCTGCAGCAGAGCATGCTGCTCCAGTGTGGGGCACATCTGCACATGCAAAACAAGTTGATATAGCCATCAATGAAGAGGGGTCAGGCTGTCTCAAACCTACATCAATTGAGAAATCTCGCTGGCATTGCTTCACCTAAGATCAAGAGAAAGTTACCAGCTGATGCTGAGAAAACTAAGCAAGAGAATGATTTTTGACATCCTCTGAATGGCCCCAAGCACACCGACTCAGATCTAGGAACAGCTTTTTGGCATGAACAAACATTCTTGAGGGTACACAAAAACAAAATCAAATTAAAAGATGGAGGAAGAAGAAGACCATCAAGCAAGGAATAACATCTGGCTGAAGGACCTCCCTTATAGTACCTGGAGGAATAGATTGAAAGTTGGCGTGCCTAAGTATAAAATCAATATGTCAAGTGAAGGCTCTTAGCAGATAACAACATGCTGTGTGAATGTGGAGAGAAACAGAACCCAGCCCACCTGCCAGTATGTTGGCTACTATCAGAAACATGTACCAAGAATGATTTTATTTTTGGCCAATGACAAAACCAAGAAGGTGGCTTCATTCTGACAGTTTAAAGTTTGATCTAGACATGGAAGCAGCAGCAACGGCATCCAAAGAAGGCATTCAGTCTGAGTACCTATTAATAATGGATGCAAATCAACTGCTTCATTTATTTTAATTAACATTCCACAAGGCTTGTCTGCCCACATGTGAAATAGATAGCTTCCTATAATGCCAAATGTATTTAAAAGTAAGTAACTAGTATACGTGCATAACATATAATGGGTGGGTCCTATCCTGAAAATAACTTGCAGACCCAGACATTTTTGTATCAGTCTATAGTAACTGCTATTATAAATATATATTTTTTAAATTTGATTTATATGCCGCCCTTCTCCGAAGACTCAGGGCGGCTTACAATGCGCTAAGCAATAGCCTTCATACTTTTGTATATTTATACAAAGTCAGCTTGTTGCCCCCACAAACTGGGTCCTCAATTTACCTACCTTAGAAAGGATGGAAGGCTTGAGCCTTGGTGAGATTCGAACCTGCAATAATTGCAGGCAGCTGGTGTTAATAACAGGGTGCTTTACACCACTGTACTATCCAAGGCTCTTAACAGATTTAACAGATTAACAGAGTTGGAAGGCACCTTATAGGTCATCTAGTCCAACCCCCCCCCCCCCTCAAGCAGAAGATCCTATACCATTTCTGACAAATGGCAGTCCAATCTTTTCTTGAAAGTCTCAAGTGATGAAGCTCCCTCAACTTCTGAAGGCAAGCTGTTCCATTGGTTGATTGTTCTCACTGTCAGAAAGTTCCTCCTCATTTCTAGGGTTGAATCTCTCCTTGGTCAGTTTCCATCCATTATTCCTTGTCTGGCCTTCAGGTGCTTTGGAAAACAGCTTGACCCCCTCCTCTCTGTGGCAGTCCCTCAAATATTGGAACACCACTATCATGTCTCCCCGGTCCTTCTCTTCACTAGACTAGCCATGCCCACTTCATATAACCATTCTTCATATGTTTTAGTCTCCAGTCCCCTAATCATCCTGGTTGCTCTCCTCTGCACTTTTTCTAGAGTCTCAACTTTTTTTTTATAGTGTGGTAACCAAAACTGGATGCAGTACTCTAGGCGTGGTCTTACTAGGGCTTTATAGAGTGATATTAGTACCTCACTTGATCTTGATTGTATCCCTCTGTTAATGCAATTTAGGATTGCATTGGCTTTTTAAGCTGCTGCTGGCTCATATTCAGCTGATTGTCCACTGAGACTCCAAGATCCCTCTCACAGTCACTGCTATTAAGCCTGGTTTCCCCCAGTTTATATGTGTGCTTTTGGTTTATATATATTTGTCTTCCCCCTTAAAGAATAATTACTGAATAAAATGGTACAGTATTATGAAATGATCACTTTTAAACATGGAAACCCATACACTCCAATGAAGAAGGTCCTGAGAAGATTTTTACATAAGGATTATCTATCAATAAAGATGTGTGCATATACACACAAAACAGGGAAGCTGCTTTCTCTTAGGATATTTCTAAGGAATAGCAAGAGGGCATCAGCATACACAATAGTGCCTTTGATATTACAAAAAGTGAACACATGACCCTGGGACACTGCAACTGTCATAAATATGAATCCGTTGCCAAGTGTTTGAATTTTGAGCACCTGACCATGGGGATGCTGCAATGGTTGTAAGTATGAAAAATGGTCATAAGTCACTTTTTTTCAGTGCTTTTCTAACTTCGAATGGTCACTAAATGAACTGTTGCAAGTCGAGGACTACCTGTACTTAATCAAGTTTAGCTTGAAAGAATTTTAAATACAGAGGTACATGTAGTCCTCACTTACTAACAATAGAAACCAGCAATTCCCATTGCTAAGTGGTACAGTCATTAAACGAAACATCACATGACCATGCTGACTTACAACATCAGTTCCGGCTGCAGTTGTTAAGCAAATTACTGTGGATCATTAAGTAGGATGTCATGTGAACGTAACAGGTGATTCCTGCTGGGGTTCCCAACTGACTTTGCTTCTTGAAAGCCAGCTATGAGGGTCGCAAATAGTATTCACAAGACCATGGGGAAGCTGCAGCCATAATCAATGTTCACTGATTGCCAAGCGCCTGAATTGTGATCACATGACTATGTGGATGCATCTGCAAGAACCGGTTGTAAATCTCTTTTTCAGTGCTGTCATAACTTTGGTTCCTCAACAAGTGGTCGGTAAGCAAGGACTACCCGTATGACAACATGTGTCTTCTTTATTCCTTCTCAATTCTCTTCGTCTAGTCTACTTTAGCACATAATATGTCTTGTGTATTTAATGCAGCCAATGGAATTCTCCAAGCCATCAGGCTACAGAGAAAAGAATAGAAAATAATTATAAAAATATTTCAAAATGAAATGCACAAACTGCAATAAACTAAAGTTTCTAAAAAAAAAACCCCTGATTCTAAATGATTTGAAGTACATCTTAATTTGTGACACTGCTGTTCGTCACACCCTGTCACACAGACAATATGGCATTGCAAACTTCAGTTAAATCTAAGTCAGAACAATGCATAGGCTGGGGGAAAAAAACACTGCAATTTGGATCATTCAGTGCTTCAGCTACAAAGTGAGATGATTCAACAATCTTTATTTTCCCATCTGTGAAGGAAAAAAGCCAATAAAATTGTGAGTCTTCAGCAGCAACACAGTAACCCTGCAAACATCTTGCATGTGATTGATGTCTCACTTAGCAGATGTCTTACTGCTTGTTGGACATGACAGGACATATTTTATTGGTCTATTAATATATGCCTTTGATGTTTGTGATAAAAAGGGTTAGAATAAATGGACCCATAAAATGCATTATATTTTATTCAAATTCCACAGTTTAAATGAGGAAAAAAAGAGGGCTCCATCCTTATATCATGAAATATACCTTAAAGGGAAAATTAAATGTGAAAGGAGAAAGAAAAATGAAATCTAGATAGATAATAAGAGCACAACTTTCTCTAATTACACTATTATTTAGAAGTAAACTCCAGCTGCAAGCTGACCTTCGTTCTGTTCTGTCTTTTACCATGCAATCTTTTCTCCATTTTTTTTCAGACAATTATAGAAATACATCAAGAAAACTAGCTTTGTCTGAAAGGGCTTTGACAGGTACTACAAAGATAAAAGTATACCATATAAAACCGTGATGGTGAACCTATGGCATGTGTATCCAAAGTGGCACGGGGAGCCATGTCGCCTGGTAAGCGCGGCGTCGCCCGTTCCTTTTCTGGGTTTCTGGTGCGCATGCGTACGCGATGATCAGATGGCCTTTTTGCATGCAGCAGTGCCGGAAACTAGAAGAGCTGGTCTTCCGTTTTCCTGCGTGAGCATGCATGCCGGCCAGTTGATCGCTGCATGCGCATGTGCGGGAGAAACACAGAAGAGTAGCTGGCTGAAACCGGAAGTTCATTTTCGGGTGCGTGCATGCACCCTGGGCAGCTCCTCTTCTGGGTTGCGGCCTAGGCGCACTCGGTGCCGAAAGGGTTCACCATCACTGATATAGAATTTTGGTTGTAAGTTATTACGGTTGTTAAGCGAGTCACCACATAATAGACTGGATGTCATGATGACTTCTATGATGGTCATTAAGCAAATCACCACAGTCATTAAGCTAATCCAGCATTTTGAATGGCTGGTTTTTGCCGTTTTCTGTTGGAAAATGTGGAAAAAATATTGCAAACCCTGGTTACATCACCACAAGACGCCGCAAATGGTCTTTAAGGTGAGCCAGTTGCCAAGCATCTGAAATGCAATCACACAAGTGTGCCCAGATGTGAATCTGGAAGTTGTAACTTCGAGGTTGTGTCGTATGTGGCTTTTTAAAAATCCAGTTTGGTTTTGAATAGTCGTTAAATAGCACTAGCCCTTAGACTTATATACCGCTTCACAGTGCTTTACAGCCCCCTCTAAGTGGTATACAGAGTCAGCATAATGCCCCCAACAATATGGGTCCTCATTTTACTCACCTCAGAACATGGAAGTCTGAGTCAACCTTGAGCCTGCCGAACTGTTGAAAACTGGCAGTCAGCAGAAGTAGCCTGCAATACGGCATTCTAACCACTGTATCTCCACCGCTCTTAAGCCATGTGAATGCCATTTTCAACTTCCCCAAGGGCCTTCAAACAAGACAGCCTTATACAAATAATTCTCAACTTACAATCATTTGTTTAGTGGCCATTCAAAGTTACAACAGCAGTGAAAAGTCTGCTGGTAGCGCAGCAGACTAAAGCACTAACATCAGCTGTCTGCAATTACTGCAAGTTCAAATCTCACCAGGCTCAAGGTTGACTTAGCCTTCCATCCTTTCTAAAGTAGTTAAAATGAGGACCCAGATTGTGGGGGCAATAAGCTGACTTTGTTTAAATATACAAAAGTATGAAAGCTATTGCTTAATGCATTATAAGCTGCCCTGAGTCTTCGGAGAAGAGTGGCATATAAATCTTTTTTTTTAAAAAAAAGTGAGTTATGACTACTTTTCACACTTATAACAGTTGCAGCATCTACATGGTCATATGATCAGAATTCGGATGCTTTGGCAACTGGCATGTATTTATGACAGTTACACTGTCCCAGGATGATGATGATATGATTACCATTTACAAACTTCTGATAAGCAAAGTCAATGGGGGAAGCCAGATTCACTTAAGAACTGCAGTGATTTACTTCAGAGCCATGTCACAAAGGTCGTAAAATGGCGTGTGACTCACTTAACAACTTCCTTAGCAACAGAAACTAAATTGGACTAAACTGTGGTCATAAGTGGAGGACTACATGTATTTACAAATACAAAACATACCAAAAAAGAGAGATATTTTATATAATTAGAGCACCTGACTGATGGAGCAGTGCTCTGAAAATTATTAGTATGCACTAATAATTGTAACATGAAAGGAAGTTTTGATTCAGATTAACCCAAGCTTTATTTTTTTAAACATAAGAGGAAGAAAGTGATTTAAACACAAGTACATTTGTGAACTATCGATTTACCTTTCCCAAGCTTGAATTTTCGTAATATATTCCTTGTATTAAGTCGCCAATGGCACTTGACATTATCTCAACCACCTGAAAGAAAAAGAACAAGTTTCCAGCAAGATAATTACACAGTTACTAAAGGATGCTAAACTAAGAACACAGGGAGGCTTAAATAAAAAAGCATCTGTATCCTGAAGGCACATATTTTATTTTATTTTATTTATTTTATTATACACACACACACACACACCCTGTTTCCCCCAGAATAAGACATCCCCTGATAATAAGCCCAATCGGGCTTTTGAGCACATGGCAATAAGGCCAAGAGCTTATTTCAGAGTTCAAAAAAATATAAGACAGGGTCTTATTTTTGGGGAAACACTATATATATATATATATATATATATATATATATATATATATATATA
>WNWU01000030.1:4286932-4314268 GCA_012654045.1 Ptyas mucosa | reverse complement strand
GTGTGTGTGTGTGTGTGTAGGTCTTTGGTTATTCGGGTTTTCTCCCGCGTAGAATTGGAAGTGTCTTAACGATGTTTCGACGAAGTCTCATTCGTCATCTTCAGGCTGGTGTTTTCAGCTTTGTGCTTCTAGGAGTAATGTGTGATTGCAGCTGTTTCTTCCTTTTAACTGCCAGTGGGGGTGTGAACTGTTTGGGTGGGAGCTTGGCTGTGTTCTGATTGGGTGGAGGTGTGTTCTGATTGGTTGGGGGCTTGGCTGTGCTCTGATTGGATGGGGGGTTGGCTGTACTCTGATTGGCTGGGGGGTGTGTTCTGTTTGGGTGAGGGCTTGGTTGTGCTCGGGTTAGTCTGAGTTGCAGGGGAATTTGAGCCCAGTAACCTACTCATGAGCTTCAATGTCATATCCCTCTTCACCCAAGTGCCAATCAAAGAAGCCTTGACAGCTATCCAAAACAAATATAACCCCCCCAAGCACATCCTTGATCTGACCAACCACTGCCTATCTAACATATACTTCATCTCTAACAGACAAAAATACAAACAAATAGAAGGAGCACCCATGGGATCACTCCTCTCACCTGTCATTGCAAACCTCTACATGGAACACTTTGAAACCCAAGCTCTAGAAAAATCTGATCACAAACCCAAACTCTGGCTCAGATACGTAGACGACATCTTTATAATCTGGCCACACGGGAAAGAAAAACTGGACAACTTCCTCACACACCTCAACAGCCTACACTGCAAAATACAGTTCACCATGGAAACAGAAGCTAACAACCAACTTTCCTTCCTGGATGTCTTAGTCTACAAGAAATCCAATGACTCCCTAGGACACACCATCTACCAGAAGAAAACACACACAAACTGCTATATGCATGCACTCTCACACCACCACCCAGCACTGATCAACTCCATAGCCAAGACACTCATCTCCAGAACAAAACACTTAGCTGATGAACAACACCTAAAAACCGAACTACACACTCTCACTAACGTACTAACATCCAACAGATTCCAAAGAAATAAGATTACCAACCTAATCCAAAAAGAAACCTCCACTAAAATTGTAGGTTCCCAAATTGTAGGTTGAGACAGATACACACACAGGGGACTATGAGCAATTTAGAGGTTAAAAAAAATTTCAAAATCAGGCTTTGTGCAGACAAAATGGGAATACTGTTAAAAATCACCCTATGGTTGGTTCCTTATTTTGTCTGAACAAGCCCAAAGTGGGCAGCTGCTATATTACAAGGCTGTATGATGTATAGATTAAAATTTAATTATTAAAAACAGTATACTTATTTCTTGCCCAAACCCAACACCAATAAAGCATTAGTTTTATTCATGGGGGAGTTTTGCACAAATACATCTTTCACATTAGTGGGTTGTGGTGCTACAAAGTTAGAAACCCACTATATTAAAATATAAATTAAATAAGCTA
Source organism: Ptyas mucosa (assembly GCA_012654045.1). NCBI lineage: Eukaryota > Metazoa > Chordata > Lepidosauria > Squamata > Colubridae > Ptyas > Ptyas mucosa. The sequence continues at coordinate 4,312,825 of WNWU01000030.1, read as the reverse complement.
CCAGGCATACAGAGATCAGAGCAACCTTCTGGGAACTATTAAAAATTCAGCCTTTTATACCTAATACGTTTGTTTTTAAACGCAAAGCAGTTAATCTTTATAACTCATTTCTTATACTGGACACGCTGTATTTGCATTTAGCAGCCTATCCCAGAAATGACAGTGACTTGTGCATAAAAAAACTTTTGCCAACATGGAATTGTTATTCAGCAAACTATTATCTTTAAGGTTCTCAGATGTTCCCATTAAAAACTGAATAGAATCCAAAATAAAAAAAAAACCAAACATAGTTTTAGCTAGATTATGGTCTCACTGGAAATAGTATAAGAAATTGGAGCTCTGATTACGAACCCCGTTTGCTAGAATAGTATTGGAGGATTCAGAGCAATATATTTAATATATACCTACCTTACGGCTATTCTGCCTGCTATAGGTTTATTCTTCCATGATTAATTTCCTAAGTATATGGATCTATATCAAGTTCTGCCTCCCTCTTGCCTAAAATGGTGTCCATTTATTATTGAATTAAGAGTATTCAGTTTCAGGTTTTTATCATTCTTGTAACTGAAGCCAGTATGGAAAATACAGGCCCAAATGTTACTTCTATAAACCTCTTAACATTCTTGATGACCATTATAGCTTCATATATACGCCTTCCCCCACTCTATTATGTTTAGATAAAAATCCTATATTCCTCTAGGTATGAAAGAAAGCCACACTGAGCTTTATATGGTTTACTTCTGAGTAAACATGAACAGCAGTATGCTTTGGATCTCTTAAACAAACATGCTTAGCAAGACACCTTTGCAAATGGAACCAATTAATTTTTTTTTAAATGATGTACGGGAATTAATTTCTAAGTCTCTTTAAAAACAGCCTCCTTTTCAGAGAGAAAATTTGTCTTGCCCTTTCAGTAATCAGATACTTAAGGAAATATTGTAGCAATCTGAGCTGCAGGAGAACTGAAAGGACAATGATCCTACAGTGTTAACCCAGATGTGTTGAGTTATTTAAGTGGGGAACGGAGAAAATGAGGGACTTTTTGGGAAGGTATCAGATAAGCCTTATGCCCAAATCCAGGAGGATTGTGTATCGCCAATGGGTCTATGAAAGCCTGTAACCAAACACTCAGTGTCAGATTGTATTACGGTTTATACAAGCAACATCTTAAGATTCCTCTGATGGCCGAGACACATAATACAGATCAATCACTCACTAAAAAATATTATGGTTTGTGAAACGGTTGGAGCCCAGAGACATGGCAGTAATATGAAGAAGAAGAATTTACAAAGACACTGAGTCCTACCTCTAAATGTCAAAGTGATAGTATGAGCTTTAACAATGCACCTAGCTGTGAATAGCCAGAGCTCCCCCTTCTCTGAAACTCTAGACAGAACTTGACCCAGAGAATGATCCTTTACTTTAATCAACACACATGGAAGCAAATTCCATGCTATAGTGATTTAGAAAGAATAAATTTGTAGAACCTAAGAAAATATGTGTGTGTGTGTGTGTGTGTGTGTGTTTATATTTTGTACAATTATAGTATGGCTTTCCTACGAATGAGTAATAGAGGTCCTATCAAATGCCTACTGCTTTATTAACTTACTGGCAAGCTAAATTCTAAATGATACAACTATACCTTCACCCATAAGAGCCCTTATTTTGATTGGCAAGTGCTTTCATTTTCACAGGTTAACTTTGTCCTCCCCAAATTTAACTCCCTTATAAAGCACTCTCTAAAGCAAAGTCAGGTGATTTTTGTTTGTGTTGTTTGACAAGAAATTATACATTATTTAAAGGCCTGGTGCTTAAGATGTAACACAAGAACTACCCAGGCTTTGGTTCAATTTCTGGACAAATAATCTTCGGAAATGGGTGATAGCTCAGTGGTAGAACATACCATTCAGATGCAGAAGAGTGCAAATTCAATCCCAGGCTTGTCCAGTGCCTGAGAAGACCTCCTCTGTGAATTATTAAAGAGCTGTTGCTGATCAACATGGATGATGCTAAATTTTGGTTGGTTTCAGTATACAGGATTATCTGAGAGTGCAACAACAATTTTCAAGTTTTCACTCTCAGGACAAAAATGTTGACGAATATACAAATGTCAGGAAAAAAAATATCTTAGAAGCATTCCTTGGCTCAAGATAAATTAACCTGTGTTAAGTTGAATCTCATTGTTGGGTGATTCCATTATACCACTATTATGCGGGAACACACATAAAACTTCTTTTGAAACTGCACATTTAAATGGTGATAGATGATTCTGGATAAATTGTTTTTAGGGAATCATTACTTATCCTTTTACAGAGAAATCCTCAGTGAGTCTATTAGGTTTCTGATTCTTCTTCCTTGGTAACCTCCTTTTGGAGTTTAAACGATGTCAGTTGGCATGTTAATCCCTTTTTCTGTCATGAACAGAGGGCAAGCATCTGCAATAAAGAGCCTCTATGGACTTGTTATTATTACAGTTCATTAGATATTCCTAATAGTGTATAATTGAATCAAGAATTACAATATTTTATAGCAAAACTGTAAATGACACCGTAGGGATTAATACTTTATCACTACTTATGATTTGTTGTTTTAATTATTTTAATATCCTATCATATTTTAAAAAAACTTTGGCATACATCTCTAGGCTGTCTTTTCAAAAGGGAATGATCTCTTTAAGTTTAGTTTAGTCATTCACAAAAGGTAGACATAAATCAGCTGGTGGATATTCAAAGCTGCAAATTGTTCCCTGGTCCAGAGAGGGTTAATTTATGGATTGTGCACAAAATATCTTAAAGTCAGTGATCTATGGCTCAAAATTTCTGAAAATATTCCTTGAAAACAAAATTCTTCCTCATTTACTATTTGTTTTGCCTAGATCCAAGTTCCCTGGTCGTAAGTAAATGGAAGAAAAAGACCTTCACAATGACATCTGTCTGGGACAATACTTTTCAGCCTTCTTGGAAATAGAGAATTTGATATGGCCCATATACATATTGGTAATGCAGCTCAAGGCAGTAATGTATCAGATATTCAGTAAGTATGTGAATTATAAGATTAGTATTAAACTGCTGAAATAAATACTGCCTTATGTCTAACGATTTTACAGGAAGTTTCATCTACCTAAAGACTTTTTTTCCCTACCATTACTTCCTATCATGGCAATATAAGTTCTACTCTAGGGGCCAATGAACTAAATCAAGACTAATGTTTTCCATTAGCAGATAGAAAGTATGTTATGTAAATAAATTCACTAGGTAAAACCAAAGCTGGTTTAATACAGATCAGTTTCATGAGAACACACTTTTCTGTATAGAAGCAGCCTTTAAGGAGTTATAGCTCCTTAAATATCTCCCCATCAATGATGTTTTGTATCATTAAAATCTGCATGGGATGTTGATCATGGCACAGTAGTTGTTGTTACTCAACACAAATTTTACAAAGCTCACTACAGTTATGGTTCTGATCTACAAGACATACTAAACATCTGTTTCATTTCTTTCCCTCCCATTTCTATTCATTGAAAATAGAAACAAATAGACTCAAATTCTTGCCAGCATGACATGTGTATCTGCAGTTTCCCGAGTGTCATTTACACACTTGGTTTATTTTTCTGCAGAAGACTTTATTTGAAATTTTGTAGAGTTTGCAGAACTCTATTTCCCTATGCAAACCACACGAATTAGCATGGATTCTGCTGACCTCTTCAGTGGTAAGGCCAATGAGACCAAGCAGCGTAGGAAGACAGTTGTGTGAATTCACAGATGATCACTTAAACTCCTTCAATTATGGGTAAGTACCCAGTTTTTTTCTTAAATGTGCTCTCTGTGATTCAGATACATGGATGCTTAGCAATTTTCTTATCTGGAATAGGTCTGGTTCTCATAAGTTAATGAAAGAGAGAGCAGTTCTTCTAAAGGCAGCATCAAACTGGGAGCAAATATACAAGCTACAGTATGAAGATTTATAGCCAAGCCCCTGGGACCCACCCAAACTCTGGTAGAGGAATACCTCAGAGATAGGCTGCTGCTGTTACTCTTCTTCATGTGGAGCCTAGTTATTTGACCAGCTCACAAGATTGGGGTAGGGGGAGTAGGGAAAGAGGCAGATCATAAACTTCAGATAGACTCTGGAAGGCCATAAATAAATAAATAAATAAATAAAGAGTAAGTAAGTAAGTAAGTAAGTAAGTAAGTAAGTAAGTAAGTAAATACATACATACATACATACATACATACATACATACATACATACATACATAAATAAATGAATGAATGTCCTAAGGGGAAAAAATGGTTTTGCCCTTGTTAAAAAAAATGTTCTGAATGTGATAAGACATCCAAAAAATGGAGCAGGGCTCCCAATGATTGAGAAAAATAGATAATATAATGTCTTGATCTAAGAACTAGGCAGTGCATGAACAGCCAATAATGGCAACATTAAAGTCAAAGATAACACCTGATGAGGCACTGATGAGGAAGTGCTGGTGATACAGACAAGCAGTGAAAAGGCCCTGGGTGTTGGCCGTGGTATATTCTTTCTATCTGAAAGACTGGTGATCCTCAGTTATGGTGTGAGAGAGTCATAACAACCAACAGCAGAAAGGGGCGAAGCACAATTTCTTCAACTTCAAATTTGTATGCTGCTGTACAAAGCTTTTGCAGTTGCTTTTGCAGTTGCTGGCTGTCCAGTATATCCTCAGTTATATTGTTTAGTAATTCTGTTCTCATTCCAGCTCTCACTTCCAGTATTATTCCACAGGAACAGAGCCAATAATGGCAAAGTAGAAAAATGAAAGTGTCCATAACTTTGGCTACTGACTCAGTTGCATGATGAGTCACATCTGATTCCTACTTAGCAAAACATACTGGTTTTATCTGAAAAATAACATTTCAGGCTACACGGTGTAGCACTAAAAATGCTGCACCAGGACAGGGAGATGCAGATCCCATCATTAGCAACTGGTTGACTATGGGCCTGTTGCTGCTCTCTCCCAGCCAAATTTACCTCACAAGATTATTATAATGAAAACATTGAAAAACAGTATGTTAGCTCCAGGAAGAAAGGTAGGATATAGTTCTTTTAAACAAAAACAAACAAAATAAATAACTTGCCAAACAATAAAATTTGTTTAATTCAAATGAAATCCAATTTGACCGGTTTAACTTTGAATCTCTTAGAGCTATAGTCCATTTGTCTTCCACATCAGATGGGCTACAGACATTTGCCCATCATTTAGATCGATAATTGCAGTTTCCCCACCACATAGGTAGTCCTCGGCTTACGACAGCAGTTGAGCTCAAAATTTATATTGCTAAGTGAGAAATTTGTTAAGTGAGTTTTGCCCCATTTTACGACTTTTCTCAACACATTTGTTAAGTGAATCACTGCAGTTCTTAAATTAGTTACATGGGTGTTAAATGAATCTAGTTTCCCCACTGACTTGTCGCAAGTCAAGTCGACAAGGTCGCAAAAGGGGATCACATGTCTCTGGGACACTGCAACCATCATGTGAGTCAATGACAATGTGAGTCAATTGTCAAGCATCTGAATGTAAATCATGGGACCACGGAGATGCTGCAATGGTCATAAGTGTGAAAAATGGTCGTAAGTCACTGTTTTCAGTGTTGTTGTAACTTCAAACGGTCACTAAATGGACTGGTGGAAGTCAAGGACTACCTGTACTTGGGTATCCATTTAGAAACATCAGTAGAACATTAGTAGAAACATTAGTATTCAATTAGCTGTGGCTGTTCACAGAATATGTTTGTTTATTGATTGATTGATTGATTGTTTATACCGCCCTTCTCCCGAAGGACTCAAGGCGGTGAACAGTCAGAATAACATACATATAATGAGAAATAAAAATAATTTAAAATAATTAAACCGATTTGGCTCATCAATTAAGATCCTCAGCGTAGAATTTAGATAAACTGAAAATTTATGCCAGTCCAGCTTGGTGAAATAGAAAGATCTTCAAGGCACGACGGAAAGTACGGAGATCTGGGATCATTCGTATCCCTGGGGGTATCCTGTTCCATAGGGCAGGTGCCCCCACAGAGAAGGCTCTCCTCCTGGGAACCCCAGCCGACATTGCTTTACTGATGGCACCCTGAGGAGGCCCACTCTGTGGGAGCGTACTGGTTGGTGGGAGGTATTGGTGAAGGTGGTCTTGTAGGTACCCAGGTCCTAAGCCATGGAGCACTTTAAAGGTAAGAACCAACACCTTAAAGCGCACTCGGAAGACTACTGGGAGCCAGTGCAGCTTGCGTAGGAGAGGTGTTACATGTGAGTGCCATGTCGCTCCCATAATCACTCGCGCGGCTGCATTCTGGATCAGTTGGAGCCTCCGGGTGCACCTCAAGGGTAGCCCCATGTAGAGAGCATTACAATAGTCCAGTCGGGAAGTGACAAGGGCATGAGTGACTGTGCGTAAGGAGTCCCAATCTAGAAAGGGGTGCAACTGGCGAATCAGGCGAACCTGATAGAAAGCTCCCCTAGCCACGGCCGTCATATGCCCTTCTAAAGACAGCCGCGTGTCCAGGAGGACACCCAAGTTGCGAATCTTCTCTATGGGGGCCAATGACTTGCCCTCAATAGTCAACGATGGTATCAGCTGGCTATATCAGGACGCTGGCAGCCACAGCCATTCGGTCTTGGAAGGATTGAGTTGGAACCTATTTCACCCCATCCAGATCCGCACGGCTTCGAGGCACCGGGACATCACTGCAAGGGCATCATTGGGGTGGTCTGGGGTGGAGATTAGTTAGGAGTGTCCATTTTGTTTGTGTGATACCTATTTTTGCTATTCTGGAATATAAAATTAATTGCACTTAGTTTAGAAGATATGTTCAATTACTATTTCTTCATTATAGCTATGAATAGAAATTAAGAGAGTCATCAGCAAGATGCAGAAGAACAGAATTCTTCAGTGCCATTTATTTAGAACAGAACAAACAAGTAGACACACTAGCTTAAAATCAAAGCCTGTCAGTGCTGGGTTGTCAAAAGTAATAACTTGAGGTAATTCCAGGGGTGAAATGATCCCGGTTCGGACCGGATCGCCTGATCCGGTAGCAATGGCAGCAGGAGGTTCGGAGAACCAGTAGCAAATATCCCTGCCCACCCACCCCCCCATGCCCAGCTGAGCCGCATGATCATCAGAGGCTTTTTTTAATTTTTAAAAGCATTTTTTTGGCCGAAGAGGTCGAAGAAAAAATGCTTTTAAAAATAAAAAGCCTCTGAAGATCCCGCGGCTCAGCTGGGATTGTCAGAGGTTTTTAAAAACATTTTTTTACAACCTCTTTGGCCAAAGTAGTTGTAGAAAAAATGGTTTTAAAAGTAAAAAAAAAAAAGTTGGGCATGGCTACCCAGTCACATTACCACCACCACCAAGCCATGCCCACAGAACCGGTAGTAACAAATTTTACATTTCACCACTGGGTAATTCTAACTATTTTGGGTTCAAATCTGCAATGGACCAGCTGTGGTTATCTTGAAAGCAAACCATAGGATGCAAGCCATATATGGAAATTATTGGACATGAAAACCTGTCTAGTATCATGAACAAGCGTTCATACAGTATAGGGTTTTTAAATCATAAAATATAAATATATAACCCATATCACTCATAGCATCAAGATATAATTATTAGTTATCACTGAACATATAGCAATTATGAACGATTAGTTAAGGAAGTACCATTCCCCAGTGGTGGAACACATGTTTTGCATTCAAACGATTCCAGAATTACTTCCTGTTATCTCAAAGTACAACTTACAAAGATCACTGATTGAACTCTTAGAATTCAATATCTAGGTACTGAGAGCAGGCAGCCATCAATTTTAAAGAAGATATATTTAGTCAGCTTTCCGCAACCTAACACTCTGAAGGTCTGCTAAATTTCAGCTGCCATTATCCCCAAGTCCATATAATACTTATTATAATATAATAAGTCTGAGAGTTTTGAGTTTTGTATTCACTAGATTGGAGAAGTAATCATTATTTAACACTGGCTGGATCTTGCCCAAAAAAGATCGTAATATGTAGCATTCAACTATTAGAAGATTGGACAATTTTATTCTATGGAGTCCTTGGTTTATCGTATTATTTAAATTTATATACAAGCTAAGTTTATTTAGTCAGCTTTGGTTCACACTGAACAGTTACAGTCAAGGAGTGTGTTATATTTCTTTTTTTCTTAAAAACTGACTACAAAAAAAATGAAGACAAGTTATATCACAGAGCATGAACTATATTACTGATTTCTGTCATTTCAAACTGAGAGTGATCAAAGATATTTCAATCCTTTCTATTAGCTGCTTCTGAGAGAGATTGCTGACTGGCACTCAAGCATTTATTGCAGGAGTAGAAGCAATCATGTTCAAATTTATTACTTTTCTCTTAATAAAAACAGCATTAAAAACTATCATGTAGAAAGCTGAATGCTCTCAAGGGGAGATTTAGCTTCTGCTTATATGCTGAATGGGTGGGAAATATATTCAAGTAAGGAGTTTAGTATTCAGAGTAAGATTGGATGAAGGAATACACACACACACTTGTGTTTGACAATGTTAACTCAAGTCAACTCTTGTAGCTCTTTAGAAAAAGTTATGTGAATTATCGGGAGATACATGTTGACTTTCCCTTTTAGCAGAAATGTAATTATATATTCATTTTCTAATAATGCTCATATTATTATCATTTTATTTGAGCCTGAAATACAGGGTTTTAAAGTAATATATCAAAGGGTATCTTCTACCTTACTTGAAGCAGTTCCTTTTACCTCAGGTTCACCAGATGCAGCTATTTTCATTGTTGTGGCTTAGTATGAATGAACATTGCAAATAACAGATCCAGGACTCACTCTCCATGAAAAATTCCCTTGCTGCTGGCAGGACAAGGCCAGAGATTAATTTCCTTCTCTCTATTTTCCCACTTCCGTTTCTTATTCATTATGAAACAAATGCCCCCCCCCCCCCAAAAAAAACTTTGGAGTTCAATTTTACCAGTTGAACCACAGAGTCAGAAGTAGGTATTCCCAATTTCAAACCAAAGGTTCCTATTAGCTAAAAATCAGTGAACAAGCAACTTCTGAAAGTAATTACAAAAGAAAGGTTGAAAACTCTGTATTCTTAAAGGCATTTTTTCTTCCAGAGTTTTAAACCGCAGCCTCTTTCTGAGGAGCAACTGTATGGAGCACTTGTGGATGATCTCAAGTCATCTCTTTGTCCAGAGAGGAATTATGAAGCCAATTTACTCATTGGCTCTTCATTCTGCTATGGTCGCTGGCTATGCTTTTAATGCAGTTTAATTTAGTTTAGTTTCAGTTTTAGCTTTCAGCTCACCATTATTTTCCAGAAGTCCTTTTGTGTGTGTTCTCTGTGGATTAGTATCTCTTCTAGTTTAGAACCAGCGGCAATGATGGAGACGAGGCAGGTTAACAATTAACAGCTCTTTATTAACAACAATAATTAACCGCAACTCTCTCTCAGTATGCTAACGACTGAGGGAGTGAGCCGATTTCTCCGAACTGACAGCTCTTTTACACTTGAGCTGTCAGCGGCTTATCCAATCAGGGGACTTCAAGTTCCCGCCTGCAGAATGCTGGCAGGCGGACCAATGAACTGCACGCTTGCTTCACGTGATCGTCGGCCAGATGCAACACTCCTTCCCTCCTGGATTGCGCATAATCAGCTAGGTAAGCTTGGCATCTCCGGCTACTCCCCGACACGCACAGTTCAGTAGTATCAGATGATATAGGTGGACTTAGTAGCGGAACCTCCGGAACTCCAGGAGACTGCTTGGCAACGTCGATGGGGAAACTGTTTGTCCCACTTGGCAGCATATTAGACGGTAAGTCCATGGCTTGATTGGTGCCAGTTTGACTGTACAGGTGTGGCCTGCTAAGGTCTTGCTCATTATCGATGGGTCCCGTTATTTTAAGTGCGGGAAGAGGCATGCGTGCGATCGGATCTAGTGGAGGCAGGCGGCGTCTTCTCAGTTGATCCATGTGTCGCAGCCATAGACGGCCGTCTTCCAACTGAACCTGGTACGAACAGGGCCCGGTCACTTCGATTATGCAACCAGGAAGCATAATGCGACCTAGGGTCTCCCCCATAATTCTGGGTGTACTCCCAATCCTTTTCTTGGAAGTAATGTTCCCCAGCCGAAGAGTCGAGGGGTTTTTCAGGCGAGTACTCTGGGTGCAAGCGATCTAACACAGTTCTGAGTCTATGGCCCATCAGAAGTTCTGCAGACTACGGTTTGTCTTGAGCAGTGTGTGGTGTGCTGTGCCAACAAGTACGTAGCCAGTTTAGCCTGCCAGTCCCCCGTGCCTAATTTGGTCAGCACTTCCTTAGTCAAGCAGACATTCGGCAAGGTCATTAGTGGCCAGATGAAATGGTGCAATTGTGGCATGGCAAATGCCCTGCCTTGCCAAGTAGTATTGGAAGGTAGCTGACATCAGCTGCGGGCCATTATCTGACACTAAAACATCTGGCAGTCCATGGGTAGCGAAGATTTTCCATAATGCCTTAACAACACTTTCCGTAGTAGTCAAGGTCATTGAGGTGGCTTCGACCCACTTCGAGTAGTCGTCTACCTCAACCATAAATGAGTGTCCCTGGAAGGGCCCAGCGAAATCTATATGGACTCAGGACCAGGGGGCCTTAGGGGTTTCCCATTCCCTGTCGGCTGCTGTTGGCAGGGTGGCCATGGTCTCCTGGCATCGCTGGCAACCAGCAACCCAATCTCCAATTTCCCCGTCTATTTTTGGCCACCATAAATAGCTGCGGGCCAGGGCCTTCATACGGGCAATACCCGGATGGCCCTCATGCAAGGTTAGTAGGACTGGAACTGCAGCTCAGCTGGAACAATGACACGTAAGCCCCAAAGCAGGCAGCCTCTCAAAACCGATATCTCATGCTGCCTGACTTTGTAGGGTTGAAACTCAGGAGCACTTGTCCCAAAGGCCATCCCCTCTTCACCCAGTCTGCCACCTGGCGAAGGACATGATCTTTAGCAGTGTACCTTATGACATCGGAGATTGACATGGGAGAGACCTGGTCATCGATGAGAAGAACAGACGATGCAGGCGCAGGGTCTTCCACAGGTGAAGGGAGGGGGCAACGGCTTAGTGCATCAGCATGGCCCATGGCCTTACCGGGCCTATAGACCAATTTGTAATTATAGGCCGCCAGGAACACCACCCATCTCATCATTTAATGATTTCCAGCCAGAATGGCCAAGAGAGGCTTGTGACCGGTGATTAGTGTAAATGAACGGCCGTACAGGTAGTCATGAAATCATTTGACACCGGCTACGGCTGCTAAAGCCTCTTTATTGATTTGCCCGTAGTTCCACTCGGCTGACAACAAAGTTCTGGAAAAATAGGCAATGGGGCTTCTGTTCCGTTAGACAGCCGGTGACTTAGGACAGCCCCTACCCTGTAGGGCGATGCATCGCAAGCTAGAGTCAATGGGAAATCGTTGTGATATTGCATTAAGACGCTGTCAGATGTGAGCAGTGCCTTGACAGCCTGGAAGGCGGCTGCTTCCTTCCTACCCCAGTGCCAAGGCGTTCGGTTGTCAAGGAGGCGGTGGAGTGGCTCCACAATTGTGGCTTTGTGAGGCAGGAACATATTATAAAAGTTCAGGCTACCAAGAAAGGCTTGCAGCTCCGTCCTATTTGCCGGTGCTGGAGCTCCTTGTATGGCCAGCACCTTCAAAGGTGTAAGGTGGAGACCATCAGCGTCGACAAGGTATCTGAGAAATTCAACCTGACGCGCCCCTAGCAAGCATTTATTCCTTTTCAATCTCAGTACATTTTGCCTAAAACGGAGAAATATTGCCTGGAGCCAGCTGACAAGTTCAGATTCATTGGTGGCAGAAAGAAATATGTCATCAAAATAGGGGATTACCCCTGACAAGCCGTGCAATCATCTCTCCATGAGACTCTGAAATATGCTGGGGGTGATGCAAACCCCAAATTGTAGGCGGCGGCATTTGAAGGCACCGCGGTGGATCATGATTGTCTGCACCTCCACGGTTGTGTCGTCCACTTTGAATTGCTGATAGGCTTGCGCCATATCAAGCTTCGTGAAGATGCTGCTATGGCCCAGTGAATGAAGGAGGTGCTGGACAACTGGAACAGGATAGGGATTTGCCTGTAGCGTGCGATTTATCGTTGCCTTATAATCAGCACATATTCATATAGAGCCATCAGCCTTAATTGGAATAACGATAGGCATCTCCCAGAGCACATGGTCCATCAGTTCCAACACTCATTGTACCAGCAGCATATCAATTTCTTGGTCCACTTTCGGACGGAGGGTGAAAGGAACCCTTCGCGGTTTGAGCCGCAAAGGAGTCACAGTGGGGTCCAGGTTAAAGGAGATAGGGTTACCTGTATATTTCCCGAGTTCACTACTGAATACATTGGAGAACTCCTGTAAGAGATCCTAGTAGCCATCGGATGCAGTGGCGTGGATGCCTGTCATGGCTAGCGCTAAAGCATCAAATCACTCTAACCCAAGCAGGCTGGGCAGCGAACCTTTCACAATGACAAGCTTAAGGCGGCCGCTGAAAGTTTTGTAATTTACCCTGAATCTAGGTATGTGATTACCCTGGTAATCCTGAAGCCTTAGCCGAGAGGAAGTCAATCTAACCTTAACTATTGAAGGCACCAGTTTATTCCGTGTGCTCCAAAAGATGATTGACACAGAGGACCCGGTGTCAATTTCCATCTTACATGGTCTGTCCTCGATCAAAACTGAGAGGAATTTTTTTTTCTTCAAGTTATCACTGGCCTGTCCTATTATGGCTTCAGGCTGACCAGCTTCCCTATAAATGGTAAAACAATCCTCCTCTTTCTTGTCTGCCCTATTCCGCTGTTTGTATTCCCCGGTGGGTCTCATAGGGTTGCCAGTTGCTGGTTGAGCAGCTCGACAAACCTGTGCCAGGTGCCCCTTTTTCCCACACCGTCTACAGTCAGCATTTTTAAACCTGCAATCAGAACGGTGACGATTTCCCCCGCAGCCTATATACGGAATCTGAGGCTTCCCAGGCTTTCCCTCAAAATTCCGGCTTTTACGAATATTTGTCTTAAAATGGCTTATCTCTTCCTCGTCTCCTGACAATGGGTCAGAGTCAACCTCATCTTGGTGAATAGCAGCAGCTTTATCGGCTACCGTGGGGTTAAACCCTTTCCTTATCTCTGTCACTGACTTAGTGGATAATTCTGAGGCTCTAGTCTCGTCTAGGGCAGTTTGCAGGGTGACATCCGTCTTTGCTAGCAAACGGCACTGCAAACGGATATCACTGACCCCACAAATCAATTGATCCAACAGAATATCCTCTAGATATTCTCTAAAATCACAGTACAAGGCAGCAGCCCTTGAGGCAGCCATGTACTGGCTTATATTTTCTCCCTTTCTCTGATATCTATGTCTAAACGCATGGCGTCTGGCTACTCTCAATGGCAAAGGAGCATAATGGACTCTTAATTTAGCTAATAAGATGGGGACCCAGATTGTGGGGGCAATAAGCTGACTTCGTATAAAATATACAAAAGTATGAAGGCTATTGCTTAACATATTGTAAGCCGCCCTGAGTCTCCGGAGAAGGGCGGCATATAAATCAAATTAAAAAAAAAAAAGGTGTCCCAAGGCACATCTTGTACCTTCTGTGGCGCCAATAGTGGCCGGGCTGTTTCAATCATATCATGCCCACAGATGCTGAGAAACACAGCTTATCTCCTCTCACCTGGAAGCCCCTTGTAATCATTTGCGGCTAGGAAACAATCGAAACGGTTCAGGAAAGAGTCCCAGTTCTCCGTTGCCTGATTGAAGGGCACAAATGTAGATAGGGTGGCCATTACCAAGGGAGGACGTCTGAGGTAACTTCAGAATGCTGGCAGCCGGACCAATGAACTGTGCGCTTGCTTCATGTGATCGTCAGCCGGATGCAACAGTATCATATTACAGAAAAACAGTGAAGTAGGTTTTTTTTTTCAAAGCTGTCTTTTTCATAAATTTGACAGCTTCCCAGGAGTTGCCACAAAATGGATCAAATGTTTTAGAACAGGAACCTATATCAAGTTAGCATACCTTGTACTCACCCCTTGTACCGGGGTGGGTTCTAAATTTTTTTACTACTGGCTCTGTGGGCGTGGCTTATTTTGTGGGCGTGGCTTGATGGTCATGTGAAAAATTCTTTAGGATTTAGCAGAGGTACTGGTCTACCAAGTTTTAACTGCTTGCAGAGCTGTACCGGTCTACCCATTTATTTTTGCAGGCACCCATTTATCCATTTGTTTTTGGAGACATCGGTCTACCACCAAACTGCCTTTTACCACTGATCAACTGTAGGGCGGCCCTTTGAAGCCCCATGGCAGGAGTTTAAACAGATTTTTTCCTTATAGCCCATCAGCTGAGACTCAGGAGGCAGCAATAGATTGGGGGTGGGGCCAAATAAAAGGTAAGAGTAACGTGGCGGGCAGGGGCGGGGGGACAGAACTGGTTTGGTGACATCGTATCATCACTGCTACCGGCTTGGCGAAACCGGGCAGAACTGGGAGGAACCCACCACTGAACCAGACCCTCGGATCATTTAGCACAATACTGTCTACATTTGTTGGCAGCAGCTATCCAGATTCCAGACTGGAGTTTTTTCCTAGTCATCCCTAGAATGACCAATGTGAAGGATAATATTGCTGAGTCTTGCCTTTCTCTTCATTGTGGAAATTTTGATCTGTATTCTGTGGAATGTCACAGCCGATCCAGTGTGGAATATCTTCTATAATAAAATGAAATAACTAGACATATCTGCATTTTGGAGCTTGCTAGACATTCATATTCTCAACAGTGAGCTTTCCCTTCAGATAGCATAATATATGTTTGCATTATTTACATATGTAACTGGATGTTTGCTTTAAGGGAACTGTGTATTTTGTGCTGGATACACATTTGTTTTGTTAAAACCAGGACCACCAGATCTGGGCTGCAAAATCTTGATAACAGCAAATAGTTTACTATATCTCTTTGCTGGCATCTCATGGTAATCCAGATTTGTATAGTCTGGATCTCTAAAATATTCTCACATTCATATTGGCCAGGGTTCTCATCACAAAGCAATCTGGGCACTAGGATTGCCAAAATTGGTAATTTAGTATACTGGGTTTTTCCCTCTTTTTCTTGTCTCTTTTCTTCCAGCTGGCACTCTAGAGTAACCTATGTTTAATAATACTGTATGTGAATGTACGCCTTTATAAATTAGGATGTCGTTTTGTTATTGCACTACAAATGTACAGAAACCAATACTACAACTTTTAAGGGGTTTTGTTCTTTATGAGTTTAATGAGCAGAGGGTAAAAAAAGAAAAAATGCATTAGAAATCCCTCTGAGCAATCAGAGATGTTGAAACATACTAGTTTGGATCCAACAAGGTCCCAGCAGTAGCAGCAGTCATCTGCTGATATAGCGGTAGTTCAATTCTCCCCCACTGATGATACATCTGTAGCTGATTCACACAGAATCTAACACTATTCCATATGGTACCAAGGTCTATCAGGAACACTTCTTCAAAGGATGCAGAGACAGTAACAAGAAGGTGTTGAAAAAGCTTCTTTTTTTTTTTTTGCAAACAAAATACCATTAAACTGCCAAATGAGTCTCTCTCTCTCTCTTATGATCTGAAACTCAATGGTACTACTAACTGATGAAAAATTATTTCTGGCATAAGCTTCAACTGCATCAATATACTTCTTTTCAAGCGTTAATTCTATTTTCGGTGTACATTGCATTTGGCTTCTTGTTCACCTTAGTATCTTATAAGTGATTTTAGATCATGATTTCATTCTTCACAGTACGCCCCAAATACTTTTTCACCCACGATCAAATGAGTATAATTGTTGGTTATACTAACAATTAAAAATGGTTACGACTTGCATATCTAAATAATGGAATTTGAGATAAAATGTATTATTGACCCAAGATGTACCAGTATGCTATGGTAATTATATCTATATATTGATTGTATTAAGTCTTCAGCATACTTTCATCCCTAAGACATGGAACAACTAAATTCATCAGTGAATTTGTTAAACATAAGATTATTCATTTCAAAATAGAAGTAAACATCAAGTAAAATTTGGCCTAAATTTATTATGAAGTTTATAATATTGCAGTAGAAATTAAAATGTGTTTCAATATGATGCATAACAAACAACAGAAATATATTGCTAATGCTATGGTGAAAACTGCAGTGCAATTTAACTAAATGGAGTGCTTAAAATCTAATGTTTATTTGATGAGATAAATTTTGGAAGAAACCACAATTCAATCTTAAGAGATAATTATTAATCAAAATTAGTTAGAATTAAAATACAATAAACTGCTAATATAGATGTAGTCATTCTCTCAGGAACTCTAAGATCAGTAAAGCAACATTTGGATATCAGAATGGTTACAAACATAATATAAACCCTCCAGAAGATGAGATCTATTCTTCTTTGTTGAGATCTTCAATAACATAAGATGCTTTTATTTTTAAAAATTGACATAAGATGTTCTACTGAGCCTCCAGAACTCACAAAATATTGTTTATCTCCATGCAGACAGAAGAATATGAGAAGTAGTCAATATTGATGGGCTTCCTGAAATTTCACCCAAAATGGCCTGCAATAGCTATGAATAGCTATGCTTTGTCCATAGAAAAGAGCATTGAAATTCTGTTTTTTGTTTGAAAAAATCTATTAAAAGCCTCTGTAATTTCAGCCTCTGTTTGAATTTTAAATTACAAATCTTATTTCTCTGCTGAGCCTATGCAGCATGCCTGTTGCTAGCACTCACCGTTCAGGATACAGTGGTGTAGCAGTTAAGGCAGTATACTAGAGACTGGAAAACTGTGAGTTCGCATTCTACCCTAGGCATAAAGCCAGTGGGGTGATCCTTGGGCCAGTCTCTTTCTCCCTCTCTCAGCTCTAGGAATAAGACAAGAGGAAAATTCTTCTGAAAACCTTGCCAAGAAAATTGCATAAACTTCTCCAAGCAGGAGTCAAGACGAACTCAAAACTGTCCCTCTCCAGATCATAGGAAATCCCTAAAAAAAATATAATTTGGATTTATGGTTTTGTTCCTTTTCTACAATAAATGATAAAAAGAGACCCTAGAGATTTAGAATATCCCTCATGAAAAATACACCCAATTAATTGGATTGTGTTGTGCATTTGTACATGAGTGAGAATAATTGGTTTAATTAAAAATAATATTTGTTTCTTTTCTTTTGCTTTCAGTCACTGATACCATATTTAGTTTTAAAATTAATGGCAAAATACAGCAAGATGCTAAAGATGCAATTATTGCTTTTTTATTTCTGAACATTTAACTTCACAATCAAATTTACTTATTATTAAACCGAGTTGGCCATATATTACAGATTTTTAAATGGACATGGCCATTTATGATACATCAGTATTTTCTACTAGCTTCACTCATAATGGAATTTTTGGCTAGACCTGCCACATGAACATTACATTCAAGCATCATGGCAAGCCAAAGTTCCCCTCCTACCAATCAGCATTGCCAGAAAACCACAGATGGCCGTATGTAAGATTTGCTAGCTTATCATACAAACCAGAGTGCTCCATTTGGAACAAGCCAGAGGAAAAAAGCTATGCAAGAGATCAGAACAATGTCTTTCAAACACAACCATGTCTATATCCAAAGTATCTTCACAAACAGAATACCCTTTCTGTGGATACAGCTGATACTGTTGTCTTTAAAATCAGAAACTTCTCAACGCTGCCAGTTTGCTTTACAAATGAAATGATTTATTGGATTCTGTGCAGAAGGAAGCGCTGTTTGCATAAATCAATGCTATTTATGTAAACAAACAGTTTATTTGTAAGCAACATATTTATGCCTTTAGAAATATGTAAAGTTAGCATATGGAAATTCATCCACTCTATAAGTAGTACATCTGCGTAATTGGTTATTTTTAAACAACTAATGCCTAACAAAACAATACTGCCTCATATTGATCAGTTGAAGTTATTCCATATATATGAAAAGCTATGTTCCATACAACATTTTTATTTTATTATCCAGTTTTAAAAATTCTGATGTATACCACTCAGGAGTATTAATTCAAGAAGCACTTTTTTTATATCCACGGGGTGCAGGCCACTAGTAGTGTTCAACTCACTTTGAATGCAAGCCACCTGAGTGGAAAGCACTCCATTTGAGTTTGAAACAGTTCTGTCAAGTTTATAACAACTATTCCGATCATTTTGTAAATGCAATGTGAATGCAATGTGATTTCAAAATTTTGTATATATCCCTGCATGTCTACACAACAAACCATCACGTTGGTAAATAGTTGTATTTGTTATATATTGATCTCTCGATTCAGAATTTATATCTAATCTACACATATTTAAGAATGAGCAAGCTTAACTAATAAACAGAGATACTAAGATAGTGAAATAAACATGCAATAAAAACTAAAATCTATCAGACATGGGTTTTCTTCTGAAACATCCCACTGTTCTGCTTCAGAGTACTCCTAACTATCAGATACCTTATCATTGAGTAAACTATATATTTTCTCAAGAGATAATGAATTAGAGCCTTGTTTACATTCTGAAATTGCACGTTAATTTAGCTGTTACCCAGTGCACAATGAAAAGACAAGAAAATAGAATTCCAGAACTGAAAATAGTAATTTTAGTTAGACCAAAAAAGTTTGAAATTGTCACTTTCTAAACATGATCTTCATATGTTACTATGAAAAGGGTATGT
Organism: Ptyas mucosa; assembly: GCA_012654045.1. Lineage (NCBI taxonomy): Eukaryota > Metazoa > Chordata > Lepidosauria > Squamata > Colubridae > Ptyas > Ptyas mucosa. Next base: position 4,294,029 of record WNWU01000030.1, on the reverse strand, counting down.
GCATGGCAAGAGTTGAGAAAAGTCATAACATGATTTAAAATTGCAGATACAATCTGTTTGCTTGGAACAACTGCATGCAATTTATAACTGACATTTCAATAGATTCACTCAACAGTGATATATTTATATAGTATTATTGCAAAAAGGTACATTGTGACAAGATTAGCAACATTCTTAAAGTAATGATTATTTAAGAATCATAGTGTTACCTAAGGCAATTACGATGCACTCTTTTAACATCTATTGGGAAAGATCTGAAGGGAAAATAATTGACTTCGCTAATTTTACCCTTGATAATTATAAAATAGCTCTATATTTCATTATAAGCCAAAATTTTCACATGTAATTGTCAGCCTTGATAGAAACAAGATAAATGCTTTGCAGAAAAGCTCTGACAATTAGCTATAAGATCATGATACAATTAATTTTGGACTTATAGTGCAAAGTAACACTAGGAATCTTAGATACATATATTATACTATTTGCTTCAATAATCAATAAACAAATCTGTGCCTACTTGCTCTCTGTAGATTCTCATAGCTAGCATTAGTACTGTAATGAATTCATAACTCATTTAAATTTATTTGTTATCCTAGTTAAGAGATTGCAAAAGATAGGGATCGCAAGTGGTATAGTAAAAATTAAAAGTTGAGAAAACTGCACAAAGCAGAACTTTCATGAATTTATCCTGCAAGTTTTCTCCAAGTACCGTAAACAAAGCAGCCTATAGAGCAGTGATGGCTAACCTTTTTGCCATCGCGTGCCAAAAGTGGGGGGGAGTGGGGGGAGTCGTGGGTGCGGGTGCCCACATCCATAATTCAATGCGCCCTGCCCTCCCGCACATGCGCACCTGACCCCCCCCACACTTCCCCCTGCTTTTGGCACGTGATGGCACAGTGGGCCCGGTAGGCCTGTTTTTCTCCGTCCCCAGGCTCCAGATGCTTTCTAGGAGCCTGGGGAGGGCAAAAACAGCCTTCCCCATCCCCCCGCCCAGAGGCCTTCTGGAGACCGGAAACAGCCAGTTTCCCGACTTCCAGTGGGACCGGAAGGCCTGAAAATCAGTTGGCTGGTGAGTACATATGTGCTGGAACTGAGTTAGGGCAACACTCATGTACCCACCAATATGGCTCCGCGTGCCACCTGTGGCACCCGTGCCATAGGTTCGCCATCACGGCTATAGAGTCTTTAAGATACACATATTTTATTAAAATGACAGCAGTCAGACATTGATTAACAGCCAATTCCAATGTGAGTAATTCATAATAATGAACAAAAAATGATAAGATGTATTCTTTGCCCCCATGTGCAGATTCCGTTTTTCTATTATCTATCTATACAGGTAGTCCTCAACTTATGACCACAATTGAGCCCAAAATTTATATTGCTAAGTGAGAAATTTGTTAAGTGAATTTTGCCCTATTTTATGATTTTTCTTGCCACATTTCTTAAGTGAATCACTGGAATTGTTAAATTAGTAACATGGTTGTTAAGTGAATCTGGTTTCCCCATTGACTTTGCTTGTCAGTTGATCACATGATCCCTGGATCTGCAACCGTCATAAAATTGAGTCAGTTGCCAAGCATACAATGTAAATCATGTAACCATGAAGATGCTGGAACAGTCATAAGTGTGAAAAATGGTCTAAGTCAGCGGTCACCAACTGGTGGTCCACAAGAAAATTTTGGTGGTCCGCAGAAAAATTATTTCCATTTTTTATATTACACTAAATCAGGGGTCCTCAAACTACAGCCCCTGGGCCAGATACATGCAATGAACGTTTGTGTTGCCGCAGTGTCTTGCCCTTCAGGGTCTTTTTGTGTGGGTCAGAGAGGGACAGAAATTCTGACTTCGGGTCTGCTTCAGCCCCCTGGTACGGGGCTTTGAGTGAAGGCTGGGTGGAAGCACTGCTGGTGGTGAAGAGCCAGAGGGCCTCGTTCCAGTGGGACTGCATCATGGCATGGAACTGGCTGACTATCTCAGCCCGCTGAGCTTAAAGGCGCCAGTACCTGGCCTTGCACTCCCCCAGGTCTTCCCTCTGCTTGGAAAGCCTATGCTCGTAGTCCTCAGAGAGGTGCTTCTGCTGAGCCTCCTTCTCGGTCAGATCCAATTTGAAATGAGCTGTTTTGCCAACTCTTTCTCGTGGTGGCTGCTTAGCTCCAATAACTGCTTCCTGTTGGGGCCCTAAAGAGCCCAGGTGGGAAGGCGACGAGTGGCTGGGAGGGGAGGGGTGAGTAGAGGCCGGTGAGGCGCCCCTCGATGTGAGTGACATTGAGTTGACCAAGCCCACCGTATCACATGACCACCTAGTCACGCCCACCCAGCCAGTCATTAGGCAGATATTAGTGGTCCACGGGATTTTAAATTATGAATTTAGTGGTACCTGAGATCCACTAAATGGTGACCCCTGGTCTAAGTCACGTTTTTCAGTAATGTTGTAACTTCAAACGGTCACTAAGTGAACTGTTATAAGTTGAGGACTACCTGTAATACGTAATATGTCTATAAAATTTTCTTAACTGGGGACAGCATGGTATCAGTTGTTATTTCTAACAGGTCCCCAAATTAATACTGAAGTTCTGAAGGGATTATAAATAACAAATGGAAAGGCCAGCAGAATGCAGAAAAGATGTTAGAGGAGCATTAAAAGGTAACAAGCGTAACTTGGAGATTCATGACTATCTGACATGATATATAGCTAAACACTTAAAAATTTGTGACTAGCTTCACAATTTGTTAATTCTTGGGATAGTATAATTTGAATTCTGTCACTTTATTATTACTTTATACTATCTATCTTTCTATCTTTCTATCTATCCACACCCACACATATATATATACACACACACACACTATAGTTTATTATTGTATTAATCTATTTTCTGAACTAGCATGTAGTTTAAAATAGCTTGAGAGTTGGTAGCAACTGAGGTATAATAAACCTAAGTAATTAAGAAAGTAAATAAATAAAATTAAGTTAATACACTAGCTGCACGTATACCTTACATAGCAGAAAGATAACAGAGGAAGAACTTTTGGCTTTTAAAAACATAATTGTACAATAAATGCAAAAAATAAAAAGGTATCTTTTACAATATCATATCAATCTATCAAGCATTTTACAGTTTATACTACTTTTAAGACAGGAGAGAATGAGCTGATATAAATACTGAGTGTATTCCATTTAGGTAATATACCATAAAAGTTTGTTAAGTTTTCATTTGTCTAAAGTAGGAACAAAATGATAATATGTTTTGGCATAACTTTCAGAACAAGAAGCTTAATTAGTTGAGAAGTCATATAATTCTGTAGGTCACTGTGTTTTAATTCTGAACTGTTGCAAGCTAAAAATAATTACATCTATTTGCTTAGAAATAGTATGTGATACAAAATAACATAAAACATTTCTGCTTCATTGAAATCCATGTCTAAAATTCTGTCTAATTTTAAAAACAGATTTAGTAAAAGAGCCAATTCACAAAATACATGTTTGAAAGACATGCAAAGAATATGTTTATAGATTATAACTTGGCTATATTGAATGAAACAGGTAGCATGGCCTGTGATTCCTGTGATCGTTCTTGTTATAAAAATCTTATTCTACTAATGAATATTTGCTGCCAGCCTATCAGTGTTCACTTGTTCCTCATGTTTACACTTTTTCATGTTTTGAAAAGATGCTCAATGAATCAAAACTGCTATAATTCATTTACTTTAATTCACTCTTTCTGCAAGGATAGATCTTCCTGCTAATCTCACTAGTGATTCTTTGGGAATCAATATGAGAAAGAATTTCATAGTACACATTTATATATTTAGTTCATCTGACATAGTTGCCAGTTCATATCTAGTAAAATTTCAGATGGGGGGGGAATGTATGTACAATGTAAAGTGACACTAAATGCCTCAAAGCACTAAGATTTCTAACAAAGTAAGCTCACAAAAAGCAGCAATTGAGCAGTTTTTCAAAATAAAACACATATACAAATGCTCTCATTTAAAATAACAGAAATCACATTACCTTAGTATTTTGCAGCTGAGCAAGACTTGTGCAGGCATTCGCTAGAAGAAAATCACCACTCAGGACAGCCATTTTATTTCCAAATTGCATATCTTTCAATGCTCCATCAGAGGATGTCAGTTCACTAATGTTTACTATTCCACGATGCACAAGGAAAGCTGTGTGGATCAACTCTGTGATCTCTGCAAGAGTTCGTTGGCTTTAAAGTAAAGATCAGACATACTAAAATTAGTTGCAGAATCATTGCATGAGTCAGATATTAAAAAAAAATAACAACATTGAGCATAACTGGGTATTTTTTCAGCACAAATGTAACATTCACTCTATTTGGACCTATTTGGCCAATGATCACTTTTGATTACAATTTCTATCTGAAGCAGAATATTTATTTCTTGGAAAACTTGTAAATGTAAATCCTTCCTCCATTCTTCAAATATGGATTGACAATTTTAATGCATCAAAAATTATTAAGAAAAAAAAGTTAATGATGTAAAGTGACCAAAATAGTCATATGGGTATATCATCATTTTGTATCCTAATTCAGCAGCAGTAGTTCTGATTCAATAGCTAAACTAGTATTGCCATATATCACATTATGGAGGTACACATGGTGGCATGGGACAGAAACACCTAATCATTGTTAAACTTTGCTGTCTTCCAGAATGAAATAGAAATACAAGCCATATATATTCTAGAACAGAAAACTGCATTCTGCTATAATCCAAGGTCTAAGGAAGGGTTAATATATTCTACTGTTGATGTGAGTGAGAGGGAAAAGACAGAGACTAATAAGGCATCCTGATGCTCCTGCTGTCATTGTCAGGGCAGTCCTCCCAGGAAAATGTCCATATCAATTCAACTTATCAGATGGACAGCTGATCAACATTAAACAGATTTGCTCTGGGCAGATTGAGCTGAATACCTGCCATGAATCACAATGAGAGTCCTCTAGTCTCAGCAACTGAGATCTGCCTTTTCTGACTTCGGAAGATCCAAGGGCATATGGAGATCTCTAGTGATGAGGACATAAAGCTGCAGCTTCCTCAACAGATAGCTTGTTTTTCCCAAAGGTACATATTAATATCCTGAGGAGAAAAGGCTTTTTTTTTTACCTGAAACACAACCCTTCATTATCCAACCCAAATTACTACTGTTCTTTTTCTTCCCCATTAAGCTTTTAATGAAGAAAATAAATTTTTCATTGTTCAGCTCATCATACAAAACTTCAACAATATATAAATGTAGTATTTTCCAACTCTCCCTATTTTACCCTTCCTTTCTGTTTATTTTCCAAATAGCATCTATAACATTTAGCTAACTACATTAGAATTCCTCTTCAGGTTCCTTTATTTTTAATTGAAATAGCATAGAATTCTGGTACTGTGAGAAATTATTAAATAGCTGTAGGCAATTTTCAAGGATTTGAACATCTCCTAGAGAACATCAGCTTTTTTTTTTTCAGCAGTTCAATTCAGATTAATGTTTAAAGGGAAACATTTCCATATAAATCCTGGAGCATTCAAACAATAATTACTGCATCCACCTCCAAATTAATTATAAACAATGACTTTTAAAATCACAAATATTAAAGTAATTGAAGTATGGCACAAAACATGTAGATTGAGAGGGAATTTTATTTATTTAATCAATGAAGGCTAAGAGTACAGTATTTATAGAGTTTTTAAATGCATAATTTGCAAGCCAGTTCTATAGAACATGTATAGAAAAATAATTGTAAGCAACTCCTCTTTTTCAATCATATTGCCGAGTAATTGGACAGCTGAAGGCAAAAACACCCAGTACAAGACACAATTATTTCACAAGTGTCATGACATCATTGTACAAATGATGTAAATTAGATAATATCATTTGCATTGTGTCATGATAGACGTGATGGCTCTTTTCCCCTTATCCTATCCACAAATACTTATGGTTGAAGTGAGTATGTTTTAGGCTACCTTCAAGGATAGAAATCCAAAGATGCTCTGTGTGTGTGTGTGTGAGAGAGAGAGAGAGAGACAGAGAGAGACAGAGAGAGAGAGACAGAGACAGAGACAGAGAGAGAGGGAGGGAGGGAGGGAGGGAGGGAGGGAATGCTCTGCCTCTTTGGAAAGGCATAATAGCAAAGGGAAGTCCAAGGAAAGCTGTAGGACACTATATGTAATTGACTCTTTTCTTCTCACTTCTATATCTCTATTATTTATTAAACAAATTTATATAGCTGCCCAACTCACACATACGTAACTCTGGGCAGAGTTTCTACAATTCTACAATGTCTTTAGGTTTTACAATGCTGGACGTTCGTTGTGAAAGAGAAGAAAAAGTAGGTTATAAAAAAAAGGAATAAAATGTTTAATCCAAGACAAGCTTTGCTGAGTTCATAAAGGCATTCATAATTAATACACACAAACATAACATTGCAATCTTATCAAATTATCTCTTCACAAATAAATCAGTGAAGATAATTACAGAGAAAATATTGTAGATGGAAATTAACGTATGGCACAAAGAATTAACATTAAGAAAAAAAAATATTGCCTAAACCAAGAGTCTTACATAATGGCCATCTAATTGATGAAGTGGGGACTATCACCTTATCTTTCAGTATCAGTATTTAATCCTAGACCTAGAACGTATTTAAAGGAAGAAAAGTGAGAGAGAGCAGCAGTTCCTTTCTTCGCCACTAAACAGTCAAGCTACTGTTCATACATTTTTAGAACAAAGCTACTAATTCAATGACCCTTATGTAGCCTTTTGCCTCTTGCACTTATTTCATTTCAAAATTAATAATTGTATCAAATATTTTCACCCTATTCCAATGTAGAATAAACAGTTCCATACTGATCTCCATCAAATCATTCCTAAACATTAATTCCACAGGCAACAGCATTTGCCTGATACCCTGCTATACAGTAAGTGTGATTTCATATTTGTAAACACAGTGTGCCAAAAATTGTATGTTAAAGAAACATGGCAAGTAAATTTAAACACAAAGTCATAGCTAACTCTCAAATTTAAAACTATTAGCTTATATTATATTATATTATATTATATTATATTATATTATATTATATTATAT
>WNWU01000030.1:4239590-4286922 GCA_012654045.1 Ptyas mucosa | reverse complement strand
ATTATATTATATTATATTATATTATATTATATTATATTATATTATATATTATAATCGTTATTTAAAATTAGCCAATCATTTTAAAAAAAAATAATTAAGTTTGAAGTTTGAAGTTTATTTAATTTGTATACCGCCCTCCTCCCGAAGGACTCGGGGCTGTGAACAGCCCTAAATAAAACATATAAATACAACGTTTAAAACCCACTAAAATCCAATTTAATAAATTTGGCCATAGAAATATTAAAACCCCAATAATTTACAACAAATTAAAATTTATAGTATTAATTAGAAAAGGGGAATCAGGTCAGGCCTGCCTGACAAAATAAAAAGGTCTTAAGAGCGTGGAGAAAGGTGCGTAGGTCCGGGATCCTCCGAATCTCCGGGGGGAGCTCATTTCAGATAGTAGCTTAATTTAAAGCTTAATTAAAAAAAAAAGCTTTAGAAAGCTGAAATTATCTACAAAAGACAATAGCATCAAAAAATGCCTGAATATCTTCACCTTGTTTATTTTGATTGCATGAGCTGAATTTAAGAGACTTTAAAACCAGTTTTTATTATTTACCAACTGAGCAAAGAAACACTGATAACTGATTTTAAAAAAAAACTTCTACACAATTCTGCTTATACTTGTATTTTGAATATCTAACCTGGAACAGAAAGAAAAAAAAATTGCCTTTCATCTTTGGAGAAAATGCAGGAACTTTAAACATTTCCAGAATATGTAGAGTCACCATCTAGCTTATAGGCCTACCAATGTATAGCAAACATATCCTAATTAAAATGCAAGAGTAACTATGGTTCATTGTCACTTTCTTGCCTGTTTCCTCACTTGCGCTGTGTAAAATGGAAAATGAGAAATTAATGGATTAATAAATTCTGCTACACATGAATATCATTTTAAGAAAAAAGATTTTTTTTTACTATACATTCAGCTTCAATTAAAAATATGTTTTATTTTTATTAAGAGCCATGCTGGTGCAGTGGTTAGAATGCAGTATTGCAAACTAATTTGACTGTACTATTCGATCCTGACTGTATAGTTCGATCCTGACCGGTTCAAGGTTGAATCATCCTTCCATCCTTCTGAGGTCAGTAAATGAGGACCCAGATTCTTGGCAATATGCTGATTCTATAAACTGCTTAGAGAAGACTGTAAAGCATTGTGAAGCGGTATATAAATCTAAGCGCTATTGCTAGTGCTATTAATTGTTGCATTAATCTGAACAATAAAGAATTTGTGACATTCTTCTACCATTAAGTAAGGAAACACACAGTTATGTATGAAAACTATGATTACAAGTACATATTTGAGAAACAAAAAGGAAAGGAATATCCTTGAAAATACAAACTGTAATAATGTATTACTGATTAATATTTGAATTCTCTCAATATTTATTCTTCTCTTCCACTTGAAAAGCTCCATCTTATGTCAGTACCTGGTTACGTAGTAATCAATGGCACTGATTAACAGCAATGATCAAGCCTTGCGCGCCTCCCAGGGCTCACCATGTCGATGTGGGCGAAGCCGGTGAGGACCAGGTCCTTGAGCTCATAGCCAATGCCGCCGGCGCCCACCACCAGCACCCATGCAGATGCCACGGCCTGGGCCAGCTCTCCCTGCAGGGTCCAGCTTCAGCCGTCACCATAGAGTGGGAAGCACACTCCCAGAGCGGCCGCTGTCCTGGCTGGGGTTTGGAAGCCGCATAGGCAAAGTTTGGAGGAGAAAAAGAAAGACTTCTGCTGCTTCTGCTTTTGGCTGCATGCAAGGAAAGCAGCAGAAGCAGCAGAAGTCTTTCTTTCTCTGTCCCAAATTCTGCCTCTGTGGCTTCCAAACCCCAGCCAGGGCAGCGGCCGCTCTGGGAGTGTGCTTCCCACTCTATGGTGACGGTGGCCTGAGGCCTCCCCTTTCCCCCCTGCTCCTCTCCGTTCCAATTGTCTGAGCACTGACTGACTGGAACGCCCAATGGCAAGCCCGCAGATCCAGTTTATTCTTTCTAGGTGCCCGCGAGACGTCGGGCAGCCGCGCCGAGGGCAGCCCAACAGGCACAGCTCAGCCAGCCCAGCCATGGCCATGCTCCTTGCCTGTGGCTGAGCTTGGCCGCCGGTGGCCGCTGCGAAGGAAGCCTCAGGGCAGTGATGTTTGCTCTGGGGCTGCTGTGTTGGGCGCTTGGTAGTGAAGGCTATGCGGACACAGCGCCTGGGCGAGAGCAGGCAGGCCGCCAGCATGGCACAGGAGCAGGCGCTCAAGGTCTATGGTTGGTGCCCTGGGCAGGGAAAGGGGTGGAGAGCACAGGGATGTGGCTGCCTTGGGAGGGTTGGGAGGTGAGGGACCTGTGTGTGCATGAGAGGGGGGGGCTCATTTTTGGGAGAGGGCGTATATTTAAACCCACCCCAAAAATCAGGCTTGGCCTTATTTTCAGGACATGTCCTATTTTGGGGGAAACAAAGTACGTGTGTTTAGAGAGCAGAAGTCAGTGATGGACCTGGCCAGAGGTGAGGCGAGACCGGTGAAGGAGTCTGGAAGATCCAGCAACCTGAATACTGCTAACTAATTGGTATAAAGCTAGTTTCCCCCCCCCCCGCCGTGCACCAAGGATAGATACACAGGCACCGAACAGAATAAACTAGCAACCCAGGCTGTCAGCACTGCACTGTGTCTAACGTGTAGATTTCCCTGCCATGTATGCCATATGCTAAATAAATAAAAAAAATAGTAAGGACCAGAAGCATACATAGTAATCCAAGTGCAGTCTCTTTACTCATTGCAAACATGGATGTTTTCTGTCCTTTGCTTTCTATGACATGCTTAGTGACGATTCCTTCCCAACTATATTCAGGTGCAATTAGTTGTTTAATAAACTTTTCAAAAGGCAAACAGCTGAACTGGGGCATTTGTATCGAAGTTATAATTAATACTGTAAAGGAAACTGCTAGATATTTTATTATATTTAATGTATGCCTGCTATTAGATAATGTAACTTAACAAAGAAAGTTAGTAATAGAAAAGTCAGACTAAGTTAACCAGAAACTCTTCAACCTTTTTGGAAACAAAATTCTACTGACTGGATTTTCATTTTGTGCAAAAGACTTATCGATTCCTTCTTTCTGCCGGCAAACTTCTACACCTACAAAGGAAATACTACAAAGGATGGTAGACAGAGTTGCTGTCTTAATGATATCTGCTGTACTGACAGATAGCCACACTTATATATCCTTCTGAAAAATAATGTATGAAAATGGAATAAATGTATGAAAAAAACTAGAGATTGTGGGTAATGATAGACATGAGAATATGCAAGTCTGATGTAGAAAACAAGGTTCTAGTATCAATGCAGCCACTTGCAAACAGATGGCTACAAGGAAAGCGGGGAAAGCCCCAATCCAGCATGGCCAAGGTAATGCACCAGATGGTTGGCAGAGATGCCTCTAAATACTATCAGCATCACCTGTTCGGGCTAGATTTATTCCAAGCATACACTCCCAAAATACACTCACTTTCAGAACTGACAGATCAGACCATCTGTTTTGGAGAAAAATGGTGAGGAACTGCACAGGTGGATCCCTATAGGTGGTTCTTAGTTGTGTAACTGGCCTTTATCTGCATACATGGATACAGGACTGGAACCTGATGTAGAAGACCTTCATTCTACTTCTCATGATGTGTAGCAAGACTGACCGTCTGTAATTCTCTTGTTACGTTTCCCTATACACAAGTCCTAACCAGGCAAGTCACATTTGTTAAAAACAGCATGTCAAATAGTTCACAATTATGGACTATATCAATACATATTATGCCAGATGGTAATGAGCCGTATACAAGGACTTATCCATCCAAAATAATCATACAGATTTCTACAGCATTGTTCAAGAGGTTATGGTTTATTACACAGTACTCATTAGACATACACTGCCACCATTAGCAATTTTTTCTTCATTTGTATCTCATTTAAGATTCTACTTTCACAAGCAAATTCAAATTAGTACACAAGGTTAAAACCATTATGGTTAGGAATAAAATTATCCTGTCTTTTTATGATATGGCAACAGTGGATCAAAGCTCTCTAGTCTAGCACATTTTAAAGAACTAGTCAACTGAGTTTTAAGTAAGAAAATAGAAAATATTGATCACATATTGTGTCGGATACCTTAAAAATGAGTTAATAGTCTGATTGTTCTAAATAAATATATTTTAAACTAGCAAAAACTCAAAGAAGTCATATTTCTTTTTAGCTTAGTATTAGTGTTTGAATACATTCACAGAAAACTAAACAGAAATTTAATGCAAATAAGAAGTATCCTATCTTATCTACTCTTTGTTGGTGGAAGGAGATGACTGAATAGTATGATGGGAGCATATTTTTCTATTAAAGAATTGTAGATTCAGGGACTGTTGAATTTGGCACTCCTGCTTTTATATAGGTCTTTCGCTATTATGGATAGCAATAGTGGTAAGATTATCTTTTACTACTAAACAAATAATCAAGACAGAGTACAAGTAAGGAAATGCCAAACACAATAAGGAAACTCTGGCACCAATAAAAATGAATTAATGTTTATGGCACGTGCTTTCAGAAACTGTCTTTAATCTTTCAAATAATATAATACTTAGTTTTGCTGAAATTGTCCACTACTCTGGGGGTGGGCAATTTCGATTGAATGAAATTGCAACTTTCATTCAAGTCACCATACATTTAGGTATTGTATGGTTATTAATGTTTTCTTTTTTTATCTATTTGGCAATTTCTTTTATCCATAATGTGTAATTCATGAAAATTGCTAACTACCAGAAAAAGTCAGTGTGACATATGTGTTGCAGTGTGATACTGTGTTTCTTGGATCAGCTTTGATAATGAAATACTTGAAAGGAAAGGAAATGCTCATATTTAAGGAATCAAGAGCTTCCTTTGTATCCAAAAAAGCTTTCAGTAGAACATTGTCTTTAAAGAACAACTTACTATTATCAGTCTCATGTATTTTCACAGCTGGAGCCTTAAAAGGCTCTCAGTTTTTATTTATTTTATTATGAATGCTTTTATGACGCTTTAGTGATCTAATTCTAAATGGCCTACAGCACAACATACCATACAATATGATAGAATAATTCAAAAATATCAACATTATCAAATAATAATACTATTAATTTTGAGGAGAGCTACGATATCTAAACTGCAATATCCTTTAAGATTGCCTAAATAGTAGAAAAGAAATATGAACAGCTGATGCAGCAGTTTGCCATTCTACAAACTGCTGAAGTTTGCAAACTGGTGAAAAAGATGAATCTGGGAATCCATAACTTAGTACCAGAAGATACCTAGCTTTTAATGGTGTTTTTTTTAAAAAAAAATATTATTATTTTAAGAAAAAGTTAAAAAGTATGCTAACATGTCCCAAAACAAAGAATGTTCCTCATTTTATTTCCAAAAATATCCTTGGATTCTACTGAGGTGCATTGGCATAGTTAGAAAGTAAAACCCGTGAGTGGCTGAAATCCAACACTTTGTTGCAGATGGGGCAACCTGCACAGGAAAAAAGGAGTTGACAGTGAGTTCCAGGCAAGGCCATTTTAGAAAATGGTATCAAGAAATTGTGCAGGTCTGCATTCTGATATATTGAGAGTTCTACAATGGGCACACCCCAGGGGTGAAATCCAGCAAGTTCTGACAGTTCTGGAGAACCAGTAGCGGAAATTTTGAGCAATTCGGAGAACCGGCAAATACCACCCCTGGCTGGTCCCAGAGTGGGGTGGGAAGGGAGATTTTGCAATATCCTTCCCCAGGAGTGGGAGGGAATGGGGATTTTGCAGTATCCTCCTTCCCCTGCCACGCCCACCAAGCCACACCACGCCCACAGAACCGGTAGTAAAAAAAATTGGATTTCACCACTGACACACCCACTGTGGCAACCATTTTCTGAATGGACAAGCTCCCCCCCCTCCTTCCCACAGCAGCCATTTTCTTTGATTACCTGGGATAAGCTATCAGCATGTCAAATGTGCCCATTGACCCCAAAAGTCAGGGACTCCTGTGCTAATCAGGGACCAACTTTTCTAAAGAACAAGTTCAACAAAATTAACAAAGCTGACACAAACAAAATTCACAACAAAGACTGTGCTTTGCGGTGCTTAAAACAAACTGAATGCCATCATCACATGAACAGGCACCAGACCTTGTCTATGGTGAACTCCTTAACTGTGGTAGTCCCAACGTGTTCGTTCTCTGCACTGCTGCTCCTTATTATGAAAAAAATATATATTAAACAACTAGTAACTACATTTGTAAGTATTTGGAAATCAGGTTGTAACCTTGCAGCATTTTTTTTGTGTGATAATTGTTTATATCATTTCTTTGGAGGGAGGGCATTCTGCTTGAGGCTCAAACTTAAGCAATTCAGTTAAGTTTTTATGCAATGACTGCATTAGACTAACTGAATGAAAGTAAACAGATTCCCATTAATATGCATTGCCAATTATGTACAGACACCACCAAGCCTGTGAACAGATGCTCATCTGTCCAAGTGTTTCCCCGAAATATTTCCACACAGCTTTTTAAAATACATAACTACATCAGTGTAACTGAAAAGTGGCAATACCAATGGATTCAGTCCTAACAATGCATGAGCAGAAATACATTTCTGGATTTAAAGTGGCAGTTGTTTCAAAATATTTGTTTCATTCTTCAAAGCAAAATGAAATAGCTAAGCATCCCATGAGTCAAACACATAATAAAAACACTGTAATAAAAAATTTCTCTTATTCACATAAGGGAAGAATGCATTATTGGAACACGCTAGCACAAGTTCAGCCAATCTTGCTGCTCGGTTTCCAAATTATGAAACAAATGGTCAGAGGGAGAAAATACTGAATCACAAATGATCATGTTCTAGTTACCGGGTTATTAACACATTTCTTTCTTAAATTGCATATACATGTAAATCCTGTGCTGCAGGGTAAACTTAAAAAACAACAACCCATGTTTCCTGAGTGAATTGTGCAATTACACTGGCCACTTTCTAACAAGGGTCAAACAACCTCTTTTATTTCAATTGTTTATAGAGACCTTTCACTCCACTGCTAAGAGATAAATGTAGCAATACAAATGTTTAAAATGTTAATTGACTCCATTGTTCAAACCAGAAAAAGAAAAAAAAACACTTAGCTCAGGTGATTACTTTTCAAGAGTTAAAGCCTATCCACAATGTTAATTTTCTTCTAAACCTGTAAATTTTAACATCTCAGACAGACTCAATGGATCTTCACCAGTTCTGAGTACCAACAGGAGTGTTTTATCAGAGAAAAACACTTTGGTGGTTATAGCTTTGAGAACAAGCATTCATTAAAAGGCAAATCCTGGAAGTACGTCGTAAATTATGAACTGCAAAAATATGAAGATTACCCCACATTTTCTTCACAACATTTAACGTTTGTTATCTTCTAGCCCCCATGATGGCGAACCTATGGCACGCGTGCCAGAGGTGGCACACAGAGCCCACTCTGCTGGCATGCGCACCATCACCCCAGGTCAGATCCCCGTGGCATTTCTTTTGTGAGCTTCTGTTTCTCTGCAAACAAAGAAACAGAAGCTCACGAAAGAAAAAGATCTTACCTCTTGCTGCGCTGCCGATGTTGGGATGCCCCGCCTCCTGCCAGATAGCTGGTGTTCAGGTCTCTGCAACACATGTCTGCGTATGCCTGTGCATGCACGCTCGCATGCCCGCACATGTGCATGTTCACACCTTTCAGTTTGGGCATGCCCGCGTGCGCTGTTTGGGCACTCGATGTCTGAAAGGTTCACCATCACTGTTCTAGCCCCTTCCCTTAAGTAGGGGGTTCTACCTTACCAGAAGATAGCTTTCTGTGGCTCTTGGGAACATATACTCCTGAAGCGGATGGATCTTAAAATATAAATGCTCTGATAATAAATAGTTAAGGGAGCTAGTAAGTAGCCTTTGATCTCCTTCCCCCATCAACTGGGCACCACTTTAAGGACGGATAGAACCCTTCTTGAGCAACAAAACTGCTGCTGCCTTCAGGACAAGATCCCATTAACCAGATGCATCTTGGAATATTCGAAGCAACTATCTTATATCAAGATCCATTTTGGTCTAGGCCTAGGGATTAAGGATCAGGCTATAAACTACGTCTCCATGAATTCTAGTTCCATCTTGGACAAAGCCAAAAAGGTTGCCTTGGGTTAGTCACATTCTCTCTGTCCTAAGAAGGGAAAACCACTTTGGAAAAACTTTGCCAAGAAAACTGTAGGGGCTCATCCGGGCATTAGCACCAGAGAGGGTAGCACTTCCCCATTCATGTCTGTTGTACAATTTGAGGGTTTTCTTCAACTCGGAGCTCCAACTCAAAGAGCAGGTGACAGATGTACCTAGGAGGACCTTTGCCACAATCCATTTGGTGTGCCCTCCAAACAGTCAGTCATGCCCTAGTTACCCCATTAGTGGACCACTGCAGTGCACACTACAGAAGCTGCAGGTAATCCAGAATGTGGTGACGTAGTCTAACGCTACTGAGCTGCAAGTGGCATTGTTTGCCAGTTAGCTTCCAAGTGCAATTGAAAGGGATGGTTCTCAGCTATAAAGCTTTCATGGCATATGGCCAGGTTATCTGCAGGACTGCTTATCTCTGATAGTTTCCATCCACCATGAACAATCGGACACAGTGCGCCTGATATGGGTCTCTACAATCAAAGAATGTAATCTGACAGAACCTAGGCCTTTTCGATCATGGTATTATTGTTTATTGTTTATTAGTTCGATTTATATATGCCGCCATTCTCCGGAGACTCAGGGCGGCTTACAATGCATTAAGCAAGAGCCTTCATACTTTTGTATATACCTGCTTAGTAGGGCTTTGCCCCCCCCAAAGCGTTGTTCTTTTTTATACAAAGTCAACTTATTGCCCCCACAAACTGGCTCCTCATTTTACCTACCTCGAAAGGATGGAAGGCTGAGTCAACCTTGAGCCTGGTGAGATTTGAACTTGCAGTAATTGCAGGCAGCTGGTGTTAGTTAACAGTACATTAGTCTGCTGTGCCACCAAGGCTCTTCTACCAAGATGTTTCTGCCCTTTGGAACAGCATCCCCTACAGCATCCCCTACAGGAAGTTCTCAGTTGAAAATGGAACCAGAATTTCCATTAAAAGGTTGTTACAAAGCACATCTTATGGCCTCATCACTTAGTGATGGCAATTCTGATACTCCCCATTGCCATTGTTAAGCGAGGATTGTGGCTCACTAAGCGAGTCCCAGATGGGTTGCAACCAAGCCAGAACTTAAGGTGCAGTGCAAGTGTGGTAGGGGCAAAGATGGCTGCTGCATGGTGTGAGGGATTTACCAAAATGATTTGCAAACTTCCCTACCAGCTTCCCCATTGATTTTACTTATGGGAAGTTGACAGGAAAGATTGCAAATGGCAATACATGACTGCAGTATGCTTCAAGTATTGTTAAGTGAGAGTCAGTTGTCAAGCACCCAAATCATGATCACATGATCATGGGGGTGCTATGAAAACCACAACTTCCCAAGTCTTTTGTTTTATTGGTTTCTATTGCTTTTGATGTTGTATTCGACCCAGAATTTTCTGGAATTGGGCAACTTTCATAAATAAAATAAAGACATACTTACCTAATATACCTGATCCAGTATCCAGCATATACTATACCAGTGATGGATTGCTACCAGTTTGCCTGAGGCTCCGTCCACCCACCCGGACGTCTCTGCGCATGCACAGAAGCTTCTGTTCATGTGCAGAAGTGACACAAATGTGTGCAAGCGTCCACGAACAAACTGGTAGCGATGGGATTTGAAACCCACTACTGTACTATACACTTACATGTATAGTATATACCTACCATGGTTAATAACTTTGAGAATTTTTTCAATCTATGTTTAGTTCTGCAATACTGTGATCTGCAGTGTAACCTGACCTTTATCTAAAAATTGATATTTCCGTTGAGTCCTGCTCAAGATCACAACGACTGTACATGCCAAAGGGACTCAATCCTTATCACTTTTGCAATTCTGGAAAGAATAGCTGCTTACCTATGACAGCAAGAAAAAAATTGTTCTAAAACTATTCCCATCTTATCTCAATAATTTTCTAGTAGGTACACACTGTACAAATAACATTTTCACTTAAGTCTTTCCAATTAATCTATTCTGTGAGGGATGGTTAGCACCACGAAGTGCTGGACAGTTTAGAATTAAAACATGTCTGCGCTTAGTAATTAATTGTGTCTCAAGATACTTGTCACTGACAAGATATATCTTAGTTAAAAGGCAACATTGCTGAGGAGATATATTAGGCCAGGGGTCTGCAACCTTAAAGCATTTGAACCTGTTTTCCACAGAAAACACCGGGAGCCACAAAACCTGGGTGGATGTGGCCAATTCAATGTCACTCACTCCCACTCAGTCACATGACTGTCTCTCTCTGTCTCTCTCTCTCTCTACCTGTCTCTACCTTTGTGTCTCGTCTCTTGCTCTCTCCCTCTGTGTGTGTGTGTCTCTGTCTCTCTCTGTCTCTCTTTCTCTCTCTTTCCCACCCTTCCTCTCTCTCTTTCCCTCCCTCTCTTCCCCGTCTTTCTCTCTCTCTTTTTCTTCCCCTTCTCTTTCTCTCTGTCTCTTCCCCCCTTTCTCTTTCTCTCTGTCTCTTTCACTTTTCCCTCCCTCTCTTCCTTTCCGCCTCTGTCCCTCTCTCTCTCTCTCTCTCTCTTCCTCCCTCTCTCTCTCTCTCTCTCTCTGTCCCCTGGCGGGGAGAAGGAACCCCTGAACTGGTGCTGGGTGATGGAAATCTGATGTCCGGAGGCCAACGAGCCCAGGAGCAGCTCACTGATGATCAGCTGGTCGGCTGAGAGCTGAAGACCAGCTGGCCAGCGGGGAGGCAGGGCATCACAACACCAGCGGCTCTGCAGGAAGAGTAACCTGGGAAGCAAGTGCGAGCCGCCACCAACGCTCTGCGTCGTAATGGGCTCCAGAAGGAGGGGACCCCATCTCCCACATTGTGAAGCGTGCTAAATTTCATTTTGTTGTGCAAGGCACTCTGAGAGCAGCAGGCAGGCCATGGTGGCAGCAACAGCAAATACACTGCAACAAGGACGGAATGCTGTTTTGGCAAATGCAGGGTCACTTCGCTCCCACACTAAGGCTCCAGCTACTGTCACCGCCGTGACAGGCCGACAGCTCTTTTATCCCTCTGCCACGACAGGGCAACAGGGAATCACAGCAGAGGGATGAAAAGACCCACATGCGGCTTTGGAGCTGCGGGTTGCCGACACCCAGATTAGGCCAACAAAACTGCACAAAACAATGTGTGAGTGAGTCCTAATATAGAGCAGCAGAGGTTAGAATCCATTTTCATAGCTCGTCATTAACAAATCTAAAAGTCAAAAACCAATTAACAACCCTATAAATATGATATATTACTATAACATATGCAACTGAGTCTTACAATTCAACTTCCACTAAAATCTTGGTCTTCAGAATTGCAGCAATTTCTTTATAGTTACTTCAGTTCTACTGAAAATCATGTGTACTTTCACAAACTACATAGAGCCCTCATTTTACAAACCCCCAGAACTATTAAATGAGCCAAAAATATGAATTCCTAACGTACGAAATAAATGAATGTCAGCTAACAGCTATTATGGCAAATATATAACCAAAAATTATACAAAATTCTATTAAAAGCTGATGATAGAAACACTGTTCTTCATCCAAGTTGAATCCTAGCTACAGAGCATTTCAGTGAACATTTCTAGGGAGTCTCAAGTTTAATTTCAGAGGAAATGGAGTAATAATAGCTCATGACAGAAAGCAAAGTAAAAATAAAAGAGTATATGCAGCAGGATATTTAAGTTTAAAAAACTGTCCCTAAATTTTTCAAGTTTTGTATTCTCATATGTACAGTTGCAAGTTACATCTCTTTTATCTCTTTCATACAATCCTGGTTCTTAGTCAAGTCTATAAATTTACTAAACACGGAATCAAGCAATTTTTTGTAAATTTGCCTAAGAGTGCATACAGGTAGTTACTTACGACCATAGTTTAGTGACCATTTGAAGTTACAATGGCACTGAAAAAAGTGACTTATGACTCTCTTTCATACTTACAACTGCTGCGGCATCCCCATGGTCACAAGATCAAAATTAAGATAAGCTTGGGAACTGTCTTGTATTTATGACGGTGACAGCGTCCCAGGGTCATGTGATCATCTTTTGCAACCTTTTCAGTGGTGGGTTCCTCCTGGTTTCGCCCGGTTCCGCCAAGCCGGTAGCAGTGATGATATGATGTCACCGAACCGGTTCTGCCCGCCCCCCACCCACCCCCGCGTTATTCTTACCTTTTATTTGGCCCCACCCTTAATCTATTGCTGCCTTCTGAGTCCCAGCTGATGGGCTATAAGGAAAAAAACTGTTTATAAACTCTTGCTGCCGGTTTCAAAGGGCCGCCCTACAGCTGATCAGTGGTAAAAGACAGTTTGGTGGTAGACCGATGCCTCCAAAAACAAATGAGTAGACCGGTGCCTGCAATAATAAATGGGTAGACCGGTACAACTCTGCAAGCAGTTAAAAGCCTGGTAGACCAGTACCTCTGCTAAATCCTAAAGAATTGTCACATGACCATCAAGCCACGCCCACGAAATAAGCCATGTCCACAGAACCGGTAGTAAAAAAATTTAGAATTCACCCTGAACCTTTTGACAAGTAAAGTCAATGGGAAAGCCAGATTCATTTGACAACTGTTACTAACTTAAAAAGTTAAGTGATTCACTTCACAATGGTGGCAAGAAAGGTTGCAAAATGGAACAAAATTCAATTAACTGTCTTGCTTAGCAACAGAAATTTTGAGCTCAGTTGTGGCCATAAATCGAGGACTACCTGTATAAAATCAGAACTGAAATTTCCTTGGCTTTCATTTTAAAATTACCTTACCGTGGAATTTTAACCACTTATTCCTACCCCTCTACCAAAATGCTGAATCTCAGTTGACTAATTTAGTGTTCCTAATACTGTAGCATCTAATAATGAGAAGACTGTAATACCCACTGATAAAAATACAGAAATTACTCTTCACTATTAGAGCTATGATATGAATGAGGAAGAAAGAATTAGAATTTTACGAGAAGAGGTGCTATTAATTCCAAAGTTCGTAGTTAAATGTTAATTTACTAATTTCGTCCAGTTTCATAAAATTATTAAATTGAACCATGTAAAAAGTTATTTGGCCATTGCAGAATTTTGTATATTATTTATACATTAAATGCTCCCTAAGAAATATGCACCAATCTGTGGTTGAGAAGATTTCATGAAACTATTACAGATACTTATTTCTGAAATTAATTTCACACTGAAAAGGCCTTTACTAGATAGAGTTAGAAATTTGGTACAAGTACTGGTAGTCCTTGACTTACAACCACAATTGAGCCCAAAATTTATGTTGTTCAGTGAAAATTTATTAAGTGAGTTCTGTCCCCATTTTATGACCTTTCTGGCCACAGTTGTTAAGTGAATCACTGCAGTTGATAAGTTACTAATCTGGTTGCTAAGTGAAACTGGCTTCCCCATTGACTTTGCTTGTCAGAAGGTTGCAAAAGAGGATCACATGACCTCAGGATGCTGCAACAGTCATAAGTATGAACTAGTTGCCAAGAATCTGAATTTTGATCATCTGTTCATGAGGATGCTGCAAAGGTTGTAACTGTGAAAAATGGTCATGTCACTTTTTTCAGTCCATTGAAACTTTGAACCAGGGGTGAAATGCTCCCGGTAGCGATGGAGGCGGATGGTTTGGAGAACCGGTAGCAAAAATCCCTGCCCCCTCCCCCCCAATGCCCAGCTGAGCCGCACAATCATCAGAGGCTTTTTCTTTTAATTTTTAAAAGCATTTTTTCTACAACCTCTTCAGCCAAAAAAATGCTTTTAAAAATTAAAGAAAGCCTCTGATGAGTGCGCGGCTCAGCTGGGATCGTCAGAGGCTTTTAAAAGCATTTTTTCTACAACCTCTTCAGAGGTTGTAGAAAAAATGTTTTTAAAAGCCTCTGACGATCCCAGCTGAGTTGCCTGATCGGCAGAGGGTTTTTTTCTTTTAAAAGCCTCTGACGATCCAAGCTGAGTTGCCTGATCGGCAGAGACTTTTTTTCTTTTAAAAGCCTCTGACGATCCAAGCTGAGTTGCCTAATGAGCAGACTTTTTTTCTTTTAAAAGCCTCTGACGATCCAAGCTGAGTTGCCTAATCAGAGAGGCTTTTTTTCTTTTAAATGCCTCTGACAATCAGGCAACTCAGCTGGGATCATTGGAAAGCATTTTTTAACAACCTCTTCGCTGAAGAGGTTGTAGAAAAAATGGTTTTAAAAGAAAAAAATGGCCACGCCCACTCAGTCAGATTACCCACCACCACATCCCCAGAACCGGTAGTAACAAATTTTAGATTTCACCACTGCTTTGAAAGGTCACTAAATGAACTGTTGTAACTGTACGCACAATAAGGAACAGTACTCATGTTTCCTTCTGTGCTGAGGTATATGAGATTCAAGCATGAAATATCAAGTCAGATCATCTAGGCTGGGTGTCAGATTCCTGACGGCACATTGTCATCATGTGACGTATTGCAACTTTCCCCCCTTTCCTAAAACAAAGGTGGGCGTGGCCAGTGCGTGACGCATCTGGCCCGAGGACCACAAGTTTGACATCTCTGATCTAGGCTTATGAAGATCTTTTGGATAGCAATAGCCTAAGATTTCCACTTACTTTAAACTGAAAATATCATGAATGTTTAAGTAAAGCTAAACAAAATAAAGCTAATACCTTTCTACAACTTTATTTCTAAAACAAAGGCAATGAGCAATACATTTCGAATAGAAAAATTAGTCAAGTAAAAGAGTCTCTGTCCACTCCCCATGCTCTTTTTTATTTAGACAGCATCATCCTATTGCTGCTTTCATTAACAAAAATCAGAGAAAGTAATGTGTAACTGCCCTGAATCATGACCCCTAGCTTACTAATCACTGAAACAACCACATGAGATTTCACACTCATTATTTTGGTAAATAGCAATAAAGGGTATTAGAGACAGTTCATGGGTTTTGAAAAAGTAGTCAACTTCAAACATCCGACAACTGACCAATAATTCACCTAACATTTCTCCTGGAATGTTTGTTCATGAATTAAGTATTTAGAACAAAAGTAACGTGACAAAAATATGGCATGTTTTTAGACAAGCAAACACGATGTTCTTCAAAATATGGGGAACTTCGGTCCTTTTCCTGACGTACTTCTCCCCTCTTTTATGAGAGAAATAAGAAAAATGAAAAGCAAAATCTATTGCTGCTGGAATTTAACTTCCATATCAAAAGAATGATGGGCATTTTTGACAGCTAAGCTTTTTGTTGCTTTCCAGCATTTATAATAAAACAATTTTCAGGCTAATCAAAATGTTAAAAAATAGTTTCATGATTAACATGATATATAACAGGTTTGCCTGGTTTCAGGGCATATAAGGAAGGCACTTAGTTTCCATGCTCTAGAAATCTTTTAAAAAGAACATTGCTGATTCTTATTCACCACTCCATCTATCCGTCCATCTAAAGTAAATATATATTGACATAAAGGTGACAATTTATATGTACCTTTGGATTATCCAAATACTTGCCTGGAATATATCCCACTGACAATGTCATTCTGAATGGAGTCTTCTGTTGACAAGTTGGGGCCAGCAGCCTTAGAAACAAGTAAAACCACCAGACCTCTCATCTGCAAATTGTTCCTGGTGTCAGACACAAAACCCCTAGAAAAAGAGGAAAAAAGAATCAAATAATCAGGTAAGTCCAAATAAGTCTATAGAATTATCATAAATTTATGTTTTGTCCATTGTGTTAGCTTTACAGAACATCAAGCACTCATTGTTCATATAATATTCCCAAATGGGTGCTTCAATGAGTTACACAGCTAGTCCTCGATTTATATCCATTCATTTAGTGACCATTCAGTGTTACAAAAGCACTGAAAAAAGTGACAGCTGACCTTTTTTCACACTTACAACTGTTGCAACATCCCCATGGTCACATGATCAAAATTCGGGCACTTGACAACTGGCATGTATTTATGACAGCTGCACTATCCCGGGGTCATGTGATCAACATTTGTAACCTTCCTAGCTGGCTCCCGACAAGCAAAGGTAATTGAGGAAGCCAAATTCACTTAACAGTCACAAGATTCACTTAACTGCAGTGATTCACTTAATAACTGTGGCAAAAATGTTGTAAAATGGCACAAGTCACTTAACAACTGTCTTCCTTAGCAATGAACATTTTGGGTTCCATTGTCATTGTAAGTTGAGGACTACCTGCAGATCCAATTTGAATAACCGTTTAAATACTGAGCAGATTATTTTGAACTTGCTGAATAATCGTCATTTCTGATCATCTAAAGGTACTTTAAACCATGATTCAGGCCAATTTTCTCAATGTTTCCCATTCTGAGACCTCTATAGATTGTTAAAACTACTACTACAGAATTCCCAATTACTTTGTCTATTGGTCATTCTAGCTGAGCATTCTGGAATTCAGAGCTTTAAAGCTTGGCCAACAACATGTCAACAGAAACCTCCCTTTATTCCAAGTTATACTTTAATTTTTAAAGATTCTTTCAATTAAAAAACAACTAAATTGAAAATTGGTGTGCCAAAGCTAAGTGCCAGCCTCAAGCTGAATTGTTACTTCCACGAATGTTTCTTGTCCCTCCATATACACCAGAGGCCTTTGTAGAAAGTCAAAATGACACAAGATTGAATCTCAGGGCTTTATTAGAAGTATACCTAAATTCAGAGTGTACTAAAAATGTGGGGTTGAGTTCTTAAGGAGCTATGCAAAATCAACTTCTTTCTGAGAGCTACAGAAAATATTAATGTTCATTGTGATTCTTGAATACTATAATAAATTAGCATAATCTAGATAGCTAGTTGATCTCAAAAAAGCTAACCAGGATCAGTCATGGAGACCCACAGGGAGTCTCAGGGCTTTGAGCTAGATTGAAAAACCAAACAAAATTCAAAAAGGCAATGACAAATTATTTTAATTGTTGCCAAGAATACTATATGAACTTTCGAAATCTTTTATTTTTTGAAATAACAATTTTAAACTAGCCGGATGCAGCAGACGTAGTTGTCTTTAAACCAAAAAAAGAAAACTGAATAAAATGTGGTTCTGGAAAAACCAATATGTATTTCCCACATTTGATTCTGTTTATTAGAACTTCTTGATATATATTTGATCTTTGACTCATTGTATTTGTATTTAGTATTTCTTACTGTTACAAAATTACTAAAGCAACAGTTTGTGTATTGGAGGCATTGTGTTCAAGAGGAAGGTTCATTTTATGTAACATATAAAGAAGAGTGTAAAAATGCAAATAAAATTAATATACTATGACATTAGAGATTGTATAGTTAAGCAGTTAACCCTGAAGGTATTTTGCAAGTTGTACAACTGATTTAAATGAAATCAGTATTCAAACTAGGTGCTCAAAATTCTAAAGTTAGAAGAAAAGTTCTGTCTATGCATCCATCTTCATTGAGATTGAATGAAAATGTAAATGAAGTCAATTATCATATGACAGAAAAATGAGAAAATACATAAAAATAGAATATAGAGACAGTGAAGCACCAATCTCTGAAATACTTTGTTTTCGTGACAAAATAGCTAATTCATAGCAACTCATGCAGAGAAATAGTGGCCACTATGGTATTAAGCAAGAACATCCAGTAGGTAGAAATTCATATAATATCCATGTATACGATCTAAACCATCTAGTGTTTTCTAAGATTATTTTTGTTTCCTTTCCAAATTGTGAGCTAAGAAACTTCTTTTCTAGCCATCCAAAGTTATAAACAGACTTATATTAAAGACATGGAATCAGTCTTCGCTAAAGTTAATTGCAAGAGATTTGAAACAAATAAACCCTACGGTAATCCTCCTTTAGTAATCAGAAGCTACGGCATTCACTTGAAATGGCTTCAGGGGTCATATTCACATTCTACCTGAATCCATGTCCCTAGAGATATTCAACCCATGTCACAGGTACATAAAAGTCTTCCAGATGGTGCAATTATTCTTGATGGGTATGTAGCAGAAGACAGGTTCCTCTAGGGGAAATAGTGGCTGGAAGCAGCACACGTGGAATTGGGCGCGCACGCACACACACACAACTTAACATCAGAGTCAGATTCCTTCCTAAAACCTTGGGCAAAATATTACCACAAGTGTAAATATAAACTCACAAGATTATAAAGTAGCTTATTCTAGTTTGTCCATCCAATTACTATTAAACACTTCAATGCCTTCAAGCTAAGATTGAATTAGACCTGTATAACTCTCCACTGCAAATCCAGGTTTACAGAGCAATTAAACAATAGGAGGGAAAACACAATTATTCTCCGTGGTATTTTTGTGACAAAAATAAGTTTTAAAATTAAGAAATTGCTATGTAAATGCAGAACTCTTTTTAATGTTCTTGACTTGCTATGAAGAGGGGAAGCCTAGCTTAGAAACAAGCACGCTATTGAAGTGTGCTGATACAAAGACTCGCACCACCCACACAAACAGTAACACTGGATAATATATTTTATGCTAAAAGAATTACACCTCCTACTACTGTCCATCTGTTTAAGAGAATAAATCAACCAAACATAAGCATTATGAAAGCTCTGCATACAGTACTTAAATTTCCAATGTTCAGCTAGTTCTCTTCTCAGTAGAGATAAGACATAAATCTATAATTCCAGTGGTTTCTAATCATTGAAACGTTTCTGGCAAAAAGAGGGACAACCTTTGGAGGATAATTTATACAAAGGCCCTTCAACGATTACATTTTAGCAATCATATCTATAGATCATCAGACAAATCAGCAAATACTGCATAGACTAAACACATACTTTTTAAAAATTTTAGAAGAATTCAAGGAAGAAATTGAAACATGATTAACAATTCACCTCCACACTTTAAAATACAATGTAATTTTAATGGCAGCATTTACAGAATACATTAAATCTGTGTTGCATGTGACAAGGAAAATAAAGTGAATAATTGCAAATTATCTACAACATATATCTAAAAATATAGAGGGTATAAATGAATTTCTGTGTCTTACTGGAATATTCATTAAAGATTAAGAAATTTTAAGACACACAACTACTGGTAGAATAATACTCAGTAAATACATGGTCTGTTATAAAGGATGAATATTGAAAAAATGTGAAATAAGCTCTGTATAGATTGTCCCATATCTAACAAAGAGAGTCAAGAGTCAATGGTAACATAAAAAAAAAGTTGAACATGGAAACAAAGTACGTACTTAGGTGCATTGAAAAACATGAGAAGAAAGGATCAAGAATTAATGGATGCTGAATGACTGTGGACTGAAAAGAACAGTGGATGAGCAGTATGAAAGAAATGCCCTGATATAAATTGATTAGAAAAAATAAATTAGAAGCTGCAAAACAAATATATGATGGAAGAGCAAGTGGATTAAAGAGAAACGGAAGACTGAGAAACATGGCTGGGTTGAGATTATTTGTACCAGATATAAATACAGACACAAGAACTGTCAGGAACCCCTTATCCAAAACATGATTTCACAATGACTGTACATTACCTGTGGAGGGAAGCTGTATAAGCCTAGTAAACGATGCAGCTACTTGAACATGTTTCCTACAGTTACCTTCTGAACCTAGATTTCTGGACAGCTCTAGTAGGTATCAGAGCTGTGCAAAGCATTTGAAAGAGCGCTCTACAATTTCTATTTGCACATTTAAAAAGCATATCTTTTTTGCACTGTTAAAGCAGTTATGTCTTTCAGAAATTTTAAGGGCTGGCTTAGAAATTAACATATCTATCATACATGATGTTTATTGAAGAAGCTCAAAGAAAAGAAAAAAAGTAAACAGATCCAAAAAAAATCCACCTATACAGAAATTCCAGTTTGTAAGACCTACATTATGATACTTTCAGTCTCTTGCACAATCCCATCATCCATATAATATTATTGTGTACAAAAGCAGATGACAGTTAGTTTAGTAATTAAAGTATTATTAAAGTATATCAAGCAATCTATTAACTGTGAAAAAAGATTACATTTTTTCACACAACATAGATATTGAACCCTTTACAGTTAATAATTTGTGGAAAAGTAACTTGAAAATTCTGACATATTTCCCATAGATGTGTTCATCCCTGAGAGAGCTCAAGATTTCAAAAGGTGAGACATTTAAGCAACTTGTGGTTTTGGAAATGTTCGTTTCCACAGCAACCAGCATCATTTTCTTTATATAGCATTATAAACAGATGGCAAAAAGAATGCCTGTGTTTCTTTGCCAGCATGTCAATAAAAACTTTAGTATTATAGTACTGTATATTTGAATTATTTAACAATTCAGGTATACTACCCACAGAACTTACTATTGCAGTCAAATGTTGGTAAATTTTCATTCTCTCACTATACATTTTGTTTCTTAGTAATCTTTTGTTAATTAGCTATCTTTTGTTAAATTCCTTCTGACACCCACATTTTCACAATACAGTGTTTTAAGACAAAAGAATGAATCTTTTACAGGAGACCTATAAAAACCTGAATGGAACACTTAATGAAATGAGAACTGATAAATTGGTCCCTTTCAGACTTAATACCAAATCAGGATTTCAGTTACATGAACAAAGCAATGGCCCTCAAAATTGCATTACCACTTCTTTTTCTCTACTCTTCCCTTGCAGGCTGCATTCTCCTAAAGAAAATCATAAAAGAAAACATTTTCATGTGAACATGAAACTAAACTGTGCACAGTCACACTCTGCTTACCTACCATCTACACTCTCAAACCATTTTAATGTTCTAGATATGACATGAAACCACAAGTAGTGGATTTACAATCACAATTGGGACTGGGAAGACTGACATAATTCAGTGAGGTAAAATGTCATGTGACTGCAGTGACTTACAATGGCAGTCCTGGCATAAACACACCCCACCCCAGTTGCAGTCAGGAACCAGGAATCACACGTTGTTAAGCAATTCTCACACACATCCAAGCCAGTCTGGGCTCAGTCCCTTCCAGCTAGGAGCCTCAACAAGGGAAGGAATGCCTGCCTTCAAGTCTAGTTTTTGAGTGTTCTACACTCTGCCTTCTGGAGCTGCAAACAGCCCCAAAACCATGCAGCTTTGGGACTGCTTGCAATGCCCCAGAAAATCTCAGCCAATCCAGTCCACCCCAGCAAGCTATGTTGTCTTCATAAAGCTGAGCTGTCACACACACTTCCTCCATGTTCAGCTGATAGTTACACTTACAGCCTATTGAAGCATGCAGATCTTTTATGCCCGCCTTACTTTCTACCTGGACTCTCCAGATAGGTGCAGTCAGAGCACATTAAACACACAGCTTTGATTAATAGTCAGGAAAATAATTAAGGACACATTCAAATCATTTTCATCCAAACACTGAGGCATGACAGATTCTTTGGAATACATGGAGACCCTGTGAATTTAAAGTAACAGCACAACTCTACTGATTATACATTTATACATATATGTACATTTCCTCTTTCTTAGTGCACACATATATTTATCCACGCTTAGCCACATCCTGCTCACCTAGTTGCCAACCCCTAGAGAGGACAGGGGTGGACAACAACGGCCCCTTTACAATCTATGTTCTACACCTTCCAGAATCCCTGAGCCACCATGGGTGGCTCAGAAAATTTGGCAATTGAAATCCACTGGTCAAAAAATAGTTGTACACCCCAAACTAGAGGGATGGAAGCCGCCAAGTCTGGATTCAGAAATGACTCAAAGAGTGAGCAGGATTCAGAAGCCATTTATCTCCAAAATTCTTGCTTTTTGATTCACAGGACTGGCTGCTACTCTTGCTTGATACAAGCTTGGTAGCTGTTGATGGGACTTTTGGGGAGGGAGTGTTCCATATATACGAGCCCAACTTTTTTGGCCTGGTTCAGGTGATATTTTTTCTTTTGTTTCCTTAACAACTTGGTTCCTTCTTAACAACCTTCCCAAAGGGATCTTTTTGACAAGATTCCTGGCTTTTGTCCAGCCTGCTTACATGTTGATTACATCGTTCAGTATGGCTGCTTCAGACTAGTCTCCCACTGCTATCTTTCGGAAAGCTTTCTGAAGGAAATGCAGCTTCATAAAGACATTGCAATTCTATTGTTTATTTTAGTTCTGGAAATATTGAAAAGAGAAAAGACAATATGAGAGGATCGTGGGAGTAAAGATTAAAAAAGAAACTTATGAATTAAAGATTTTTGTGGGTGATTTGGTGCTGATTCTGGAAGATCCTTTAAAGAGGATTGATATATTAATGAGAAATTTTTAAAATGGTACATTAGGTTTTAAAATGAATAAACAGAAGATGAAGGTGTTAATAAAAATATGAAAACAGAAGATCAAACAGAACAGATAAAGTAAAACAGGTTTTAAGATTGAGAAGGTAAAATATTTGGGCATCATTGTGACAAACATGAACTGTATGTTATTTCAAAATAATTGGATTAAGATATGGAATGAAGTTAAAGATATGTTAAGTTGGGAGTAATTACAATTGTCATTGTTTGGGAGAATTCCTGTGATAAAAATGTCTTCTTGAATGATGTTTTCATTTCAGACAATAACTGTTTTGACAACTGATGCACCATTTAAATGGTAGCAGAAGAATATATCTAAATGTGTGTGGTAGAGGGAAAAACTGTGAGTTAAATATAAGGTGCTACAAGATGCAAAGGAAAGAGAAGGACTGGGGTTTTTTGCAGCTAGCTTTGGGGTTTCAGTGAAAGAGTCAAATGCTGCTGAAAAACAAAGCTTTGAAGTTAAAAGGACATGACCTGAGATTTGGGTAACGTGGATATATCTGTGATTAAGGTTAATACGGATTTTAAAGACCATTATGTTAGATTTGCCATGTTGAGAATATAAAATAGATACAAACTACAAAATAGATACAAACTATAAAATAGATACAAACTACTTATGCTGTAGTTCTCAGCATAAAGGCAAATAATAAGAAAACACAAATGGTTAACTTATCACGAATTATCAGAATTTTGTCAAAGGGTATGTAAAATAAAATCATGAGAACTGGTGGTAGAGGGATATAATTATCAATGGTTCTCTTATATACAATTATTAGAAAGATGTAAAACAGACAAAATAATTTATGGTTTTAAATATTCTGTGAAACAGAATTGTGCACAAACGGTGAACATGTAATTGCTAAAATGCATACACTTTTATTGAAAGACTGTATGATAAAATGGACTAAAAATTTTTGGTTATAATACACAGATGGCACAATGGGCAAATATGTGGTTGAAAGTATTGAAATTTACATTGTTACAATCTTAAAAAGAAAGTTTATAAGATGTAAATTGGTATTTGTCACCAAAGAAATTGTCTAGAATGTATAAAGGCACTTCAAATTTATGCTGGAAATGTGAACAAGGGTCTTTTTAATTATCTTTGATGCACATGTAAAAAACTGGAAAATTCTGGATTCAAGTACATACACTGATTCAAAGGATCTTAAAAGATTAATATACAATTGAAACCAGAGTTTTTCTTTGTAGGATTGGTACACAAACAGTTGGAAAAAAATCATAGAACTTTGGGTATAGAGCTGCAGGGAGATTATTCTATCCATAAAAATAGAGAGATTTGGCATTACTTGCAATGGAAAATGGTTGAGAAAATGATGCATCTTGCTGAGAGCACCATATTGACTTCTTTGAGGAAATACAGTATCTACATTTATTATTGACTGGAAATCCCTTATAGACTTTTTGTATGAAACAGAAAAAATGAACATGATTTATGGTTTTGATGATTAAACCAAATAAATTATAAAAAGAAAAGAGTTAAGTTGTAACCTTAGAGCAGTGCTTCTCAATTATTTTCTGTCATGCCCCCCTAGGAAGAAAACATTTTTCGCGCCCCCCACGCGACTGTAAATAGTATCATTATTAGAAAAAGGTCTGTTCTCCTTGAAAGGGAGGAGCATGCGCAGTCACATGTACTGGCTTAATGCTCACTATCGATGCAAATGTCAGCAGCGGTAGCCCGATTTCTTTAGCAAGTTTGATTAATTGGGTTATGTTTCACAGGAGAAGGTCATTGTCAGTCATTTGAGCATCAATTGGGCGCACATCCGTCGGGCAACAAAGTAAGTGTGGACGGACGTCCCACACTAAAGATGGCTCCGACAGGCTCGTGTCACAAGGGTTTTGGACAGCCAATCAGATGCCGAGGTCAAACGTGCCCCCTTTTACGGAGCCTCGTGCCCCCCCTGGGGGGGGCGCCCCACTATTTGAGAAGCACTGCCTTAGAGTAAGAGGTAAACTTATACTTGTACTTATAACTACTATACAGAAAATTGGAAACTTTAAATTAGTTTGTATAAAATATATATTAGTTTTTATATTTAAAAAATATTTAATAAATTTATGTATCTGCAATACACACACACATCTTTTTATGACCCTTTAATCCCTTTATTCATGTGGAGTTGGGGTGACCGAATGAAGCGGAGTGTCTACTGGCCAGAAGCCCTTCCTGATGCCTACTTGGGAGTTCACAGCAAATATTTTCTCTTGGCATCCTGAGAAACATCTGCAGCTGCCTAGGATTGAATGCTCAACCTTTCAAGTGGGAGGTGAGCGTCTTCACCTCTAGGCTACAGTGCCACTCTAAGTATGGATGTATATTTTCTAATAATTTGGAAATATTACTGGTTCAAATACAATGCATATATCCTTAGTTTTATTGTGTGGATATAACTGTGTTAATCTGATTCCACTACAAGATCTAGTGTTCATTTCATACCAGAATAAAATGGGGTGAGAAGCAAGGACATGAGCATTTAATGCTAGAAGGAATAAATGATTTCTCTATCTATGGCAGAATTGATAAAGAATATTCCTAATTCAATTTTGTCAGACTCTAAATAATAAATAGAAAGTCTTAACACCTACTGAATTAATGAAAACCGGCAGTCAGCAGAAGTAGCCTGCAGTATAGCATTCTAACCATTGTGTCAGCATGGCAAATGAGTTATGGGATCAGTTGAGCATCTCCTTGGCATGGATTTGAGACAAATATTGAGTACAATGTACTCAAATATTCTCTCTGGTGGCCATGCACTCCTATATATAAATTGGGATGGTAAAGAAAGATGTGGCTATATATTGATTAATAGCTCCTAAATTCTTTGATGAATAACCAAGTCCTATACACAAACCCATCCCAAGTGTCTTGGTAGGCTGAGTTATTAATCTTCTGCTACCCACATTTGCTATTTTAGAATACAAAGAGAGGGAATGAAAGAGGACCAACACTGTAGAGCATCTATATAGAACCACACAGCAATAAGTATATAAGAGCCATCCACACTGAGATACACTTTTGCTAAGAAACAAAAGGATCAGGAGAATCTACCTGGAAAGGTAAATATACATTGAGACCTATATTCAAAAAACATCTCCCAGGCTTATTTTTTTCATCCAATGATTCATATACAGTATATCACAGAAGTGAGTACACCTCCTCACATTTTCATGTGACAACACTGAAGAAATGACACTTGGCTACAATGTAAAGTAGTGAGTATACAGCTTGTATAACAGTGTAAATGTGCTGTTCTCTCAAAATAATGCAACACACAGCCATTAATGTCTAAACTGCTGACAACAAAAGTGAGTACACCCCTAAGTGATAATGTCCAAATGGGGCCCAAAGTGTCAATATTTTGTGTGGCCACCATTATTTTCCAGCACTGCCTTAACCCTCTTGGGCATAGAGTTCATTAGAGCTTCACAGGTTGACACTGGAGTCCTCTTCCACTGCTCCATGACAATGTCACGGAGTTGGTGAATGTTAAAGACCTTGCGCACCTCTACCTTCCATTTCAGGATGCCCCACAGATGCTCAATAGGGTTTAGGTCTAGAGACATGCTTGGCCATCACCTTTACTCTCAGCTTCTTTAGCAAGGCAGTGGTTGTTTTGGAGGTGTATTTGGGGTCGTTATCATGTTGGAATACTGCCCTGCGGCCCAGTCTCCGAAGGGAGGGGATCATGCTCTGCTTCAGTATGTCACAGTACATGTTGATATTCATGGTTCCCTCAATGAACTGTAGCTCCCCAGTGCCAGCAGCACTCATGCAGCCCCAGGCCTTGACATTCCCACCACGATGCTTGACTGTAAGCAAGACACACTTGTCTTTGTACTCCTCACTTGGTTGCCGCCACACACGCTTGATACCATCTGAACCAAATAAGCTTATCTTGGTCTCATTGGACCACAGGACATGGTTCCAGGAATCCATGTCCTAAGCCTGCTTGGCTGCAGCAAACCGTCTGCGGGCTTTCTTGTGCACCATCTTTAGAAGAGGCTTCTTTCAACAGCCCTGCAGACCAATTTGATACAGTGTGCGGCGTATGGTCTGAGCACTGACAGGCTGACCTCCCCACCCCTTCAACCTCTGCAGCAATGCTGGCAGCACTCATACATTTATTTCCCAAAGCCAACCTCTGGATATGACGCTGAGCACGGGCACTCAACTTCTTTGGTCAACCATGGCGAGGCCTGTTCTGAGTGGAACCTGTCTTGTTAAACCTCTGTATAGTTTTGGCCACTGGGCTGCAGCTCACTTTCAGGGCTTGGCAATCTTCTTATAGCCTAGGCCAACAATTCGTTTTTTCAGGTCCTCAGAGAGTTCATTGCCTTGTTGAACTTCCAGTGACCAGTATGAGAGAGTGACAGCGATAACATCAAATTTAACACACCTACTTCCCCTTCACATCTGAGACCTTGTAACACTAACGCGTCACATGACACCAGGGAGGGAAAACAGCTACTTGGGTGCCATTTGGACATTATCACTTAGTGGTGTATTCACTTTTGTTGCCAGCAGTTTAGATATTAATAGTTGTGTGCTGTGTTATTTTGAGGGGACAGCACATTTACACTGTTATACAATCTGTATACTCACTACTTTACATTGTAGCCAAGTGTCATTTCTTCAGTGTTGTCACAAGAAAAGATATACTTAAATATTTATAAAATGTGAAGGGGTGTACTCACTTCTGTGATATACTGTATAATAAGTACAGGTTTATTTTTTTATATTCTAAACCAAAAATTGTATGTCCATACGTACGTACCCAATTCTAATTGGCCAGGCTACATTTGAATTGCAGAAGAATTCCTATACATTTTTATATCTTCCAACAATGTTTTAAGCAGTTCATCAAGATTGGCAAGTCCCATCTTGGCATTTTTGTCACACCCCCTGCTAGTTGACAGTATTTACACATGCCACACTCACCAGATTCTTGGCCATTTACAATAATGACAACAAAAACAAGGTAAAAGGGTTAAAATTCCACAGTAAGAGTAAATAATTCAACACAGCTATCACTCACTATAGAAAATTTGGAGCTAACCTTTAAAGATAGCCAAAACAATAACAGTTCTGGTCTGATCTAATTATAATAGTATACAGATATTTAGATGAAACATTTAAAGAACTAAAGGCGATTCATACTAATTACTCTATACAACTTACATTTTAAATTTTAAACAAAGTGTAAGGCCTCAATAACTCTCTTTTTAAAATGAAAGCTAGTTATTTTAAGAATTTTAAGAATCCTAGTCTATTAAAAAGTAGAGGTATGTAAAACCATGCTAGCACATTCAACATCTCCTGCCAAAAGACATGGGGAAAGTGCAAACCAATACTCAACCACTGGGGGAGGAGCAAGCACTTTACAATTAGTTCCCTCCAATAACTCTTTATATTCTCTTAATTTTATCAATTATTTTGCTTTACTTTATTAGATCCTGAAAATATCTGTATGACTAGCCCTCGATCACTACTGGCTGAGAACTCCATACTTCTCCACATAGGATATTACAATGGGGGAAAAAACGATCAACAATGAATTCTGTGGTCCTTATAGACATACCTATTTTAACTGACAAAAGGAGATGCATGTTAAGGAACAGAAGGACAAATTCATTGGATCATCAGCTATCTTTTAATCAATTATACTGAATCAAATAAAACATTTTTTCAAAATTGTTATATTAACAAATTACTGAGCATCATCAAATAGTTTTAATTTTTAGTGGTATATCTTTAAATCAAGTTCCTTAGAATATACTAAGATATCAAACTTAATACCAAGACATTCAATTCCCTGAAGCAAAGTATTCTCCATATTATGTTTCATGGTTCTTCCTGAGAAGTTAATCCAAGTGTGTAGAAGTGCCACTGAAGCCTATAAAAAGTCAAAATATATCTGGCACACTAATAATTTTTTAAGAGCCTCATAAAATGATTTTACCTGTGCCAGCTAGAAAAATAGTATTTTTCTTTTTCTTTTGAAATCACTGTACGTAGTTCCTATATTTTTACCGATTATTTTATAAAGGTACTTTTGATAAATTCCTTTATGATGCAATAATACTAATATCATACCTATTTTTGGAAAATACAGGTAGTTCTTGAGTTACAACCATTCATTTAGTGACCATTCAAATTACAGCAGCACTGAAAAAAGTGACTTATGACTATTTATCACACTAACGACACTTGCAGCATCCCTATGGCCATGTGATCAAAATCTGGGCACTTGGCATCTCGCTTGAGTGCAGTGTCCCAAAGTCATGTGATCACTTTTTGTGACTTTCTGACAAGCAAAGTCAATGGGGAATCCAGTTTCACTTAACCACCATGTGACTAACTTAACTGTGGCAAGAAAGGGCAATTTAACAGCTGTCTCACTTAGCAACAGCAATTTTTAGCTCAATTGTGGTCCTAGAGTTGAGGACTACCTGTAGTTGCCCCAAACTATTTATCTCGGCATTATTAGAAATCCATTGTAAGTAAAAGAAAGCATGATCCCATCTATTTCATAAAGGAATAAACAGAAAGGTAGAAAAGATGAGTCAGTGTAAATAATATACTGCATGCAAACTAACTAACATAATGCAGTTCCAATGGTAACAAAAAAACACATGGAGCCAACTCTGTACACTTCAGAGTGAACAATTTTCTTGACTTTTTTTTCAAAAAGAGAGGCCACAAAAGTATAAATCTCCA
Organism: Ptyas mucosa; assembly: GCA_012654045.1. Taxonomy (NCBI): domain Eukaryota; kingdom Metazoa; phylum Chordata; class Lepidosauria; order Squamata; family Colubridae; genus Ptyas; species Ptyas mucosa. The sequence continues at coordinate 4,257,757 of WNWU01000030.1, read as the reverse complement.
GCAGAAAAATCTTGATGAAACTAATTCCCTATGAACTTCTACACCAGACTGTAATCTTCTCAAGAACTTAGCATATCTTAATGCTCTTTGCTCTATGACATTCAGAAGCAACATATTGGTAAGCATCTGCTCTAGAGTTAATTCCAAGAAACTCTAATTTAAAACTTCAGACAGCCAGTGTTTATTCAGTTAACACAGGTAGACCAATACTCAGTCTCCAAACAAGGAAGTATCATATATTCAGTCAAAGAAATACAAGAAGTTTTGGGCAGCAGAAGAGTTCTAATTATGGAAGAGCAAGATCAGAATGTTAATAGAAGTCAGGGGGAGGGGAATAAGAGCAATTGGATGTAATAAGAACTCCTGGCAAGACTTCAAAGGCTTCCTAGAAATGTATTGGCCAACAAAAACCAGTTGAACGCTCACCTGGCCGTGTTAAGCAACGGGTGATTGGTTCCCACCAATTTGCGCATCTGCATGGCGATGTTGCTCAGCTCGTCGCTCAAGAGGCACCGGAGGCTCATGAAAGAGGTCGGGTAGCCTACAATTTTCTCGGCCTCCGAAACTACTTTGCTCCAATAGGAAGCCGAAGAAAGCGAGGGAGAACTGGAGAAGAGGCATCGCCGCTGCCTGGGCTTTCCACATCCTTCAGCCCAGAACTGGACAAGTATCCGGGAGCAACTTTTAACATAAGGTGACAGCAACACCGGGCGCATCATCACTTCCAAAAAGCCGAACTCACCCACGCGGCTCTTGCTGCCACTTGTCCGTCCCCGGAATTGTATCTGTACAACAAACAAGCAGGACCCGCTACAGGATTGATCATCGGTGTCAAGTCCTACTCCAAAGTCCTCCAACCTCTTACTACCGGTAGTTTTGCTTCTCTCCGTTCGTATTTATGCGCGCCTTTCCGCTTCTGCCCCGCCCCTTCTTGGAATCTTCTTCGTCCTACCACGGAGGAGAATTAGCACTACTCCCGCTTTATAAACTCCTTAAAGTCGGTGGGTGGGGTCGGGGTGGAAACTCTGCTCTAAGTAGCCTTCCCGGTAACCGAAGCAGCACGCTAATCTCATGGAGGCAGCCATTTTAAGTGTCGCAAAATGACAGACAGGGAATCGGGCAAGTTACACTTTTGCACCGCTTCTTTACCTTACGGTATTGCCTGGGAATACAATCCTCTCTGGAGGAGGACGAGTAGTTAGTACGGGTCGTAAATACCGAGGTCTGAGTTCCAAATCGCCATCGGTCTGGTCCTCCAGGCTCACCGTAAAGCGGAGCGTAAAGTTCGTGATTCCTGAAATGCAATCTCCAATCCGGTTGAGTTCTACTAACTATGAATCGCCGCCTCTTCTTCTGTAGGAACTTCATAGAAGAGATTTTATAGAAGAAGAATGCAATGAGAAACCATCGTGTTAGATCGCTGGTATTTTTGAACCCATCCCGTTCGCTTGGATTTTAGTTTTTTATTGACCCGCAGAATAATTTGCTAAATAAAACAGTCCCCGCTCGAGGAACCTGAATTTAGAATATGTGCGCGTTTTATCAAACTAAGTATTTTTTCAGTGAAACATGTCTCCATGGAAGTATACCTAAAAGTATGCAAATGGAAGCAAATTATTACTAAATTGTATTACACCTGTCTTCCAATGACAGGACTTAGTCACCCTTGAGCGGTTACATGTCAGCAACTATTAGTGAAATCAGTTTCACTTAGAGTAAAGTTAGTTACAAATTTCCTCATGAAGAGCACTTTTTCCAGGTCAATACCTGGAATTGGTATTGGTAATAAGTGCCAATCTGTTAGTACATAACAACATGAATGTCTTAACTATGGAAATTCATCCATGATGTATTACATTGATACGTTGATCCATGATATATTACACTGATAAGTTGTCTACTTATGCATAAGATGTTATCAGCTCAAATGGCCTTAGTTCTTCATAAGAGAACATAGATTGCACTATGTGTAAGTATGCAAATGAATGGTAAAAGGGTTTTCCAAGAGCTGGCCCTATTGTTAAAAAATTAAGGTGGCTGCTATGCTGTGTTTGCATGAATATTAACCCATAAACTAGCCATCCGTTATTTTACATAGTATGTTATGTGAATCCATTATGTATACTTTATTTATGGTTATGTTATCACATGACCCTCAACATTTGTTAATCAAGTCCATCATAAATATATTGTGCAAACACAGCTGGATATGTTTGTTAAGCAAATGAGAATGGCACACTGCCATGATTGAGTTCTACCAAGGTAGTTTGCCCTATAATATCCCAGGAATAAAATTGTACAAAGGAAAGTGTGTAACTGATTTATAGCATATATATTTAGCTTGTATAGGAGATTCTACTAGTCATTCCAATTCTTTTATTATATATATGTGTATATATATACATTTTAAATGCATACACATTTTATACATAACACATTTTAAAATTTGAGCAAATCAGAAATTGTATTATTTTGAAAAATAAAGCAGAAAAGTTACTGAGACTAATACTGTACATTTGGAGTCCTGTTCTGGGCAATGACTTTAACATGGGAAATCATTGCCATCGCTTCTAACAAATATTCCAAATTGTTTTATTTAATTGAATGGAAACAACTTTTCTTTCTTCATCTACTATGAAATATCTGAATATTAAACATAGAAACATATACATGGCTGCCTTTATTATTGATCTGAAGATTATTAAAGGAAATTATTTGATCTCTAAAATAACAGAATAGCAATGCTGAAACAAGAACATCTAATATAATTTGGTGTCATATTCTCTTAGCTACAATTTTCTTCACTAACAACATGCTTATTGGATGGATTTTGCTTCAAAAATGAGTTGAAAGAAATCTTTTTGGACATTCAAAATATTCCAACACTTTGCAATAAATCCTGTGTGCCCTTTTTTGGCTATAGATGCCTCAGAATTGAATTAAAGACATTTGGCCTTAATGACTTCGTTTTATGGCTGTGCATGCTCCAAAAAATGATTGAAAAGTAAGCATATTCCCCCCTCCCCAGCTTCTGCATGGGGGGAGGGAGAGAGATTCAAGTACTTAAAAGTTGCATTGGTTTTAATGATAACTCTTTCAAGAATCTACATTTTTTTCAAGATGGTATAGAAGCCTGAAAGTGGGCCTCTTTTAATGAGTAGCAGAAAGGCCCTGGTGTTTATGTAAGGTCCAAATGACTTCTTCCCAATCATTTTTAAAATGTGCAATAATTTTAGTTTCCAGTAAGTTCTATAAATAGGTATAAGACTGAATGGTTATACATATACAGTTTATTTCACAGATAAAATGAAGGATTTTATTTTGCTTCAATTACTAATCCTGCTATTGTTACAATTGTCATGACCATCCAGCACATGCGGGGGAGGGGGGGAATAAGTCCATAGAAAAGTAATCATACAAAGGCCCAGCCCCAAATGCTAACCTAAACAGAGTTTGAGTTTGAAAATCAACTATTGTATCTGATGGTGATTTTTTTCGCTGAACCATATTAAATATATTAAATCCATTATGGTGTTAAGCCATGATATGATTTGTTTGCTTTATTGTATAATGGGGTGTAAGTTACCTCTTCAACAAACCCAAATTAACAAAATATACTTTTGCTCGATACGTAAATCCTTTTCTGATGGTAAGCTTCATACCAATTCTGTGTTCCACCAGAATACCAATTGAACATGGTTGATTTTTTTAAAAGATGTGCATTGGTTGACTCTGAAAATATGCTGTCAGTATACTACTAGACACTAGAGAATTATGATTCTCATCAAGAGTTTGTAAGTTTCCAATGTTATTATATATCATCACATTGCTAAAGTATACTGAGCAGTGCTATGCAGGAATACACACCCCAATATTTTTTTTAAAAAAAACTTTTTTTTTAAGCACAGACATGTGGATTTAAAATAAGTAAGCTCTATTATTTATTTATTGAATTTTTATGGTGCCCAATAAGTGTCATTAGCATCAGGTGTTCCAGTATGTTTATTCACCTTACATTTATTGATTTTGTTTGCTTTAAGCAAACTGAAATACTACAAAGTTTAATGAAGCATATAATAATTTTTCACATCCGAACAGTATAATTATATAGAGAACGTATACTCAACACAACTCATGGTTAAAGGATGCATTGATATCTTACAGTAATATTTTCTAATTAGTCCACTGATTGACATAGTCTTTCGAAGTGTAACCTCATACTGGGGAAAATCAGCCTTCAAGAGTAATGCAACTTCTTTTAAGAGCAAAACAATTGCCGCATTTCATTCATTCTCTAATACATTTTAGGGTTTAACAGATCTCGTATGGTTTTATATGGTTTTAAATAGTTATGCTAGGGATTTGCAGCGGATACTTCCTGCTGTAACTCTTATATATCCCTATCAGTCCCATACTGATTGAGAATTATGGGAAAAGCAGCTGAACCCATTGGGGGAGTTCTTGGACTTAGGTTAAAGACTGGGATGGCCAAAATAATATCATATCCCAATCTGAGCACCTAAACAGCCTCCAGACTACTAGAATTCCCAAAGAGCATGTTGTAAACCCAACATGTAAATTATACCTGTTATACAAAAAGTATTTAGTTATTTTATAGGATACAAATTGTAAATTAGCACTATAGATTGCAATGACGCATGTCATGTTTCTGCTGATTAATGGTTTAATGGTTTTAAGTAATCCATGCCATTTTTACTAAAGGACTTAAATATTCAGTAATGTTAGATTTCTTCTCCTATTCTTAAAAAAATCCCACACAATAATGGTAGTATACCAGAAGTATGAATTTATGCTGAAGCCACTACAGATTGTAAATTAATACATTTAATGACAACCTTCCAACCTAGGCAAATTCACCAGATTATTAACTCACAAGAATCTCAGTGGTAAATAGAATTAGTTCCCTGAACTAATACACCTATTTTGCTATATGTACAAAAAACTCAATATTGACATTCACACAGATAATGTGTTTATTTTACATATACCTAAACAACAAGCATGGAGTTTACATAACATGCTTACATAACACTTATGCCACAAAAATAGAAATAAATTGGTTATAGGCCCATTTTTGGCATGTGGACCAGAATATTAATTCTAAATATCTTAAGAAAGCAAAAGAGTAAGAGAAAGAAAAGAGAGTTTGTGAAATTACTACAAAATGAAATACTGAGGAAATAGTTTTATATTTTATTTTATTTTTTTTTATTTTTTTATTTTATTTATTTTATTTTTAGACAAGTTCAATTTAAAAAGACAGCATTTACACAAATACAGGGAAAGTTGATTGAGAAAAAATATACTGATGAATTGTAGAGCTTTCTACATTATAAAATGAGGTAACTTTATACTTATCACAGAGTTGCAATTCATTTCAAACTTAAAATCTGCCAACTGTAGCAAGACTAAAATATGTTTACAAAATAACACAGTAAAAAAGCAAATCTACACTGTATTTGTTTCCCAACACATGTACAATGCACAGTACAATTACACTAATATTTAACCTGTGTCTGTTCCTTATTTCCTGTTATAATTACCTGTTCCAGAAAATACAGAACACAGAAATAATTTGCTTCTTGATTGCTGACGGGGGGGGGGGGGGGGGGGGGGGGGGTTGGGAAGGTTTCTTGCATTAAAACTACTCTCTGAAAACCTATGCTTATAACTAAATATTTTACAAAGTAGAATGTTTTGGCTAAATAGATATGCAAGTGACCAACAATGATTACAGTTAGCTATAGAACTTAGGTAGCAATGTTAAAGTGACCCTTATTTAATCATTAAAACCATTGTTTCAGTTAATTACAGTGCTTATTATTGCATTGAACAGTCTTTATTACATACTTTCCATTGTGTTAGTGCAGAAGCTTGTGAATTCATGTATATCAAGAATGGAATCAGATCAGAACCAATGAATAATTTTTCAAAGAAATAAACAGCCGTAGAAGTCTCTATGCATTTCAATAAAATACTGAGGGCTTTTGCTGCAGGAATGTATTTGGCATGGTATTAGAATACAGGGATTGAAATGAACAATCATTTTGTTTAGTCACATATTTATCAAATACAATTTAGAGATCAGACTTTTAAAAAGTGCTAATGCTCAGAGGATTACAGACAGTGGACTCAATCTCACATTCCCCTAAATGTGGGATAGCTCGTTTTTGCTTCCATGTTCTCATACTCATACCAGATCTCCAGATTTATGCTGAACATACTACAAATTGTAAATTAATACATTTAATGATAACCTTCTATCCTAGATAAATTCACCAGATTATTACCTCACAGGAGACTCAGTTGTAAATAGAATTAGTTCCCTGAGCACACCTACGTTCCTCTATGTCAAGGGTCAGCAACCTGCAGCTCTGAAGCTGCATGTGGCTCTTTCACCCTTCTGCTGCAGCTCCCTGTCATTCAAAATATGCATCACAACAGCCAATGTGCGACACCCGTCAGCACACGATTTATTGAGCTTTTCAAACCCCAGTAGGCCAACCATGGATAAATCCAAGAAAAGAAAAGTTTCAGAAGAAAACAGAATGTTTAATTCAACTACATATGCTAGTTTTGTGGCTGCTCAAGAAATAGTCAGGCTTGGGAAGGGTTTTGTGGTTCCTGGTGTTTTCTGTGGGAAACCGGGTCCAAATGGGTCTTCGAATGTTTAAGGTCGCAGATCCCTGCTCTATGTACAAAAACTTAGTATTAACATTCACACAGATAGTGTGTTTATTTTACATATACCTAGTAGATATTTTGAAAATTAGACAATGGAATAGGGCAGAGAAGGGAGAAATGTTTAAAATGATTGGTCAAGATAGAGACAAAGATCCAAGAGAGGAATATGGAAGGTAAGCTAAGAAAAAAAAACAATTAAAGCTTTAAAGCGGGCAAGAGATAATGGATAGAAAGGGAATATTTTTAAATATAATAGTGGCATAATTAAAAGTTAGAATAGAAATGCAAACTAGAAGGGGGGATTAATAAAATACACATTTTTACATAATAAGGTGAAGTAATAACGAGGTAAATCACAATTTGAATGATGGTATTATCAAGTATGCTTGAATAATATGATGATTGGCATAAAAATAACATTGAAATATTGAATAATTAAATGATGGAAGATTATAACTTAACATAAATATGTGTATTAGAATCATAAGCTTGCTAAATGCAATAAATATGATTAATAATATTTTATTTGTAGTAAAAGGAATGACACTCAGAATATGGTGATTAGCATAAAAATAATATATTGAAATATTGAATAATTAAATAAGGAAAGATTATGAAAGATTATAACTTAACATAAATCTGTGTACTATTGCCAGAATGATATAAGCTTGTCAAACATAGTAAATATGATCAATATTATTTTATTTGTACTAAAATGTAAGACACTCAGGTGCCACACTGTTCACCCATTTATATGTTTGTAAAAAAATAAAAAAATAAAAATAAAAAACTTGGTGGGGGGGGGGGAAAGAAGGTAATTTTAAACCAGGAAAGAGAGCCAAGTTTTACCAGTTCTTTATTGCTGGTTTTGTCCCCATTGATTGCAATACAGATTTTATGCTGCTTCTTCCAACAAGAAGTTTTTGTTTTTTAATTTACAAGTAGTCCTTGTTAGTGACTGCCTTCTACCGCAGCAATTCACAGTTACGATGGTGATGCAAAAGCAACTTTGCAGCCATTCCTCACATTTATAATTTTCATAGGTCCATAAAGAAGAGGAAACAAATAAGATCATAAGCAGAGTCACAGTTTTGCTTAAGCTTTGCTTAATGACTGCGTTGCCAGTTCCAATTGTGGTTGTTAAATGAGGACTATTTGTATGGTGGGGGCAGCCATTTTGTCTTCATTCCAGTTTTTTTGGCTATCCACAGATTAATTCTGGGTATTGCTGATCACAGAGACAGTGGACTCCCTGCTAGCCCCAACATTTCCTTGAGGCACTTAACTTTCCCTATCCCTATCCTATTCACTTCATGATGTTATCTCCTCCGTGCCTTTATGCTGTCCGACTATTTTCAGATATGGGTTTAATTCCCAGTCAAAAGAGCACTAGACCCCTATTTAGAAATGGCTCAACTGATAGATCACAGACATGGAATGAATACCTTTGCATCTATTATAAGTTACAGACAATTTGACAGGTAACTTCCATTCCAAGCGTACTGCTGCACACTGGATTAAAGAGTGTAGTAGTGATATTTCTTCCACTAATAGCAGTGGTGGGTTGCTACCCGATCGGGAGAACCGGTAGCATCAATGGCGGTAGGCTCCACCCACCCACCCAGACATTTCTGCGTATGCACTGAAGTGTCATACTGAAGCGCACACACCCATGAGCAAACTGGTAGTGACAGATTTTGAAACCCACCCCTGACTAATAAGCCATACTTGGTAAGAGAGGAAACAAACCTGGAGGGATTCCAGTAATTGCTTTCCTTAACTTGTCCCATCAAGAAAGTAAGGACGGCACCAGTCTCTGGTTTAATTACTGTACTGAGGCAAAATAATGCTCAGGAATTGGGGTAGCACATTTTATGCTGGCCTACTTTTCTTACTTAAGGACTAGTGCCTAGCTCTGAAGCAACTGTCTAGGTTAATTCAGAGGTTTTCTGGATATGTCATAACAAGGGGAAGTATAGATACTTCAACTTTTACATAAGAATTTAGATGGAATATTTACAAATCTTCCTTCAAAATGACAAAAGGCTAAGAGTGAAAGAGGATTATTGAAAAGGTTTTTGTGATTCTAAAACTGCTTCTGGCTTTTATATTGCCTTGAATGTTGGTGACCTAATGGTAATACTTCATCATTAGATTGCTTACCCTTTGGGTTCTGGATTGATCCATGTACTTAGATTAATGTTTCTTAATTAAATGTGCAATGGATGAATCTACAATCTCTAATCCGGTGGAGGAAGAAAGCTACTCTCCTTTATTCAGTCACCCAGTGGAAGCTTGTGGACAATGAGATCAAATTCTGCTCTTTTTAAGCAGATCAAGTTAGATTGGCTTTTCATTTAAGAAAAAAAGTGGGGTAGATTCATAAAGTCTTCACCCTGCCCATGTGAATGACACAGCCTATCACTAATGAGAAAATACAGTAGTCTGACAGGGATCTGGGAAAATTTGGAGTATAAATGTTATAAACAGGGCAGCCACACCAGAGGTGGTATCCAGCAGGTTCTGACCAATTCTGGAGAACCGGTAGCAGAAATTTTGAGTAGTTCGGAGAACTGGTAAATACCACCTCTGACTGGTCCCACCCCCATCTATTCTCTGCCTCCCGAGTCCCAGCTGATTGGGAGGAAATGGGGATTTTGCAGTAACCTTCTCCTGGAGTGGGGTGGGAATGGAGATTTTACTGTATCCTTCCCCTGCCACGCCCACCAAGCCATGCCCACCAAGTCATGCCCACAGAACTGGTAGTAAAAAAATTTGAATCCCACCACTGTGCTACACCCAATATGCAAATTGTGCACTGCATGAAGGTACTTCAGGTGCTGGAAGGGGTACCAACTGTAAGTTTTTAAAAAATGACAAAGGTTCAGCCACCAAAACCAGTGACTGAACCCATAACCATAACCCAGGAGGTCAGCACATTTTTTTTTTCTGTAATTATATTTTATCAGTTTTAAACATTAAAAAGTGGGGAGTGCTATGTGAAATTCTGGCAAGAGCACTTTGTATGCCAGAATAGCCTCTGTTTATAAAGTATCTTTATGTCCTATGTAGGAAAAGGATATATCATCCCAATTTAAATAAGATACCTATAAATTAATGGTCTCCTTACAAAATGTACATAGTCTGTAGGGTAGAATGTTTTGTAATAAAATAAATTGAAAGAGGAAATCAGTAGTTTAATTTAAAGATATAGGAATTTCCAGTTTATCCTGGTTTTTTTATTCATTATAGTGGTTAGGGATAAAATCACTAGAGGCATAAAGAATTAGAACCTTATATGGTTATTGTTGCTGCATGAATTCTTGAAGATTATAACTTTTACAAACAAGTGCCTCTTTATTTAAATATATGAATTGTAAATTAGAGCTAGAAAACATAAATATGTGATTGTTTCCTTTTTACCACTTACAGTGAGGTATAAAGATCTCTGGAAATACTTAAGAAAGAGGTGTATCACCATGCAGGGAAGAGTGTGTACAAAACATATTCCTTTAAAAACTACAGCTGCTACTTACTTTGTGAGGCTCACACTGCTTCTTCAGAAGCTAGTAGCTACTAGAGGCTGAAGCTATTAACTTCAGAAACTAGTACACACATGCCTGTGAAGACAATGGGGAACCTGAAGTACCCATAGTAGCCTGGAATAAGGAGCAACTCCTTTAATGATTCAAAGGTTGATCCACCACACATAACTTTCGCACATTGTGAAATATGGCCTACAATCTAATCCCTGTGTACTTCAAAATAACTCCCACTCAACTCAGTGGGACTTGGTCTCAATAGTTTTTTTCAGACAATCCTGTTGGACTGTTTTAAAATCCTGGGCAGTATGACAGTCAAAATCTTACTCAGCAGGGCAGGACTATGGAAAAGAGCACCATTCATTCTTATTTCTCTCTTTTTTCCCCTTTCTTTCTTGCTGTGGTACATTATACAATATACTGGATAATTTCCTGTACTTTGCTCACAATAGGAGTAAATAAATAAGGATGAATTCCAGAACTGTTTTACATATGGGACCAGTTGGTGGTTTTCAGGGAGACAATTCCTGACCGGGGGTGAAATTCAACTGGCTCGGACTGGCTCGGATGAACCGATAGGGACGATTTGAATCAGTTCACCGAACTGGTAAAAACCACCCTTGGTTGGCCCCGCCCATGCCCGCCCGGTCACTGCTCACCCCTTTCGGCTGCTCGCTTGCCCCTTCCAGCCGCTCGACCCGCCCACCCACCCCTGCCCTATAGGGTGAGACTTTTCTCCCTCCATTCACAACGGAGCTGCTGTTCCCTTTATGGTCCCCTATGGCCCCCTCCCTCCCGGGGACTATCTTAAAGGGACAGACTGCAGCAGGTCTGCTGTGAATGGACAGAGACAAGTTTGGCTTCTCTCTGCCACAGAATTCAATGTTAAACGCTGCAGTAGAGAGAATCCGAAGTTTTGTTCCTCCATTCACAGCAGAGCTGCTGCAGCCTGTCCCTTTAAGGTATTTTGACCCCTGGGAGGGAGGGGGCAGGGGGGGAACCATAAAGGGAGCAGCAGCTCCACTGTGAATGGAGGGAGAAAAGTTTGGTTTCTCTCTGCCACAACATTCACTAAGAGCCCTTCTCGTGCTCATACACACATTTTTTCCTACCGGGTTCTGTGGGCATGGCTTGGTGGGGGTTCATGTGACTGAGTGGGCATGAGTGACATTGAATTGGCCATGCCTACTCAGTCACAGGACCCCCCACCAAGCCACACCCACAGAACTAGTAGGGGGGAAAATTGAATGTCACCACTGTTCCTGACCTCAGAAAAGTCTATCTTTGCAGTGTAATGGGCCAAAGATATATAAGTTGTCATTCTGCTTTTGATCAAGGCTGCTCAGTTTTTCTGGAAACTCAGGTACACCATTTATTGATTGTATGCCAATAAAATTATGTTTTATCTACAAAGTGATTTGGGTGCTTTAGGTGAGCTGGTTTTGGCCACAATACTTCCAACTAGAGACTCTAAATATTGTATCTCCCATACAGCATTTAGATGGGTTGAGACTTAGCTTTGTTGTTTGAATGGTTGTAAAGACTATATACACAAAACATCCAAATGGGCTTCCTTAATATCGCTGCATATTACCATACATCATCACAAATAGTGATAATGTACTAACAGGGAATGAAGTGCAAGAACCTGGCAGCCATTGCATTGAGCATTGTTCAGAACAATTCTGAACCTCTCCTAAGTGATGGTTAAGGTGTTATTTCCTTGAAGGTAATCCTAGACTTGTAACTATAATGGAACCTGCCTATTACAGTCGTAAGTCATGATGATCATAAAGTGGATCATCTCCCATGACCAGTCAGATTCTATAACCTTATTTTGCAGCGGTGATTAAGTGAATGCCATGGCTGTTAAGCGGCATTTTTGCCACTTAACTATGGGACGCTTTTGCCAAAACCCAAAAATAAATGTAGATTTTCAGCAAAAACACTGTAAATTGCACATGTGACCATGGGATGTTGCAGATAGCTGTGTAGATGGTTGCTGAGTGCCCAAAATGCTGTCATGTGACCATGGGGACGGGGGTTGGGGCAGCCATCAAACTTCAGAACTGGGTCATAAATATCTTTTCAGGGGTCCTTCTTAACTTTGAATGGTCACTTAAATGACTGGTCATAAATTGAAGACTACCAGTACTATTTGCTTTCTTGATGAAATCTGATTTCATTGACAATCTCTCAATTAAGAAAAGCCACCAGCTCTCGTATATTATATGAGGTTTTAATTTATGTCAGCAATTCTGACAAAGACTGAAATTTAAGTTTAGTCTTTGAATACAACACTGACTCTTGCTTAGACCTTTCCTAACATGGAGATTTTATCCACTCAGCTCTGAGAAAAATATACGATGCCCTTTTCTTCCTAGTGATTATCCAACAACAAATGTTTCACCCATCCCCTAAAAAACAAACCCCCAATCTTACTGTATTCTACATGTCTACTTTCTGTGACTCTTAGTTTAGCTATTTCATTTCTGGAGAACTTTTTTTCCATTCTTAATTTTAATTTTTATTTAATGTTCTTTACCCAGGTGGAAACTGAACATTTACTAGAAGTGACATGAATCAAGAAGATTAACTCTTTCTATTCATTATTGAGGTCAGTAGATTGCCATGGATCTGCAGCTTGCCCATTGTGACCGTCATTTTTCCTTCGTATATAGCATCTTGTTTCTTCCTTAAAACTGCAATGACAATACAGGCGCTGTAATACCCAAAGCAAAACATCTATTAATTCTTTTCCCACCATGTACATAACATGATTTGATCGAACATATTGTACTCCTTATTAGAAACAACATTTCCCCAATGAGGAATTTCTGCATGTTTTTTGTCAAATACATTTTGTCAATCTGGAGGGGGGAAGTGAGATGCTGCCTATTTTGCCAAAAAATGCTACTCAAACACAAGGCTGGGAGAGTGGGAGGGGGGTAGAGTAGGGGGAGCTTTCATGGAAGCAGATGCTCCATACCATTCATGGCCTTTCCAATTAACCTGGAGATGGAATAAGATAACAAAAGCTTGAACAGGTCCAACTTTTACATGAAAGAGGTTTTTTTTCCTAAAAGAACCAATAATTAGGCCTATTCTTTTCATTTAAAAACAAAAGAGGAGATTTCTCAACTTGCTTCAGTTTTCCATACCAATGTTTTGAAAGAGTGACTCATTCCTGAAAGGGAGATATCAAGTCACTAAAACAGTAAAAATATACCTACTCTACTAGTCTTGAGGCAGCCATGATTATTGGGACTCTTATCCAGATTCTCTGTGGTCAAATTTCTTGCCCTATTTTCCTGTAATGCTCCAATAAATAACTATTGCAGAATGTGGGCACAATCTCTGCCAAGACTGCCTAAGTGCTGAAGGAGGTCAAGCATAGCAGCCTCCTGCTTTCAGAGCAGAGAAACTATCCAGCAAAAAGAATGTTTGTGTACTGAATCTACAGCTGGCTCATTTTATAGAAATAGTCAAGAAATGCAGAGATTAGGGCAGAAGAAGAAAGAGGAGAATCTGTGAGAAACATGAGAACTCCCTGGAAATTTAACATAAAGATAATGAAGCCTGAATCTATATATCAACTAATGAAAAGCGCACAGAGATCACAAAATATTTTTAAGATGTTCCAAGTGTTAAGATACCAAATGTGTAGTTGCTTAGAGAGTCTATGAATTAAAGGATGGGAAAGGAAATCTGGCATGCAAAGCAGCAATAGGAAAGAAAGCTTAACAAGCAGAAACAAAAGACAGTTGCTGGAAATCTAGAACACACTAAAACACTAATCTGATTGCCTTCAGTTCTCCTTGCCTGCTGTATGGGTGAATTCTAGGATCACATGGTCATTCTCTGACAAGGTTCCTATTCTTTTGCTACCTCAACTTTCCCCCCCTATTTGTATTAAGTTCAGTGTAGCTGATCCCACTAATTCCTTCCTCCTTCCTTGAAGTTGTGGGAGGGGCCTGTCAAGAACCCATTGGATCTCTCACTTGCCACAGATTTTGATTCCCAAGGTCAAGGGAACTTTCTGTTAGCCCAAATGAAAGAGGTAAAAGAGAATACTATTTGGAAAAAGAATGAGTAAAGAGCCAAATTTTCAAAGAAGCTCACTTCTCTTGAAACTCCAGGAGATAAAAGATCATTGCCAGCAAGCCAAAGTGCTTGAATCACGAAAGGTTAATTAAGTTCAATTCCTGCATTCACCAAATATGCTCTACTTCCATAAGCAAGGTATAAAATAGCTTATCACACTGGCATGGTTCACACAACATATTGAGACATGATTGGGTCTTCACAAAATGCTGAACCACAGACTATCCAACCAAATTTGGACTTTTGACCTTGTCTAGCATTATGCAAACACAGGATATCTATGAGTATCAAAGGCTACATTTAGAAAATTACATGTTTCTATATTAGATTTTAAGAAAAATAAGAATTTATATTAATTCTAGTCTACATTAAATAATTGTGAAACTACTCATCTACAACAGAAGGCATTTTTTTCCTAAAGAATTCTTGAAGAAGCTTTTCCCATATCCTAAACTTTAAGCTAACAACCTTTTCCAGTTTGGGACCATGTGCCTGAGTGTATGAATGTTTGTGCAGCTGCAAACATTATTGAAAGACAGAATACCAGCTATTTTGACCCTTTCCAACTTGGGTTTAGGCCAGCAAACATATTCTCCTTTTGTCATCTTGTCAAATAAATTCATTTCAAGAGACAGAGGGAGTGTATCTCTATTGATCCTGCTTGACTTTTTAGCAGCTTTTAACACCATTGAACACAATATTCTCCTGCTTTGACTGGTGATTGGGGCATTATGTTGCAGTGCTTCTATCATTCCATGCAGGGATGATTTAATAGAGTTATGTTTATCAAGGGTATCTTTGCAATGTGATATTATTAGCAATAGCAGTACCACTTAGACTTATATACCACTTCACAATGCTTTACAGTCCTCTCTAAGCAGTTTTCAGTGTCAGCATGTTGCCCCCAACAATTTGGGTCCTCATTTTACCAACCTCGGAAGGGTGGAAGGCTGAGTCAACCTTCAGCCGGTGAGAATCGAACTGCCGAACTGCAGGCAGCTGGCAGTCAGTATAAATAGCCTGCAGTACTGTATTCTAACCACTACGGCTCATTATTTAGAAGGATGTCATGGCACTCTTTTTGACATCAATTCCTTTTAACCTTTAAGGGCAGTCATTCAAATTTTATGTTGAGGAGTTATCAATATGCAGATAAGTATCAGGTTTATTTTCCCCCAACAGCTGACTCAAGTGATGCCCCAAATGTCAATGGTAATACTAGAGGCCCAAGTGATCTCTTTGTAGGGATATATATTATAAACTACTATGATTAATCACAGGGAGGGAAGAGGGCCAATGATAACACATTCTTGTCGCACTTGTATGATTATGTCATTATATAAGCATCATTTAGAGCTGTGGTAGCACAGTGGTTAGAATGTAGTACTGCAAGCTGATTGCTGACTGCCGGCTGCCAGCAGCTTGGCAGTTCGATTCTCACTGGCTGAAGGTTGACTCAGCCTTCCATCCTTCCTAGGTCAGTAAAATGACCCAGATTGTTGGGGCAATGTGCTGACTCGGTAAACCACTTAGAGAGGGCTGTAAAGCACTGTGAAGCGGTATATAAGTCTAAGTGTTATTGCTTGTGCTATTCAGTACAATTTGCTGTTGTCCTCTTTATCAATTATACCCTTTTTTAGACCAAGATACATTAGCCACTGTAGTTCATGGTATCCCTCTTCCCAAAGAACCAAACTTCCAAATTTTCATTTTAAGAAAGGAAGATAGGCTCTAGAATAAAACAAATGTCCATTTTTGCCCATTCTGTAATGCGTTTTGATGGTTTTTAAGACAATTAATAATGTTTTCAGCCAAGCATAAAAATCCTAATAATTAATAATTAATAAATTATTAAACATTTAGTTAAATATTTTCTGAAGAAGAAATATCTTAGGAGGACTTTTTTGAAAACTCTTCGATGGTAATAATAATAATAATAATTTTATTGTCATTGTAGGTGTATACACAGTGTACCCATACAATGAAATTCACTTAACATCCAAAGACCAGGTCCAACACACATAACAATCCCCAAACACACCCCCACCCACCACAAATTCCCCACCCCTAAACCACCCAAACATCCACACAACACACCAAGCAATGCTGTCCAACAGCTCACTGATGATGGCCCTTTCGTTCATTGTTGAGTGCAATTATAGCTCTGGGATAAAAACTATTCAGAAAATGTGTGGTCCGAGTTTTAATTGTTCTGTATCTTCTGCCAGAAGGCAACAGTCCAAAAAGATGGTATGTTAGAAATCTAGACTTTCAGTGTGGCTTTGAGTTTCTATACCTTAACAGTTTTTTATATGCCCAGGTTTTCGATGTTTCTTAATGTTTTAGAATGTTATCTGGCCAATCTCTGTAAATAAAATTCATTGCTATTGCATAAAAGAAGACTGGGGCTAGGAAATCTTTATATACATGAATTATGTGACCTTAGGTGATAAATCATGAAAAGTTGTCAAATATGTGAAAAAAGGTGCTATATTAAACAATATCCAATAGCATATATAAAAAATCCCAAATGTGTTGTTGCATATAGTGTGGCCTTATTTTAGATTTCTGTAAGTACAAATTCACTGGTTTCTGTTTTGGCCATGTTTGTCAGCTCTGCAAAGAGCAGATTCATAGCTCAGTCTGCTATTGTTGCCTTGAAAGTTTGCTACATTTTACAAATTAACCTCATAGAAACTTTAAAAGGAGTATTCAAATTCATGTTTCAAGTGGACAAGCGACATTATCTCTGTATCCTTTCCTATGTTGTGATATACCAGGAACATTACATTTCATTAACTAATTGACTGATTAAAAATTTAACTGAGATAAATCAGTTAAAAATTATTCCCCCAGTGAATCAACAATCTCCGATTGGCCATGAGATTTAATCATCAGCACAACACAAATACTAACAGAAATGAAAATGGGAAGGACCTATTTAAATCTAAAGAAGCAATTTTTTCTTTTGCCTCCCCAAGGATGAATGCTTTGCTTCCCTCAAAGCTTGCATAATATGACATAGGAGTCCATAATCTGAAACAGCCTTTCCCAATCTGATTACACTTCTGGTGTGTGGATTTAAAGTACCAGAATTCTCATTGCTAAGAATACATCAATGAATTTGCAAATTGATTGTGAGATGTATATAAAATGTTAGCTACAATTTATTTAACTGAAATCTCTAGATATACCGTCTATAACATTTCATTGAAGAAAATATTTTAACTAGTGGAAAATTACATAATTACTTATATTTCAAATATTATGTCATTAATTGCCCAAATATTATTTAGGCTTAGGGATGTTAAAATGAGTAAGTCTAAACCACAATAAGAGGTCCAACTAATGCAACTCAAGAGTATTATATCAAACCATTATTTGAGGTGATACTCTGTTCAAATGATAAGAGTAGGAAACAAACTGTGGCTCCAAATCACAAATTGTTTGTGTCCATCATCTTGTATTGTGAACTAGTTGCCTTCATGGGATTCTTGCAAAAATGCACTGCTGGTTCTATTTGTATATATAAAAAATAAAACCATACGATGGCACATTCCCAGTCATAGGGAGATACGAGTGATCCCAGACCTCCGGATTTTTCGTCAGGCCCTTAAAACCTATTTCTTCCAGTTAACCGGGCTGGCCTGATTCTATGTCGGTTTTAAAGTTTGATATTGATTTTAAATTGAAACGTTTTAAATTATGGGCCAAATTTCATTTAATTATTTTTAAAACTATTTTAACTTTTGTGTACAAATGTTTTATTTGGCTGTTCACCGCCCTTCTCCTTTTGGACTCAGGGCAGTGAACAGC
>WNWU01000030.1:4162290-4239490 GCA_012654045.1 Ptyas mucosa | reverse complement strand
AATAATAATAATAATAATAATAATAATAATAATAATAATAATAATAATAATATATTAACCTTTAACTGCTCAACATGGCTAGCAGACGCCAAGGAATACCATTTGAAGAAGTCTTGAATGGTTGCTTCAAGAGATGGATTTCATTGAAACAGAGATTCCAGGGACAATTCCTGCAGATTCTGCAAGACAACTCAAAGCAAGAACAAATAGAGGCAATGAAAGAGACAGATGAAATATCTGCAAGCAAATAATCAAGCTCAGAGAGTGCCAAGTACTTTACAATTCAATTTGTTGTTATTATTATTTAAGAGCTTACCGCATCCATGGTTGTATTTGTGCATGCAAAGCTACAGTTAAAGGATGAAGCTTTTATAGATTTGAATATATTGCTTTTTCATGAAGCAAATCTTTTTCTAAAACAAAGAAAGTTAATGTTTAACATTCAATTCACACACCATTAAACCCAACTGCAAAATATCTACTGATTTTAATAAACCTTGAGCACAACTATAAGCTCAGAACAAACCAGTGGTGAAATGTAAAATTTGTTACTACCGGTTCTGTGGGCGTGGCTTGGTGGGGATTAATGTGACTGGGTGGGCATGGCCAATTTTTTTTTAACTTTTAAAACATTTTTTCTACAACCTCTTTGGCCGAAGAGGTTGTAGAAAAAATGCTTTTAAAAGTAAAAAAAAAAGCCTCTGATGATTGCATGGCTCAGCTGGGCATGAGGGTGGGGCCGCAGGGATTTTTGCTACCAGTTCTCCGAACCACCCACCACTATCGCTACCAGATCAGACAATCCGGTCCAAACCGGGAGCATTTCACCCCTGGAACAAACCAATACTTAAAAATATAAATCTGTGAGTTTGCTTGGCAATAGTTAAATCCTACCAACTGAAATATCAACACACTGTGCAGGGTGAGCGGGAGAATAATGAATTGATACAATGTTACACTTATAGCACTGTTATTTTTATTCATTCATTCCTTGTAGACCTCTTTCTTGAACAATTTACAACAACTAACATTTCAAATATTGCCAACTTCCCACTGTGACAGTTTACACATTGACCTACTCATGACAAGAAGGCAAGGAGGCTTTTTCTTCTTGATTTAGCTTCCACGATTAGAAATCCTTCATGGATGAAGCTTTAGTCTAGATTACCAGATGTACAAATGTAATAGTTTCACAATCTATTACTGGCTGCTAGCAACAATCACAATGGTGCAGAGGTGGGTTTCAGCAGGTTCTGACCAGTTCTGGAGAACCGGTAGTAAAAATTCTGACTGGCCCCGCCCCATCTATTCTCTGCCTCCTGAGTCCCAGCTGATTGAGAGGAAATGGGGATTTTGCAGTAACCTTCTCCTGGATTGGGGAGGGAATGGAGATTTTGCAGTATCTTTTCTCTGCCATGCCCACCAAGCCACACCCACAGAACCAGTAGTACAAAATTTTGAAACCCACCACTGCAAGGGTGCCTTAAGTACAAGTGAAATGCTTGCCTTGTACAATAGGAATTTTCTAGCTTTCTATTAAATAAAGAACATAGATACTGGTACTGTAAATTGTACAGACATACATTTTATTATTAAAGGAGAATATTTGTAGGTCAGGATTGAAATGATGGGTCCTTGGTGCTCTCTGAATTAGCTTGTTTTCTTGCAGATGTTTCATTATCCTAACCAGGCAACATCATCAGTTGCTAGTAAGGAGTGCTGTTTACTGTCAGTTTATATTCTGGTGTCTTGCCTGTTTGTGTGGGTCTTGTGGTCGGGATGTTTATTGATTGGCATTTTACTCTTTTAAATTTTATTATTTTACTATACATTTTACTATTATTTGCCACTTTTCCATAATAAGCATACTGATGATGAGAAAACATAAATACCAGCGAGTACAGTACCATTAACCAAATCTGGGCTTTAATAACCAAAAGGTAAATGTGTCAATGGCTATATTGACTAGTGAAGGGATCACCATGCATAAATGCTATTTCTCATGTACATTTATTGCATGATTTGAACAAGATACTATTATCAAGTCTCAGTTTCCATCTTTATAATGGGAAAATAATCATGTGTTTCATACAATGAGAAAGGGACTTGAGTCAGATTTTTTTTAAAAAATCCACATTTCTGCTCTGCCTCTATTTGAGTAGGTGGCAGAAGCCATGATTTGGGTCCTTTCATCACTTGCAGTTTATACAAACATTGGAATATCCTTGCAAATCCAAACTCCCCTTTGCTCAAACTGTTTTGCATGGTGTCATTTCAAGTGTTCTAACCTTCAGCATTTGACTTGTATTGTGACTTCATTTTTTCTCAAATATCTGTGGAGATTCTCAGTCATCCAGGTCACAGCTGTCTCAAAGATGCTTTTTCAAAAGGCAACTGGACTGTTTTTTTCCTGAAGAAGACATTTTGCTTCTCATCCAAAAGCTTCATCAGTTCTGGCAGGATGGTGGGGGCGAACGAAGAATTTGTTCTGAAAGAATTGGGGGGGGGATCATATTTCTTTGCAGTCATCTGGTCATTAGCACTCTCCCTGAGAGCTCTTGAGGCCACCTGTGTCCTCAGGGTTACCTATATCAGAGTGCAAATGGAGACGGAATTTTCTTGGAACTTGTGAAAAGATGTCTTATCCCTCCCCCACTGTTGAGAGATGGCTGTTCAACATAAATGGCTCCTTTTATCCCGCTTTCAGACCAATGGTCCTATCTATCTGGAAGGTGGACCCTGTCCATAAGTCAGTCCTTTCAGCAATTCCAAGAAGATTCCACCCCGTGTGCACTCTGATACAGGTGACCCTGAGGGCACAGATAAATCCCCAAGTGGCCTTAAGAGCTCTCAGGGAGAGTGCTAGTGACCAGATGACTACAAAGAAATACGATCCTTCCAAACTCCACCCCCCCCCCCGCATCCTACCAGAACCAATGAAGCTTCTTGGATGAGAAGCAAAACGTCTTCAACTTCTTTCTCTGAGAAAAACAATCCTGTTGCCTTTTGAAAAAGCATCTTTGAGACATTTTTCCTAAACTTGTTCCAGTCTGGAGAATACAGTAGCATGGCCCAAACATATAACTGTCTTTGACATACAGTTGAAGGCTTGTTGTGTAATTTGTTGCACTTTCCACCTTTCTTCAGGTGGAAGAAAGGTGGTTTACAAAGTCTAACTAAAATTCATCAGTCATTGGTAAGATACCTGGCAGGGAGAGAGATGCTTGTATTTTAAGTGAGGAAATAGATGCTATTAGCTATTTATCGATCAGTGCCCTTAGAATATACTTCCCCTAGGAAGAATGGCAATACAACAGTTCGTTAGCCAATCAAGAACACAATGGGAGGATACCACTTCTTAGCAAGATGTTGTACTGCTACATCAGGAGCATAGGCTGGGAAGTGTAGAGAGGAAATGGTTGGTGATCTTGGACTTTAATTCCAAATCACACCTCTACAGCAAGGTTTCCCAAATTGTGATGTGTGTCCCCTTGGGAAGTGCAGACAGACTCCATGGGAAGTATAAAGAATCCTTTGTTGAACTGTACATTGTTACAATAAATCCTTCTTCCCCAAAGTTTCATTGTATTGTTTTCATTGTTCATTTGTGTTTATTTTTGGATTTTTCAGGGAGGTATGTACATTAAGATTATACTAAAAGGAGGTGTGATGACAAATGGTTTAGGAACCTCTGTTCTACAATATATATACAATAATAATGGTAAAATGTTTTTAAAATGAATATTGCATCAATATTGCAGAATTAGATGAATGCATTATAATTTTGTATTCCTGTGATTATTGAAAGACTGTAAAGCTCTACTGTATCATTATATATGCATATATACATATCTCTATATATCCCAGGCAGCAATATTCTTCAAATATGGAAATATTGAAAATTGTCTGGGAATATTTTTTTTCTAAAAGAGCTTTATAGACTCTAAAAAGAGTTTTACAGCAAATCTCAGTTCTTAACTAAATCAATTTCAGAATAAATCCAGAATTTGATGTGAATCTGGATTAAAAGATTTTTTTAAAATTCTGCCTTAGAATATTGTTTTTCCTATAATCAGGGCCCCATTAGTGTCAATGAGCCAATGGTAATAAATAAAATGGGGATCAAGAATTGGAACCAAAATGAATTTTGACAGATTGTATTTTTTTTTTGAAGGAGAGCTCTTTTTTTGCACATTTTGGGTAATTTTCTCTTTGGGTATTGTGCATGTATTTCAGATCTAATGAGAAATCTTTTCGTAATTATGATTTTCACTCATGGAAAATGGACACCTCCATATTGTACAGCATCAGATAATTATGAGCTATTAAAGAGTAGGTGTGTACGACCGAATATAATCAGTGCATTCTGCTTCCGTGTGTACCGTTAATTCAACATTTAGTACCAAGTATCGTCTATCATACAATTTTTTTCTCCCGACAGAGGTGATGAAGTAAGTCAAGTCTCTCCGAAACAGAAACCTTCACAGAGAGGACTTAGTTCGAGTCAGTTCTCGAACAGAACATGGGAAGAATGAGAGAATCGGTGCTAATACGAGTCTAGCTGGGGCGATGGCGTTTCGGACTCCCGATCTGTAAGGGCAGCCAGCCTTGAAGAACTGAATGAAAGATTTGGGAAAGATAGGTCGTGTTTAGTTTCCAGACTTTAATGTTTAAAAATAACATTCGGCTATGGGATACATTTTGAGTCTTTCCACTAATTCAGAATATGGTCGTGGAGACGAACTTTAACACAGAGAGAGGGTGTGTGTGTGTGGAAGAGACGGGGAGAGAGAGCTGATTACTGGCATAGATGGAACCTAATATGTTGGGACAAAAGCCTGATGCCACGCATTAAGCGAAGCTTTTCTTGAGGACTAGTTGCGCGGGACTGGAGACGATCCTCCCGCCAAAATCAAAACAAAGCAAAACCCTCCGTCGGTGTAATGTCTTTGCTCGTCGAATACTAGCGCCGTTCGTTTCAGCGGCCCAGCTCCCTCCAAACTGCCGCCCACCCACGAAAACGTGAAGCTCCGCCTCAGCTGGAGAGGTTTCAACGCGACTGTAGATACGTTCCTTTCCCAGCGCCGTGGGCAGACAGGCGTGGAGAGCAGCCTCGATTTGCGCCTTTTCCCTCCCTCCCTTTCTCTCCTAAAGGTGGAATTGCGTAGCTGGGCTGGCTAGCGGGCCGTCAGCCAGCCGCTCTCGAGCACTCAGCATCCTCCATCCTCAGGCTGCGGGTTCCAGGGCGCGCGCTATTTCTCTCTTACGCTCTCTCTCTCTCACACACACACACACACATACACACACAATTCCTCGTCACAATTTCTTAGGTTCCTTCAGCCCCGCTGCCACTACCGTGGGCCACTTCGGCAACCTTCCTTCCAATTATCTCTCTCTCTCTCTCTCTCTCTCTCTCCCCCTCACCCACACACCGCACGCTTGGAGGCCAGCCGCGCGCGCTCCCCAAGTGCGCCTTTGTAACACAGGCGCGTTTTAATAAAAGGATCCGCGCCGTTTCGTCCTGTCATTGCGCGTTTCGAAGGGGTGGCGGGCAAGAGCGTGTCGCCGAGGACCGTATGTGGTGACCACCAGTGACCAACAACAACAAAAAAGAGATGGGGGTGGGGGTGGGGGTGGGGGGAAGGGAGAAGCAAGGAGCCGAGGAGTTCCTTGTTGTGTTTTCCACAAGGGACGACAGCCCCTCCGAGGGTGGGGGAGGAGAGACAGAGAGAGATGATAATTAAGTCTAAAAAGCCCCCTCCCCGATTCTGAACCTAACTAACAGCAGAAGAAGAAGAGGCGGAGGGTTTGATGATATTGGAAGCCCCGCCCAATGCCTGGGCAGGAGGAGGTCCTGCTTCTCTCCCCCCCCCCCCTCCGCGCACGCCCGCTCTTTGGAAGGAACTGGACTGGCTTCTTTCTTTCTCTTTCTCTCCCTCTCTCCCTCCCGACTCCCCTCCTTCTCCCTCGCCGCCCCCTCCCCATGCACGCACAGAGCCCCGTCTCTCGCGCTCGGTCCTTGCAGACAGACAGGGAGACAGAAGATGGCTGACTCGCCAGGGCAACCCACGGTCCGGCCCGCCCGCATCCCCAACCCTCCCAGAGCCGCTTTCTCCTTTGACACCCGTTGACGCTTTCGCCCAGCGCTAAAAGCCGCCCCCGTCCTCCCTCCCTTCCTCTCCACAACCTTCCCCCGAAAGCTTTTCCCAAATAATACCAGCAGCCATTTCATCTCCACCAAAGTAGATACACACACATACACGCGCGCGGGCGGGCGGGCGCGCGCGCACACACACACACACACATACACGCACACCAAACAAAAAAAAATAAAAATAAAAATAAAAAATGGCAGAAATGGAGAAAGAAGGGAGACCTCCAGAAAATAAAAGAAGCAGGAAGCCGGCTCATCCCGTGAAAAGGGAAATCAATGAAGAGATGAAGGTACGTCTCCGCGCTCCCTCTTTATTATCACTCTTATCGGATGCGAAAAGGGAAGAAAAAGGGAAGAGGGGTAGCGGCGGAGAGGAGGGAAGCTTGTTGCAGACCCCCCCCCCGGTACTACGGTCTCCCCTCCCCCCATGGGAGAAGATGTTATAAATAAAAGACCTCTTGTTTTGTTGTGATGAGGGGGGAAAAAACCCCTCGGATGGGGTTGACGAAAGGTGCCTGAACTCCTCCTCCTAACTGCACAGTTCACAGGCGAGAAAGCCAGATCCCTAAGGGGATTTGATACATTGATGGCTATAACCACTATTATTTATAATATTTTCTCCAAAGGGGTTCAGTTCCCTTCTGAAGTGCCCATCCTAGCCAGATAATCTAGAAGCTGTTAAAAGTTAGAAAAGAAAGGGAAGTCATTTAAGCACCCTCTCCCCCTTTCCAGTAGCCAGCTGCAACTGTGTAATTAAATTGTCAAAGTGAAATGTTATGGTCTGAACGGCACATCATTCTTGGGCTTAGACACAGGATCTCTTGTCTTTTCCTTCTGCCTTTTACTTTGGCGTCTGTTTTCTGTGCTCCACTTCACAGTTAATCAAAGAAGCGGAGTGTTGAATTGAAAGCTGTCCTAGAAGGGTGCATGAATATGTATGTTCTCTGTGTGTACATTCTGTATATCATCTATATCTGTTTGGAGTGATTGTGTATGGAGGAGGTAAAACCAGCATCCTGGCAGGAAATAGTGCCGATCCAGCTGTGCTCCAGAGGTAATTCTGTGGGCTGGCACTCCAGAGGCTAATATCTGAGAAGTTGCCCAATAAATAAATAAACAATATTCACCTGGGTGAAGATGAAATTACTGTCTGATAGTACTATTATAAAAATTAATGTTAGCATTAATTTTTTATGTTTCTCACTTATTTTTCCCCTAAACCTCCCCTATGGGGCTGAAGTGAAGTTGCTTTGCTTCAAATAATAAAATAGTATAGTTTTGAGGTAGGATAAAATCCATTCACTCAAGTTACATTTAGTGAAATGGAGCATTCATAATCATTCTGTTAACTGGTTATTTATTGAAATCCTCAATATACATTGTTGGTATATAATGATTAAAAAAGCTGTGTGTGTGAAATTGAATATTCATCATCATGGAATCTTTGCCTATGTGGTTCAAGGCTAGCAACCTAAAGGGATCAACAAGACCATTTTACTTATTGAGCTTAGCAAATCAATTTGGAAGAGGATGCTCTGTTTCTTGTTTAATTTTTAAACTCAATTAAAAGAGTTCTCTGTTATTTGTATTGTTTCTTTCTGTGGTGTATTGAAGGTTTGTCCAACAGCAGATGGATATTTGAACAAAGGTGGTGGTGTACATGTAAGAACAAAGTGCCTTGCATATCTATAACATTTATCCAGTTTCTAGGCATATATACATATGCCTCTTTGTAGGTAGACTTTCTATCTTAGAGGAAGCTTTGTGTACACTTGAATTTAACGGTAATTGCTTAGTCAGTCCTTGTTTGCATTTTTATTTTGGTAAGGGTAGAGAGGAAGGGGGACAGTGGGCATGGAACTCTGTCCCATTATGCACTGTCCATTTAAGACAGTGCTTCATTCGATCTGCAGTTTTTAAGTTTCATAGGTTCTAGCATTACAAATTAGCTAATTTTAATCAAAACATATGAAATGCTATCCCGGCTGGATATATAAAGGCTGACTATGCTGGATCCTCTGGGTTTGTTTTGTTTACTTTGGCTGCAGGCACACTTGGTGGTTTGGGAGATAGTTGTTCTTCTGCAGTAGAACAGATGTTTGTCTGAAATGGTGAGGAAGAAACAAAAACAACACTGTGTGTGAAAGGAGGAAAATTACACAAGATTTTTTTTTCTTTTTGTGAAAGTCTATTAAGCATTAGTGCTAATCTTAATGCAGGTAAACCTCCCTTTCCCCTAAGCTTCTGATAATGGAAGAAAAGAAATAAGAGAAATAAATATATCAGAGTTTCATTTATATGAGAAATTTAACCCAAAGCTGTGGATCTGATATATAGTTTTGGGAACAGCTTTTATAGATTGCGCGGTTGAAATGTGAATAACAGCAGAAGCTTTCAGGCAGCCTTGGCCACATCATAGAGTTAGTTGTCTTATTAACTCTTATTCTGTGTTTTTATAACTAAAGTTCTGATCAGGTTTGCATCTTGTTTTCTTCTAGGTACATTGGATATTTGCTTGTCTTTCTTTCAATAATTCTTCACTTACTGAAAGAAAGGTATATGAAAAAGATTTTCTCCTCTTCACTTAAGTTAAAGAGTAACTTAACAAATTAGTCATATTGTATGAAATGTATGTGACAACATCTTCTGATGAACACAATGTGTCCTTGTGTAGGTGCACATCTGAACTGTTCAAGCAGCTTGACTGCTTCCCTTCATCTGAACTGCTTTCATGTGGACTTGTGTAAAATAAGCTCTGCTAAGTAATCACGACAGAGCAGAAAGAAAGGAATGTATATAGCAATAGACAGCCTAAGCTGTAAAAACTGAAACCTGAATCCTAGCAGCAGATCGGATATCAAGGCTGTAAGGTAGAGGGAGATGAAGAGATGAAGGGGAGGGAGAGAGGAGAGGAGAGGGCTGAAGGAATGGAAAAGTCAGCTTGGAAAGTGAAGGACTAGTAGGAGGGCCCCCTCGGGAAATTTGGCTCAGGGATTAGGGAATTCTATCACGGTATACAGTGACCTACTCAAGTTTCAACCCATGTTGGATTGAATTGCTTCCATTTGCTAGGAGTAAGAAAAAAAGACCAGCGTGTATGTGATTCCTTCTCTCCACCCTCCTTCCAGTAATAAAAAGCCACTGGGTACAAGTGTCTATTTTAAGTACAGCAAATACAAGGCACTATGAATGAGTAATAAAATTACCTCATCACACAGATTTTCTTGAAGATTTGCTCTTTGACAGAGCCACATATTTGCTTAATAATGATGGAAAGAAACTCAATCACTCTCTGTTACATCAGTAATACCAATTGCTGCTCTGTTTTAATAAGGTTGAAAACTGATGTTGTTTGCTGTTTCATAATAGTAGATATTAGGTTACATTTTTGTTATCTCTGGCCTGATGAACATGACAGTTGTGAGAAACTTCAGTTTGATACAAAACTACATGATTGCTTGGTTTCTCGTTCTTCAGTGTAAATTTCACTAAAAAAATCTGACAGAATGTTTTGTTTCACTGTGATATTAGTATAATTAGAATTCTTTCCTTTTATTTGCCTTCCATATTCTTAAATTTTATTAATATTATTATGTTGTATGGTAAATTACAAATGGGGGGAAATTATAAATCCTCCCTCTACCAAATGTACATCCTCCAAAATTTAATTTAGTAACTCTCGGAATTTCTAGCCAAAGACTGGACATTTTAGGAATAATGATTGCAATACACCAGATTATAGGATTGCTAAGAATGTAACAAACAATTCACTTAGCAATGTGAATATGTAGATTTTTAAAAACCATAGAGATGTACAGAATGTTCCATTCATAAATCTTCATCTACTTCAGAGAAGTACTATGAACTTTTAAAATGGTTCTTTTATACTAAATGGATTATGTTGACATGGAAATTTGATATTATATAATGTTATAAACAACAAGAATGTAAGAATCATGATTCAAAAACCTTACAATTTAAAGTTCACTTGAATTGAATGATCTGATTACATGTCAAAGCTAGTACTGAAAATTTTGAATTCATCTGCACCTTTGTTTTTTTTAAAAAACAGTCCTGAGATGAATGACAGATTTGTTGTATGATATTCAGAGCTGATCTTATGCACCTAAATTGGTTACTTTTCAGATTCTAAATAAGTAATTTAACTTAAATAGATGTCATTCTAGATTATTTTATCTGTTGCCATTAATTGGCAAATTCATTGAAATATTCTTCTAACAACTGAAAAGCTTAAAACTAGTTGCTCACTGAAAAAGACAAAAGAAATAGGTGGAATCCAAATTTAATCATGTTTCAAGTAGATTCTATTAAACTGATGGATTGCTTAGTCATTCCTTTCACTATACAAGGCATTTGGAAATTTAAGTTACTTTGGAGAATAATTATATAGAAAAGAAACATGTATAAGTATTTTTAGGTCCTCTAATAAACTACCATGAGACATCATATAAGAACCTATAAATCTTGATAAGGAATATTCACAATAGTTTGAGAATCTTTATATAGAATATATAAGAATCTACAAGATAATTAAAATAATGTTGGAAATTGATGTATACAGGCTAGAGTGCATTTATTTGTCATATTGGCATCCATTTGTAATATCCAAAAAGATTTAATGGAAGTATACTATCACATGACAGGCATACATTTTTCATTTATTATATGGCTCCAGATTAATCTTCCATGTTTCAATCAATATGGCAATGAAAAAAACAGAAAAAAAAAGAAAAAATTGCTTCTACTTAAAAATTTTAAAATAATTAGTAGCATTCTTTTTAAAAATAAGAGACTCAATTTCTCTTGCATTTCCATCCACATTTGTCTGGTATCATCCACCCATTTTCTGACAGAAAAAAAGCTGTATATAAAAATGTGGTGAAAGATTGCATTTCAGAAATATAACCAATTATCTTTTATGCAAGAGTTATGTTACGTGTATGATGATGCTACAATAAAATGAATTTTAAATAGAGCATGTATGAAAATGAAAATAATTTTCATTGCTTTTTAAAGACTTTAATCTCATCAGACTTCTTTCCACTATCATATATGAGAAAAATGTACATGAATAGTCTTTTACTTCCCAAAAGTATTTTTATGCACTAAAATTCAATAAAATATACAATTAAATCATGCAAATTAAAATTATTGTAAAATGTGGGTTGGGCTGTATATGTGAAAATGAACAACCACACAAAAAAGCATTTTAGCACTATACTTTTATTTATTTGCTGATACAAACTGAACAAAAGGTGTTTTCATGTCAGGTCCTTTGGTAAAAAAATAATTTAACTGTGCAGCAGTAGATAGTATCCAAGCAATCATATGCTTTGTCAGTCCAGGTGTTCCAGTGAATCTGGCTTTTAATTATTTCTTGGCTTTAACTATTTGATTATATATGAATCTTGGCATCAGAGTTTTGAAAGAAGACATATGGTGTCATAGCATTTAGAAATATAACATATCTTTTTTTCTTGCATTTTTTGTTTTTATTTTCAATTGAAGTCAGTGATAACCATCACTTAAGCTCCCTCCCTCTGCAGTCTAGGCACAATAACTCTTGACTATTAATTCTTGATTATGTACTGTTCTGAAATGCAATGTTGACCTCCATCTTTTTTCTCATTCCTTGCTCTTCTTTTTATGCTTCCCACTGTTTGCTTTCCCCTGCTTCGCCTCAGTTTCTTTTGAGTCAATTAAATGTATTTTCCAACTGTTTTATTCCACTGGAATGGTTGTGTCCAAGAGATGACTTTTTGTGTATGTTCTCATTGTTCATCTGAAACCAACTCTGTTATTCCGAAATCAGTTTCATTTTGTATTACTCCCAAGTAAATGTTATTTATATTTTCTGTCTTTTCCATGTTAGAGGAAAAACTTGCCCATGTTGTTCTGTCTACCTGCTTCTTTTCTGTCTTTATCCTCTTTCTCTTAATCTTGATTTTTGTAGGACTTCTATGCCATTAGAGATGTTATTGGGCTGTAACACAGCAGCTCTGCTTCCTTTCAGCATCTCTTTTTCCAGAAACTGAAACACAAATAGCAGAAGAAATATAGCAAGGTCCAGATCTCTGTATTTGAATTGCTGGCTTTGTGTTTGATACTGTTGCAAAAAAAAAAAAAGGAAATTCAATGCAGTGGCTCTGATGTACTCATAATAATTTCAGAATGGGAAGGGCCTTTTCCCTTTCCATTTTACCCTTGCATGTAATTCATAAGACTGTGTACAGCCAGTTCCTTTGTCTCTTTCCATATCTCCCTTCTGCAGAACTACTTTCTATGAGTCCAAGAGTTTTCTCTTCTCTAGGATTGGCTTTTTACCATTAGCCAGGAGACATTTCCAAACTAGTCATTTATAGCATTTTACAGATTCATCCAGTCATTACTGCGATACTGTAAAACCAGACTTTATTGTTCATATAATATCATAGCAACTGTTGAATGGTGCAATAGGATGCCATAAAATCACTAGTGTGGATATGGCAAATGAGGCATCTCCTTTCAGCAGGATTCTGTTAGCTGTATCCTGTTAGGTCTCTAGACATTCTCCAGTGTTGTAGGACAGAATTTCCTGCTGTGATTGCTAATTAGTACTCTCTAGGCTACCCTATCATAATGGTGAGGAATTTTAGCACTTTATTGAGATGAAAAAAAATTTGCCATTATCTTTCCTTAATTTTAGGCATAAAGTGTTTTGGTCTGACTGAACAACCCTATTTGTCAAGTTCCTCTCCCCTTTAATTCAGAGTTAGTTATTCCATTGAAACTGACTAGTTTTATTATCCTATTATTACGTCATCATTAAGAAGTAAAGGGGAGCTTTATCATATATATGTTCTGCACAATATTAGTACAAAAATAAATGCTGAATGCTAGTTGTAGCCTCAGTAGTAAATAACATTTCCTTCAAATTGAGTTCATCTCCTGGTGACTTCAAAGGCAGATCCATGTAGTTTCTTTGGCAAGAATACAGAAATAATTTCACTGGCTTCTCCTGATTGGATTTTTCATCCAAGAAAGACTACAGTAATTAGGTCCAATTATACTTAATGTTTCAGGATCAGCCAAAGTTAGGTGGTTAGGTGCTACCATATAACTTGGTGAGTAGCAACAATGGTTAATATTAATATTAGCTTGATCCTATACAATAAAGATGCACAAGAGTTTAGATATCTTAGCAATGTTAAAAAATAGTAGTGTTTATATAACCCACTAACCTAATTATATTTACATGACAAACATGCTGAACACATAGGATGGGTTCACACAACACGTTGGAGGAAGGTTGATTAGTTTGTAGCTCAGTACTTTATTCAAAGGTATCTAGTAGATGCCATAATGATATCTCATATGTTATGACATTATTGCATCACAAATTATGTAGCTTTTGAAAAATTAAAGACATTATGTGATCAGGGGTAATATACAGCATATACAGACATATGTTTTTGGAAAGACATTTAATATATTACAGTAGTTGTCACTTGTCAACCTCAATTTGTTATAAAGTGAAATGTCATGTGATCACACTTGCTTACAATGTCAGCTCTGGCTGTGGTATTTAAGTGAATAGCCGATAAGTATTGAACATGATGTTACATGATGGAGACTTGCAATCTCCTGCAGGCTTCCCCATTGACTTTGCATGTTGGAAGCTGGCTGTGAAGGTCGCAAACTATGATCATGTGACTGTGGCATGCTGTGACTATGGTATATGGGGAAAACAGGAGAAAGGGTATGTTCATCACCTTGAGCTATTTATAAAAATAATAAAGGTAGGATATAAATAAATAAATGTGCACAAGTCACCAAGTGCCTTAATTTCAAACATGTGGCTGCAGGAACACTGTGATGGTTGCTATCAAGGAGTGGCCATAAATTTCTTTTTTTAGCATCATCATAACTTTGAATGGTCACTGAATGAGCAGTCGGTAAGCAAAGATTACTTGCATAAAGAATATTAGAAAAAAAAGATAACATTAATTATTTTATTATAATTTATTAATTTATTATAAAGTATTAATAAAAATAATAACTTTATAATTAAAGTATTTTTCAGGAATACTCATTAGAAGCCTGTTATATCATTGTACATTGAGAAAAAAATACTGAATATATTATAATAACAGCAATAATTAATAACAAATTTGAAGATGGTAACAGACCCTAAAATACACAAATAGAACCGTTTTCTTCCTTAGGAGTATTTTCTTTTTTAAAAAAAAATATGAACGTTGCTGAAGTTAGCATATTGGAACTTTGAATGTTCAACTAAATGATAAATTATGAAAGTAGTCCATCTTTTTCAAACCTCTTGAGTGCTTCTGAAAAAAAAAGATGATATTGCTTTAAGAGTTGCATGAATATTAATGAGTTTCTTAAAGCATTGGCATCTTTTTTTAGCCTCTTGCAGAAGCTGAAAAAGAGGGCTTGTTTTAATGAAGAGTAGAGATGTCCCACATGTGTATTGATAATGAAGTCCAAATTATTTTTAAAAACAGCAGGACTTTAATAAAGAAGTAGAAAAAGAACACATAGTAAAGTGTATTTAATGAATGGTAACAGGTTTGTAATGGGGAACCTGTTTTAAAGAAAAAGGAAAATGAATGTGAATAGAGACATTCCACTGAGTGGTAAAAACATTTTTAGCCATAAATATAAATTAGGATGATGTTGAAGATGCTGTCCATGGTGGCTGAGAAATGAGAGTGGAAATATGTAGAATAACATATCAAACATTACTTCTCATAAGAATACTTCTGATACTGATCACAGTATTTAGAACCAAGTATCTAATTCTCCATGTCCAGGGTGGATTTAAGTTCACATACGCTTCCCAAATTCTCTTGGTGGGCTTTGAGAAGAACATCAAAATTTTTGCTTCTCTTTTATTTTAAGCACAGTTAAAATATAAATTATCCTATGATAGTTTCAAAAACAATGGAGTCAAGAAGAGTTCATAAAGGATTACCACTTGCTGGTCACTGGCACAGAATGTCTCATTAGTCTAGTCTCTTGTTCAGCTAGCCATAATTGTGACATTAGCTCTACTTATTTCTATAAGCATTGCAAGATTTATCATGGCAAATGGTTCTTTAGGGAACTAAATGGCAAATTTGTTCTAATTTCTAATACTTAAATCCTCTTTTGATTGCAAAGTACATCGTTATTTTGCTTTTCAATCCATAGACTCACGATTAAGGAATGAATGAGTTGGGGGGGGACTTTATAGATAATCTAGCACAATGTCATGATTAGTGCAGGAATCTGTTAAAACCATTTGTGACAAATAATCTTTATAATCTAAAGACTATTCATTTAATCAATTTTTATGGGTGCTCAATTCACAATTGAGAATCTAAGTCCTGATTAAAACAGCACAAATAGTAGTCAAATAGTGCATTAAAAGCCTCAGGTGTAACCCTAAGTTATTTTGATTGTACACTGCTCAGAGTCACATTTATGAACTAAGTAGCTATATAAATTGGATGATATGAGAGAAATAAAATACAAATAAAATAGTTCCTTTTGAAACTGAACAGAGTTCATCAGGTACTTAAGGTGACCAATGAAATAAATCCTTTGATCAAAAAAGGTAGATACTACTGTAGTATATCTCCCATTTGCCTTCTCTTATGCAAGCTAAACATTCCAGCTGTTTTAACTGTTCCTCAGAGAGGTTTATTTCCCAGGCCTCTTATTTTACTTGATGCTCTTCTTGAAACTCACATTAGCTTCTCTATGTCCCCTTTAAAATGCAGTGCCAAGAAATAGGTACATATTCCAGGTAGGGTTCAATCAGCACAGAGTACAATGGAATTATTATCTGCCATGACCTGGAAACAGTGCTTTGTAAATCCAATCCAAGGCTACACCAAGCCTTTTAGTTACTTGATTATGTTCAGCTGATAGTCCACTAAGATTCCCAGATCTACAAGTCAGATTTCAGTTTTAAAAAAGTTTTAAGTGTCTACATTTCTTCTCTAAGATATTAATCAACCCCCCAATATTGTTCAACTGCAAATCTGATGAGCATCCTTTACATTTCATTATTCTAGATCATTTATGAAGATATTGACTATAGAGACCTGAAGAACTACATCTAATATTTCCTTCCAGAACAATTTATGAACATCTTTTGAGGATGATCGCTCAGTTGCAAATCACCCAGGCCACAGTAGTATCTCACCCACATTATTCATCTGGTCCATGAGGATATCATGAGAGACTTTGCCATACATTTTACTATGATCAAGATATAATACATCCATAGCATTCCTTTGCTCCATCAATATAGTAAACTCTGTCATAAAAGACAGTGAAATTATTTGTTGTTGATAAACTCATGGTGGGTCCTTGTAATGGAAGCATTTTTTCCTAAGAGCTTGCAGACATGGTGCTTGTCTTTTTTTCCTAGTATCTCACACAGTACAGATACTAAAATGGCTATTGTATAATTTTTCAAGTCTTCCCTCTCTCTCTCTCTTTTATTATTGGGAATATGTTTGTTCTTCTAGTACTGTGATAGCGAACAATACCCAGAGAGTGTACGCAGAGAGTGTGCCCACAGAGAGTGGCATTCAGCACCCTCTCTGTGGACATGCGAGCCGTCACCCCAGCTCAGCTCCACTACACATGCGTGCGTGCCTCTAGCTGGTCTTCGGGTCTCTGCTGTGCATGCAGGGGGGCGCATGCAGGGGGCATGTACATGTGTTGGGTACGCATGTGCATTGCATTTTGGGGGGTTGGGTGCACACGCACTTTGGGCACTCGGTCCAGAAAAGATTAGCCATCATTGTTCTAATATCTTAGCAGTTTTCTAGGAGTTTTCATAGACTGTAGTCAATAGTTATAGTTACTGAATATCATCAGTGGTATATTATTTCAATCAACTTTTTCAGCATCCTATCTGTAATCTGGAATTAATTTCAGATAGCCACATGGCTTTTTATACCTTTTTCAATACTCAACCACATTACTCTTTCCTTTTGCACGTCATTAGGAGCTCTCTCCCTCTTCCTAGAGAAGGCAGTTATTAAGCTTTTCTGCTTTTGCCTTCTCTTTTTTCTTTGTTATTGTTTCTCCACTTTACCTGTTGAACAGACCAATGACCTCCATGGCTCTTCAGTTTTGGAAATATATTTTCTCAAATCCTTCTTATTATATTTTGTATTCCTCACCAGCCTCATCTCATTTTCAGCTTTCACCTTACTAGCTCCATCTCTATAAGCTTGACTTAACAATTTGTATACCACCTTAGTTATCAGTCCTTGCTTCCATATCCATTTTTTTCAATTTGTCAGCAAGCTCACTATTTATTTATATAATCTAGCTAAAACTTTTCTCATTTTTCCTTCTGATGGGAATTGTTCATGCCTTTGTATGTAACCCAGTAACCCATTTTGGGGGGCTTCAATTTGTTTACCCATTAGAATTTCAAACCATGATATGTGCCCAAATTCATTGAAATTTGCAATCCACGATATGTAACTGACTTTTCCCAACTATTCCCCATGTTATCTTGAATCCATGAATCTAATGCTTTTCTCCAACCTGATGATACTTTAGTCTATCAACCAATTTTACTTTGTCAGGATTAGTTGAGGTCCACTATTGCTGCTAAGGTCTGTTGCCTTGAACACTTGATTTAGAAAGGCATTATTCCCATCCTCTGCTAGGTTAGGTGATCTGTCCTAAATTCCCAGAATGGTTTTAATTTGGTTTGTTACATTCCTTTTTACTTTTATTCAGATGATTTCAACAGATCTTCCATATTCATAAATAATGTCTTCCTAGGTATATAGATTTTTCATATAAAAAGCCATTCCACTTCCTCTTATGTACTGGGCAATTCTTAACACAAATTATTAAAGTGAAAAAAAATAATTTGCAACTTAACATCAATACGTTTGCACAAATTGCTCAAGCCCCTTTCCTTATCTCTAAAGAGAATACTAACTGCAATAATGTAAATAAAGTTACTTTTGAAACAACCTCCTTCCCTGGAAAAGAATTCTGAATACCTGAAGAAAAAAAAATAACTTGAAAAACTACCACAGTGATGAAGCTTTGCATTTGTGGCATAGAACCATAATATTTACCTGTTATGGAAAACATAAACACAATCTTCAGGATGTCAGCCTAATACAGATGATACTTGACAATTGGTACAGTAAAATTCAAGCTTCTCAAAATTCCTGGTAGGTTATTTCACTTGAAGACCAATTATTTCAGTCTCTAATAATGTAAATCCATGGACTCATCCACATTGCTTGTTGTAGCACAAAGAGACACTATTTACTTTTCCTTAATTGTATCTCTTGACAACATACCATATTTTTCGGTGTATAAGATGCACTCCCCCCCCAAAAGTGAGTGGAAATGTCTGTGCGTCTTATAGAGCGAATGTTGCCGAAGCCCCACCCACGCTTCGGCTTCTGCCTCCCAGCAATTTACCTCCTTGCAGCAAACAGCCTGGTCAGCTTCAGCACAGCCTGATTTAGCACGAGCAGCTGATTGGCGGTTGGATTTGCCTCCTGGAATCAGCTGTTCCAGGCTGCTGGGATCGCTGCTGCTGCCTATCGCTGCCTCCGTATGCCCCATCTTTGGCCTCTGCATGCCCCATTTTCAGCCTCGGTGCGTCCCATTTTTGGCCTCTGCATGCCCCATTTTTGGCCCATTCCCGGTGGCAGAGATAGGCAGTGATCCCTGCCACTTGGAATGGGTTGACAATGGGGCACATGGAGGCTGAAAATGGAATGTGTGGAGGCGGCGATAGATGGCAGCGGCGATGGGTGGCGATGGCGGCAATGGGCAGTGGCGATCCCCACAGCCTGGAATAGCTGATAAGCTGTATTCCAGGAGGCAGATCCAACCGCCAATCAGCTGCTCATGCTAAATCAGACTGTGCTGAAGCTGACCAGACTGTTTGCTGCAAGGAGGCAAATTGCTGGGAGGCAGAGACAGATTCCCCCCCCCCCCTTATTTTCTTCCCCAAAAACTAAGTGCATCTTATAGTCTGGAGAATCTTATAGTCCAAAAAATACGGTAATCTCCATCGCATTGCCAGGCTTCTCCTGAGGTAGACTGAAATGTGTTCAAGAGGTTATGGAAGGAAATTAGTGGTTTCCTTGCTGTTATGGCAGAAGACTTCCCATCTGTACATTCTAGTGGTGAAAAGAAGGATCTCTGGAAATGAGTAATTTTCTGGGATCCAAATGGCCTGGGAGGACTGCTGTGGTACTGCCCTCTCCTCCAGCATATGGACCTCCATATCCATGTATACTAAGACTTCCAGAGAGACTGAGTACTTCTCAGCACCTATATTTTATTCTTCCTTTTCTAGGGTTTAGAGATGGGAATATTAACTTCATGTAAGACCAAATGCAGGTCTACCAGGAGGTTAATTTCCCACAGGTAAGCAAAAACATCTTGACCACAGCAAAAACGGAAACAAGAGAAATTGAGAAATTAATATCTAAGCCTACATCAATTTGGCGTGACTTCCATCAGTGTAAATCAGATGGTGCTTTGAACTTGCATATAAAAAAACCCCCAGCCATATGTTTTAAAATATAAAAATATTTAGAGGATGATTTTAAAATGATTATATTTTACCACCCGCAGCCAAGATAACTCCTTAATTTGATCAGCTGTTTAAAGAAATATGGAAGAAGCCCTGGAAGAAGAGTTTTTATTTAGGCATGATAACCTCCTGGACTCTGCATACATGGAGTTGCTATTTTCCAGTGCTGTCTTGGAACAAGAGAACCAACAGCTGCACTGAAAATGTCCCAGATTACATCCTGTGAAGGCAGCAATACTATTGGGAGTCATTGTTGACACACACGCACACACACACACACACACACACACACACACACAAATGTGGGGCAGTGGTTTTCACAATGGCTTACTTTCCTCCCATCTCGACAATAGAAGAAACATGGTTGTGTGAAGGAACCTTATCTGTGCCAGTTAATGAAATCCATAAGAAAGAAAACTCTTCTCCCAGGGGGCTAAATAGCAAGGCATCTTATGCTGGAGGCTTGTGAAGTTCCTTGTGGGGGGAAAAAAGGAATTGGTGGATTCTCTGCCAGGTTATGGGATGAAACTTTCCAGGATACAAGAAGAAATTTAACCCATAGAGATTTATTTCTATGTGCAGTGAATAATCAGATAAGAGTGCTGCTAGAGTTTGATTTGAATATGCTTATACAATATAATGTATGAGGGAATGATGTTGCGGGATTAATGGAAGAGATGCTGCCTAAGGACCAATAAAACAAGAGAGGGAGGAGCCTACAAGTGCTTAATAGTCAGAGAAAGAAATTTAGGAAAGACTCACCCTAATTGATCAGGCAGTTCAAAGCGACAATAGGAGATTTATACTTTCAAATTTACAAGATTTTGTTTATATGGCCACCGAGCTGTCAAAAACAGGACCCTGGCAGTGTATAACAGTGATAAAGTATTGTTTCTGTAGCCTTAAAATAAACTAGAATTACTGTAGCTCATCTGGTCCATTTTTCTGTCTGGTTTACCTGAGAGGATTGACATACAGTTTCCTTCACTATTTTGTCTGAGGTCCAATTTCCATTTTGGATGGGACTGCTCATTATTTCTTTATTCACTCTCCTTCTGAAACAATTGCATTTTCTTTCTTTCAATTTTATTCCTACAAACTCTCATTGAGGGGAAGAAAAGAAGGTGAGTGCAGCAGATTATTAGCTGAAAACCTTTAACTGCTACATCAGCCATGACTTCCTGACTGAATGGGACAGAGCCTTACAACAAGGACAGAGAAACTTATAATTGAATCTAGTAAGAATGTTAGATAAGATTTTCCACTGGACAAGTCACACATTAAAGAATAAATATGCCACCTACTGAAGAAGTACCTATAAATCATTGTTGCTTTGATGAGAAATCTATCTATATCTATCTATCTCAAAAAACGATAATGAAAGATTACAAGAACTTGTATTTATTTTACACATCTGTTTTTTATAGCTTTATATAAATTTAATCCTTCAATAACTGTAGCCTTGGTCATGCAGTATTCCTAAACACATGTTTTACATTAAGAAACTAAATACTGCCAGTAAATTCAATGAGACTACTCATGAGCTAATATTTGGCAAATATTTAAGATCTTTGCAGCAACAAAGCTGAAGTTAGCAGTAGAACAATATTTTCAACACATTTTATAGTAGAAATAACATGAACTATAATGTTAAATAGGCAGACATGGCTTAAGACTAATTTTATTTAATATAGTCCATTCTATATAGCTTCAGGAGTATTTTCCAAAGACTATAATTAATTTTAGGCTGTAATTGATAGTTACCCTTACCTCATTTTATAATACTAAAAATTCTCATTATTAAACAAGGAGATAGTTAAAAGAAAATAATGTTGATCATCTAAAGAAATATAATACACAATTTTTGGACATGGGTGGGCTTTCTTTGATAGTCGTTTTCAATTATTATATTTATAGCAAACTTAATTGCTAGAAGGGTCAAAGCCTTCTATATACAGGACACAAAGTAAAAAAGGATGTAAACATACCTGATTTTTTTCAGATGCTGTTGCATTTTCCATCTAAGTAACATTTTAGAAGTGCTTAGCAGGTGCTTCCAATTTGCCCTCAGTCTGGAACGAGATACAAGACAGCATTCACAGGTACCATAGCATAAGCCAACAATTGAAATGCACCCCGCTAACTTAAAAGATATAACACTTTAAAATATTATCCAAATCTCTTGTGTGGTTACTGAAATCTCATAATTTCTGATGATCTTAAAAGGTTTTGTGCATGTAATGATGCTGCAAAAAATTGCTGATCATTTTGCACTAGTTGGCTTTGTTAAACTTTCTTCCTCTAAATTGACTATGATGTGGAAAATAAGGATATAGAAAATGATGGTACAATGGATTTACAAATAAAACCAGCTGATATTTTAATAATTAAAGGAGGCACACAAATAATGAATCAGAAGAATGATTTGGAAAGCTGCCTTATCTTGGATTTACAAAAGGGATGTGATAATTAAATTGTTCCGGAAAGGAGACAAAGAGAAATTGATAAGAAATCATCTTGTGGAACATTATTTGATGGGATTAAATATCAAGAAAAGTAAACAGAAGGAATTCAAAATGGACTTATTTGATTTACAGTTAATATATATGTTGTGGTTTCTGATACCTATTAACGGAATTTATTTTTGACCAGGGCTGAACAATGAGGCTTTAAATATGTTTATAAATGGGGACAGATTTCTTTTGTTTGATTTCTTAGGAAAAAAATGATAAAAAATGATGGAATACAAAATGGATTTATTAGATCAATGTAAAAATATAATGTGTTACTATTCCTGCCAGCTCCTAATAAACCTTAGGAGATTTGAAGTAAATGAAAGTTTTTATAATTTAAATTTTTATAAAGGATGATGTATGGCAGGAGTGTCAAACTCAAATCGGTGTTACGTGATATATTGGGACTTTTCTCCCTTCGCTAAGCCGGCTGTGGGCATGGCCAGCATGTGACATATCCGGCCCATAGGCCAGGAGTTTGACAGCCCTGATGTATGGGAAGAAGGTATCATTTTTTTATTGAAATATTGGAGAAGGTGTTAAGTTACTGAATTTATACATTGTTGCCTGGAGGGAAGGGGAAGTCATCCTTTATATATTTTTTCCTTATTTTTTCTATCGCTTTGGACTTATCTTTTTCTTTCCTTTGTTTTTTTTTTATATTTTTCTTAGTTCATATCAATATTTTACCTTTGCATTAATAAAAATAAGAAAATTATTACAAAAATGACAATGTTTTTATCTATAGAATTAAAGATTGTGTTGTTAATAAAATTGCCCCCAGCTGAGAGTTCAGCAAACAAAGACATTTTCCCTTTCACAACTTTAGAACAGGTGGGAGGCCTTAAGCTACCAGAGAGCCAGGACTTAAGATGCAAAGAAGCAACAGCTGTTTTATCCATCCTATTATTCTGTGCTTTCAGGTTAGGTCTATAACAGTGATGGCTAACCTTTTCTGGACTGAATGCCCAAAGCACACGTGTACCCGAACCCCCCAAATGCAATGCGTTTGTAGCCCTGTGCATGCGCACGCCCCCGCATGCGCCTCCCACATGCACATGTGCTTCCCGCATGCACCCTGTGTATGCGCACCCTGGTGCACCACACCTACCACATGTACCCTCCACGCATGTGCAGCAGAGACCCGAAGACCAGCTGGCTGGCTGGAGGCGCACGTGCATGCACAGCAGAGCCAAGCTGGGGCGACGGCTCGCATGCCCACAGAGAGTGTGCTGCATGCCAACTCTGGCATATGTGCCATAGGTTCACCATCACGAGTCTGTAATATAACTTTCTGCATTATAGGTAGTTCTTTTTTGGGATTTTGTAAATACTGAATTTCCTTTCTGAGAAGAACTTGGGACTGTCTCTTTGAATGCTATTACTGGGCATTGAGAGTCTGATTGATAGTTTGGTAGTGTTAGATTTGTTTACAAAAATGATTCACTTTGTTTCAGGTGAGGATCTTCAGTCTGCACCAGAAACCACCAAGTTGTTGATCGATAATGCATTTCAGCAGAAAAGTATGGCTAATCATCTGAATTTCAGATAGAGAAGGGCAATTACGGCATGTATTTGGAAAGCCTTGTCCCAATTACTGAATGTTAAGATCCATTTATTCTCTGCTCCTCATAATCTTTCTACTTTAGATCAATGCTTCATGTCAACTATCTGCAGAACAAATTGGCCTAACTCCGGTTATATTTGGTTTTAAC
This sequence comes from Ptyas mucosa, assembly GCA_012654045.1. Taxonomy (NCBI): domain Eukaryota; kingdom Metazoa; phylum Chordata; class Lepidosauria; order Squamata; family Colubridae; genus Ptyas; species Ptyas mucosa. The sequence continues at coordinate 4,215,499 of WNWU01000030.1, read as the reverse complement.
AAGTTAGTTCATTCTTCTACAGACATATCATAATTTCAGGTTTCTTATGACTTTTACCCTCATTGCTTAACCAAGTCTACCCCTTTTGTCCTAAAGGTTTTAAATATTTATAAGAGATGCAGGTAGCACAACTACTTTTCAAAGTGCAGCTGGAATTTGCCAAGACCTCTTACAAGTCTGCTGCTGATCATCATTAATAGGAAAGTCCTATTGTTTGTTGAGATTGTCAAAGTTTCCATTAGGGTTTTTTTTTTGTTCTCCTTGTTCCTGTCCAAGAAATTGGATTTGAAGTTTATTAGTCCCTTTTCTGTAGAGAGTTGGATTAGCCCAGTGGCATTTTGTTTGAGATAGATAGATAGATATAGATATAGATATAGATATAGATATAGATATAGATATAGATGTGACTTAATTTTATATCATTTGGTGTTGTTTATTATAAATAAATGTTTATTTTATTAGGGCATATCATCCCATCCTCCTCTTCACTTAATTTCTCAATTCTAATCATAATTTTATGGGGAGGGGTTTTTGGCAACTGGGAAAGATCTTGTACATACAACATTTTCATATTTGATTGAAGCTTTTTAGACTATATATGAGTGAAAACATGGTTACAAATAAGCATAAATGAGAAATTCAATAAGTAGTACCAGGTATTGTGTGGTGCTACATTTTCATTTACATTGCTGCAATATTATGTAAAAAAAAATTCAGCCTTGGGCCTTAATTACATAGACACATACTTCCATCTCCCAATAATGTGTGTGTATGTGTATTTCAGACATAGATGCAAAACTCTAGATTATATAGAGAAAATTATATATTATAGTAAAGTAATTTTCTGTCTTCTTCTATTTGGACCAATTACAATCTTGTTTCAGGCAGAAGTAAAACACTGACATGGCATTAATTGTGCTTGTGGTTCATCTCTGGTGGGCCTGGGGTGGGCATGGAGTATTCATCCTGGTCCTACTCAACGGCTTTCAGTACCATGATCATGGTATCTTTCTGAGCCAGCTTAGGAGGTTGGAGAGGGAGGTAGTGTTGTTCAGTCAGTATTGCTGTGAAGTGTTGGTAGAAGGGGGAGAGGTCCAGCCCAAGGCTCCTGCTTTCTGGGGTGCCACAGAGCTCAACTTTCTGATTACTAATTAGGGCATGATTTCATGATTGTACCATTTCAGTGTTGAAAGATCTGTGTTAATTGCCAATTGCAGGTGGGAAGAAAGTGGGAAAGTGCCTTTGTGCAAGTGGAAAGAAAATAGTATATTAGTTTACCTGAATAAAGAAACTATTTATAGATAGTAGAAAAGTGGGAAAGTCCACTTGAAAGATAAAAAAGGTTTTGTAAAAATGCAAGACAAGCTAGTAACGCAGAGCCCCACAAATGTTTACCAAATAGAAAAGAAATGGCTGAGACTACTCAGGAAGAACAATATATGAGAGTGGGAATTAGTGGTTTCTAACAAAATCTGAAATATATCTGCATTATTTTCTATAATTATCTGCATTTCTATTTTATCAGATTTGGTTTAAATGAATCTTTGCTTGAAGTAGTGGCTTGTGTACTAATTTGAATTGCTGTAATCTAGGAAGATTGATTGACTAGTGCCTTTGAAACAATTCCAGTTCTTCTATTGCTTTCCTGGTGTGCTTTAAACATTTTATAGAAGCACAGGATATAAAGTTTGATGAAAAATATGTGTTAAATATATTGCTGACTATCAATTCATGTGCAGGGAATGATAAATAGCTCTCTTCCCTCTCATATTTTTCTTTAAATTACAAATTCATGCAGACCTGTCATAATTACATATGTCATTCAAAGATTTAAATGCTTTACATTCTTTGTATGTGACTTGATAAATGAACGTTAGTCTAGAGTAGGTGGGACAAAGCCGCTATTTCACGGTACAGTGCAAATAGATTTTGATTTATGTATTCATCTTTTGGTTCTAAATGATTATTGATTGCATAAATAAGTAGGTAATTCTTCTCTTTCAGAATTTTGCAGAAAACACTATGAATGAGCTCCTTGGCTGGTATGGTTATGATAAGGTTGAATTAAAAGATGGAGAAGATATTGAATTCAGGAATTACTCTGCAGATGGGGAGAGCCGACAGCACATTTCTGTTCTGAAAGGTAATGGCATTTAAGGTTCATTTGTTCATGCTAAACAGGATTAGCCATAACAACTTCCCAAATTCACCTAGGTGGAATTCTACTTTAGAGTCTTAAAGATGGCCTCACATGTGTTCATGTTGGTGTCTTCTAGCACACAAAAGAAGGAGCAAAGGATAGTAATATGGATCTGCAACACAACAGCAATTTTTCTTCCTCATATAACCAATTCCAAGACACTATAATTCCAGTGGATAAAATCAGGAGAAAAAGCCAACACATCTCTCTTTTCTTCCTCAAAGGGAAAAAAAATCAGTTGTGCCTAAACTTTTACTAGAAACCTGCAACTTCATCTTTAAAAAAAAAAACTTAACTTAGATCAATGTAGTGAAATTGTCCATGTCACAACACAGCAGTCAGAGGTCATTATCAGTTGAACACAGACTTTAGACGTAACAATCACATTCAGGTTTTCATCTGTAGATCAGAATCCTTTGCCTTCAGAGCTTTCTCTTCTGTGCAGTAATGCAATAGTTTGTAATCCCACATTTTGATCAGCTCATTGTCTCAATTTATTGCAGATTTCTATTCACATTTGGACTCGTCCATACTGGGGATGAAATACTACTCAGTAATTCTTACTAACTTCTTGCAACTTCTCTGATGTTATATTATATATTATTTTTATGAATAACTCAAGGCGGTGAACATACCTAATATTCCTTCCTCCTCCTGTTTTCCTCAACAATAACCCTGTGAAGTGGATTGGGTCAAGACAGAGTTACTGGCCCAAAGTCATGCACTTCATAAACACAGTGTGGTTTGTATAGTTTTGATTTAATGTAATGCATCAACCCCCTTTTTGTATACTAGGATACAACACATGTTCAATCAATTATATTTAAAACAAACCATGCCCTAATGCCATATGATAATCTAATGTGTATGGATATGAAACATGTTAGTGGAGAAATTAAAATTAAATTGTTTACTAATGTTCTCCTTTTCAAGTTTAACATGGTTTGTTCTGAATTCAGACTATGAATAACATTATGGTGCAGTTTTAATCATTCTGACAAAAGTTCCAACCTTGAAATTACCTAATTCTTGCTCAATACTGTTCTGTCCCTGTCCCACACATGCACACCAACAGATGTCCAAGAGTTAAAAACCAAACCATCTGACAAGAAACTCCCTTTTGATAACGGAAATTGGCAGCAATCTAGTGGCTGTCTGCCAAGAGTCTTTTACTCACAAAGGGAGGTTCTTTCCACCTTCGTACATCAAAGTAAACTTTCAACAGTTACAGGGTAATCAAGTCCAGTTCACAAAGTAATTCCAGCAAAGCATATAGCAAAAGTCCGGCAATGCAGAATGGCGTGGAAGCTTTCAGCTTTGTTCGTCACAAGGCTTGACTGGCCACCACACTTCCTTTTATACCCTGTGGGGTGTGGTCCAGTGACTCAGCCTAATCTCTGGCACGCCTCCTTTTCTGTTGCGTGCGCTTGTCTCTCCGACACTGGATCCAGCCAAGACTTATCTCCATCACTGTCCAACTGCGACTGCTCGGGGATACCTGGCTCCTGGCCAGTCTCTTCTCCTTCGGGAGACACCTGAGGCATTGCCAGAGAGGAAGGTCCTGGAGAGGGAGGCCTGGCCAACTCCTCTCCTTCCCTTTCGGAGCCTTCTTCCTCCGGTAAGACTGGCTCGGGGGTTGGAGCCACAACAAATACTCAACGTGAAAGCCTTTTGGAAGAATGGAAAAGTTTCTAGTAACATCTCAAGTAAGGTCAGAATCAACCAGTTTGACCTGAAACACTCCATCTTGCTAATGGTGTGATGGGTCAAGGAGGGCAAGGAAAAGAGGAAGAAATAATACTTGAAATTGACATACATAGGATATTAATTGGATTCAAGCATTGCACTAAGCCACAATATAATTTGTTTAGTTTTGGCGAGCACTATTAGTGCATCTCTTTTTAATCCCACATTGTCCTAACATCTTAAATTGTAGAAGTAGAATTGAATTGAATTTGAATGTTAGTTTGGATGTCTGGAATTTTGAGGGTGGTTATCTGGAAGAGTTTTAAGAAGAAAACTGTTTTGTTCTTTTTAATTCTTTGTGTTTATTTTTTTATTTGAAATGCAAATGTTTACTTCTGGAAGAGATGGAGTGATTCATTCCCAATAACAGAATTCAGAGTTCAGAGTTGCATTTAATTATTGAATAATTTTTAGTGAGAGAGAACTGCATATCCCAATACTGGATAGAACAAGATAAAAAGTAATTTTTTTGTTTTGTTTCGTTTTCTTCCATTTAATCATGTCTGAATTACTGGAGATTGTCTGGACAAATCTCTGCAGGTTTCTTGGCAAGATTTTGAGAAGTGGTTTGCCATTGCCTCCTCTGTAGAGTTGAGGGAAAGTGACTGGCTCAAGGTCTTCCAACTGGCTTTGTGCTTAAGGTGGGGCTAGAACTCACAGTGTCCTAGTTTCTAGCCTAATACCTTAAATAATTTTAGAATATTGTCTAGTCATGAAATTAATTTCCTCTTTCTGACCCATTACAAATGAAGTGTCAATGGTAACTATTTTTTGAGATCTTTGGAGGCTGCAATTCCAAGGCTTTTGTGGGTTGTATGTGACCCTGGGTCTTTAAACCACAAACTTCTGTATATATTACATATCTAATATCAACAAGTCTAGTTTTCCCCCTTTAAAACAATAGCTGCTAATGGAGGAAGAAGATCAGGCTCATGATAGGTAGAGAAGAAAGCTTATATTGCTGCCATTTTTATTTTTTATATGAACTACAGCAAGGGGGAGTTTTTTACTGTCTGTACACGTATAATTTCAATTATATTCCTGCTTTAATTATCATTGGCATCATCACCATCATTACCGAAAATCTAGCCTGGAAAGTCTTCCTTGATCTTAATTTATAGATTATTTATTAATGCAGTTTCATTGTAATTGGCTGCAGATTTTTTTTTTTAAATTGTGGCTATATGATAGAATCGGGGAAGGGGAAGAAAATACTTCAGTCTCCAGTAAATCTTTTGGAAGAGTTAATATAGATCACAATCTGTGATGCCATAAAAGCATGCCACCATTGTATTAATTGATTTGTTCCTGTCCTTTAAATTGTGTTCCCAAACTGGCTCAATGTTTGTGCAACTGTAATACTATGGGTAAGCTAAAAAGCATTGATTACAGGCAACAGTTTCCTTCTATAGCAAATCTGATGTCCTTATGCACTAGGAGTCTTACTGGCATATCTAGTTGGGGGGGGGGAAATGGCAGTTTGAAAAGAAATGGGGTGAGAGATCCCCATTTCATGACCTCATGGGTCCTGTTCCATGACTTCCTAAGTATACAGCATAACAATTTAGTATTCAGCAATTAAAATATAAATAATATTAAAAGGACTTAAATATAACGTACTCACATTTTCTCATTTACATTGTTGAGGAGTCTCAATGAAACAGTGATAGATGTGGAAAGGATAAATCCATAGGTCAGTATTCCTAGTTTCCTGTGCCTCTAGCCAGTTACTTTCCTTAGTCAGAACAATAGTCTTACACTTTAAAGTGACTTATCAACTTTTCCTCTTTTGTTAATAAGGAGTTTGGAAAATCTTGTCAGGCCACTTAGTTATTGGCAAGTTCTTTTTTCAAGCCAGAAACAATGCCATTAACCCAACCAAGTCACCTGGTCCAACATTTTCCCTGATCCAGAATGCAATGGAACAGACAGTTTTTGGCACCAATATCCAAAGCAATATATCTATTTCCCATTAGCAAATGCAGCAATTTCTATGAAAAAGCTGCCTCCCTCTTGTCAAATTCTCTTTCTCTTTTTTTGTGGCAGGAAATCTCCAAAATTGTGTCTGCCTTTGTTGTGGCAAGATATCGCTGAAATATAGAATGAACAACTTCTTGAAATCTTTGTTACTTTCTGAATTCCTGCTTTATCTTTCCCTCATTTAAATTCAGTGTATTTTTCCTTGAATCACTTGCCTATTTCTCTTTGAATTGAATAATGTGCTAAATTCATATGCTGTACGTTTCATATATAATTGTCAACTTATTGCTTATTTGCCCTTATATTTTAGTGTAAAATATTGTATTGATTGGTTATTAATTATATATACAGTATATTTTAAGTGTGAAACAAATAATAGATTATTATCTTCTGGAGAACTGAGGCTATGGGAGAACTTAGTTCATAAAATTTGAAAGGACGATTGAACAAAATTACTTTTGCTTTTGATGCTTTCCATTTTTGGTTCCTGTATTGATAGCAATGCAACATCAAATAGGATTCTGCATTACTATGATAAAATTATCATGCATAATATTATTATAAACCCTACCATGATCCTCCAAAACATCCTAAATCTACCTTTATAGGGAGAGAATGTTCCAGCCTAGAGATCACATTGCCAATCTTTTCAATCATATTTTCCCAACATACATGGAGATACAGCTGAGGACCTTTAAAGCAGCTGCATGAGACTTGTAAAAGATGTGGCTGTTTTAATCAATTGAGGACTGATGTTTTAGTTTGCATTAACACACTCGTGAATTATGTACACTCCAGACAATTAAACCCTAACCTCAGATCAGGATGTATGATAAACCACATTTACCCTTCACTGAAAATTGAATATATAACTGTTCTTTGCTTTATTTCTTAACTGATATTGCTGTGTTCTAAGTTGCAACCTATGATCCTAGAACAATTATTTTGCCACTAACCACTTGCCTCTTCTTAAAAGATAGTTGTTCATACTGGTAGGCAACTCAGTCCTTAAGATTATTACCAACCGCTATCAAGAGATTTACCTCAGCATGGTTTTTAGATAAAGCAAAATCAAAATGTGTAATTAATAGCTATTAGTTAAAAGGACTGAGTAAAATTTGGAATAAATTTGTTAAAATTTTAATTCCAGATATAATTTTCTTGGGGAAGACAATTGAAAATTGGCCGATTAAAATTAATATAAGTCGTGATAAGGTAATTGAAGATGAAAATATAGAAATTATAATAAATTGGTTAAAAACTTTAGAAAATGAAAGGAGGAAAAAAGAAATTGTTGAAAAATTGGGTTTAGGTTGGTTTGAAAAAACACAGATAGAAAAATGGACTAAGAAAGTAAGAGATAATTGTTCGATAAGTAGAAGTAAAACTGAATTTGAACATTTAGTATCTCAAATTATGAAAGATGAAATAGGGCTAAAGGGACTCGTTAGTAAGATTTATAAGATTATACATTTTGATGGAAAACCACAAAGGGTGATGAAGATGAACTGGGAAAAAGAACTTAATATTAAAATATCAGATTCAGATTGGAATGTGAATTGGAAGAGTAGAATTATGAAGACTTTATCTGTAAGGATTAAAGAGCATAATTATAAGGTTGTTTGGAAATGGTATTTGACTCCATTAAGACTGTCACAGATGGATGATAAAATTAGTAAAAAATGTTGGAGATGTGATATGGAATTAGGGACTTACGAACATATGTGGTACAAATGTGATAAAGTTAAAAAGTTTTGGCATCAATTGGAGAAAATCATATTTGAAACGACGGGGAAAGTAATAATATTGGGACCAGAAACTATATTACTGTTGATAATTAAGGAAATAGAATCAACAAAATATGAGAAAGAATTGATTAGAATTATGATTATAATGGGTAGAATTATAATAGTTAGATATTGGAAATTAGATGTGAATTTTAGAATAGAAGAATGGTATTGTGAAATGTGGAAATTAGCTTTAAATGACAAAATGACATGCGATATTAAAATTAGAAATGGTAACTATAAAGAAGATATTTTCTGGAAAATTTGGAAACCATTCGTGGAATATGCCTTTGGAAAATTGGACGCTTCGGTACCTGTACCCCGAGAACATGGATTTTGGCGATCATGAGGATATATCCAAAGAACTGAATCTTCCTTTCTTATGTATAGCACAGGGTGAAGTATTGTATATGCTGTTTGTAATGTTATTTTAAAAATAAAAAAAATAATATATAAAAAAAAAGATTATTACCAACCGCTTTGGCGGTTACTATGAGCAAATTCTATGATTGATCATAGAGCACTTTTAATGTATCTTCCAGTTCAACTGCTAAAACTACCAGTTCTGAGAAGGGTCTGTGCTGGATTTCTGTAGAGTCCTATTTTAGCACTTGAAAAATATTATAATTAGCAATGAGATTATGTATGGATGGGGAAATAGAGAAAAGATTGTTCATTGTGTGTTTCTGTTAATAGTGGAGAGACACTATTGTGAGTGACAATTAAAGCTTCCTTCCAGAAACTTTTATGTGGAGTTTGAATGGAGAGTGTGTGTGTACACGAGTGTGTATGTAATATTTTGCTGAGTTTTCCTTCATATGGAATGGGATAATCTTTCATCTGTTTGGAACAGCGGGGCAGATTTGGGTTTTCAAGTACATGAATGGATGTCGGTTTGTGCATGTTTTTTTCAACACTATATTCAGAACACACATTAGCTAGTCTTACAATTATCAGGAACACTTTTTAAAAATTAGTAATAGAAATTTATTGAGATTCCAAATCGGGACTATAAAAATCTACATAAATAGTGCTTAGAATTTTTTATGCTGTCATCCATAATTTTTATACTCTAGTTCTGATAACCTTATTATATAGAAGTATAATGTGTTCATTTATTTATTTATTATAGGCCAGCAATGTAATATTTTGGTTGCATTACGGAATGCAACCAAAATATTACATTGCTGGTCTACCAATGTAATATGGTAGATCAGAAATGTATGCATCGAATATGATACTCAGATGTATAACATCTACATCTGCTGAGTTGTTTCTTTTCACATTGCCATTAAGACCTAATGCTTATCTTGTCATTCACATGTCATTAAGATCATTAAGGTGTAAAACTCATCTTGTCCCTATTTCCCACAGTTCATCTGACTCAACTTTGTGAAAACATCAGGTCAGGTATAAGATAATTCTGTGTCTTCCTCAGTGAATATTTTCTGTTCATCTCGCTTTAATTCTGCTTTATATATCTTTATCTCATTCATCTCTGCACCCAGCTTTTTTGCTTCTGATGTATTTGTAAATTATTGATTTTAATGCTGAACTGTATGCTACTCAGAATCTTTTCCAAGGATTTGTTTTTATAAATTTGGGTGGCTTTGGTTCTCCCCACTAGGGCAAGTCTTCTCTTATAGCTTTCTTGACACAACTCATTATACATGTGTGTGATCTCTTGCACTAGGTTGCAATTTTACTGCCCTACAGTAGGCATTTTATCTGAGCTATTGTAGTTTTGAATAAACTCCAATCATCCTGAGTTTTTTTTTTTTACTTTCTTCCTTTTTACATTCCTCTACTGTCAAATAAATTCTCCATTTTAGCAAAATATGACTGTCCTGGACTTCTTATAGAAATTTCTTCCTTCTCTAAATATTAGGCTATGTTCTCTTTAATATTAGAGAATCAAATACATGTCACTTTCAAGATGTTTAATTTTAATAGAGTGACAAAATCAGATATTTTATCAACAGCAATGTTTTTCATCCTGGTCACCTTATAATACATGGACTCCCAGAATTCCCTAGCCAGCATGGCCATTGCTGACTGGGGGAATCAAGTTAAGAGGCTTGAAAAATGCACTAGCATACCTGCTAAGTCATGAAAACAAGTTTCTTAGTATTTGGTTGACTGTTCTATGTGAACACAAAGGCTGAATAATTGTTTTTCCTTATTGATGCTTGTCAGCTGTCTTGATAAACATTTACTGTTATGTTAAAATAGACATATTTCATACTGGTAAGACATATTTTGCAGTTATTATGAAGACACATAAATGAAGTCACATGTCTTGATAATATGTGGATACTGAATATATCCACATATATCTTAAATTGTTGTAAATAGAGCACCTACATTTTAATGCAGTATTTAAATGAAGAATAGAATATTATTATAAAATGTTGATCTTGTCCCATTTAGCTTTGGGACTCTGAAAGTGTAGAATTGGGCAAGATTAATGAAGTTTATGATTGTGTTTAGATGCTATGAGTTTTTAAACTCTGATGTACGATCTGAGTTATGCTTCCTATTGTATTTCAGCATTTTATTACTATGTGCAGTTTTGGAAAGATTACTGATATATTAAACTACAAATTGGGTTCATCCTGGAAACCTGACATAGTTCGTTTTGGCTAAATAAGAGTGTATTAACTGCTCAATTGTTAATCAAATTGGCAAACAATAAATATACCATATCTGATCAAAAGCTGTAATATATTTTAAAATTAATTATTTTTCCTTTACAGAAAATTCTTTGCCAAAAACAAAATTACCTGAAGACAGTGTTATGTCACCATACAATATAAACACAAACTATCCAGGGCTTACCACAGGAAATGGAATCTCAGACTCACCAGCAGGATCAAAGGAACATGGCAATGTACCCATTATTGTACCATTAATTCCACCACCTTTTATAAAGCCACCAGCAGGTAAATAATTTATTTTGTAATGTTTTGCTTTTCTTAGATAATGTTCTTAAATGTTTTAAAGTTACAAACTAAAAAGTTCAGAAGTACAGGTAGTCCTCGACTTATGAAAACAACAGAACCCAAAATTGTATTGGGCAGTTGTTAAGTGAGTCACAGCCCATTTTACGACCTTTTTGCCACAGTTGTTAAGCGAATCACTGCAATTAAGTGAATCATGTGATTTTTAAGCAAATCTGGCTTCCCCCATTAATTTGCTTGTCACAAGCTCCTTAAGAAGGTCTCAAATTACAATCCCAGGACTCCGGGACTCTGCAACCATCATAAATACATGCTATTTGCCAAATGCTTAAATTTTTATGATATGTCTATGGGAATGCTGCAATGGTCTTAAGTATGAGAACTGTTCATAAGTCACTTTTTTCAGTGCAATTGTAAATTCGAACGTCACAAAACGAATGGCTGTCAGTTGAGTAGAATATTGCAAAATCATAGGTAACAGAATTTGCTTTTGGAAAGTACTAAACTGCCCTCAGAAAGGCATGATGTGGGTGAACATCGTGGGGAGGAGAATCAGAATGTTCTGGAGTGGTTCCATTCTTCAGTCAATGAGTTTTGCATATGCCTAACGGCAAGAGATTTCAGTACAGACTGAGCGCCCCAAGTGTGATCATGGGATCATGGGGAGAGGCGCCTGGCAGTCAGAATTTTAAATCAGTGTCATATGTAGCCCTGGAAGTCCATTGTAACTTTGAACAGTCACTAAGAGAGGGGTCGTAAGTTGAGGACTGCCTGTACTTACAAAGTCAGAAGAATCCTTTTCTTTAGAACAAGGGTGGACAATGTGACCTTCAATGTTTTTCAATTACAACTGCCATGATCTACCATGCTGGCTTGCTCTAAAGAGACCTGGAATTTTTCCATTGCTGTATTAACAATGTTGGGTTAAGGCTGCAGATTTATTTAAGGGCACAAATAGACCTATTACAATATCGATATTTAACAAAAAGATTTTTAAAATGTTGTGAAATAATTTAGGAACTGTATATAGCTGCAGTCCCCAACCTTTCCGGCTCTGGACTGATGGCGACAGTGGCTGCGGTGGGGAGAGAGGATGGTTTCACACACATGAGCACCACTTGTGCAAATGCAGCCTTGTGTGCTCATCCATGACTTGCACGACCCAGTTACCAACAGGCTGCAGCCCAGGACCAGGTTGCGGCCCGGGAATTGGGGACCTCTGTTTTAGGTTATAATAAAATTCAGTGTGATCTTAAGATTCAGACTTCTGACTAGAACATGGTTCCTAAAGTGTTTGCCATCACACCTCCCTTTGGAAATCTTAATGTACATACTACCCCTAAAAATCCAGAATGAATAAAATGAACAACGAGAACCATACAGGTAGCCTTCTCCTAAACACCACAATAGGGACCATCAACTCTGTTGCTAAGTGATGTTGTTGTGCAAAACATGACATGACCCTGCTGGACTTAATAACCTCATTTGTCCTGCTGTTAAACAAATTTGTCCTGCTGTTAAACAAACAAAAAGTTGTTAAACAAATCACCCATGGTTGTTAAGTAAGACATCACGTAACCGCAACTTGCAATTTTACTGCCACCTTCTCCATTGACTTTGTTTGTCGGGATCCAGCTGTGAAACATGCAAAGGATTATTACATAACCATGGAACACTACAAGACTCCTAAATGCCTACTGGTTGTGAAGTGCTTGAATCTTAATCACATGAAAATAGGTGTGCTGTGACATAAGTGTGAGAACAAGTTATAAATTTACTTTTTCAGCATTATCATAAGTATGAATAGTTGCTAAACAAGGCAGTTGTTAAACAAAGACTACCCGTATAATGAAACTTAGGGAAAGATGGATTATTGCAGCAATGAACAACGTAACGAAAAGGTTCTTCAAATATCCCCTGGACTCTGTCTGCCTTCTCTAAGGGAGGTATACATCACAATTTGAGAATATTTGGTCTAGAAGGGCAGGATTTAAAATTACTAGTTCAAAGTATATACAGTATGAATGTGAGCAGCCCAGGTTTGTTTTGTTGTACAGGTAGACCTTGACTTACAACTATTAGTTCAGTTACTGTTCAAAATTATGACAGTGCTGAACAACAATTTATGACCAGTCCCTGAAGTTAGGGCTGTTGTAGTACCCCTGTGATCATATGATCTTGATCTTACAGAATACAGAATAATAGAGTTGGAAGAGACCTTGGACTGGAGGTCTTTTAGTTCAATCCCCTGCTCAAGCTATACCAATTCAGACAAGTGGCTGTCCAGTCTCTTCTTAAAAGCATCCAGTGATGAAGCACCCACAACTTCTGAAGGCAAGCCATTCTCACTGTTATGAAATTTCTCCTTAGTTCTAGGTTGTTTCTTTCCTTGATTAGTTTCCATCCCTTATTTCTTATCTTGCCTTCAGGTGCTTTGGAAAATAGGTTGACCCCCTCTTCTTTGTGGCCCCTCAGATATTGGAACACTGCTATCATGTCATGGACCTTCTTTTCAGTACACTAGACATACCCAATTCCTGCAACCATTCTTCATGTATTTTAGTCCAGAGTTCTCCAACCTTTCCAGTTTTGTGGACTGGCGGGGGGCAAGGGGATGGTTTTGCACAAGCAGTGGACAATCACACACTCACCTGCTGCTCATGCAAATAGGTATATGCCTGTGCGTTCTCGTCTGCCATTTCTGGTTTCAAAAGGCTCAAGGCTCAGTAGTGGGCTACAGCTAGGGGTTGGAGACCCCTATTTTAGTCTCTTGGCCCCCCAGTCATCTTTGTTGCTCTTTTCTGCACTTTTCCCAAAGTCTCAATATCCTTTTTACAATGTGGTGACCAAAACTCAATGCAGTATTCCAAATATGGCCTTACTAAGGTAAAGTGATACTAATACTTCTCATGAATCTTGACGCTTGGCAACCCATTTGCATTTATGACTAGTTGCCAAGCACTCTGCAATCACCCGATCACCATTTGTAACCTTCCATGCCAGTTTGTCCAGAAAATCAATGGGGGAGCCGGCAGGGAAGATTGCAAGTCATTGGGGTAAGTCTGCCACCTGCATACTTTCCCTAGCATCTTACTTTGCATTGACCTCTTGGGCACCTCCACACTTGCTTCCTGAACTTCCCCTGCATCCCTGCCCCATCCCCCCAATTCCCTCCTATCTGGCAACAGCCACTTATCTGCCTGCCAGCCTGGGATTTGAAACTACCTGCTGGCTTCCCACTGGCTTTGCTTGTGAGAATCCAGCAGGAAGTTGCCTTGCCTAACAACGGTGGGATTCAGTTAACAATAGCAACCAATTCTGAAGGGATTGTTATATGATGTGGTCATGGTTTATTACTGCATTTTTTGGCAACAAAAGTTCTGGTCCCAATTGTTGTTGTAAGTTGAGAATCACCTGTAGGAGATTCCAAATTCAAAGATATGTGGGCAAGGATCTGTAAATCATATCCCCTTATTTGTGGCTTATCTCTCTGCAAGTCTTCTGGTGTCATTTTTTTTTCATGTTAACATTTATCTTCAGGTTTCCTTCCTTGTATTATTTTGTTTAAGATCAGTAATCTGCAAAATCATATCTTTGTCAAGGCTAGTTTAATACTATGAATAGTAGAGGATGCATGAAAACAGTCGTTAATATCGGAATGGTACAGAAAAACTCTTACAGTAAATGTTGACTATGGAGGGGCATTAGAATTTTGAGAAAACACTGTTTTTTTAAAAACATTTTTGTAAAAAATAAAATCATCATTTATTATTTATACCAGGCTAATTTTACACTGGCCAGTACATTTTTGTAATGTCCGGTGTAAAATTAGCCTGGTATAAATTATAAATGTTGATTTTCATACACATGACATAAAATGATGACAGCTAAAATAGCATGTTCCTATCTCCCATTTTTATCAAATGAAATCCACCATCTAGATTACTTGTGAAAACCTTTATACGAGAGATGTTTAATTTCTGGAAATTTTGAAGCAATATTTCCTGAGGCTTGGGGCCAAGTGAGGGATGTGGGAATTAATATAGACCATATATAAAAAGTACTTATATTACTACTTTTTACCATGGGCATTTTGGAGTGCCAAGTAGGGACAAAAGATGGAACAAATATACTGGTAGTGAGGTTGTATTGCCCGTTTTGTACATTAGTTAAGGGTAGAGTTTGCATTGGACATTAATTTAGTTAGTTAGTCTGATGAAAAATTGGTTTCTATGAACGGGTTTGCCTTTTATAGTTGTATAACAGTTTTATTATTTTATAGAATATTTATTTTTTGTCTAAAAAGTATTAGTGTGTAAAATTGCATATTGTTTATTTAGACATGTATATATTTATTTAAAACATGCTTTTAATTTTTTTATAAATGGATCTTCTGCTAAACTGTTAAGGAATATAGCTTATCTATTTTTGGCTTTTTAGGAGAAGCAGAAAGGCAAAAGTTGTTGCTGGATACAGAAGTCTATTGTGAAACATGCTATTCTGAACTTTGTCCTTCCCTAATTTCAGGGAAAAAGAGGTGGAAAAAACCCCAAGGCTCAAATACATTTTGTCATCTCAAATGTTGTCTATTCAGTCACATTTTCTGTATTTGAAATATTATCTATTAGAAGTTTCCACGTCTAGTAATTCTTTATTTTTGTAATTTTATCATTTTTATGGAATTTTGAAAACTGAAGGTTTGCCTATATAGATACATGCTTCTCTTATTCTATTTCTTTCTTCTTTTAGAAAGAAAAAGATTAGGAAGTATTGCATAATCAATTTTTCCTGGTTTTGGGAAAGTAAACAAAACACTCTTTCCATATTGTTCCTCTCCGCTTGGTCCTTCATGCACATTTTCAAAGTACAGTATATTACACCTTTGTTTTGCTAAGTGTTGCATATGCTATATGTGATAGCTGTTCTGCTTATATTTATGCAACGTTTAGCAAATTGCATAATGTTACTGATATAATGCTTTTCCCACTAATATTACTTTGGATCCATTTAGTAAGAGTCTCACTCTAAATTATCTATGATTTTAAAGGATAAAACCACAACCTTGAACTGAGCCCAGGTAGCAACTGGCAATTCAGGTTAAAAATATGATATGATAATAATACAGTATACAGGTTAGCAGTGTAATAACATCATTTTACACCATTCAAAGCTGTTCAAGGTTAGTTGCAAACAACATATAGTAATAGTCTAGCCATCATGTAACCAAAGCATGGTTATCTTTATGCTTTTCCAACCAGCTTAGCAACTGTTTTAACTAATACAATAAACAGCACTATTCAATTATTTGGATTTAATTTCAGCTTCTTCAAGGGTACTCAGTACTACCTCAACAACTCAACCGTACTTAGTATAGTGAGCATATTGACGACTCTTTACTGTACTGTAAAATTTTATGTGTCCTCTCTCATCAGGTTCATATATCTATTAAGGGGGCATTATCGATTGGGAGAATGCCATCATTGTTCCTGTATACAAACTGAAAGGTACCAAGAGTGAATGCAAAAAATTAGGGGGATTAATGTCTTAAGTATGCCTGAGAAGATGTTTGGCAGAATTCTGTTTGAAAGAGTATGAGACATGACAACGAATAAAACTTGGGGAATGCAGTGTGGAATTATCTGAGCAGAAGCTGTGAAGACCACTTTTTCACTCTTCAGCAGATCATTCAAAAATGTATAACTGAAAGAAAAAAAGTATTGTATATTGAAGTTGTTTGATACTGTATGACTGCATTTGAGAAAGAGAATAGGCTTGGATAATGGAATGTTTTGCAAAAGTACGGAGTTCCTAAAGTAGATAAAAACAGTGGATGAGGGAAGTAAAGCATGCACTGGATATATGGAATGCTTAGTAACACATTAAACAGTGAGCAGGGAGTAGGACCAGAATGTGTGATGTTTCTCTGAATGTCTAATATACACCTATTGTGGTAAGAAGATTCATAAAATGGGGCAAACTCACATAACAAATGTTTCACTTAGCAACATAAATGTTGGGCTCAATTGTGGTCGTAACTCAAGGACTTGCATTTATGAATAAATATGTAAAGTAATTTGATTTGAGACATGAATATGCATGTACTTTTACGTATAGACAGAACCATGCTATAGGTTGAAAACACAGATGAATTGTAGTTAGTGCTAACTGAACTGTGTGATGGAGGAACATGAATGTAAAATGAATATATCAAAACCCATAGCAGACAAATTTTGTCAGGAATTTATGTACTTGATAGAATATTTACTAAAGATAGTAAACTGGATGGAGAAGTAATAGAATGTAGATAGTTTGGTTTGTAATCTGTTTTGGGATTCTGCCCATTTTGTTATAAGTTAAGAGTTTGTTATGTCCAGACAAACATAAACGCATGTTAAATTCAGGAAAGAATAATTAAGAAATTTCTGTGATAAAAAAAGAAGAGATATGAGTCAAGAATAAAAAGTTTGAAAAGGTTGCTGAATTAATGTGGATTGACTATAAAGCGAATGACGAGTACAAAATAACTACATAGAGATGGTTTGGTCATATAGAGAAAACGAATAAAGACTAAATTGTAAAACCAGTTTGTGAAGAAAACATGAATGGGTTAAGAGGAAAGATAGCATTAAGAAAGTTATGGTTGAATGGAGTTGATGAGATCCTCAAAAGGAGAGATCTGAAAAATATTAAAGAACAAGAACTGTTTGAAGCACTGCATGGACAGAATGAAATCAAGGATCTTTACAAGGATAGGTCAGATGTGAGGGATCTGAAGCTGAAAAGGCAGGTGCTACTTTTATCAATGCGTTCTTAAAGAAGTTATATCTTTTTGCCAGGTTGTGCACTAGCCCCACACTTCCAGGAAAATAAGCTTTTGAATTAAAAACAGAAAACCTCCTCTACTCCAAAGCTGTTCTGGAATGGGGAGGGGAATCTCAGCAATTGCCCCATGGTTTCTGAGGGAGGAAGCAACATGTTCCAGAGAACGGCCCAAGATAGGAGAGTGTGCAATCCTGAACTGGATGGGAGAGAGAAGAAACGTTTTAGGGTAGCCACACCCTAGAATGTTCCAGGGTAGGTCTATTAGGTTAGAAGGTTATAGCTTTAGTTTGGCAAGAATCTGACTATTAGGTGTAAACAAATAAAAATTGGACTTATTCGGATTTTACTGTGACGTCTTTGGGCTTGGGCTTCACAAAAGCTGCTTGTTGCATCTTTTCAGAGTCTCAAAGCAAACCTTAATTTTTTTGGCTTTATAATTTTTAATTGTGTGTGTGTGTGAGGGGGGGGAGGGAGGGGAGAGGAAGGGAGAGAGAATTGTATAACATTGTTACTCCTAAAGAGTAAAGCAATGGTAGGTACTTAGATAGGTAGGCAGGCAGGCAGGTAGATAGATGTAGAACCATAAACCATTTCCCCAGATTGCCTTCCAATCCAAATCCAACAGAAGAAAATGGAATCATTGCCTGGTGATCTGAACAATATTTGATTAGCATCAAACTAGAAACATCCAGTAAGTTACCATCAGAATGTTATAGCTCAACAATAGTTCATACATTTCTGAAAATAAGCCTCTGGCTCAAGAGGCTTTTGTGGGTGCCCAGGGACTAGAGCGGGAAAAGAGAATTCTTCATTGACTAAAATTACTTTTTCCTTGTACAATACTGGATATTTACAGATATTTCAAGTATGCAGAAACTTCATAGAGTATTGTTAAATTAGAATCTAATTTAGAATCTGATTAAATTAGAATTTGATGTGTTAGACCAATTGTTAATCTTACTTAATGATAAAATACATCTATACTTTTCATCTTGCATTTTCTCTTGCAAACTCTTCTGCAAAAATTTCAGTAGGTTTATTGAAATAATTTAAAAAGTTATTATAATAAAAAAAAATCTGACCCAAGATGAGACCTAGTATATGTAGATTTCTTTAAACAAAATAGCATTTGCTAGAATTAATTTATTTAATTTTTAAAAAATTCTTTCATAGTGGTGATGGTATTCTTACCGAGTAAAGTCTGGGGGGGGCGGGGGAATGTAATTTGTGGACAAGTTGGCCAAAATGACTTTCATTAACTTTTTGGTGGCAGACTCTTCTGTAAATCATTCATTTTAAATGGAAAAGCAGCTAGTGATGGTGTAGAGCGGGAAGTCACTGAACGTTCTTCTTAATTAAGACTTAAAATGGCACTGCAAACTTTTGATGATTAATTGAAGCATGCGTTTGCCTGATGCATATTTAGTTATTATAATGTGATAATTTTATCTTGTTACACAGACAGATCCCACGGGGAGCATGATTTAACACTGTGAACACTGTGTTTATTGCATTGTTCATTAAGAAACGTACAAAGGCTGGTAAACAATAAGGAGATGGTAATAACTGTCTCTACAACAGTTTAGTTTTGACCCATTTCCACCTATAAAGTTATAACCTTGGAGTAGGAAATATAACTCGGAATGCCCCAAATAACTCTGAATAATAGAGGCAATCATTTTAGTCCTCCAACAGCATGGAATTTGTGTTGATATTACTGCTCTGTTTACAACAGCACAGATGTTTATTGAGATAAACAGTGCAGATATTTTATTGTTTGCGTTTCAAAAACTGTGTTTGCATTTTTGAACACATGCTGTTCTAAATATGTTTTTACAGCGTCATAGAAAAAGTGGTAGGTAACTAAAAGGATTTTACTCTGGTGTAGTTCATTTTGAGGATATTAATATGAAGGTTTTATTTTTTTGGCTAGAGATAAATAAACTTGTTCTAGATTTCAGGGACACAACAATGATATTAGTGGTATCACTAGTTCTGAAAAACGTCCAGAGTAAACAA
This sequence comes from Ptyas mucosa, assembly GCA_012654045.1. Classification (NCBI taxonomy): domain Eukaryota; kingdom Metazoa; phylum Chordata; class Lepidosauria; order Squamata; family Colubridae; genus Ptyas; species Ptyas mucosa. The sequence continues at coordinate 4,195,985 of WNWU01000030.1, read as the reverse complement.
TTTTAGATTATCTGCATTTTATAAACATCTATGATATAGGTAGTCCTCAATTTACAACAGTCCATTTAATGATTGTTTGAAGTTACAATGAAATTGAAAAAAGTGACTTATGACTGTTCTTCACACTTACAATTGTTGCAGCAGCCCTATGGTCACTTGGCTACTGATCAGGGATGGTATTCACTTACCTTTGTTACCGGTTCGCAAATGAGTGCGTGCACAGATCATCAAAAACGGGACATGATGATGTCGGGGCAGGTGGGCGGAGCCTCCCGCCGCTGCCGCTTCTGCTTCACCCGAACCAGATAGGACTGGCTGAATACCACCACTGCTACTGATTCATATATAAGTACCCCATGGGCTGGATCTGGCCCGTGGGCCTTGAGTTTGACACCCCTGCTGTAGAGATTCTGCCTTGGACTCTGGAGGCTCTGAGGGTTTGAAGGGGCTTCAATGTATCTTTAGCAAGACTAAGTGGCTTTCGGTATCATGGTCCCCTGTTTCTGGCGATGATGTACATATATTTAACTTTGCGGAAAGGTAACAAAGAAGGAATACGATAGTACTCTACAAATGCTTCAAACACAAAAGCCTCTCAAGACAATTAGGCACATATAGTATTCCTCCACTTTTTTTCTCTTTGTCTCTCATATTCTTCCTTTTTGTTATCCCTGACAAAAATGCGTTATTGCAAAAACATGAAGCTAGAGTCAGATTTTAGAAGAAAGAGATTGTTTTTGTTATATTGTGCTAATTCCTCAGACAAGACAGCAAATGAAATCTAGGCTTACTATGACATAAAAAGAGATTATCCCTTAAGTAAAAAGGGCTGTCCAAAAATTAAACTGTTAGGTAACAAGCTGTCAGTAATATTGCTGCTGAATTGATTTACTGCTGGGAAATGCTTTGTTTTAAAAGCTAGTAGGGGCTATAAAATCAGCCTTAACACAATTTTCTCTCTCTCTTATAGACCTGTGGTACCACCAAGTTTTCTTTCTTTACAACGTATTATTATTCATTTGTATCCTCTTTTTATTATTTTTACAAATAAATCGAGGCAAACATATCCAACATAGTTTCTCTCCTCCTATTTTTTCCACAGCAACACCTCCTGTGAGGTGGGTTGGGCTGAGACAGAGTGATTGGCCCAAGGTCACCCAGCCGGTTTTCATGGCTAAGGAAGGACTAGAACTCACTGTTTCCTGCTTTCTAGCTTGGTCTTTCTAACTAAACTGACTCTGTGATGTTTAAAAATTACTTTCAATTTTAATGGTGGCTCATGTCACAGATTTATGATTGTTTTTAACAGTTGTGACCTTTGCAGCATCCCCATGATCATGTGATCAAAATGCAGATGCTTGGCAACTGGTTCATATTTATGACCCTGACTGTGTCCCGGGATCATGTGATCCCTTTTTGTGATCTTCTGGCAAGCAAAGTCAATGGGGAAGCCAGATTCACTTAAAAACTGGATTACTAATTTATCAACCACAGTGGCAAGAAATGTTGTAAAATGGGACAAAACTCACTTAACAAATGTCTCAGTAACAACAGAAATTTTGGACTCAATTGTGGTCTTAAGTCGAGGAGTACCTGTCAAGAGTACAAGTCAAGAACAATCCCAAGTTTATCTTAACTAAAAAGCTTCTTTATGAATATCATAATACTAACACATATTTGGAAAAACTCTCTAACTAATAAAAAAAATTAAGCAATGAAAAAATAAAGTACCATTGTATGATCTTAAACAGGCACTTATTCAATGATTTTTCTAAATGAAAAACATACTTCTTAGCTATTTCACATTGGCCACTTCTCTGGCCACTTCTGTGGTTAATATTTCATTACTTGGTTTGCTTGTTGTTGAATAATGGCATGAAACTATTGAAACTTAATTATATGAAACTGGGCAGGATTTATCTGCTCAGAAGAGTGTTGCAAAAACTATGCTTGGAAAATATTTTCAATTCTGCCAAGAAATAAAGATGATATTGGTGAATCTCAGGACAGGAAAGGGAAAAAAATGACTTTGTCTTCAATTTGGCACATGGGGCTCTTTCACAAGACCTAATTCCTGCAGATTTAGCTTAGTTTCAGATGACTTTTAAATTGAAAACTGGGTAAAATTGATTAAATAAATACATTAGGAAAAAAGCAATTGCCATTTGGTATTTTTCAATGTAACTATTTTAGAGTTCAGATGTTATCTACATAGCAGGTGTTATCTACAGAGTTCAGGTGTTATCTACATAGCAGGTCTGTTGCAAATTGGGTCTTAACGTATGGTCCAGAGGGGACTGGGCCATTACCTGCCTGTGCTAGAATAAGGAAGAGTGTTACAGGGAGAGCTGTGTAGAAAACACAGAGCTTCTTCAGGTCAGTTACAAGTGGCAGAGCATGTGGGATCTCTTGTTCTTCCTTATACTACTTTTTTCTCCCAACATAAAAAGTTAGAAGCAGAAGCAGCATCTTTCAGCACACCATGCTAAACATAAATTTGGAGAACAGGCAATCCAGCCCAAGGACAGAATGGTGACCCTGCCAAACGATAGGGACAAGGAAGCGCTCCTGACGTGGTCTCTGCTAGTAGAAATCTGATTGGCCCTGGCCTGAGGTGTGATAATACCTTGATGCCCCAAAGGTGCTTTTTCAAGAGGCAACTGGACTTTCTTTTTTTTTCTTTGAAGACGTTTCGCTTCTGGAAGCAAAACGTCTTCAAAGAAAAAGAAGAAAGTCCAGTTGCCTCTTGAAAAAGCACCTTTGGGAAAACCATGACCTGGATGACTTGAGAATCTCCATGCACATAATACCTTGATGCAGAGTTAGGAGATGAGCAAGCTGTTGCCCTACTTGCCTGGTCTATTTGTCACTAAAGAGCAAACCACCCAAAAGTGGCTTGTGAGTTTTGAGTGAGACCCCTGTCATAAAATAATGGGTGTTTATTTTTTCAGTGAGTCTACTTAGCCTAACATTCCTAAGTATTTATTTAGCTTCTCTTCAATGCATGTAGATAATACAGCGTTTACTAATGCAATTTCACTAATTTCTCTATAAATGTTCAGTCTAACAAAACTGATAAAACGGAAATGAGTTTATAATCATTGTGAATAGGTGATGCTGTTGTTACAGTCTGGAACTATAATTAATTGGGAGGAGGGGGCATGGGAATAAATATAGAAAGTCCAGGGCTTTCTCAAAATGCTAAAAGCTCTTAAAGTTGCAACATATGCTCTAATATTTACAAAATAGCTGTACTTTCCATTCAGTTAAACAATAAGGGATTCCTGGTCACCTGCTTTAGAAATTAGCAGAAAATCCAAAAGGTGCAAACATATATGTTTGTAAAAAGGTAGACATGAAAATTAATCTTTTATGGATGTTTGACACAATGCTTCTTCTGGTATACAAATACTCTCCTTGTCTTTTTGTTGCAGAAGATGATATATCAAATGTACAAATCATGTGTGCCTGGTGCCAGAAAGTGGGAATCAAACGCTATTCTCTGAGTATGGGGAGTGAAGTGAAATGCTTCTGCAGTGAAAAATGCTTTGCAGCTTGCCGGAGAGCATACTTCAAAAGAAACAAGGTAAGAGAATAGGATTATAATGCACACTCAATCTAAAATTTAGTACTTTAATATTAGTATTTTAATGCCATATGTTTCTTCCTTCTCTTTCTCACCCTTTTCAATCCTGTTTCTCATGTGTATTTCCTTCTGAGTTACCAATATATTTAATAAAACATACCGTGTTATCAGTTGCTTATCAGTTAGGTATTCTATACAGGTAGTCCTCGACTTACAATCATTTTCTTAGTGATCATTCAAAGTTACAATAGCACTTTAAAAAGTGATTTATGACTGGTTTTCACACACAACAGTTGCAACATTCCCATGGTCATGTGACCAAAATTCAGATGCATGGCAACTGGCATGTGCTTACGACTTGCATTGTCCTGGGGTCATGTGATCTCCTTTTGTGACCTTTTGGCAAGCAAAATCAATGGGGAAGTATGATTTACTTAACAACTGTGGCAAGAAAGGTCATGGAATAGGAGAAAGCTCACTTAAAAATTATGTTGCTTAGGAATAAAAATGTTTGAAGATCAATTGTGGTTGTAAGTCAAAGACTACCTGTATTCTATAAGGGCCAATATATTGCCAGATAAAGATATTCATGCTGGATTACATAAGAGCCACAAATATTACATTTATAGTCTTGTAAGTCATGTTGCCAACACTGGTAGATTCTTAAAAATCTAGTGTTTTTAAAGCAGTAGGAATACAAATCTTATTCAGAGGTATGCTAGATTACAGTAATAAAAATGTGTTGCTTCAGCTGACAACAGGATTAGAACATTGATTCTGAGGGCTTTTGTAATCACTTGAGTTGTCTGAAATTTATGTTTTTCTCTCATTAATTTAGCACATTTTAAAACATTTCAGACACTTTGGTTTATTATTCATAACCATTCTAGGGACTATTCTGAAGTATTTAATATTTTATTTTATCTTGAACTGAAATGCAGGTTTAAAATTCACTAATAAAAATTATGTTTTAAAGTTTATTTAAAGCAATGGGAATAGCTTTCATTTACGTATAGTTAGAAGCTAAGGATGTGAAATAAAATTTATTCCACATGCTATAACCAATATTAATAAATGATGAGGCATCATTTATTAGTATAAAGTATATATAAATGATACTAATGTACCATTCATTGAATCAAATTGCATACCTTTGTTAATAGAAATATGATTTGTAATTGCTGTAATCAAATTTTTATGAATACTGTAATACAAATTATACTTCGATAGAAATTTTAATAGTATCTCAATATTTGTCATGTCTATAATAGTGAGATCCCTCTGAATTTTAATTGTGTTTACTTATAGTGGACATTGAAGCAGCATAAAGCAAATATATTAGTTTGTTGAGGTTTTGATATTGCTCTTCAGTTAGATGTCCAGAACAAGTTACCTCACAGAATGACCAATCAAAGTAAAAATATAAGTAAAACATATTTTTACTATTTATAACATGGATAAAATTAAATTGTTATAATCTAATCTAAAGAGGGAAAGGGAAATAAGAAAAGAAAGTGAAAAGAGAAAGGTATTGGGTAATAAATGGTTGAATAAGTAAATAACTTTTCAGTATTCAGTAAAAATCTGAATAAGGTAGTAGTTCTGAATTAGTCATCAGACAAAACATTCCAGAGCCATAGTTTGTATGAAAAAGCTGTAATACTAAAGAGAAAATTTGTGTAAAGAAAAGTAATGGGGAAAAAAAACCCCTTAAACACAATAATTAAATAAATGGATTCCTGTGGAAGGGCTATCTGATCTGGGCTGCAAATATCTATTTGACCATTAGATGTCAGCAAAGAGAAACAAAAAAATTATCTGACTGCTTTTCATGAATGCTTTATGGTCATTGAAGAGCATTAAAAAATTTCCAAATACTGGAAATATTTATAGATTTGAAATTAATCTGGTGGATATAATTAGAGAAAAGGGGAGAGAAATAATATTGAAATGATATTTAAACATATGCTTGTAAATAGCATTCAAACTGACTTTAAATAAGGGTAGGTTCACCAGAAAAATGCAATAATCAAATCTAAAAGGAATGGAGTTAAATTTTAACTATACTTTTGGAGGGAGGAATGAAATATGTTTTGAAATATTAAACTTAAAATATAAAAATAGAAATATTAAAAGATAATTGTAATTTACTGTAAAACTGCTGATTTAAAAGCATTAAGTAGAAAGTAGTGAAATAAATGACAAGATTTCCCCAACTGTAAAACCCTCTTTTTTATTTTTTTAAAATCTGTAATTCTGGTCTGTGACCATAATAAAAAATTCTTTTTCTATTCCAAAGCCCTCTTAATAAAATTAAGGCCTATGCTAACTGCTTGAAAACATTTTACATAAGAAAGGCTGCTAAATGATTTGAGTTCACTTTACTCTTGTTCTTCAAGCAGGTGTTGTTTTTTAAAGAGCTAATCCCCTTTGCTAAATTATCCGGCACTATGTCACTTTCTCAAACACTAAAACAAATCAATAAATAACTTTTTTCAAAACAAATCGAAAGCAAGCAATTTTTTAATCCTACCTTTTGCTCCAAGAACTTTCAAATAGCATTCTTTTCTTAAATTTAATACTTGCAAATTATAGTTTAAAAATACCTCAGGAATCAGATGAAATAATTAGTATCATAAACAGTTTAATCTTCTTGTGCTTGCATTATATTATTTTGCCAAAAGTAATGACACCAATATAATGTCGCTTGCAGAAGTCCATAGAGTGGATTGCTTTTTAAATGCACTTCTCCTATTGGATGATGGTTCATATTAAATGCATGCAGTTTTTGCTTTTGGATCCATGTAGATAGATGCATTCACAAATCTATTCCTGGATTGAAAATATTCCCACTGTGTTTTATCAGATAGGTGTATAATTAAGTTTTGAGATAATGAGAATTAGATTATAAAACATAAAGGACTAGATGTAAGATGCACTGATTAAAATTACTTTTCATTAGGAGATTTAAAAAAAACACTGTTAAAATATGAGTGGAAACAATCTCACTAGAGACGTTCTACAAAATGGAACATTTAATAATGAACTATTTCGTGAAGCGAATCTCCCTTCACCTGAAATATCTGTGTTTGTTTATTTATAACATTTATTTTCTGCCTGAGTCCAGTTATTGACTATCTCAAATATTTCTCTTCTGGGAAAGGTGATCAAGAAAGTTGCATGAACATCAGAAACATTTTCATGATGCTAGTTTTCTGGATCCATTTGAACAGGGGCTTTGGCCAAAACATTAGCATTAAAATGTATTGCCTTAGTGGAGGGTGTGAATGAAGCATTTCTACTTAGTTCAATTCATTGCCATTATCCATGGTGTTTTTTTGGATTACCTGGCTGGCCCTGGTGGACCCTATGTTATAGATTAAGTATGTAAGTCATTATAGTTTATTTTTATAATCACACATTGCATAATGCAGAGAGAGAAAGAAGTAAAAATTTAGCAAACTTACATTTTATCCAAAGTTCCACTACAGGTAGTCCTCGACTTACAACAGTTCATTTAGTGACCGTTTAAAGTTACAATGCCACTGAAAAAGAGAGTTATGACTGTTTTTCATAGCTATGACCTCCACGATCATGTGATCAAAATTCAGATACTGGTTCATATTTATGATGGTTGCAGTGTCCCGAGGTCATGTGATACTCTTTTGCGATCCTCTGATAAGCAAAGTTAATAGGGAAGCCAATTGATTTAACAACCGGATTACTAATTTATCAGCTACAGTGATTCACTTAACAACTGAGGCAGGAAAGGTCATAAAATAGAGCAAAACTCACTTAACAAATGTCTCACTTAACAACAGAAATTTTGGGCTCAATTGTGGTTGTAATGTGACTAAAAACTGTGTAAAACTAGCCCCCAAACTGCAACCCAACTAAAGGTCTTGGAAGGTTTGATCGGTACATATATTGAAATGGAATAGAAATGGCCACTTGGTCACTACATAATATGAGAGAACGCATCTGCTAGTAAACATTCTATCTATTTCACTTTGCAGTCCATGAAGTTGTCAGTAATTTGGCTGTGTGTTTTTGTCTTAATCACATCATAAAAAAATCAGCCTAGGACATCATGTGTGATGTTCTCCATCTGTCTCTGGCCATAAGAGCAAAAAAGCTACTCTTTAAATATTCTGTGGAATTTGCTTTCAAGGAAGGAATGGGAATATCATTTAGACATGTAATTTGATAATTGAATAGGTACTGTATAGAATCTGTTTTTCTTAAAATGAGGATACCAAAGGGAGAAACTTGAGCTTTAGATGAAGTCTACATTTCTGCTTCCAGAGCCAATCATGCATCTTTTACTATCTCAGGATTTAATTCCTCCTGAGTGGCATTTGCAGTATATAAGACTGGACATGTCCTGTCCACTGATTTCCTCCACAATAAGGCCAATTAAAAAATCTAACTAGATAGCAAATAGTCATCTGGGAGGCTAACAGGTTTCTTAAAATGTTTAGCAATTTAGGTGAGTTTTAATAAGCTTCAAAGCCGTATCATCTCCACTCTTAAGTATGCAGCAGACATTAATTTTGACTATTTACAGCTGGGCAATACTATTCTGATTCCAAATCTCAGTCTTACACAAAATTTGTGGAAATACTTTGCCCTAGAACATTTTGAATGTAGGGGTAATTAACTGTCTCTCTTCTGGAGTAGAATAATAATCAGAACCATGCAATTAGGCAGTTGTTAGCACTATATTTAGGTATACCTTCAGGTGATAGAAAGAAATGCCCAAATATTTAAAGGAGGGGCATTGTTTTATTGTAAGGCATTAACTGATGTTGTGTTCTTGGTACTGCCGTGACCTCATCTTACCACTTTGTTTTTACTGTGTGTTATTCTCAACACTTTTGTTTTATAGTAGTCAATCTAACATTCTTTATTTTGAAACATACCGTAATATCGCTGCTGTATCATTAACATACATACATCATGATCAGTGAACTTTGCATCCATCAAGTAAATTGGGGAAATGATTATGAATTCAGGCTGAACAATATCATTAATGTAAAAATGGAACAAGAAGAAAGCCCTGACTTCTGTCTTTATTAAAATAGGGTGAGAGAAAATCCTGTTGGGACATTTTCTCTCCATATATATATTGGTTCTCTCAAGCCTTAAATAAATCAATGGAATCATAGCTGGGATGAAATCAATAAATGCAATGAATGCAAATGAAATCAATAATAAATTTTGAATCAAGGCCTTTAAAAGAAATAGTGTAATCGATTAATGCTATGACTCTTGCAAAAGCCTGCTTACTCTTAAGTAGAAGACATTAAGATATTATGCCCAGTCAGCTAGGTGGTGCACTAAACTATTCCTGACTCTTGACTTGTGGTATCCCATGCAATTCCAGCTTATCCCCTTTGCTATTCTTCATCTACATGAAACTGCTGGACTCATCTCCATTTCTCTTTACCATCTACTATTAAGAAAGTAATTGGTCTTGCTGAAATTTCTCCAAGGTTGATAATTGGGGGAAAGTAGGCTGAAATAAAATCTGATTAAAGTGGTATTAGCAAGTAAAGTACAATATTGCATTTGGGATTGAGATTTATCCTATTTTAAATTAAGGAACAGATCTGCAGTTGGAATGTTTCCCTGGATTTACAGCAGTAGGTCTGATAAGGAGCAGCTTTGTAAAAATACATTTACTGCACAACCAGTCAGAGGTGGACGAGGGTATCCACCCTTGATTACGTTAAAATGCTCTGTGTATCCTTGAACAGTCTGTGAAGAGAAATGGAAAGAGTTGGGGCATTTTAGCCTTGAGAAACAACAATTGAAGGAAGGCATGATAGCACCCTTCAGATATCTAAAAGGTAAAAGAATTGGCGCTCTCTCATTGCAGAATGCAGGGCAAATATAATGGAGGTATTCAAAGGTAAATGCCAACTAGATATTAGAAAAAGCTTCCAGACAGGAAAAGTGATTTGATACTGGAATCAATTACACAGAACATTTATGGTATCTTTGTTGGGTGTATTTAAGTAGGGGCTACATAGCTATCCTTTTGCAGTGTTTTAATTTGGATTCCTGTTCTGAGCAGGGAGTTGATACTTAAATGTGTAATTTGGAAGTTATTCTTGGAATAGAAAGGCATTACTGATGGGTAACCTCACAGAGTTTTTTTGGAGGGGAGGGTTCTTGTTATTTATATGTCGCTTTTATTATTTTATGAATAACTCAAGTGTTCCTTCCTCTTCCTATTATAGCTTCATCTTGTATATAATCTTAGATATAATACTAAAGTTGGGGAAAAGAAAAAGTTTAAAGTTTAATCAGTGACCTTTAAACTGCCATTGCTAGATTGTTATATACCTGTCTTCTCCATTGGTTTAGTGTTTGTTTATGTATTTGAGGTTATGCCATTCTACAGCTTCTCATTTTTCAAATAGAGAGTTATAGTCACATTTCACCTGTCTTATGTATGTTTTATACAGCACATCTCTGCAACAATATCGTGTTAGGTTACAATAAATATGTACAGCTGCTATTTTCTGCTAACTGATAGGTCTTTGTGGTCATTTCATTTATGGCTTCAATTCCTAATGGGTTGCATATTAGGCAGACTCCTTATCTGACCTGAAAAAGAAATGCAGCAATAAGCATTTAGACTAGCATGGGGAAAAAACAGTAGCAAGGGAATCATCATGAATGCTTCAGAAATAAAAAAAAAAAGATAAAACAATAAATCTCTCATTATTAAATGTTATATTTTAAAACACTCTGTGGGATTTTGTATGTAGCACATTTTCCATTCATTTACAAATATTAATCTGAGTCATTATAAGAACACCTGGATATTGTGTTAAAATATATCCAACTACCACAAGAACATATGCTACAAATGTTGGGGCAAAATCAAACTTTCTAATAATGGCAGTCTGATTATTTATCAGGAATTTTCCTGTTTTTCTGTATACTGCAGCTTTTCTGTTTTCCTAAAATCTGCTACATAGGCTCTCCCAACCTTCCAAAGCAGATTTTTCAGGACTTGAAGATTCTATAGATAGGAAACACAGGTGATGTCTTCCAGGTTTCTCAGTGGGAAAAGGGTTATGAGCCACAAACTTAAAAATAAATCAGAATGTAGGAGCATGAAGGGCCCATTCACTTTTATGAGCAATTTCGGCATTGTTGTATTCAAATGATTTATTTAGCTAACCACAAACATTATTTGGAAAGGAATACAACTGTTTAAAATATGTGTAATTTTCTCAGAACTTTGGGACAATTTATTCTGTTGAATCCTATTTTTTAAATGCTGTATTGAAGAAGAGGTTCAATGCTACTGAATATGTAGATAAAATGTTATGCAAAGTTCAAAGAGAGGATTATGGCAGATTCCTAAGAATAGTTCTTGTGTCTTGATTACCTTTGGTCTAAGTGTTTAGCACATATAATAACACAAAACTGCTTATCAATTCAGATAGTTAAAGAGTATTCCGCTCTGAATTTACCTGCTCAGATTACTATCCTAACACACTTACTTGAAAGCAGATACCATTGAACCCAATCAGGTAGGTTTACAGAGTATTTATTTTGGGATTTGCCAATTTTATAGCTGGGGAATTGGCAAGGATGGTTGTATTTGGACTATTCCACCATCTTTGTATTGTGAAATTTCAGAGCGAGGCTAGGTGCTTAGCAGGTTAACCAAAGTTCAACAATTTGCTATAGCAATATGAGGGACATATTTGTTGAAGCCTCTTGAAGAAATTTGTGGTTTTAGGGGATTTATTAAACTGTTCTGAATTTCTAAGTAACATAGGTTGCTACCTTTTATCGGTATTGGTTAATATTTCAACTTCATCCCGAAGTGCATAGCTAAATGTCTATGGAGATTCTCAATCATCCAGGTCATGGTTGTCACAAAGATGCTTTTTCAAGAGGCAACTGGACTTTCTTGTTTTTTTCTGAAGACATTTTGCTTCTTATCCAAAAAGCTTCTTCAGCTGTGACTGGATAGTGGGAAATGGAAGAATTTATATTCCTTGCAGACCGCTGGTCATTAGTATTATTTTTAGAGAGTCGCTGAGGCCACTTGGAGCTTAGTCTGTGTCCTCAGAGTCACCTGAGTAGTGCAAATGGGTGTGGAGACTTCTTGGAACTGCTGAAAGGACTGTGTTGTAGACAGGAGATAGATGATGTATCCCTCCCGTTCTGTTGCAAAAGGGCTGTTCAGTTTTGACATGGATGGCCTCTTCGACCCCTCTTTCAAATCAGTTGTCCTCTCTGTCCAAAATGTGGACTCTGCTGTCTTCAAAAGAATGACCTTTGTCTTTCAAATGCAGATAGATCGGCCACTGAATTTTGCTCTGATGGTTTTGTTCTCCTATGTTGTGCCATGTATCGGTGAAGTGGTTGTTTTGTTTGCCAATGTACAGATCTGCACATCTCACTGCATTGTATTGCATATATCACACTCCTCAATTTGTGTCTGGGTGTTTTATCCTTGGGTTGAACAAGCTTCTGTCTTAGTGCATTCTTGGGTTTAAAGTGTGCATGTATGCATCCAATCAGCATTGAAGAAGCTATATTATCACTGTAATATGTGACATCAAAGGTGCATGCTTTTGTAAATATTACAGAAAAGATAGTATGAAGGTAGGCTATATATTACCTTCTAGATGTTTTGGGCCTCAACTCCCATCATCCTCTGCCAAGTAGCCAATGGCAAATAATTGTATAAGTTGACATCTAAAATAGCTGATAAACAGCAGATTGTCTCTTCTGAGCTAGCTGGTGCAAAATATTGTGATCTATCTAGGTGTCTTAAACTTTATATGACCTGGCTGCCAGGTCATTTTTAGACCTAATTAATTTAGACCCAACTAATACTAATCTTTATAGCCTATGTCTTGACTTTTTAGTGTTTGATGTTGAAAGAAAAATGGCAAGTAGAATTTCTGTAGTCAACTAGATAAGGTAGTCAACTTTCATAATCGCAAATGATTTTATCAATATTTTCAGAAGTTAGGGCAGTATGATAATTCAGTGTTAAGTCTTTAAATGCATAGCTTTTCTAATTTTAATCTTTATTCAAGCAGGTTTAGGTGAAAAATTATGTGTTTTCCTGGTAGGAATGCGATGAATAGAATACAATGTAAATGCAAGCAGATAGTATGTACAAACTGAGTAGAAATAAATATATGTAAAATGTAAGCAGAATGGCATTTTGAAAAGAATAGGTATTGGTGTACAATACAGTGCACTCTGATTTCCTATGAGGTATACAGTAGAACCTCTGGTCACGAACGCTTCTGACCACAACCAAATCGGGTTCCAACCAAAAAATTCACTTTTTTTTTCCGCGCAGATTTCCCCTTCCGTGCCATTTTTTTGTAAGTGCTAAATTTCCAAAATTAGGTTTGTGACACGAAATCGTTTATGACCAAAGTTATGGAACGAATTATGGTCGTGACCAAAGGTTCTACTGTATTTTTAAAAATAACAAGCTGCCTATTAAATAGATACTGATGAAATGTTACAGAGCATTCTCTTTTGAGAAAACTTTTTTCTACTTTTTTTCACTACTGCATGAATAATATGTTTACGAGTATACCATATTAGGAGTAAATCCTTAATTTTTTTCATCAGAATTCATATAAATGTCTATGGAGAAGACTTAAATATGCAACCTGAAAAATAACTTGATATAATTATTAGAGCTTTGAAGGCAAAATACACGATCTTCTTTAAACCACTCTTAGGTTTCTGCTGTCTGCAATTCCAGAAGGAAGCTGTCTTTCTCCTGGGATCGCACAGCTGTCCTTCACAGATGCAATGTCTCTCCTGGGAAAAGTAGAATATGGATTAAGGTGCTGCAGACAGATGTTGTATGAATGTCCCTAGAACACCTTTTTGCTTTTGAATCGAAAGTGCTGCTCAGCCCTAATAATTAACGTCCCTTCTAAGCCAATAAGTAATGTCGGAATATTGACATAGGAAAACATGGAAGCATTAAATGAGAAATCAGACTTTTTTGAATGGCAAAGTAACTTATACATTGGAATTTGAATAGAATTTTTAATAGTTCTTTTTAAAAATAATTTAATAAATAATTTTTATTCATTAAATTATTTTTATTTATGTATTTATTATTTATTTTGTTATGTATTTTTAATAATTTATTTTTTAAAAAAATATTTTTTAAAAGGTGTGACTTTAAATTTACCACTCTGCTACCTGAAGTAATGAGTGACAGAAGGTAAGTTTGCAAGGCTTGTTATGAAATAAGCAGTAGACTAGTTCAGTGTTTCTCAATCTCAACAACTTTAAGATGTGTGGCTTTTAGCTGCTAGCCACCATAAAGTTCCTGAGATTGAGAAACACTGAATTACTGCATAGCCTTTAAGATATTTCTCCTGTACAAGGAGCTTCTCCATGCTACAGGAAGATATCTTATACAGTACGTGAACTTGTTACCATATTTTTCGGAGTATAAGATGCACCGGACTATAAGACGCACCTACCTTTTTTGGTGAGCAAAACAAGAAAAAGAAATCTACCTCTGCCTCCCAGCAATTTTGCCTCGTTGCAGCAAAGAGCAGACAGCCTTCTTTACTTTCATTTTCATTTTCATCATAGCTTGATTAGCACAAGAAAAACAAATCTGCTCCAGCAATTTACCTCCTTGCAGCAAGCAGCAGAGGCCTGCGCAAAACAGCTGAGAGTTGGGAGGCTGATCCAATCAACTTGTGCTAATTAGGCTGTGCTGAAACTGAAAGGAGCTGTTTCTTCTTGCTGCTTGCAGCAAGGAGGTAACTGCTAGGAAGCAGAGGCCAAAGGGTGGGGGCCAGAGGGTGGTTGGGGCTACATTCGATGTATAAGATGCACCTAAATTTTCACCCCCTTTTAGGGGGGGAAAGGTGCGTCTTATACTCCGAAAAATACGGTAAGTATGTAAAATGCCAAAGATTTAACATTGTATTACACTTGCATACCTTTACCCTTTTCCTCTTTTGCTCATATTTTTCTTTTACTTATTGTTTTGTTTACTGAGAAGGCTGCAATATATCCTTACTCAGTAAATCATCATATTTTACATTTTTCATTTTAACATTTCAGGTCTGAGTAAAATTTTCTCTTGGTTGCATGAGCTTTCCCCAACTTGATGATTTTCAAATATGGTAGACTTCAGTTTCCGAAGTTCAGCACCCATGGAAGATACTTGGATGAAAAAGATAGTTTTGCATGATTATTCAAGTAATCCATGGAATTAGAAAAAAAATCACTTATATCTTATTATACTTTTTCTGTTTCCTGTTGCTTAAATCTATCTTGAGAGTCTGTTATTTGCAAGGTTTGCAACATAAACTGTATGCAAACCAGCAATTTGCTGAAATAGTAAGAACATTTTCGTGGTGGGTATGAAATATATTTAACCACAGGTACAATTTTATAAACACGTAGCAATGGAAAACAAGGTTAACTGAGTGATATTTTTTATTTAAGATATAACCCTTGATATTCTAAGAGGCAGAAATATCAGAAAATCAACATATATAATTAACACCCGGAAAGCTAAAGCGATCATAGCATCATCATCATCATAAAAGTTTTAAATAAGCCTACACAATTCATGTGGATTCCAGTTTAATTTCAGACGGCAATATTTTTTTTCCATAGTATCTACACTGAATTTCAGTATGAAAGAAGGCATTCTTTTCGTGGTCTGTTCCTTCAATTAAGTATATGTTTGTTTGCTTATTATTTAATTTATTTTTAAAAAATTAGTCAGAAAATGCCTTAGAATTAAGGAATTCTTTAGATTCTATAAGTCTTGTTAGAGGAGGACAATAATTATTTAATTAATTCTCAAGTTGTACAAGGGATTGCTACTAACAGTCCATTCTTTATGATGAAATAGTCCATCCATGGCAGTAAATTAGTGTTTTATTTTCTTGAAACATGTATAAAAGAGAAATTTAGTGTGATTTCAACTCCCATTCAAAATGATCACTCATGACATTTCTTCAATATTCTGGGAGACTAGTTGGGAGAAGCCAGAACAATAAATTATAAATTATTGATTTTCATAATATTCCATAACTCTTCATTATTTCAGAACTGTACCTACATTTAAAGTGTTTTCATAAATGTAAAATAAAGAAATGAATAAATATACTTTCTGGACGACTAATGGGGAAAGGTTATATAATCACATCCATGATTTTTAATTTTTTTTTACAAATGTCACCCAGGCTCATATAGCTTTTCCATAGGTTAAAGAACATTGGTTATCATGGTGTTGGCTGAATAACATACAGTTTTGCTCTAAGATAATTCAGATCAGTTTCCTACACTCCCTGTTTCAGTTTATGGAAACCTGTCTTAAAGAACTCAGCATTTACAATTCCTCTGCCACTACCCATGGAACTATGAGGCCATAGTTGTTAAGAGAAGTTTGTATAGCTAAGAGTACTAAAATAAAGGCACATTCAATCGTTTTTAAAAATGTACTGAAATCTCCTTAGTAATAATTACTTCAACACAGAAATGCAATATTTCAGGGACTGACTGCTGCCACCAATATAACCTTAATGGAGCTACCTAGCAGAACAAAGTTATCAGAGTGTTATGTTCAGTGAGCAGCTCATTGTCCATCTGTTGCAATCCAATGCCCTAAATATGAATCAAATGCTCATGTCCTCATAATTAGCAGGTATCCAATCCAATTAAAAGGCTTGTAAAGTTAAAATTCTCAGTGTTACACCATATTACATCAGTTGTTTTGTGACATTACTGATTAAATAGATCTGAATGTACTACTTATGACTTATTTTGCTCCTGGAATCAATGAGCTATGTAGTACATATCAATTGAATTGAAAAATGTGTAACATAATGTCCACATTGTACTCAATTGGCCTGCTATAATAAAATCTAAAATGTTAGATGTAATGATAAGGATGAGATACTTTATAATTATAAGGGTAGATACTCACTACCCTTATCTTTATGGTCCATTTTCTGCAATCCTTTCTTCTTTTAGAAAACTGTGGGAAAAGAATCTGTCATTCATTGGCCCATTCTGTAAAATAAGGGGGCAATGCATCTGGAATTTGATGGCAGCCAATTTTGGTCGGTCGGTCGGTCGATTTGTCTGTCTGTCTGTCTGTCTGTCTGTCTACCTAACTCCTATCTATCTACTGAGAGAGAGAAAGATAGAGAGAGAAAGAAAGAGAAAGAGAGAACGTGCATTCTTTGATTTTAAGCTTATTAGAAAAGTCAGACAAATTAATTCTCTTTAATTTTTACTTGTTTATTGTTTTTCCCTCCACAATGGAATCTAGTACTTGAAAGGGTAGCTGAAATCTAGCAGCACACTGACTTCACACAACACACTAAACCTCATAAACCTAATTCAAAAACACGGTTGTTAGGTTAACGTAACATGTTATGCCTACGCAAATCAATCATAGTATGGCTTAACAGGATACTTGTCTGGGTTTTTAAAGCAAACTGAACCATAAAGTACCCAGTTCCATTTAATCTAATCTATCTACCATGTTTTGCAATTCCAGGGATTTATCTGCTGTCAAGGATTTCAGCAGATAAGCATCTTTCTTAGCAATATTTGGAAATTTCTAAATAGCAGTTGGAATTTTTTTGATTTCCAAGCAAGTTCTTGTGGACTCTGTCCCTAAAGTAATCTTTAAGGGTGGTTGCAAGGGCAGCAAATGAAAGAGTTAACAAAAACGGAAGGTTTGCAAAAGTGATAAAAAGGGGCATTTGAAACATATTGGAGGCTATTTAAGAACAACATATTAGAGGCACAGATGGTCTGCATACCTCTGAACAAAGAAAAAGAAAAAAGAAAAGAGTAAATATGCCATAGTAAAAGTCAGAAATTCATAAGAGATATTGTCAATTTAAATCACACCTCTTGAGAAAAATTTGTTACCTGCTACTGTGACAAATAACACCCATAAATGCAGAAGCTAAAATAAATTGTATTTTAAAATGCTCTTTTTATTGCTTTCTGACTTTGGCCAAGTTCCAAATCACTTTGCAGTCAGTGTGATTCTGCTATCGGATAATCTTTGTTGCATCTCTGTATAGCTCTTTTTTTAATCCAACAGTTTCATTTAAGGGTATAAGGTTACTTCCTTCTCAATCACCTTTCTCAGTAATTAAAAGTTGAGTCCTGTCAATTTTTACATAGATTTCCTAAATCAAGAGAGTGGATTCTTCAGTAGAGCTTTTAAACAGTACCTTATTCAGGCTATGAGAAAGATATCTCACCTACATTGCAGTTTTCTATCAAAAGATCATTAAGATTGTATTAGATGGTCATAATATCTACATGCATACACAAGCATGTCAGAGGTGGGTTTCAGCAGGTTCTGACCAGTTCTGGAGAACCGGTAGTGGAAATTTTGAGTAGTTCGGAGAACCGATAAATACCACCTTTAACTGGCCCCACCCCCATCTATTCTCTGCCTCCCGAGTCCCAGCTGATTGGGAGGAAATGGGGATTTTGCAGTAAACTTCCCCTGCAGTGGGGAGAGAATGGAGATTTTACTTTCCCTGCCACGCCCACCAAGCCATGCCACGCCCACCAAGCCACACCCACAGAACCAGTAGTAAAAAAATTTGAAACCCACCACTGAAGCATGTACATACTTATTGGCCAATAGATGGGATTAGATGCTTTCTTTGATATTCTGGTCTTATGGCAACTCATAATTGAACCAAAGATGCTACTCAAATATGATTTTAAAATGTATTTAATTAGTTATAAAGTATTTATGACATCATTATAAAATCATCCTGAATCTTGTTCACTCGTCTATTACAATTATTATATTATTACTATTAGGTTTTGATAATTTTACTATTATTATTGCTATTAAGAGCGGTTATTTTGAGTAATGTTGCTAAGAATTTTAAAATTCATCTTTCCAATTACTTATAAAATCTCTTCCAACCTGAAATGTAAGCCGAAGGCATTTTTTAAAAAATCACCCCAAAGTAACGATATTCCATTTAGAGCATTCTGAAAAATGGATCAGTATCTCTCTGCTACGTGAATTCTAGGCAGCTTTAATATAGCCTGAATGGTAATTTTTAGAAAGTAGCATATCTCATGGCCTTTCAGTCTCAATACATATAGTAAGTATAGAACGTGGCCTTGAAGGACAGAAGGAAGATCGGCTACCAAGGCAACAACAGATAACTGAGTTTTGAGTCCAGGTTAAGAATGTGGTTTACAAAAATACCCCCTCACCTTTAATTCTCATGAAGCTAAAAGAGGGAGGAAGGGAAGCTCATCAAGTTTTGCAAGATTCTCTTATTATAACTGTAGTAGTAAACAGCTTTAAATCTGCATGGTATCTGTTTCTTAATCTGGTCTACCTTGGAATAACAGTATACAGAATACAGTTGTTTACTATATAGGTCTTTGCAGTTGAAACGAATATGAAAAATAAAATAATATTGATCACAACCCTTATAAATCTAATGCAAATTCCATTTTATTGGAAGGCAAAAAGAAATGCCGTAGTAAACATTTTGTTGCTTGAAGCCTCAGCAGGAATACTTTCCATTCCCAACGGTATGGATTCCCTCTGCTGTCTATACAACACACTCTTTACAAGCTGCATTTAATACAATGGCCATTAGCCCTTAGGAAGCAGTTGCCACAGAAACCCAGCAGAAAACAATTAGTCATATGACTAAAATATTTAAAACATATTTAAAATAACCCAAGTCACCTGTTCAACATACTTCCCCCCTCCCCCTTCCGCACAGCATTGCAAGAGGCAATAAAGCCATGTGCTTTCAAATGCCAATAAATGTCCAAATGTATTAGATTCATAATTTATTCTCTCTGCAATGATCCGGACAGGTAACAAAATCTTTTACACTGAACAGTTTACAGCTTGCGTTTTCGTCTTGTTGACAAAGAACAAATGATTATTGTGATGTTCAGATCAGGATCAAGTTCCAAATAATCTCAAAATACCTTGCATTGATTGTGGTTGCTTATCCTAATGTTATGACTGTGCTGTCCAAATGTAGAAGCATTCGTTGAGATGGAAACCTAGAACATTTACACAAACCCATGGATTCTTTGTGGAACGGCAGCAGGAAAAGTTAGCCTCCATTCATCACTTTACAGGATCTCCAGTGTTTTTTAGATCACTCTATCTTGCGACATAATGCTGTCCATTGCATTAAAGGCTGCTTTAATGCAAGTGAGACAAGCCATCTGCTTACTGGATCATTTGCTGCTGGATCAGCAGTAAATTAGCTACCCATAATTCAGCTAGAATAAGGCAGTTCTGTCATATTAAATATAGTCTGACCATAGTAACAACTTTACAAAATGTTAGACTTCCTTTACAATGGGATGATTATTGAGGATACTGGTAGTCTTCAACTTATGACCACAATTGAACCCAAAATTTCCATTGCTAAACAAGGTAGTTGTTAAGTGAGTTGTGTCTCGCTTTGCAAACTTTTGATGTTATTAACAATCACTGAGGTTGTTAAGTGAATTTGGCCTCCCTATTGACTTTCCTTGTCAAAAGCCAGCTGGGAAAGTTACAAAGTGTGATCACATGACCCTGAGACAATGCAACTATCATAAGTACATGCCAGTTGCCTTAATTTTGATCACGTGACCATGGGAATGTTGCAATGGTTGTTAAGTGTGAAAACTAGTCATAGGTCACTTTTTTTCAGTGTTGTTGTAACTTTGAACCATGGTGGCGCAGTGGTTAGAATGCAGTACTGCGGGCTAATTCTGCTGACTGCAGAAAACTGGAAATAGTTTTTACCACCATTTCAACAAGTCCTGCATATGAACTGTATTTGCAAAGATAAAGTTTTTTCCTCCCATTTGTTTTAATTAGTAAAATATTAGTAAAATATTAGTTTTGTTAAGTGGGAGACTAGCAAAGATGTTGCTAGTCTCCCACTTTGTAGTCCTTGTTGTCTGGAAACACTGCACAGCTCTGCAGTCTTCCAACGGCAGCTTTGGATAAGAGTAAATCATTTTTTCTTCCTAGTTCTATATGTGTTGATCAGAAAAAAGAGTAAAATGTTTTGGGTTTTTTTTGTTTTTTTGTTTTTTTTTGTTTTTGCAATGTTTCATCATTTTAGGGCTTGTGGACAGTTTGGTATCCCATTGGTGAGAACTTGGCTTCAGTTGCCTGTTATTATTTCACACATTTTTAAAGGGAAGATGTCTTGATGGTTTTGCAATGTAGCAATTGCTCAGATTTCTTTTCTGCATAAGATTAAACAGACGGTACAGCATGAATTAAAAACGTGCAAGGTGGGAGTAGTAGCAATTTATTATTTTCCTGTTTTGTGTGCAGGGATGGTGAGAGGATTCTCCTCTAAGAGCAGTATGGTAGTAGCTCTGGATGGTACCATAAAAGAAGATTTTGTTTTGTTCTACATTTTCTCAGTCTTTTGTGGCAGAAGGAAGTGAAAACAATTTGCAAGTCAGCTTCAAAAAGCTTTTGAGCAGTTAGGGAATGTGGAAATGTCCAAGAATGTGGTATAAGTAGATGAAATTGCCAGTTTGTTTATTGATAAAAAGAAAATGGATTATCCAAAAAAGAACAAAATAAGATACTTCATATAAAAATGTATGTACATACAGGTGCAGCATACATGATTGATTTTTTCTCTCTCTCTCCCTCCATCCCTCCCACCTTTATTATTTTTTCAAATAACTCAAAGCAACAAACATATCCCACACAGCTTCCTCCTCCTATTTTCCGCATAACAACAATCCTGTGAGATGAATTGGGCTGAGTACTCTCTCTCTCAGCCCAATTCATCTCACAGGGTTGTTGTGAGAGAGAGTGACTGGCCCAGGCATTTGTGGCTAAAGTGGGACTTGAACTCACGGTCTCTTGCTTTCTAGCCTGGTGCTTTAACTACTAGACCAAATTGGCTAAATGAAAAATTCCTGCTATTTTCCTCATTCTGTTACCTACCATATTTAGTAGGACCTTGCAACTCTGATGTTTTCATGGGTTGGAATGGCCGCTGTAAAGAAATTGCAGTGGACAAATTTGCTTCCATCAGCTTTATAGTAACATTTTTAACAACATACACAAACTTACAAAATAAATGTCTTTTTTTTTTATATGGACTATCCAAACTTGTCAATAGTGACTATTGACAAGTTTGGATAGTTCATATAAAAAAATTACAGACTTTAATAGAAAATGTATTAATGCCTTAAATGGGGTGTATTAGAGCAAGATACAAGCAAAACTCAGAATAAAGTATTGAATAAGAAAGTAATAGTTAAGAAATTACTTCTTTCTGAGAATGGCTATAAAGAGTAATATTTTTTTTTCCTTTCCAGTATTTATTTCCTTGAAAAGAGTCTTTACAGAATACTGTGAATAAATTACAGATCTCCTAGTGCATTAATGCACGCCTAACAAAGCAAGCAGCAACAACAATAATCTATGATGCATGCTTATGAGATGGAAGAAATAATTGTCTGAGAGTTAAATAGTTTTTTTTTAAAATTACAGACTTTTGAGATACTGCTGAACAGAAAAGATCTGAAGAATATAGTGGTAAAATTATATAAAAATTTGAACTGTTAAGATAATTGGCTTTAAAAACATTTGGTAATCTTGGCTAGGTTGCATTACTATTTGAAAGGATACAAAATGCCTGACAGTTCTGAGGTCCTGATGTCTCACTGTGTGACTGAATCTGGTTGAGTTATGTAGGCCCTAAATATGCAGAGTTTATACAGGGCTGTGTTAAAATCCAACAGTAATAAAAACAGGTATAAGAGAACACCAGTAGCAGAATGAATATGCATATGTGGTAAAGGAGAAGTTGAAGATATCTCACATATTTTATTGTACTGTGAGTTATACAGAGTTTATAGGTCAGTGTATATTCTCCCCTTATTAGAGAGATTGCCAGGGAGGGCAGACAATTTTTATGTAAGCTTTCTCCTCCAGGACTCAAACCCAGCTATCACACGTGCAGTGGCAAAATTCTGTGTTGCTGCAATGTCCACAAGAAAAAAAAATTGGTTACAGAATTATAGCTGTCAACTTGTGCCAATTTTTTGGATAACTCGAACAATTTTTGGAAAAATATATTTGCTCACATGCGTATTGGCTCTCCACTCATGTAAACTAGGGAGTGACCCCA
Source organism: Ptyas mucosa (assembly GCA_012654045.1). Lineage (NCBI taxonomy): Eukaryota > Metazoa > Chordata > Lepidosauria > Squamata > Colubridae > Ptyas > Ptyas mucosa. The sequence continues at coordinate 4,173,212 of WNWU01000030.1, read as the reverse complement.
ACTGTTTGAGAACATGTATTTTCTTAACAGGGATGTTATTATCCCACTATTAATGTCAGTAGTATTTTTTTAATATATTGTAAACAGTGATGTCTATTGCTGGTCTATGACCATAATAAAGTTCTGTTCTGTTCTGTTCTGTTCTGTTCTGTTCTGTTCTGTTCTGTTCTATTCTATTCTACTCTACTCCATTCTACTCCACTCCACTCCACTCCACTCCACTCTATTTTATTCACAGGGTTGTGTTAAGATCCAACAGTAATAAAAACAGAGCTTACTCTGACTTTGCTATAGTTAAAATGATTTAAAGTCAATTATTTTCTCACTGAAATTAACATTGAGAAAGGGCAAACTTCTACAAAATCACTGCAGAAATAATGTGAGAACAATGGCTGTTCAATTAAAAATATAAGGAATTATTGTTTTAATACAGCTGAATGTTTGACTAAAGAACTTTAATAATCACTACCAGAATGTTTGAGCAGACACACACACAAAATTAGCTTTATTAAGAAATATTAATGGGTCTTCTTTCTTTGAAAAAGTGTTCATTCCTCACGAATTTATTTAGAAAGCAATTGTGGTCCAAAATTTTGTAAAAGCTAGGTAATTTAAGAGTTTGCCCTAGCAGACTTTAACAATAAAGAAGAAGTAAGCAATGATTTTTTCAGTTTCACATTTCTATGCATGGTCCTATTTATTAGGAAAAGCTGAGGAAAAGGTTAGGAACCCCAATAGGAATGGAAAAATGTTGATGAAAAACTATGTGATATGATATACCTCTGTCAACGGAAGCAGCTCAAGCGAAGGAGCATTGTTCTTCAGATAGATGGTTGGTTACCATAGTAGTTGAGATACCTGTCTAATTATAATATCAACTTGATGGAGTGAATCAGGAATGCCTGGACTCAGGGCTTTGAAGCCCAATGGGAAAATATTTAAAATTTTTACTTTACAAAATTTTACAAAACAACCTAAGACGCCTTTCTAAGCCCCCTATAATAGCTGTAATTTACACTCTGTGTGAACCAAGCATTTTAAAACAAAGCTGCACAAACTATGTGGATATAAATGCAGCCAAAATCGATGCTTTGCCAGCTGGAGCAAAGAACAAACAAAAGGACTGTAAACTAATATATGACAGTTTTATTATCTTTGACTTTTAAGCAGTATATATTATAGCAGATCACATGTCAATATAGTCAGATTAAAAAGTACAGTAACATATTTCTTTGCTTCAGTACAGCAAATCACATTTTACCTACTTTCCTAATACATGTCTGAAAACACATTTCATTTTTCCATGCTCAAAAGAAACAGTTGTCATAATAATTTACCAGGAAGTTTATTGTCTGTCACTTTTCATCATCAAGTTATTCAGAATAGTACTACAAGCATAAAGAATTTAAGCCCAAGTAGTCAAGTTCTTATTGTTCTTTGGTATTTTTAAAGCAATCTTTTTTTTAAAGCAATCTGCACAGATTCCAGTGTATTTATTTAATACATAAAGAATTTCTGTAAAAGTAGAATTGCTCGGTCAGGCCACCTACTTATCAGTTTAAAAAGCTCTTTGTTTTAATCTAGTTTTCTGAAATACGACAAATTACATTTTCTATTAATATCTTCACTTAATGAATTTAATTACAATAAAAGCTTCCAGGAGGCTGCATTTTGATAGCTGTCCAAAATCTGTTTGATCTGAAACACCCGGACAGAATAATTATTAGGGCTTTCTCAGCTATTTTATACTATATATGGAAATCTAGCTTGTGCTTTCAAATGACACTATTTCATTCAGGAGCAATATGAATTTTCTAGCCCTATTAGATAAGGATATTTTCTCCCCCAGTTTCTCAAAATTATACAACATTGATGTTCTACCTGTTATGCTTTTGTTGAGATTGTTATGTCTTTATAAAAGGGATTATTTTTCTACATACAATATTCCTTTTTGAAGGAGAAATCCAGTTGGTCTTATTCTAAGCAAATGTCTTCATCATCATCTACCTATATGACAACATTGCCCTGCCCTGGAGAAAACAATGATGTGATTTTCACAGCTCTCCAATAATGCCAACCAAGGCAAAACATTATGGAATAGTTATTTGTATCTTTTTCAAAACAGTACGGTTCTCTCCTTTTGATCCCTGCAAGCTGAAATAGGCGAGGAACCTATTTTTATTTAGATTTAGCATTTTTCAAGGGAAGCGCAGCATCTTTTGGATCTACTCCTTGAAGCCATGAAGCAGCTGATTGAAAGCTTGGCAAGGCAGCCTTGAGGTCCTCCAGAAGTCACCTTGGCATGCATGTGCTGCATGTTCAAAAGATACTCCTGCTGGAATAGCCAGGAATATGACAATCCAAGGATAAAGCTTTATTTATAGGGTCACCTTATCCTCTAACAAATCACTATGGCACGTTCAGTGCAATTTACTTATAATTAGCATAGCTGATATAATGTGTATTTTAGGATAAGGATTCCATCTGATGAAAAGCAACATCTCATGCAGCAATTATCAAAGAATATCACATAAATGAAGCAGTCTGCAGAATCACAGGGGATTGTGGATCTGATTTTTATTTTTGTATATTGGCATACCACTTACATGGCTGCCCTGAATTCAGTAGGAAGTTAAATATATGTGGGCCGGTTTAAGCAAAATATGTGAGCCAATAATTGCCCAGAGAATGTACAAATACACTGTGTGTAGACAATATTGGCAATATTTTTTATTGTCTTGACATTTCCCTCCCTGCTAGGGCAATCATAAACAGTACAGCTGTATCCATGTAGGCCTAGTTGTGTTCATACTTCACTAACCTATACAGTTAAATAAGCCAAATAATAAATTAATGTTTGTAGCTCACACATCAGTTCTTTTATGTTTTCAGGGCTAATTATAATAAAATATGAGATAAGCAGATGAGCTCATTTGTGAATGGCCTTTAAAAGAAGTAGTTGATTTTAATGTTTTCTGGGTAGTTGCATTTGTATGCACCAAAAACAAAATTGTTTACACTACTTTTATAGTTGCCTCAGTATTTACTTTTTGTGCAGCTACTGTTTAATTTTACTATTGGTTTTCCGTGCAATATACACAATTTCAGATCTTTTCAATTTAAAAATGTTTGTAGAAATATTTTGGGAGTCTTCAGAAGATATGTTCTTTGAACAAACATTTATAATTTTAAATTTCTGGAGAAGAGTTATTTCTCTTTCTCCTAAGAAAGTAGGTGCATTCCTACAGTAAATCACAGGCCCTACTGTGTGTAACAACAATTGCGTATTGATTCAGTTGTTTAACTAAATTCAATTGTCATCGCATCATTTTCATGTCTGTGCCATTTCGTAGGTTTTTTAAAAAATTAGTTTTAATTGAAAAATAGGGCTGTGCAAATTATTCAAGAAAGATGAACCAATGATCACAATTTTACTTCTTGAAGAACATCCAAACTAAGCTAATTGATAGTATTTGTTCCTAAAGATCAGTTCTTACTATAGAATTGAGTTTGTTTTAGCAAACAACAGATTTTTTTTTTTTGCAAAACAGATAGTACATCAAATGGTTGAATTCCAATATATCTCCAAACTTCTCCATAGTCGACTCCATAGTCAACTCACATTGTGTCAGTAGCATCAAAGGGCATTTCCTCCTCAGTGATGGTCAAAATCATGGATGAGCAACTTTTGTTGAGTTAAAGCTTGTACTTAGTGGCATGCATTCCCAGCAGACTCAGAAAAAATAATATTAAATGTAATGCATATTTTATAGATATTAATGTATTAAAATAATATTTAAATCCATTTAAGATTAAATATGACTGACAGGATTGTTCTTGATTTATATATTTGATATTTTTATTGTTATATTGTATTAAAATTACAATATGGTGGCAACTTGCTTTTGAATTTTAAGATCTGTCTACATGACTGTAATATACTGTATATCCTAATTTTAGGTTTCAGTTATATGTATCTAATTGATTCAGTGAGCATATTTAGACAACACAGTGAGGTATCCTAAACTTTCTTTAACAGTTGTTTAAGTATCAAATGATTACCTGCTAACTTAGATAAGCCTTAGGTAAGCAAAGGCCAAATTAACACAAAGACAAAAGGAAAGAGAACTGCTATAGGCAACATACAGCTTAGCAATAAAGTACCTTGCCAGAAGCATAAATAGGAATGAAATTTCCTAGTAACTAATGGTGTGCGGTTTTAATCAATATATTTTGTACAGTTTATCTAGCTGCCCATCTCACAATACAGTGAGTCTTAGGTGGTGAACAAAGATTAAAACAAAAACACACTGTAGAAACATTAAAAACAAACATGAACATACACATAAGATGAATAACTTTATACTTCTAGTTTATGTTTGAAACCATATCAGCCAAAGGGGCTCACTCAAACTCTCAGACGCAAAGGATTTCCCCTTGTGGATAATTGAATTTTTGTTTTCCAAACTATGTCATTTAAATCATTGTGAGTAGTGATGCTTTTATATTGGCTTTTTATTATGGACAGGTGTGTGTCTGTGTGTTGTTTTATTTTGATTTTGTGCCTTTGAGTCAGTCTTGACTGCTGGCAACTGCCTGAATGAGTCTCTGCAGTTTTCTTGGCAAGATTTCAGAAGTGGTTTTGCCACTGCTTTCTTCCTAGAGCTGAAAGTTACTGGCCCAAATTCATCCAGCTGGCTTTGGGCCTAAGATAGGTTTAGGAATCACAAGTACCTGGTTTCTAGCCTGGGCCCTTAACTACTACACCAGACTAGCTCTCTGTGGACATATATATGATTAAGTTGTCTGGTAAAATTATACTGCCTATGCGAAGTCACCAGAGTCTTTTCTCAACTAGCTGGCCTGCCTTACAGTTCTGACAATGATTTTTTTAAAAAGGTTTTTTGATATTTGAATGTATCCATTGAGAGTTATTTAAGGTTAAATATTTATAAGGTTGCCCTGGCAGCCAAATATTTTATATCTATAAATGCACACTAGTTAAATTACTATCAACTAAGGGAACATGATATAAAGTAATAGTAACTAATCAAACATACAGAATAAAGTTCTAATCTTATTTTATTCTTTATGTTTAGATTAGTTACTATTCTAGGTAGAAGCGATGCTTAAGGTAGCAAAATAATATATAAAATATGTTCATGAAAAATATTTTAATACATAATAATTTGCTAGTAATCACACATTTATAGTCCAATCTTTAAAACAATATTAATAATGAAGTCTATTTATTTATTAATGATATTTCTATGGCTGCTTAGTTTCACAGTGATTCTATGTAAAGTTTTTGCACATCCCATAAGAATAATCTGGTGAATTAGGCATGTTAATTTTTTCCCAATGAACCCAGAGGCACTTAAGCAGGCTTATCTTTGGTAACTGTAATGATACTTCAACCAGAGTCATTTTATTGAAAAGGGAAACTCCATAAACTCATTATTGCTCATTATACAATATAAATTGAAGCAATTAAGTTAAATGAAGAAAGATAGATTCTGTAAAAGTAAAAGGCAAGGCCATTTTTATTAGAAACATTAAATATTTATTATACAAATAACATTTTCAATGTAAGTTGCCTTTTCACTTTACAGCGCTGAATAATTTATTTTTATAAAGAAAATGATGCCCAAATTGAAAAAAAATGCACGAAGAGGAAAAGTAGTGTATAACTATATTACAAAGCAACTGAACAAGTCAGTTTACTATTAGTAGAGATCTCAATCTGACATAAGAAAAAATGGAGTTTTTTTGTATTTTAGCACATTAATATACATTTAAGAAATGAAGGCGGGGACAAGCTGTAGTAAGCCTGGCTTCCCTTCTGTAATCACTCCCAAGAATCAATGAAGACTATTTTAAATCTGTTGAAGGTCTTACCAATATTGTTTGAAAAAGCAACAAAAAGTGTAAATAGCCAGTTTGGTGTAAAACAAAATATTCCATATGGCAGCCTTCACCAATAGCCATGTTGACTGGGAGATTATGGCGCTGAACACCAAGTTATGTAGATTGGGGAAGATCACCATACAGTATTGGATTGTTAAATGAAACTTTTATTAGGGCCACTGAAAGACAAATAACAGCATAATCCTAACCTGAAAGAAATACAATGGTCACTAAGTAGTACCTTTATTGATAGAATAGTTTTCATCAGGACAGCAAGGAAGTTTCATCTTTCTCTTGTAATCTTTCACTCTCCCTAAATATCTGCGCTGAAGGAATGGAGACTCTTTAAAGTAGATTGGGAGAAGGCATCGAGAAACTGCAGGGAGGAAGACAAGGAAATGTTACTATGTGAATAGATAAATGCATGTGCAACATAAATGGAAAATATATGTAGGCTTACATATTTATATCCTTATAAAATATTCTTATGTGGAAGAGTTTGAATTCACCTGAGCTGCTATGATGCTATGCCTTCCACACTACCGTCCAAATTTAAATAAGGGAGATGGGAAGAAAAAGAAGATTGTTGGGAGGTCATTATTACAATATTATTCTAAACTGCAAGCTGGGGTTTTCATCCTATCCAGGAATACTGTTTTTTTTTTAAAAATCCTTATAGTGTTTTTTTTAATGTATCTTAATAGCCTTAAGATTCTACATAGGACCTACACAGGACCTAACCCACTGTCAAATTAAAGTGCTTTCCACCTATTCCATAGTAATCAGCATAAAATTGGTTGTCACTGACAAGCTCTGTTCTACCTTTAAAATATTGAGCCTGTTTGGCAGTATCCTGAGGTACAATATGCAGGGCAGGTTAAGCAAATATGTTCCTATCTCCTTTCTTAACATCACCATCCAAACCATTTACCAGTCATAACATTGCTGTGAATGGAAGGTGGTTTTGACAGATGTTTGGACCTCAGGCTAACCTTTTGTCAAAACCTAGTCCTAGGACAACTGATATATAATCCTTCCTTTATTGGGTAACCCTTCAATATCTTGTACTTGAGATACGATAGGACAATTTTTCTGCAGTATCTGTTGAATGGAATGGCTTCTCTTTATAAGAGTACAAAATCAGTTAAAACAAGGCAATACTGTAGACGGATAGTGGAGTCTGGCAAAGTGATTTTTCACTGGGCATTTTAGTATGCCCTAAAAAGAAATTATTGTCCATGAATGAAATTTTACTAGAAAGTAGACATCACTAAAATTAATACATGATCCACTGAGTCATTTCTCCTGAACATTTGAACTGAAGCCAAAGTCTGAATACGTAACTTAGAATTTTAAGAAAATAGTTTTTGTCACAGTCATTGATGATCCAGCTGCTTAATTATACACATAATACATTTTATATCCATTTGATGAACTGTATAAAAATATATTACAGCATGTTTTTCATTTGCTGTATAAAATATAATGACAATAGTATTGCCACTGTATGCTAATTAGGCTGTGGAACAGGATGTGGTCTGCTCAACTGCTTGTGACAAAATCGTGTTATGTGCTTATTGGAAGGGAAGTTCATAAAATATTTCCCGAGAAACAACTAGAGTTCCAAACTTTTGAAAAACCTTGGCATCTACAGGGCTATTTCACAATTTGATAAAAAGGGAATATTTCTCTAGAAAATAATACACTTCAAGAGAAATTCAAAATAACATCTAAATCTATATTTGTCTTAATTATCTGAATAGAGCAATTGATACTTGGTATAATCATTAAATATAAAGTAAAATCTGGGACTGAAAACAGCTGAATTAGAATTGCCAAATTCTCCCTCTACTCCACAACAGAAGGTTCCAAAAAAACCCACCATCTTTTCAGCAGAGTGTTCCCTAGATTGGTGGTAAAAGTTGATGTAGTTGGTTTCATTTTATTTTTTGTTCAAGTAACCAAGGGTGAGATTTAGTGAGATTCTTCTACAACCAAATTCTCATTAGGAGAATTAGGAGAAAATTAGGAGAATATTAGGAAAGGTGCTTTGCTTTGTTCTGTTTTAAAGGCTGTGTGGATGTGGCCTATGACAGGCATAATTTCTGAAAACAGTTTTTTAAACATGCCAAGTTGAGTAATGGTTATTCTAAGACTGTTAATATCCTACATTTATTTTGCTCTGTGCTTCACATTAGATCAAACATGCACAGTATTTGTAATGTATGTAGTACATTACAAATACTATAGTTCCCGCATCTGTGATTTTAGGGTGTATATTTACCAATCCGATTCATCATGAAAAGCACAGTCTCTCATAAACCTCCTGTTAATTAAGTTCGTTAGTACACTTGATTATTTAGCTCCTTATACTCAGTAACATAGATATTACTGTTATTTTCCCAATTGTATCAGGGGAATTACAAGTTAATGAATGTTCCATTATGTAAACTTCTATGCCTTTAGGTTACAAAACTAAGATAAAGGCCACAAACGATTATGAATGTTTGAGGACATGCATAAATTGGAAAAAAAAAATAGCATAGTAAATTAAAAACCTGGTCAGTTGAGCCCTCATTAACCTCATTAGCTCATAATTGTCCACACTGCTGCATTCTGGACCAATTGATTTTCCAAGTGGTCTTCAAGGGCAATCCCATATAGAGCATGTTGTAATATTTGTTCTGTGAGGTAATTAGAGTATGAGTGAGTGTCAGAGGTATCTACGTTTCATTCCTGCTATTCCTATATTTCACTCCTGTCATTCATGATTAAAAATATTATCTAGGTTTCATTCTTATTATCTATCTACTAAAATTCTCACTTCTGCTTGTTTGTAACCTTCAGTTGGGCAAAATTGGAAAGTATAGGACAACCATTATTAAACCAAGGTAATTATAGTGGGCTAACTTATTGGGATCTATGACTCTGATGGAAATGAAATGGGAAGCTTGGGCCCCTTCAATGCCACCATGCTTTCTGATTATATTTCTTAGAAACGTGTAGGTTGTGTGGCACAAGGGAAGATGCAGAACCTAGGGGAAACATTAGGATGAGAAACAGGGGTATAGTTTTCCTTACGGTCCACAGTTCCCTTTGTTCCCCTTTCTCTTCGGAAAATGGCAGACAATCCTGTGGATCAGCCAAGGACAAAGAAGAGTGATTTCTGAACTCCCTGCCAGTTTCCCACAACCATGTCACTGGGGAAGCCAGCAAGAAGTTGGACATTGCTTCTGTTCCCACTGCTTCCCCCCCCCCCCCCGTGTTCGTTCTATTTCTCTATTTAAGTAAAAAAAATATCTCTGAAAGGATGATGCAAAAAAGTCATGGGTTGTCTAGTTTGTCACTAAAAATTATCTAGGTAGGCTGATAAAGAAGACGGCATAGGACCGTGATGGCGAACCTATGGCACGGGTGCCACAGGTGGCACGCGGAGCCATATCGGTGGGCACGCGAGCTCAGCTCCAGCACGCAAGCGTGCGCCAGCCAGCTGATTTTCGGGCCTTCTAGGCCCACCAGAAGTCAGGAACTGTTGTACACTGTTTCCGGCCTCCGGAGGGCCTCGGGGGGGGGGAGAGGCCATTTTTGCCCTCCCCAGGCTCCTAGAAAGGCTCTGGAGAGCAAAAAATGAGCCTACCAGGCCCACCAGGCCATCATGTGCCAAAAGTGGGGGGAGCACCGGGGGGAAAGGCGCATAGAATTATGGATGTGAGCACACGTGTGTGTGACCCCACCGCGTTCCCCCCGCTTTTGGCACGTGATGGCAAAAAGGTTAGCCATCACTGGCATAGGAATTGTGGAAATTTTTGTATTTTGTTGAATTGGCCAACTTGTTCTAGTTGTTGAAGTTATTACAGTTTTGTGGGAATAGAAGTGAAGAATCTGAGACACAATTTGAATCTTTTATTTACAAGATTATAGCTGAAAGCCATGCATTATTTTTATGTGAATTGCTACTTTTTATTATCCTTCTAAAGGAGGTTAGTTAATAAATGCTATACAGACAAACTTTCATATTTGGATCTGGATGGGAGAAACAAGCTCAGACTCAACCCCTCCAAGACCGAGTGGCTGTGGCTTCCGGCGTCCCGGTATAGTCAGCTGGTACCATCACTGACAATTGGGGATGAGACCTTACTTCCCACAGAGAGGGCTCGCAACTTGGGTGTCCTCCTGGATTCACGGGTATCTTTAGAAGAGCACATGACGGCTGTGGCCAGGGGAGCCTTTTATGAGGTTCGCCTGATCCGCCAGTTGTGTCCCTTTCTGGATTGGGACGCCTTGCGCGCAGTCACTCATGCCCTAGTCACCTCTCATATGGACTACTGTAATGCTCTCTACATGGGGCTCCCCTTGAAAAGCACCCTGAGGCTCCAGCTGGTCCAGAATGTAGCCGTGCGGGTGATTATGGACGCAACAAGCCACGTGGGTGATTATGGTTGTGCCCATGTAACACCTCTCCTGCACGAGCTACACTGGCTCCTGGTGGTCTTCTGGGTGCGATTCAAGGTGTTAGTCATCACCTTTAAAGTGCTCCATGGCTTAGGACCTGGGTACCTACAAAACTGTCTTCTGCCACCAATAGCCTCCCACCGACCAGTTCGTTCTCACAGGGAGGGATTACTCAGGGTACCGTCAGTCAAACTATGCCGACTGGTGACTCCTAGGAAGAGGGCCTTCTCTGTGAGGGCTCCAACCGTTTGGAATGAACTGCCCCCGGAGATACGGAACATCCCTGATCTCCGTGCTTTCCGCCGTGCCCTCAAGACCCTGATGTTCCAACAGGCGGGGCTAAACATATGAACATGTGAATGATTTTTTAAAATGTTATCTAATTCTGGGTTTTATTTAATTGACCAAACTAAGTAATAATTTTAATTAGCAATTTTATGATGTTTGTATGTCTATATTCCTCTTGGTTGTACACCGCCTTGAGTCCTGCGGGAGAAAGGCGGTATAGAAATATAATAAATAAATAAATAAATAAATAAATAAATAAATAAATAAATAAATAA
>WNWU01000030.1:4119944-4153154 GCA_012654045.1 Ptyas mucosa | reverse complement strand
TCCTTCCTTCCTTCCTTCCTTCCTTCCTTCCTTCCTTCCTTCCTTCCTTCCTTCCTTCCTTCCTGAGCAGGAACCAGAACTACCTGCTACTTGCTGTATGGCTTTCCTATCTATCTCTCCCCCCCTTCCTTTTCCAAGTTCACTGGGTCTTATTTAAATAAGCTGGCCTGAAGCCAGAACCTCATCATTTTAATGCAGTGTAAAATGTGAATATGCATAATTATATGCAAGCCATATGTGAGGGAGACAGCTCAGCTGTGAATTTCAGGAGACCGGGAGAAAGGGAGAGTGAACAGTCAGGGATTAGATGAGATGAGAGTGGAACAGAGTGCAAGTGTCACCCAAATGAACGGTGTAATGAGCATGCTGCTGACACTCCTCCTTTCTCCCACTTCTCTCTTTTTACTTTAACTCTAAATCAGAATATGCTGCAGATTAGAAGAAATTGCTGCAAGCAAGCAGTAGAGTTGCTAATGGAACTGCATTAATTTATCCATTTAAACTTCAGCTTCGTTAATGAACTGTTTAGATCAAAACAACCCATAACTTTCAGTTTATATTAAATATTTTAACATATTTGATTGCCCTCACTTAATGACAACTGGGTTCCAATTTTTTTTACATAAAAAAGAGAGAAAATCCATGCAATACAATGGCTGTCAGAAAAAAGCATGACAGAAAATAAGACCTTGTTTCTTAAAATATTTAATCTGGAAATATGTTATTGGTTGAGCATTTACAAAGGGTGAAATACCTATAGCATATATGTAATATAATCCTTGAAGTACCAAAAAGAAGGGGAATAAACTGAAAATTTTAAGACTTCCAAGCCTACATATATTGGGAAGTAAGTCCCATTCATCTCATCGTGACTTACATCTGAATAGACATGAGTAATACTGTGCTATTAAACACTCAGAACAGAGAGCTGAAATCCTTCATTTTGGGGCTTGTTTCTTTGCTAATCTTTCACTCTTACACCAAAATCTATTTGCATGTTTTTAATGGTGTAATGAGCACTCAAAAGTTCTAATACTGCATATATAAGAATTTTTTTACTACTGTTGTATATGAAATTCCCGTTTGTTTAATGATCTGAGCTGTTATGCATTTAGCTTATTCTTTTTCTTCCATTATTTCCAAGTCCCTAAATAGGCCATTATATTTCCCTTCAGGCTAGAGATGAAGATGGACATGCTGAAAATTTTCCCCAGCAGCACTATGCTAAGGAAACTCCAAGACTTGCCTTCAAGAATAACTGCGAACTACTTGTAAGAATAATATACTTACAACAAGTCTAGATTGTTACTTTAGCACAGTGAAAACAGTTTTTGAAAAAGCTTTTGTTCATGATTATATACATTATGAAGTATTATAGCTTTAAAAAAATACCATGTACCAGTTGGAAATGCTAAGTCTGCTATAGTAGAACAGGTCTGAATTCTCAATTTACTTGCAAATCTTTTCTTATAGAATAAAATGTCCTTGTAATTGAATTGTAGTGCCATCTAAAGAATGTTTACTCAGAAGAAAGTTCCACTGAGTTCAATGGAGCTTACTTCCTAGTAAGTCTGCTTGGTATTGTAACATAGTCTTGTACCCCTTGAAAATCATTCAATGAATTGATAGTAAAACACCTTTAAAAAGAGGGAGGAAGGGAGAGAAATGATACCTAAACGACAGTCATTTTCTGTTCTCCATCTCTCCCTTTTTAAGTTTTAACGCTGCCATTGTGTTTAGGTAATGTTAAAATTCCATTCAGCTGCACTGACACATGGTCCTCCTTTTATACTTTAATTATTCCCCATATATATTGAAAAAAATAACAACAGTAAATCAGTCTTGTTCTCTGTGGTGGGGAATGAGCAAATTCAGCAAAGCACTCAGGAGGAGCATAGAATGTTTACATGGCATAAGAGAGATTATAGCAGCTCAGCTGTGAAGACAGATCCATTCAAAGGCAGGGTTAATTTGCTGTTCATTTTTGCATTTGCCGCATGCAAAATAAACAGTAAATATGAATGAATGTTATATTTCTGTACAACAAAACGATTAGTTTTTAATAGTTTTGATTAAAATGTAACGATCAGTGCTTCAGGCTTTAATATTTCTTGTTTAGTTAAAGCCAATAGAAAATGAATGATCATTTATTTACAGGAAGATCCTGATGACTGTACAATTACTATTCTGTTGATGTTTTTGTTTCTCTTCCATTGTATTTAACACTTTAAAGGATCCCTATATCAATGGTGAAATCTGAACAGTTTGACAAAACAACTATTTTGCTAGGGAGTATAGTTTTGTTTTATAATGGGGGGAAAAAGGAAGATAGCAGAAATATAGTATTTTATTGAGACTGGTAGATGTTGTTCAGTAGGGATTCCAGATTTTGTCCCTTTCTCTGATTCATAATATCTTTTATAATGTTAATGTTTTAAAAATTGAAAGATAGACAGTTGTAGACAAGTGAAGCTATGCTTGACAAAACAAAAAAATAAAATATAGTACTGAGCTCAGCATTATATCTAGCTTAGTGCTAACCCCTTTGATCTATATTATTGGAATAGTATCACAATATTATATGATTTATAATCTTATTGTTGGAGCAGGCAAGAATGAGAAGACTTACCCAAAATCATCTTTTCATATCTGTGTTTTAGTTCAGGAAGATCCAAGTTATATTTTGTACTTTCCAAACTGCAGCATCCTTACTAGAAGTAACATTCAGTTGACAAAATGGGACTTAATTCTGAGTAAACATATATGGTATTGCACTGTTAAGCTCTTAAGAATTATATTTATTAATGTATTTCTCCAAACTGGAAACACTCAGTTCTGGTCCTATTGTTATTCCAGAATCTTCCAAGGTATCCTTTCCTGGTCCTGCTGTTCTTTTTATCTGCCTTCTCAAATTACTAGTTTTGTAAATCTGTACTTTCAACACATTTGTTCACAGAATGCTTCTTAAATTGCTTCTGTTAGGAATTAATCTTAAAAATTGTTCATACACAGAAGCACATTACTTAACAATTAAAAATATAATTATTGACTTGCCTTCACTAAAATACTTTACAACAGTGTTTGGCCATTTGAAAGGTTTTTTTTTAAAAAACTTAGTGTTTTAAATACAGTGAATCATTTGATATATTAATACAAGCTTCTTAGTATTTTTTTCTCTCAGAAAATTACATGAATGATCCATGCTTGGGAAATGCCTTCCTCCATACAAGGGAATTGTTTCAAATGAAGTAGTCAGAAATGCTAAAAAAAATATTTTATATAAATATATGCTGTTGAATTTTTTTTCCTATCACTGGGTATAAATCATATATTTTAGTTGCATTTTCCAGTTTTACCTATACCAAATTAGTCTGTATATTTTTATAATTAAAGTATTCTTAAAAGATGGATTTTGGTCTCTGTCCTCCCTCCTATTTAAAGCAATAGAAAACTCTTGTCAATTTCAGTGTAAGCGCTACTATCTACAAAATGATTATAAAAATATATAAATTGGGTGATTCTGAGAATTTACTTTAAGAATACTAAAGCCTTATATTTTCTTGAAACTCTGAAATATTTCATATTCTCACTGAAAGGAGACCTGCACTGGAAAAGACTTCATGCATAACAGAATGCAAGAAAGAATCCAATATGCAACTACTGCATAAAAGCATCAGATAAATAATTTATTTGATTCTTGAAGTACCGCATGAAAAATATGAATCTAAAAATAGCTGTTCCTAAAGAAATAATTTTATTTATTTATTTATTTATTTATTCATTCATTCATTCATTCATTCATTCATTCATTCATTCATTCATTTGTTCGTTCACTCATTCAATTTCTATAGTCACCTAACTCAACCAAGTGACTCTGGGTGGCTTAAATTCTAAAATTATAAAGCAATTAAAACAATTTTTTTAAAAGCACAAAAACAATAAAAATGTCCACAAAACCCAAGAGCAGCTATGGTGATTAATCAACTAATAGTAAAAGTAACGGTGCCCTTAACAGATTCCAAGCACCAGATTTGGTTACTTAGCCAAGTTTTTAAAGTTTGCAAAAAGCCAATAGGGTTGGGGCCATTCTAATTTCCAAGGGGAGAATATTCCATAAGGCAGGGGCTACAGCAGAAAAAGTCCACCTTCTATTTCCCACCATTCAATACTCTTTGCTAACAGAATCTGCAGCATGTACAAGCTGTTGGATCGGGTTGGTAGAAACTCTTGAGAAAAGATAGCACCGCAGGTATCCCAGTCCTGAGTCAAGTAGGGTTTTAAAGGTGGTAACCAGTACTTTGGATCGCACCCAGAAACACACTGGGAGCCAGTGCAGCTCACAGAGTAGTAGTGTTACATGTGCTGTGTAACTGGCACCAGTTATTACCTTGGCAGCTACATTTTGAATCAGTTGAAGTTTCTGAATGCTATTCAATGAGGACCCCATGTAGAGCATATTGCAGTAATTTAAATAGGAAGTTACAAGGGGATAGGGGATGGTGAGCAGGCCTCTCAGTGCTTGAATGGGCACAACTGGTGCTCTACCCAAAGGCATGGAAGGATTTTTCTAACTACAGCTACTCTTCAAGCAGGAGTTGTGAGTCTAGGACGACTCCAAACTACACAGCAAATCTGTCAGGGATAGTGCCACCCCATCCATAAATTTTGCTTTAAGAAGAAAATAGTAGTTTGGTGGGATTGTCTCTTCTAATTAGCATGCTTGTGTATGTATGTATATATTTTTACTATAGGCATCCAGAGAAAATAACTTTGTTTTAACTATTGCACTTCCTAGAAATGTTTGATGTATGAATGCCCTCTTTGGCCTAGTTCTAGTTATGTCTTTTTTTAAAAAAGCAAAACAAAAACATGACTAATTATAGGTTTGAATGCAGATCCATTCAAGCACAGGTGCAGATCCAATGTGGAATGTGTCCAATCTATTTTGGAAATATACTTTAGTTACTTCCTATAGTCTGCCAATTTACAGTGTCTGATAACCGAACAAGCATGGCCAATGGTGAAAGATGCAGAGTTATAATTTCTTTCATCTTTGTTAGCAATGTCATTTTGGATGATTGGAAACGTAAGAATAATGATGAGGGACAGCTTAAGACTTTAAATGGAGAGATTTAAAAAAATATTTTTACAAGTATCAGGAAATCCTTGGTGTTCTTTTAATGCACTACAGAGTAAGTTTTATAGCAGTTTGTCATAGAAAATGGACATTCAGGCTCAAAAGTGCTTTCTTAGCTTCAGGCTTCTAAAGCCATTTTCCAGCGTGGATCTCTACAGCAAATGGAACCTCTTTAGTTTGGAAAATGTTTCTGCTCTAAGGTTGCTGCCAGGATAGATAGAAGGGATCAAGCACTGATGGAAGTTGTTTGTTAACAAGGTCCCAGAAGAACATGAATACATGGCTAGAATATTAAGATTCTGGACCACAAACATGCATTAAAAAACTTAATTCCTAAGTACTCATACAGATTTCTAAACTTGTAAACTTACTAGTAGGGAACATATGTTTGTAAAGTTTATTATATCTGAACAGAATATATTTCATTGTGTTACATAGAACTTTACAACTTTTTTTTTTTTAAAAAAAGCTTGATAGAATTACGGGACAGAATGAGCTGCTGTTGAACCAATTCCCATCATGAATATGGCTGGGCTATTTATTAGGAAATCCATAGAAATTACAGTTTGGCTGCTGAAAATAGCCACAAAGAAATTCCACCATGCAGTTATTATGCTACTTTACAATATTGATTTCCCACTATAAATCCAAAATGAGTTATGTGCTATAATATTTAATACAGAACATAAGAAACCAGATATTATAGTTGGCAGTTAAGATGCTTGAATCACGGAGGATTCAGAAATATCTTTATGAATTACCAGTGAAGTCGGTCATTTGGAAAATTGGGTTTCCTGATGTTAGTGTCACATGATAAAAATAGCAAATGAGTATGTAACAGAAATATTTCATAGCAAAGATTAAGGCAATCCTTGGGGCTTGATTCATTGCTAAATGTATTTTATGGATCGTGTACTAAGAACATTGTTTTCAGTTATTTATCAGCTGATCTAAATCTTTAATAGTGAAGTAAAATATATAAAAAAGGGGGCATTATTTGCAGGTGAAGAGAATCCCAAGTCTGGTGAGCATGATTATAACTAAGCAGTGTTGTCAAACCAGTTGTTTTATGAGAAGAAAGAAAGGGAAAGCAAAGGATCAAAACAGTGAAAAATAATGTGCATAAAAAATATTTTTGAGCAGTTGTGGAAAATTGCAACCATTTGGTGCATACTAAATAAGATAATGCATGCAAACTGCTTCTTGATATCCAAGTAAAATATAATTACAACAGACTGTTACCATTCAGGCTGAACCTTCTGGTACCTCCAAATTAATCTGGATGGCCAGTTCTTCGCTTTTCACTGAAAATGTGTCCCTTCGGCCCAGAATCATAAAGGATGAAGAAAGATGCACATGATTTTTCCTTTCTAACACCAGCAGGACAGAACTGGTGCAGATCATGAAACAGAAGTGGTAGCTGGGCAACCAGGCAACCTCATACATTAAGAAGGGTTGAATTCCCTTTTTGAGCTAAGAGAATCAAATATCTAGATATAGAATGGATTTTACTGAAAAAAAGATAAAACAGCAGGAAGCAACTATCACAGTCACAATATTCCAAATAAAATAAATTCTGCTAGCCTACTTAATTACCAGATTACCTATGAATAAGATTTTTACTTGTAGAAAAGCTGTTCAGAGTTTATTACAGAGAGAATGATTGGAAAGAATTGTGTGTATTGCTTTGTGGTTTTTAAACAAGGCACCTGCTTGCTCATTTTCTTCCTATTTTTTGAATATTAGACTATTTTATGAAATTCATAAAGTATGCAAAAAGTAGCCTCACTGAGGCAGAAAAAAATGTATTCCACTTTCGTGCAAAATGCCCCTTATTTGATGATATGGCTCTAGCTTTAAGAAATTTTCAGGGAAAAAAATCTGGCAGTTGGAATCAAGCATAATCAAATATGGACTTCAAAAAAAAGGGGGGATTATAATAAACTCAAAACAATAGGATCTCATGGCAGGAGAAGCTAATGGGAACGGGAGCTGAAAATGTATTCTTTCACAAGGAAGGAGATAGTAAAAACACAGTTGTAAGAAAAATATGCTACTGTAAAATGCACAGCTGCTGAATGCCAATGAGAAAGAAAAAGATAATACTATCCCCAAATCTGATACTTTTCAGCCTGAATTTATTTTTTAACTGTTCATCCTAATTTCATCCTATGGACTCACAA
This sequence comes from Ptyas mucosa, assembly GCA_012654045.1. NCBI lineage: Eukaryota > Metazoa > Chordata > Lepidosauria > Squamata > Colubridae > Ptyas > Ptyas mucosa. Next base: position 4,145,834 of record WNWU01000030.1, on the reverse strand, counting down.
CTTCCTTAGTCTTCTCTTCTTCATGACCCATCCAGTCTTCCTCTATGTATTTGTTCTTCAGTTCAACCCTCATTCATTCTGTAATGTATGAACAAACCATTTCAACATATATCTTCACTAATCGCTATTATATTCATGCTTGTTTATTAGCCATTCATTCTTGATCCTCTGTTTTCTTGTTTTACTTCTCAGGGACCTCACTCCCACTATATTCAACTTTTTATTTCTCCAGATATACCCATTCTTTCTTTCATATCACAAAATGGGTAGGAACAAGCTCTTATAAACAATATTTTGAATTTTTTTGACATTAATTCCTTGCAATAGATAAAATGCTCTGCTTCATCACCTTTCAATCATATATGCAACATTGTGTATCCCCTTTTTTCATAATTAACAAATATTCTGTTAAGATATATACATTTTTATACTTAGATCATAATCATAATTTGCAGCTTGAGACTCAAGCTCTGTTCTTTTATTTATTCAAAGTCTTCAAGGATTCTCTGCTCCCTGACTCTTCTTGTCTCCACCCATCTTCATTTTTCACAATCTGATACTTTGCGTTGGATTTCTTAACTTGGTAATGATTGAGATTGCTGTCTTCCTACTTCAGATCAACCAGATTGGTAGGCAGTGCTGAACTCCCTTGACATGTCTCAAAGCTTTGGGGAAGTTTGCTACTCTGAGTTCTCCATCATTGCCCCACTAACCTCTGGTTGATACTTTCCAGTTTGCAGCCTTTATCACTTTTGTTTGTACTGTAGGCCATGGAGAAAGACTAAGAAATATAAATAAGCAGCAATTTTTAATTCAAATCTTTTTTGTTTTCCTTTCTGGCAAAAAACAGCTATTCTATAACATTAGTACAAATACATTTAGATATACCTAGTCATTTGGTAAGGTAAATACATCAATACCAAAATGCCTTATAGCTCTTGGGAGCATACCAGTTTTCTATCAAGCTAAGCCCAAGAAAGACAGAACAATTCAGCCAGAATGCAATTCTTACATGCAATAGACAGAATGTTGCCCTGGGAGATTCTAGAGAGGGGCTATCCTAACTCTCTTCCTCTGTTTCCTATCCAAGTTCAGCCTGTGCTTCCTCTTGGCTTGCCTGCCTCCTCCCCCTCCCCCACCCCCCCAGAATGTGCTCCATCGTTCCTGGGAAACCTCTGCTTCACTGTAGTCCATCACACCACCTCTTTTTTCATAGGCAACATCTCTCACATTTTCAGTTAGCAATATATCTTGATTACTGTTGCATACCAATACTACGGTGCAGTAAAAATGAAAAGTAAACCAAGCGTAAATACAGTTTGGCCAAAACAATTTCAAATATAGGTTTGATAAACCTTGGCCATAGTCTTTTCAATTTAAGAACCTTCCCATGTATTTTGCAGTGTCAGTGAGAATTGTCTGCTCTCCAGCATAGACCATATAACTTAAACCAGTTGAAAACACTTTAGCTTTCCATCAAATAGGGATCAGTTATTTTCAGTTTAGGAATATTTTTTTCTTTGTTTGATCAAATGGTAACATCCTGGATTATTATATTTCTGTGTGACAGGAAAGATGGCCATTACAGTTTATGTTCTACTAACTGCTTAAAATTTAATGAATATCTCTTCCAAATTAATTGCTTTCTAATAGATAATCTCTTTTATTAAAAACATAACAAGGATACACAATAGAAGTTTTGATCCAATATCTGTCTATATTCTCCTTTCAATTAATCAATTATAATCCAATAGTATATAATTATACCTTAGGTAAGTTATTGGATGTCAAGAGTATTCATGTCCCAAGTGGCTCATGAACACCTTAATACAACACTCCTATAATTACTTTTTTAGATCAGTAAATTGTTTATGGTGTTTCCATTCTCTTACCCCTTTTACTAAATGAAGACAAGAGCAGTAATCTTTAACTTTAATCAATTGTAGCAATTAATGAAAGAAGGGGAAGGGATCTTCTTAAACATCCATTCGATATCTATTGTTTGGCATTTAATGTTAAAATGCATCCAAATCTGTATTTCAAAAAAAACACAACAGTATATAAAGGAAGCCATAGACAATCTGAATGGAGTATACATGTTCTTTTGACTCTTTGTCATTTCATTTCCAGGTGAAAAAAACAGACAGATATAAAAATCTTGTCAAATCACATCAATTTCAAATCAAATCAAATCAAATCAAATTGGAACTGATCTCCATACAGTGACATCTTAAGGTTTGCATATCAACTAAGTGAATTTGTTGATGTGTTAGAACACTATCTTAAAAAAGCATTGTGCTTTCTTATTAAGGGTTAATGAAGAAAGCTACGGAAAGAGTCTTAATCCACATTATGAAATTATTATATATTATAAACTCAATTACCTATTTATAATTTAAAGTAGTAGAAGCTGAAATTAGACCATTTGACTGGCCTTTGATGGCTGCAGAAGACAACTACATATTTATTTATTTATTAGTTCGATTTATATGTCACCCTTCTCCGGACACTCAGAGCGGCTTACAATGCATTAAGCAATAGCCTTCATACTTTTGTATATACCTGCTCAGTAGGGCTTTTTTCCCCCCCCCCCCCCCCCAGCAGTGTTCTATTTTATACAAAGTCAGCTTATTGCCCCCACAAACCAGGTCCTCATTTTACCTACCTCGAAAGGATGGAAGGCTGAGTCAATCTTGAGCCTGGTGAGAATTGAACTCGCAGTAATTGCAGGCAGATGGCAGCTAAGTGCTACTTTAACAGCAGTTAAACAGCAGTTTAGTCTGCTGCGCCACCAAGGCTCTGCGCCACCAAGACTATAAATCCATAAATCCTTTTGGATTTTTTTAATCCTATTATAGGTATTTTGAATTTCAAGATGCAACGAGATATTGGAGTTTGAGGGGAATCCAAAACATTAAAGTGCCTGCAAATAAAAGTTTGCTTGAGCGGAAAAATCAGTATATTTTAATTTTATTTCTGAGCAAATTTTATATTTTCTCACCCCTTTGGGCTCAGTGTTAAAATACTGGAAGTAATAAATAATACTTATGATAAACGTGTAATAGGAAAATGAAAGGAAAACTGAAAAAAACTAGAGAGCCCCCCCCCACCCCCCCAGCCATACAGTAACTTTACCAGCTGCACATCTCAATTTTTCCCTATTCCCTATTTTGCACAATGAAAAGTATTGAAACAATGTTCTCCAGGTTATCCTGGCCAAGAAACAAATATATTAGCATACAACCAGCCAGCTCCATTATTTTATACTACTGTTTTTTTCTTAATTTCTTGCCAGAAAAAGGAACTATTTTATATAATGTGTGTCTAATTGGTCATTATCCTGCCTGCCTTGCACTATCAGAGCTTTTTTTAAATATAAGATGAGTTGCAGCGGCCAAGACCAGAGGTTTATCCAATGTATTATTTCCAGAACAGCTTTTCTTTTAAACATGAAAGAGTGCAAGAATAGGAAATATGAAGACCTGAAAACAGGGTATAGTTTTTGTGCTGCAGAATGGTGAGATCTAGGATGGTTGGAAGAGGAGGTGAAAATTAGATGCCAAAAGGCATAAATGTAAATGCAGCCAGTGAACCTGACTTGGACTAAATCTGCTTTTATAAATTCATATTTGATACACAGAATAACGAAGAGTCATAGCTAGCCTTGCCATATAGAAGAATGCTTGTTTGTTTAACAATACTACTGAATACCCTGTTTCCCCCAAAATAAGACATCCCCTGATAATAAACCCAATCGGGCTTTTGAGTGCATGGCAATAAGGCCAAGCGCTTATTTCAGGGTTCAAAAAAATATAAGACAGGCCTTATTTTCAGGGAAACACGGTAGTTAAGGCAAAAATCAGAGCTAGTGTATCACTGTTGCCAAAAATAAATTCCTGACTAGGAACACAATGATTCTTTTACTTCTTTATGTGACTACAGTAACCCATAATCTGTCAACCACAATTAGCCCTCCCTGCATGTATTTTACACACATGTACCCAATATACCTTATTGGGCTTGGCAACGTATTATCTTAATATTTATTAATTGTATACTATCTGTTGATTATTTATATCAGGCCCATGGGCCAGATGTGTCACGCAAAGGCCACACCCACCCTAGCTCCGCGAAGAGGAAAAATGTGATATGTCATGTGACAGCAACACGATGCTGCGAGTTTGACGCCTGTGATTTATATATTTCTTTTCATTCTGGGGGGGGATTCAAAATAGCTAGCGTTAACTGTTAAAATCCAATTAAAAATCCACTTGAAAATGATACTTGAGATCAATGAATTAAAAAGGGCTGGTGAAAAGGAAGATCTTGTCTATTTTCTTAAAATGTGAGACAGTGGGGATAAAGTGCAATTGCTTAGGCTTATTCTATATCTGGAGAGCAGTACAGATTTCTGAAATCCTAGAAACCAGGATTTTCTTTAACATGGCATGGCTACTCATAGAAGCCAAATAAGTTTCTAGGAAGAGAGAAGGTTGCTTAGCCCATGAGACTCTAAGCCGTTTAGAGTATTGAAGTTAAAAGTAACACTTTGATTTGCATCTTGGAATTATGACTATTGTTGCTTTAAAGTTATGAAATTCTCTATAATGCCCTTAAACAATGATTTCAGTTCTAGTTAAGGCCTTTCTCAAGGTTCAGAGTTACAGGATCCACCACAGGATACAGATAGTTTAATAAATAGGTTATCTGAATTTTATGACTATGGCTTCATCCAGAGGTTTGGGTTTTTTAGTTGCCTAAATAGAAAGCAGAAAGAAATGCAGAGGTTATATTTTGTGATGGTAGCTTTGGTCACTAAATCAAAAAAACTTTTATAAAAGTATGAAGTAATATAATTTCCTTGCAGATGAGCATCCTAGTTCACCCATTCCTATCCTGCATTGCAAAAAGGACAGACAGTGAAACTGCCCTCATCTAGTCTCTATTTTAACTGATTCCCCAAGGCTTTGGTTAAATGTAGCAGGAGAGATAAACAAGCTAGCATCTAGCACCGTGATGGCGAACCTATGGCACGGGTGCCACAGGTGGCACGCGGAGCCATATTGGTGGGCACGTGAGTGTTGCTCTAGCTCAGCTCCAGCACGCACCAGCCAACTGATTTTCAGGCCTTCCGGTCCCATCGGAAGTTGGGAAACTGGCTGTTTCCGGCCTCTAGAAGGCCTCCGGGGGGGATGGGGAAGGCTGTTTCCCCCCCCCCCCAGGCTCCCAGAAAGCCTCTGGAGCCTGGGGAGGGGGAAAAACGGGCCTACCAGGCTCACTGTGCAAAAAGCAGGGGGGAGGGTAGGGGGGTCACGTGTGCATGCGTGGGAGGGCGGGGCGCATTGAATGATGGATGTGGGCACACGCACCCATGACCCCCCACGCTCCCCACGCTTTTGGCACGCGACGGCAAAAAGGTTAGCCATCACTGATCTAGCAGATATATTTACATAATATTTGTACGTTCAACAAATTAGCTTTATTTTTATTAAAGGGGATATGAGCCAAACTAAAAAAAAAAAGCATGCTCTTTTTTCTAAGGACCTTGGGAAAAAGAAGACTGGGAAACAATTTGAATCAAATGATATCCCAGACTTGAAGTTTATAAAATATTGTATTTCCTATTTGCACATAAGAGATGTACAATGATTTCATCAGACAGGAAAGCCACTCATCTCCACTCAGTGATTTCTACTGAAGAAATCTCTTGACCAGCAATGACATTATTATAAGATAGAAGTAGTCCTTGGTTAATGATCACTCATTCAGTGACCATTCAAAGTTTTTTTTTTAAATTTGATTTATATGCCGCCCTTCTCCGGAGACTCAGGGCGGCTTACAGTGCGTTAAGCAATAGCCTTCATACTTTTTGTATATTTATACAAAGTCAGCTTATTGCCCCCACAATCTGGGTCCTCATTTTACCCACCTTAGAAAGGATGGAAGGCTGAGTAAACCTTGAGCCTGGTGGGATTCGAACTTGCAGTAATTGCAAGCAGCAGATGTTAATAGATGTTAATAACAGGGTGCTTTAAACCACTGTACTACAGGCTCTGTACTGATGATGGCACTGAACAAGTAGTACTTATGATTGGTTCTCAAAATTCCAGCTATCCCAGCACTCCCATGGTCAGGTAATCACAATTCGGACACTTGGTCACTGGCCTGCACTTAGGATGGATATAGAATCCTACAGTCATATGATTGCCATTTGTGAGGTTCCCTCCCAGCTTCCCACAAAAAAAGTCAGCGGGGAAGCCAGTAGGGAAGATAGCAAATCACTCCAGTAAGTTCCTCCCACTGCCTTTGCTCCCAAGCAACCTAGCTACATAATATGAGATCCTGGAAATCTTATGCTCAGTAGTGCAGTCTACCCAAAGCACCTCCCACCCCACACTCCATAGAATCAGCGCACCCAACATGCTTGTACAGTGCCATGGGAGCCATCTCTTTGCTCTCTCACACCCAGCAGCCATCTCCATCTGGCTGTACTCATGCCACAGAGGCCACTTACCCACCTATCAGTCTTCTTGCAAGTTGCTCAGGATTTGCAACTTCCTGACGGCTTCCCCAGTGACTTTGTTGGAAACCAGCAGGAAGTTGCAAAGAGGCCCTCACTTAATCACCTGCAGTTCTTGTGTAACAATTGCAGGAGGGACAACCAGGATTGTCATTGCTAATTAATGTGGTCACATGACATTACACTTTACGACTACTTTGCTTAGAGATGGAAACTGCAGTCTCAATAACTGTCATTAAGCAAGGACTACCTGTAATTTAACTGGTGAACAGATAATTAATTTTGCAAATTTTAAGGGATACAAAATTTGGTTAGAAATAGAAGGAAAGGAAAATCACACATAACCATTGTCACCTTATGTGCCTAAAATGTGAACACCTGTTAAAGACATAAATGTAGAATGTATATATTTGTTTAATTGGATGCTTGCTACGTTTATAAAACCACTATTGAATGTTTTCTTAAGACTGCCCTTTGCACTGTAAAGTTTGTTCTTTTTAGTACATTAACAAATTCGCCATAGTTGATATGCAACACTAAGATGTCACTATGTAGCAATGAATTCCAGCATTTGATTTGATTTGAAATAGTGTGTGGATGACAGACAGTTTGATATAGTGGTTAAGACACCAGGCTAAAAGTAGGAACCCACGAGTGTAGTCCCATTTTAGGCATGAAGCCATCTGGGTGATCTTGGGCCAGTCATTCTTTTTCAGCCCTAGGAAGGAGATTATGGCATTTCCAAAATACATTGCCATGAAAACTTCAAGAGTTGATCCAAGTGGTCACCAAAACTCAAATGACTCAAAGGCATTAATAATAGTAATGGAATTTTAGCTAGTGATGCAGATGTAGAACATCTCAGAAACACTGGCGTATGAGTTAACAGAAGGTGGCACTGCATGACTAACCTTATCCATGAAGTCACCAGGAGTCCTTTCGATTTGAGGATTTCATTTTTCATAGGTTTCAGAACAACACTTCTATGAAACTAGAATTCATATTCCCAATTTTACATATAAGGAAACTGAGATATTCTGATATTTTACAGGAAAAATATATTAATCTGATGGACCCTATTTGACTGGTGTTTCTTCTTATATTACCATTAATAATGTGAAAACTTTCTTATAATCACGTTGTAAAAGTGTGTCTATGATGTGGTAAACTAAGAAACCCCTGGTTACGTCAGAATCCAAATAATATGATGTCTTCAATTCCAGTTTTATTTCTTAGAGCAAAGTTGACATGAAAAGGCAACAGTATCAGAGATTTTCTCATCTGACCTAATACTTCTGATATGACCAAAATGGCATGGAAAAGTTACACATTAGAACAACTCAGATATCCCTGAAAAAAAATGATAAACATGGTGTGTGTTGGACATACACAAATTCTCTGAAAAGGACAAAAATACTATTCCATGCCCAATAGAATTCCATGTTTGCAACCTTTGTAAAATAGGCGAGAAAAGAAAACCATAATTGGACGTAACAACATTCAGAAAGTGGAGAATTAATATTTTCCTTACTGCAAATGCAGACTTGAAAACTGGCTAAAGGCACTGTGCCTCTTTTTTAGCACATTCCAGGATCAAATTGCAAGAACAAATTGTAGAACTACTGTTGCGATTATGAATTACAGAATGTTATATATATTGATGGAATAGCAGTAGAAAGTATGTTTGTTCAGACTAAAAATTGAGGCTTTGTAAGGGGAATACTGTTTTTAGATCACATAACAGCCAAAGGTTCATGCTCAAAGCAATTTAAAATTCTTGCTGTTTTCAGTTTTTCAGGCCTACAGCTATATAGTCTAAGATGTTTATGCAAATACATTTAAATATAATTGTTGAGTGATCAAAACTCTCTTAAACCCTCTTTTAAAAGTTTTAAAGAAAGAAGGCCTTGTGATAAAACATTTATTCATTTTTTCCACACTATGCTATTCCATGTGGGTAAGAATAAAAGAGAGGAAATTATAGTGTATTATAAAGAAAGTAATATTGATGTTTGTGAGACTTGTCAAATAACGGTAATAATTCCTTGTCTTATTATGATACAAATTTCAGAGTTATCATGTAGGGTAATCAGAATAATTCAGCAAAGCTAGGTGCCCTGAAACACTCAATTTATTTAGATTCAATTATTACAGTCATAATTTAGGCTTAAAACATATTAATATGATTTTACTGCTATACTTATGGAATTGTGCCAAACGCACTTCCTTTGGTTGTTATGGTTCAGCTATTTGCAATCTTCATTGCTAAACAGTAACATTTTGTAATAAAATATATTTTGAATTCAGGCAGTGAAGCCAAAGTTGTCATGAGGGAAATAAACTCAATTTATAGAATGGCTACACAATTTTACAATGCATATTTTCTTTTTAAAACCAATTTTCTATGCTTGTACAAAATACTCTCCAGACATGTAGCTGTTTTAATCTGTTACCAGAACAGCTAATTTATTAAAGCTTGTTAAAGTTTATACTATAATTCCAAATATTTCAAACTTTATTATAGCCGATGCCAGTGTATTATGCTATAGTAAATTTGTTATTTTAAAAAATATCCCAAGAGTCTTTGTTGCTTTCTTTTAATATATTTGATGTGGCACCTATATGTTAACAACAGTAAAACTACTATCTTACTGTATCAGTTAAGACCATCTGTTCAACCTTTTTAAACACTGGTCAGGAATCCCTGTGAAATGCTGTTAAATATTACTGAATATTACCTAATGTAATGTACCAAATGTTACTTTTGCAAAATCCAAAGAAGGATTTTTGTATGGATGGTTTGGACATTCATTCATTCATTCATTCATTCATTCATTCATTCATTCAATTTCTATAATTATCCAAACAACATGCACTTTGAAGTGGTGTATATGAATAAAAACAACATACAATAAACAAACAAAAAAGCCTGCTAAAAGCAATAAACATAAGGTACTCCTCAACTTACAAGAGTTTGTTTAGTGACTGTTCAAAGTTACAATGGCACTGAAGAAAGTGATTATAATCATTTTTCATACTTATGACTTTTGCAGCATCCTTGTGGTCATGTGATTAAAAATCAGATGTTTGGCATCTAACTCATATTTATTACAGTTGCAGTAACCCTAGGTCATGTGATCACCTTTTAGGACCTTCTGACAAGCAAAGTCAATGGGGAAGCCAGCTTCATTTAATAACCATGCTATTAACTTAACATCTGCAGTGATTCACTTAACAACTGTGGCAAGAAAGGTCATAAAATGAGGCAAAACAGATATTTTGGGTTCAATTTTGAGGACTACATGTATGTACAGGAAAACCTCCTAATCTGGCTTGTGAGGGAAATCAGGTCTTAATAAAATTAATAAAGTTCTGAAAGGTGGATAAGATCAGGAGCAACTGAATCTCCAAGAAAAATTTTGTTCCATAAGCCAGAAATGATTTTTAAAAAAAGGCACATCTCCTGGTTCCTGCCACATGATGCTAGTTAACTGACAGAACTCAAAGCATTCAAATCTTATTAGATGGGAAGAAGAATTTGGAGACAGGCAGTTCCACTTATTGGCCTCTGTGACATTGAAGGCCCCAACCAACACTTTGAATCATACCCAATTCCAGAAGCCAACTTCAACAAGTATAGCTCTTGAAGTACAGTAGTGGTGTTTAACCGTTTGAAGCAAGAAGTTGCCATAATAAGTTACTTGAGTTGCAGCTTCTGGGTGGTCTTCAAGGGCAATCATGCGAAGCATGTTATAATGATGTAGGCAAGAGGTGAGAAGAGGATCTACCGCATTTAAGGAGTATAAGAAACTCCTGTTCAAAATGCTGCAGAGCCTCTACCGACTATGATAACCAAGGGCTTCACTGGTGTAACAGCACCAAAAGTTTTTGAGTTCCACTAAAACTACTGGAAGGACTTAAAAATGAAAAGATACAAAGAGAGAACTTCATTTTTACACTTCATGTTTGCTTTACAATTCATTTTTGCACAAAGTTAAAATAGAAAATTTTCTGTATTCCCCTCTCCCTCCCCCAATAAATATGTAATGGAGCGTGTTAATTTTAGGAAAATAAATAAACAATACAATAGAGCAATGGTAATTAAAAGTGTAGAGGCGGAATATCTACACCGTAATATTCCTAATGTAGGACTGAGGCAAGGAGGTGGTTGTGGAGCTTCTCTATGTGTGGCAGAAACCCAGGTTAATAAGCCCAGATGTGAAGATTTAAGTGGAATCCAAGAGAAATTCTGAGCTGGCCTTATAACTTTCTTCTTCAGTACTGTCGTTGGATGGTTTCAGTAACTTATTTAAATAAATATACTATTGGATTTGTTTTATGTTTTTATAAAATTGTCGGTAGTGAGGAACATTCAGGCATATAATGTTTTGCTAATTTGGTTGTTGGAATACATCATTGAAGCAGAAACAGTGTTCTATAGTAATTCTCACCCCTTTATAAATATACAGGTCAAGCATAATGAAGGAATATGCTTTGACAGACTCAGCAAAGTCTGTTGCTTACAGCTTGTACCTTCAGATGCTTCCAAGTTCAAATTTTACTGGCACTTTTCACTGTGGCTCTAAACTTTCTTTTATACATGCCTAGCCTACAGCAACCCCAGCTGGTAAGGGGAGAAAAATGCATATTTTTTCAGAGTATTGCTAGCCCCTGATAAAGGCAGACACTGAGACACTTCAGATTAGAATGAAATCTGCTTAAGTAAAATTGTAAACATCATTTACCATTTTTGCCAGTTTTTTTTTCAATCTGTGGTTTTTTTTCAATCAAAGAAAAATAGATTGAGTAGTGAGAAGCCTTCCCTCTTATAAGAATACCGTATATATTCTGCTTTCAGCTTTCATAATGGAAGAAAATGAAGAAAATAAAGAATAATTATCCACAAAATTAATAATGGCCAAGAATAAAATGCAGAATAGGAAAGAAAACTAGGGAATTAAGGTATTCATGGTCTGTTTTTATATAAAGTTTAGTGCTAATTTAACAGAAAAACATTTACATGCTTCTGTTGTCAATAATACCTAAATGCATTTTAAATAATGTATGCAACTAGAAATATTCGTGAATATTATCATAAAATGAACAAAATCTCTGTCCCTAAACTTGATTTGGTTTATGTATTCCGTTCCATGAAGTTCAATAGTTGTAAATATAGATTAATTATTTAAAAAGTAATAGGATGGAATGAGATTCCAGATATGTAGTGTTTAATTATTAAAACCCTTTAATGGAATTTCAGCCTTAACATATCCTGCAGATTTTCCATTGTAGTTGGATAACTGCCTGAGGTTAACCAGTGTGTCTATTGCTGCCAAACTATGCACATTTATGCTGCAAAGAAAGAGTTTTCCTTGCTAAAATGTGTATGCCAAAATAAGTTGTACTAACCTTATTGCTCATCACTATTAAGTTTCAGGCAAGCATGCTCTCTTTATTATTTTAAAGTGCAACAGCAGTCAGTGGAATCCTTTGGTGTCAGTTCTCACACTGGATGCCATGTAAGAGCAGAACAAAATCACCAATTATTCTTCTTAATACGTGATTAGACTAGTGTAGTAGGTGCTTGGAACCATAGATTTAGGTACCTTTCAGATTGTCCAACTGACAGGATGGAGATGCAGTGAGGCTATTTCTAACCTTCTACAAAAGCATTAAACTTGTATCTAAAAATAGCAGTAGCATTTAGGCTTATATACCACTTCACAGTGCTTTACAGCCCTCTCTAAGTGGTTTACAGAGTCAGCATATCGCCCCCAACAATCTGGGTCTTCATTTTACTCACCTCAGAAGGATGGAAGGATGAGTTAACCTTGAGTCGGTCAGGATCAAACTGCTGACAGTTGGAAATCAGCAGAATTAGCTGCAATACTGCATTCTAACCACTGCACCACCACGTCAGTAGCTGGTTGACAATCCATGGAAGTGTTGGAAGAGAGTCATGGGTGAAGTTTGTTTGTTTGTTAAAACATTTATGTAGTCCTCCCCTTCTTATATCAGACTATATTGGTCAGCTCCCAACTAACAATTGAAAAAACATCAATAATAAAACAACATAATACATACATATATTTAAGCACCTTGAATTGCACCTGGAAGAAAACTGGGAAACTGAGAACCAATAAAAGTTGCACAACAGAGTTTAGAAGGGTAAATTAGGGGGGCCCATTACTACATACACTGCCTCATGCTGGACCAGTTGTAGCTTTCAGGTCTTCAAAGGCAACCCTATGTAGAGCGTGATGCAGTAATATTTTGCGCTAGTGCCATGGCTGTTTCTCCCACAGTCTCTTCCTGCTGAACAAAGAATTACAAGAGTAGCATGAGCATTTGGGAAGCAAAGTTGAAGGGAAAAAAAAGTCAAGGTCAAGAATGGCTGGAGTTTGACATGAAGCTATGGAGCATTTGATGCTAGGTCCTCCAGCTATCACAAGCATGGCTCAGAGAAAATCAGAGTTTCAATTGTTTCTTTTGGCAAATGACTTGTTCATTGTTCTTTATGTTCCTGCACTTCACCTCTCCTTATAGCAATTTATCTCTCTTCCTTTCTAATGGAGAGATGATGAGAAAAAAGAGAGCTTTCATTCCAAGGGAGATACTGTACATGGTTTAGAGAGCAGAAGAATAAGCCTACACTGGTACTCCTCCAAAGTTGCGGGACTTGAAGCACGAATGTTCCCTTCTCTGAATCCTCTGCTTACTGCAACTCATAAGATGTCAGTCTGAAATGAGCTTCTTCCATCCTAGCCTATACTGAAAAATAAAATAATGAAATTCAGGCATGCATGCCACCAATGCAGCCAGAGCGTATACAAAGTGGCTATCCATAATTCTGCTGCAGTTTGGAGCATAATATTAAAACATTGTTTACAGAGGATGTTTGTGCTGTGGTTAGGGAGACATGCGGCTGAACCCATTGTAAGTAACACAGCCATGCTCTAATAACTGTGAATGGTAGCATAAATTCTGGAGAAGGATGAAGTAAATGCAAAATAAATAAAAAATCAGTATGAGAATATTTTAAAATTACTCTTAAATTAAATTTATTAAGATATTAACTTAATTTGCAGCCATAACTAAATGCCTACAGGACAATATATTGTATTTGTATTAAAATATTATTCACTGGTCCCAGGAAATTTGTCTTATTTAATAAGATTGCAGTGGAGGTTTTTGCCCAGTGGAAATAGCACTAGCCTAGAGCAAAGCCTAAGGCTGAAAATGTAGGTGTCTAAGCAAGTGCCATTAGTGTATCCATCAACACATCTCATTAACATGTTTATATTCAAGCCAGGTGATTTGTGAACTAGAGAAAGATGATGTGTAAGAAGATGGTGCTTTTTAAGATTTATTTGGTTTATTGTAAACATATAAAGAGATAATTGGATAAAGAATGAATGATTTTTGCTGTTAAAATTTCTAGTTTGACTATTGACTATTTCTATATATAAAATGTTAGCAAATATAAACAAGACAAAACAGACAAAAAAAATTCTCTGAGGAACTGGCAGCAAATTCAGTCATTTTGAATAAATGTTTTAGTTATACTGGTATATATATACACACACATTCCCTATAGATACTATACTACCAAGAGTTACACAGTTTAATGTTTTCTTATTTATTAAGTAGAGTTATTTTGTGAGGAAGTAATTTGTAGTACACCTATTAATTTCATCAGCTGGAACAGTTACATTTAAAGATTTTTTTTAATATACAGAAGCTTTTAACATGTAATTGTTAAACTACAGGATGTTAATATTACTTAATAATTAATGGCTATGTATTTGCCTATTACATCCTGTCTTTCCTTCATGGACATGCCCTTTATCTGGGTTTTATTCTTTCTACATGCCTTTTTGGTAAATCAAGATGAAAAAAACTATAACTAGTATCTGATGATGCATATGGAGTAGATAATGAAAGAAGCCAGAAGCTATAGCAATAGCATTTAGATTTATATACTCCTTCACAGCACTTTACAGCCCTCTCTAAGCAGTTTACAGAGTCCGCATATTGCCCCCAACAATCTGGATCCTCATTTTACCATCCTTGGAAGGATGGAAGGCTGAGTCAACCTTGAGCCGGTCAGGATCGAATTCCTGGAATGAGCAGTGAGTTAGCCTGCAGTACTGCATTTTAGCCACCGTACCACCACCAATATCTAATTCCGTAATGCTAACAATAACTACAATCTGGAACCATTGTAACTGAAGAGAGTTCAGAGGTGGTGGCATTGACTTCACTCTCCTACTCTTTGGAAAAGAGCTTGAAGACCAGAGTCTGCCAATTCTCAAAGTGCTCTCACAGGAAGATGCAACCTTGTGGTTGGTACTTAGCACCATAAAGGGCCTCTTCCTGCTTTTTTTTAACTTTTAGTTTATTCTACCTGTGTTTATCTGGCTCCTTTTATTGAGATACAGTATTTCCATATAGTTTTTATGTTTTTAATTGTACTCCACCCAGAATCAGACAGAGAGTAAGACCGGTGTTTTCTAAATTTGATTGATAAATAAGTAAGTAAACTTAACTGTTGTTTTGAATAACTAGGTCACAGAACTAAGCCTGTTAATTTATGGTTAGCACTTTTTTGGGAGGAAAAAAAAAAAGAGAAAAACCACTCATGAGGAGATAGCTTACACTAGACCAGGGGTGTCAAACTCTCATCGTCATGGTGTCATCACGTGACATATCACAACTTTTTTCCCCTTTGCTAAACCGGGATGGGCGTGGCCAGTGCGTGACGCATCCGGTCTGCAGGCTGCGAGTTTGACAGCCCTGTTATAGACAATCTCTCTGCTCTGTAAGGGGGAAAAGGGTCAGCACGGGATGTGAAGTAACTGACTATAATGATAAACCCTTGACTGAGAGAGAGATTTTGCAGTCATAAATGTGGGCATTACCAGTAGTCACAAAGTTTCTCATCATTGACTCATAACAAACAATTGCTGTGTGAGGCAGTCTCTAAATGATGATTATCTGTACTTCTGCTATGTAGTTCTTCCATATTGGTACATTTCCTTTTAAGTAAAGTATTCATATGCTATCACTACTGGTTGAATTTAGTCTGAAAATATCTAATCTCTGTTGCCCAGATCCTCTCCTCAGTTGTAGGAATAATGAAAGCAAAGGAGCTGTAGACTGAAGGTCTGTAAAGATTCTTAGTCATCCAGGTCATGGTTGTCCCAAAGGTGCTTTTTCAGGAAGCAACTGGACTTCCTTGTTTTTTTCTTTTGAAGACGTTATGCTTCTCATCCAAGAAGCTTCTTCAGCTCTGACAGGATAGTGGGGAATGGAAGAATCTATATTCCTTACAGACAGCTGGTCATTTGCATCCTTTTAGAGGGTCATTGAAGCACTTGGAGGTTTATCTGTGTCCTCAGGGTCACCTGAGTAGTGCTCTTGTTCCTGTAGTCTGCAATTTTTCATCTGAAAATCCATTCCTACTCCCACACCATTCAAAGGGTGTTCACACCAAATTCTATAGCTAAAAGTCTGTAGATATGTAGACTGACTTCTCTAGAACCCAAAGAACACCAGAATTATCTTGTGAAAGTATTAACATGTGTGTAATTTATCACATATGGAAGTTTTTCACCACAGTATTACAGATAAATGCTCTTTTTTAATCAGGTAAGCAATTTTTTTCCTCAGTATTTGACAAAAAGGACTTTAGACAATAAATCCTACAGAAGAATTCAAATAAACGTAATATATTCAGCCTAACTTATATAAACGTTAACAGGTTGACTAGGATTTTTGATATTTAAAATCTGGGCAGACCTCAAACAGAGGGAGTAATAGTTTGGCAGAACAATCTTTTGTGTAGCTCAGAGGAGTACAAGAGACTGCGATAATATCACTTTTTACAGAATTGTAGCTTAACAAAAGCTGGACTGCTATCTGAGCTGCAGTATAATTTGCACGAATGATTAAATAAACTCAATTTCTGAAGGTAGGTTTTTAAGGCAACCAGTTAAAATTCAGTATTTTTCGGAGTATAAGATGCACCGGAGTATAAGACGCACCTACCTTTTTTGATGAAGAAAAGAAGAAAAAGAAATCTCCCTCTGCCTCTGCCTCTGAGCAATTTTGCCTGTTACAGCAAACAGCCTGCTTTACTTTCATTTTCATTTTCAGCATAGCTTTATTTATTTGTTCAATTTGTATGCTGCCTTTCTCCAAAGACTCAAGGCGGCTTACAATGCATTTAAAAACCATATATAAAAACATTAAAAATTAAAACAATTAAAACAATTAAAACCCATTCACACCATTCATGGCCCGATCTCGCCAGATCGCAACAGCTTGATTAGCACAAGGGGAAAAAATCTGATCCAGCAATTTTTTTCCTTGCAGCAAGCAGCAGACCCCTGTGCAAAACAGCTGAGAGCAAATCAGCTGAGACTTGGGAGGCTGATCCAATCAACTTGTGCTAATTAGGCTGTGCTGAAGCTGAAAGGAGCTGTTTTTTCTTGCTGTTTGCTTGCAAGGAGGTAACTGCTGCGAGGCAGAGACCAAAGGGTGGGGGCCAGTGGGTGGGCGGGGCTATATTCGGTGTATAAGATGCACCTAAATTTTCACCCCCTTTTAGGGAGGAAAAAGGTGCATCTTAAACTCCAAAAAATATGGTAATACTCACAGTATGGTTCTTCATGGTTTTGTTAAAATAGCTAGCCAGTTCAGTTGGCTGGCATAAACAGAGGAATTACCCTAGGAATTGGATAAAAAGAATATTAGTCAATGCATGAGCTCTCAACAGGTATTTTTTACTCAGAGATAAGCAACTTCAGACATCCTTCAGATGTTGTCGAACTATGATTTTAGCATCTCATCTAGCACAGTCAGTTAAGTTCACTTATTGCTATCACATTTGCTTCCAGTATATACAAATATAGTTGGTTTTTGTAACATCTCCCAATCAAGAATATGTCTGCCCTGCTACTTTGATGATTTCCAAGATGTTTGCAGTAAACTCGCAAGAGACTGTTTACCTCTCCTCTTAGAATTTGTAATTCTGATTTTCTTTTGGAGGCATGTCTTCCAGTAGGCCAGCTTTACTTTCTTTTTAAATCTGGACTGGCTACTAGGAACTTTTTGTGAGGGTTTTTTTTAAAAAGAATCTTAGCAAAGATTTTGGCCTTACCTGTTGGCGCACCTTTCTTTCTATTAACAGTGAAATGCAGTAACTATATGGAATCAGTTTCGACTGCTTTTGATCCTTGAGTTCTTGAGTCAGGTGAATTATTTTTTCAATTGCTCTCATTTATATTAAATTAGATGTCCATAGAACTGCAGAACTTGGTTTGGATTAAACAAATAAAAGGTACTGCAAGAAAATGAAATTCCCAAGTACAGTAGGGACATTTTCAGTGTTAAACTGTTTCCTCTCTGTAACTCATCTGTCACTTTTCAGCAGCTAAGGATTGGCATATTCCTTTATTTGCTAAATAATTTAAGAAAGTATTTTGAGGACATTCTGATTTATTCTGAAATCCTAGATTTATATACATATCATATATGACTTGTCTTACAAAAGCTATGAGAGATTCAATATATTAAAAATTAGAAAACTGCAATTGACTTGTCCCAAATTGAGTTTGGGGTAGATGATAGCATCCTATGAATTTCTGGTGGCTCCTCATAAGGTACTGACTATACTAACTAATCTCTGACTAAAACATGTATCTTTTACATTTGTTATTGTTGTTTGCTTTATTCCTCATTTCCTTCCATAGTGGCCATTGTCAACTGTGAACTCAGATTCATGATATCAAGGAAGATGCAATCTTTGCCTCTTCTCCTTCATTTCTGCTATCTGAAGCCAACTTGATACCTCTCTGTGAGGTATCAAGTTTCTAGAATATGTGGAACATTCTTACAAAAACTGATTTAGTATTGAAAGAAAATGTATTGAGATGTGCAGAGAATATAAATCACACACAAGAACTTTTACCAGATCATATTTGATACTGGTGTCAAAAACAACATGACAATGTTGAATCAACATTATTTAAGGCAAAGATCAAGCTGGAACTGTCTGACTTTGATTAACTGCTGCTCAGTTTATCTCTTATGACAGAGCAGATCTTGTCAGTCTCCCCATATTTTCAGCTCTTTTACAGCTGCAAATGACTAACCGGAGAAGATGTCTTTTATTGTGGGAGAAAATGTAGTGAGAAAGAGACAATTTACCTACCTCACTACCTAGGGACAGGGAAGGCAGAAAATGGATGTTCTTATTTTTTTTCTCCTTCTCTTTTCTCTGTATTTCCATTTATTGGGTGTACTAGACATATTGCAATTATATTTTTCCAGAAAGGATATTCCTTCATCACTGCCCCCCCCCCACCATATTCTGCTTCTTAGCCTTCTGAAAAAGATAATTCCAAAACAATGGCTTTATAGAGACTATAGTTTATTGCGTTCAAGTAATACAGCAATTCATAAAAAACTACACTTTGAGGCTGATTTGCAGAGATGGCATAGGGGGAGGCTCTGCCTGCGCAATCTGTCAGCTTATCAGGCTGAGCCTATTTTATGAGTTTCTAATATATTCCTGCCTTGGATTAGTTCTTGCATACATCAGGTGCTTCCAGATGGAGGATTTCTGACTCTTCAGTTGAAAAAGCACTGTGCAGCTATTTTTTTCCTTCTGGAAAGAAAAATGACCAAAAACAGAATCATAAATCAAGAAAGTGGTGAAAAAGAGCAAAGTTCTCATAAATTCTATAAGTGAAGTTCGGTGACTGTACAATAAATAGTTTTTGAGAAGGACCCAGAAACAGCCTCCCAACAGCCCTTCGGCAAGATAAAGAAACAGAAGTAGCAAAAGTTTCAGGAATACCTTTTATTGTTGTAGAGTAAATTACGGAATCTTAAAAGCTTGCCAGACTTTCTACTCTGTCTTATACCCCCAAAAATTGAGGTGAAGTTTGAATCTCTACTGCTTCCTTTTTTCTGCGCCTGGCTAACCATGTTGCTCCCCAAGGCCAGGTCTGCATTCTTTCACACTTTCCTTCTATACGGCCATCCCTCTTTCATACAGATTTCATGGTCACAGAGCTATTATTTACTTTACTGATTAAGACAAGCATGGATTTACAATGCTAGTTACAACAGACATCCCTACCCACTCACTCCTTTATTGGCAAGGAATTTTAATTTCTCAGTGTAGCAAAGGTTCAGACAGGAGGGAGAGCTGCATTTTCCTCTTCTAGTTCCCTTGCTTAAAATTGGTGCCTTCCCTCTTTCCAGAATTCAGCAGCAGCCAAAATGAATCAGGTTGTTCCATTTTGGGAAATGTGTAATGGGGTTACCTGTGTGTGTGTGCAGCCTCTAATCTTGCACCAGATCTTCTCCGAATTAGAACTGAGACTGCCCCAATAAACATAATTATTCTGAGAGATGTGCCACAATAAATGAGATCATTTCCCCCCTCACTGCTGATCATATGACTAATTCACGTTTCAAAAAATGTGAATTATATAGTGGCTGCTTGTGAGCAAAGAAAGGGAGTTGAGAAAAATATAAATTTTCCTTCTTCACCACATACATGCAGTTTGAGATCATCAATCATATTAAAGCATGCTTTGCTTAGTTTATTGGAGAAATTACAGTATCTGCTGTCCACAAGATGGGGGCTGATGTCACTGGAAGGTACATGGTATCTTGCTTTAATTTCAACCTCTGTTCTTATATCCCCAAGTGGACTATTATAACTAGGCTACAATATCTTAAGTACTGTGGAGTACCTGTGATTTATTGAAAAAGGCACAATACTGCACAGTAGGTGATTTATAAGTGATCATTTCAAAATCACGGTGGTTGGCACAGTACAATAGACTAAGCCAAAACCAAACAACTTAAATGATGGGTTAGCACAGGTTTGTTGGTTAATTCCTACAACTTAAATGCCATTCCATTTTTAGAGATTTATAATATTAATGTAAATATATTGATATTGGTATTAATATTATATATGAACTAGAAGATCTTATGCAAACATATCTATTGAAAAACCATCTTGGAAGAAAAAACACAAGTCACCAAAATCCCATTATTATATTAGCTTCTTGCTAAATTTGCTGTACATGTTAGTTGCTTGTGATAACATGGAGACATGCTTAATTCAATGCATAATATGTACAGAATATAAACAGTCTGAAAAAGAGCAAAATATCAGGAAGAGGTAGCTACAAAACAATGACATTCTGACAGAATTTGCTGATGAATGCTGTTAGTTTTCTTTTTTTAATATTTGTTGCTATTTCTTGGCATATTTTCCCCATTTCTTCTTCCCCTCTGGTTTTCCACTCCACATGGCAAACCTGAGCAGAACAGATGTCCTTTTTGACATTTCCATGTATTACATTCCCATGTGTATATGATGTTTATATGTTCAAATGTGAGAGAATTAAAATAGCAAAGGAATACGAAAGAAACTAAATGTACTTTATACTCTAAAAGATGCTGAAAGGTTGGTATTTATTGATCAAAACATATCAAATCAAAATTCTGTCAAATTACCATCAAGGGCTGGGGCCAAAAACACAAGTGAGAAAGGGAGAATTGTAA
This sequence comes from Ptyas mucosa, assembly GCA_012654045.1. NCBI lineage: Eukaryota > Metazoa > Chordata > Lepidosauria > Squamata > Colubridae > Ptyas > Ptyas mucosa. The sequence continues at coordinate 4,124,719 of WNWU01000030.1, read as the reverse complement.
AATCAGGAGAATGGCTCAGATGTTGGCAGGAAACATCAGAAACAGCAGAGACGCTAGTCCCATTTTATTCTGCCTTGTTTAGGTCTACTTTGGATCAGCATAGTCTAAAACAGACAAATTGGAGCAAGTTTAGAAGAGACTACCAAGATGCTGAAAAAAACCCAAGAATCAAAAATGTAACATATTTAGTGTGAAAAAAGAGAAGATTGGGGGAAGTTATGACAATTGTCTTCCAAAATCTAAGGTGTTAACTCTAAGGAACAGAGTTATTTTCTGTTACCCTGGAGGCAGGACAAGAACCAAAAGGTTATACACTATGGGGAAATAAATTCAGGGTAGATACTGTAAGAGCTGTCAATCAATGAAATAGCTACCTTGTGGAGCTGATAACTGAACTTAATATTCAACACGCAAGTCTACTTAAGATCTGATTTTATATATAAGTCAGATGTTGTAGATGCTGAACTTTTCTTGGGTAGGTCAAAGATAATTTTTTATTCTGTTTATTTACTTAAAAATATAAATATAAAAACGTTTTACATAAAAATACATCATTTAATTCTTTTTGCTGTATCCTACTAAAGAAACACAAAATTACACTCTGGTTGTGTCGATTCTACCAATTCAAGAGAAATGAATTCTGCTGAGGCTTCTGAGTAGCTTAGATATCTTATAAATAAAATAGAATGTTAAATGTCTATTTAACAGGCATCCAAATGCCTTTATGCATAAAAACATCCAATTCTATACATATTTATCTGGAGTCTTATTATATCTTTATACAAGAAGAGTTATATCTGTGTTAGCCAGTGTAGGAATATGCCACATTTAATAAAGGAAAATATTAGTATATAATTTGAATTTGGACAAGCCTCAATAAGATAAACATCTTCTTGAAAAGTGCTGAGTTCTTTCTCCTTCTCATTGTTGATCTCTCTCATTCAAAGTTACAGATTGTGATATATAGTGTATGACGTTTCTACAAACAATTTAAAAGGGAATTTACAATGCTCAGTTGTCTCAAGAAGTATTCAAATACTAACATATAAGAACCCTCTCATCTTAATTTCACATAGTATTAGGTATTAAAGAAGCTAAATCCTTCATCATCTTCGGTTAAATGTGCAAACGAAATATAACAGGATGAATACTTTAGTAGACCTATTAGGAAATATTTTGCAATAATTCGCCATAGTGAATTTAAGGAAGCTGCTTTACAGGTCATGAATATAAATGTGCCATCTCAGTGAATACATGGTATAGTACATAAGCTGAATGATAATCAGATGCAATTACAGCATCTATATTGATGTCTATAAAGACACAAATGTGCATTTTCCATATTCACACACTATAAACCTGTCAGATGATTACTTAAGATTGAATCCAACTGTTACCATATGGAATCACTGAAGAGTTACTAAAAACAATAAATTTAAAATATGATGCAATCATTTGTGCACGCACAAAAACAATAATGGTACAAGCAGTTACAAAGATAATAAGCAATAACTAACCAAGGCTTTATTATTTATTTATTATTTTTATATTTATGTGCTACTTTAATCCAGAGGGATTCATTTAGACTGGAAATATTGTGGCAGAAATATCTGAAACCTCTTTTTAATAAATTGCAATTAATTAAAATATTATATATATTTTATAAATATATATAAATATTAACTATGTTATATAGTTAAGTTAATGTAACATATGATGATATGAGACTGTTGCCTGGTGTTACCCAGACTATGGGATAAGTGAGATTTCAGCTCATTTTCTTTGCTCATAAAACTCACACTTCCTCTTACTTCCATGGTTTCACTCACATTAAAACAACCACACTTACCTCTTTTCTAACTTTCAGAACACATGGTTGATTTTCAGAATCTTTCCCTATTTGATGCTCTTCAAAGTATAGACAACAGTTAATAAATCAGAGTTGGAAGGGGCTACTGAAGCTAACTTTCTACTCAGTAGGAATCTAGGCTAAAACTTTACATGTAGATGGTGCCCAGTCTCTGGTTGAGCATATTACATGAGGGAGCACTCATCTAAAAGCTTTCTTGTTAATTAATTTACTACAAAATGTATATATTACTTTATTTCATCTCTTGCTTGATTTTTAGGTATGTATATGGGCAACTTGTTATAATCTTTCCGCAAGTAAAATCCATTATTCTGTGCCCTATTCTCTAGAGAATAGCTTGCAGCTTTATTTTTCTATTAGATATTCTTTCAGTTTCTCAAAGAGTACCATCATATTCCCCTTCAGTCTTCTTTACAGCTAAACCTCCCCAGATCTTTTAATCTTTCATTAAAGGATTTACAGTATCTTCTAATCTCTTAGTTATTTTTGTTGGCTTTTTCAATTTGTTCCAGTTTATCTGAATCCTCCTTAATGAAGAGAGGTGGGGTTTCATCAATGCAAAATAAAATGGAATTATTCCTGAGGTGCAACCTTAAATTATAACTGTTCTTCTTAGTTTGTAAACGACCACTGTTGATCATTTTTACACTTTTATCACCAGGTCCATTCCTTACTCTCACTGCTTTGCATTTCTCTCTGTTAAATTTCATTTTATTTATTGATATTATGATTTTTATTTCTGTGTTTTAAAGAACTTTGTGTCATTTATACATTTCTCATCTCATTCAACTCATTAATAAAATCATTGAAATGTAAGGGATCCAAGACAGAATCAGCTAACAGTCCACTCAATATTTCACTCTAGTTCGATGAGGAAACTAAGGGAAATACTGCCAGTGCATGATTTCCAAGGAAGACATTTATCCATTTAATTGTTATTCCACCCAGCCTAACTTAAATATTAGTTGTCTAATGTTCTCATAATAAGAAAATTCTCTCTTGTTCCGTCCAAATTTGTGACAAGGTTATCTTGCCACATGTTGTTCTTACAAATCCACGCTGGACTGTGGTATGTTGTTTTTAAAGTGATTGTTGAGTGAAAATGTTAAGATCTGTCTAGAATTTTTTGAGATGTTGTTAAATTGTCAGACTGATTTACCTGTAGTTATCTGACTCCTTTCTTTACTAATTTCTGAATTTAGGGACATACAATGCACAAAGGTTCAGCCAGACCATTATCAAGTTCTGTCAGTTTCTAAAGATGCAGTTTATCTGGTTGGGGGAATAATCTTAGTCAGAGTAAATAGGCATTCCCTGTCTATGTTTCTCAAATTTCTATTGTCTGCCTTCATCCTGCTGTTCATAGTTATGTGAAATACATATAATATTGTTGGAGAAGACATTCAAAAAAGGAGTCTAACAACTTTGACTTTTATTTTGTTATCTGATTACATTTTGTCCTCTTAACTAAATCATCTGCTGTATCGATCCTTTTCATTACTGGCATTTTCACATCTCAAGAAAGCTCTTTTGTTAGGGATTTTCAGCTTTCTGGATGTAAAGTGGAAAACATGCTCCATAAGAGATGATGGTGCCTCCCTAAACAAGCCATGACTTTTTCTGAGTTCTCATAACACTGATATTTTCTTCTAACTTGTTGCATCCCCTCTTATCTGAATAATACGATTTCATTCACATCTACTAAAAGAAATATTTTCCTAGGAATGATTATCCCCAGTATTTAATATTAATAATCTAGAGAATACATTTATTACCGTATTTTATTTTACTTGACTTTTTCTAAATCCTTGGGTACCCCGTATAGTCACCATATTACTGTATTGTTTGTACACATCTACTTAAAGGCTGTCAGTAGTAATTAAAAAGACTCAAACTTTTTGCATATTTCAAATAACAAGAACTTTCCACTATATGCACACCTTTAATAAACATAAAGTGCAGGAGTGCTGAACATCTTCTGTGCTTCAAGTTCATTGTTGTGAGGTTATCCATTGAGCATGCTGCTTTGTTTAGTTGCCCTGTTTACATGGAATTTTTTCCCCTCTGTCAGCTCCTATTGTTGCTCCTCCATTGTTTGACCTGATAAAGCTGCATCCTTTCTTACTAACTAAGATTTGTTTACTCTCTGCTCCAACACAGATCTTTTTTTTCAAGCACTACTTCAGATCTGTATTAATTGTAGATATCAGTCAGGCCATTTTAAGGTAGAAATACAAACACAACACAGGGATTGTTGGTCAGTTATTGTAAGGTATGTACATTTTCACTTCTGTTTCTTAAGATAATTGTTATGTCCTTATAAGGACATCCGGCCGGGGATTGGTTAATCCTCCGGGCGGGAAAGTTAAACCGCTGTCATTGGACGGCTGGTCTGCCGGAGCGCTATAAAAAGGGCTCCGGCAGCACAGCCGTCCGTCTGTTCTGACTTAGTTGAGAGCTGAATAAAACTTGTTGAACAGACCCCGCTGGTCTTGTCTTCTTTCCTGCGCCTGATCTAACACTGGCGACGAAGGATTTGAAAAGAACCGCCACGCGGAGCTAAGTCACTCATCGAGAGTTTTCTCACTGAGCTGAAGTCACTGAAGATGGAGGCGTCACAAGCCGCGATGGCTCCGATCTCCAAATTCGACCCCAGAGTGGAGAAATGGACCTCCTATCTGGTTCGTTTCCGCCAGTTTCTGCGGGGAAACAACTATCAAGACCTCTCCGATGAACGGAAACGAGCCCTGTTCCTAGCGCATTGCGGCTCCGAGGTGCTTGAGATGGCCATCGACCTCGTGTCCCCAAGGAACATCGAGGAGATGTCTTGGGCCGATCTGCAAGACGTGCTGAAGGAGCACTACGCTCCCACTGGAACTCCCATTGCCAACAGATTCACCTTTCA
>WNWU01000030.1:4096449-4119934 GCA_012654045.1 Ptyas mucosa | reverse complement strand
GAACAGACCCCGCTGGTCTTGTCTTCTTTCCTGCGCCTGATCTAACAATAATAACAGTAGAAAGGCTTTTCTTTTTTTTACTTGTTCCTTCATCAAGATTCCAAGAGCACATTAACAATATAGAGGGGGAAATCAGTTGGAGTCTTTTCTCTTGAAATCTCCTGCTAAACTCCACTGTCAAACTTCTTTGAGCTGATTTTGAGAACTTACTCAGTTTTAGAAATCTCAATTCCTCAGTATGGCTTTGGTGTTAGGCTGTATTCACTGGAAATATGAGAGTTGTAATCCAATATATCTGGACATGGCCTGGTGGGAGAATGCTGCTGTCTATACAAATATCTGATCTAGTGAGATGAAAGAAATGTAATATTAATCTTCTTCACTCACATATTAATCACAGACTACTAAATACATTCTCTGATTAGATAAAAATGAGAATATGGAGGTTAATGACAATAAATCAGTTTCTGACAACATCCCTGATGAACTAAATATCTAGTAATTATCCAATTGATTTTACTTAACTCTATGAAGTCACACACAGCTAGTTTTCTTTCTCTGTCTTTATTTCTCTTTCTCATATTATACCAGAGATGCAGCACATTTATTCACATAGAATAAAAATTACTGGAGTAGAAATAATGTCACTTAAGAATTAATGGATCGGATCTGTCTTACAGATTTATCATTTCAGATGAGGTCAATGAATTTATGGTACAAATGGCTATATCCCCAAGGTAATAAAATGGAGCAAAATTATTCATTTTACTTCTGACTAATATTATGCTCAGAGTAATTACAGATTTCTCCTATGAGCTCATTCTGATTCCTTAAATTGTGACAGATTGAACATATATCTTTCAGTTCAATAAAACAACATTTTTCTATCTGTAAAATATACAGCATGTGATCTATTTTAAGAAGTAATTTGCATGTTGAGTAAATTCGGCTGGTTAAAATTCTACCTCATTCCATCCCAAATTAAGATTCAAATCTTAGGACTTGTTTTTCCTTTTAGTGTTTTTAAAAAGATATTTTCCTTTGCTTGCATGTGTGGATATTTCTTCTTAAGTTATTTCATTATAATTTTAACAGGGCATGATTTTAAACCCATTTTAAACCTATTTTCCTATTCATTTGGAATAAATAGAGATTTACTGCTACGTAAACATATATCAGTGCTGTACATTCAATTTAATTCTAGCAAATGATTAGTTTAATAATTCAACTACTGGTAATTCAAATCAGTTTGAATTCTAGCAAATTATTCTACAAGTTTTGTTAACAAGATACCCTTGAGATTAGTTGTAGTAAGATCAAATTAATATTATTAAATAATGTTTTAACAAAAGTGAAACATTCATTCAGAAGAAAGGAGTGATAACATAAGTTGTAGTTAAGTGTCTTGGCATATGCCAGTCCTCCTCCTTCTCCTCCTCTTCCCTACTATTATACAGTATGTAGGAAATCTGAATTAGATTCACAGTCTAAGATTGGTGGAAATTTAATAATTCAAGTCCTAACCAATACTTAAGAATTATTAAGGTGGTGTCTAAGAATATTGGCAGTTCCAAGCAAGATGATATTTTTTTGTAATAAAATTAGATTATTTATCAGGTCTGATGAATTCAGTATTTCCAGATATCAAGGAACTCCTTTTGGTATCACTCTAAGGGTTCCAATCATGATTGATATAACAACAGGTTTCTTTTTTCATAAGCATCCAACAAGTCCTCATATTTTGTAATTTTTCCAAGTGTTTTTCCTTATTAGTTATTTCCTTATTGTTTTTCCTTACTGCTGTTAATCACACAGTTAGCCAGATGTTCAGACTGGATCTGGCATTTTTGTCCGCTTATTAAGTCCTTTCTAAGGTCCTGGGATAGGTAGATCTTGATGTTTGATGGTATTAGAGCAGGGGTGTCAAACTCATGGCATCACATGACGTATCACAACTTTTTTCTCCTTCGCTAAACCAGGCATGGATGTGGCCAGTGCATGACGCATCTGGCCCGCAGGCCGCGAGTTTGACAGCCCTGTGTTAGAGCTATCATTGCAGGATGTAAGCTGTTCTAAGCAAAGCTGCTTTTTGCAACTGACTGACGGTGAATTTGTCATTATTATTATATACATAATAATGTGACATCATAGCTGCCAGTTCATTAGCTGGCAGTTGCCTTCATATGCATCCAGTTTTTCTCAGAATCTAGGATGTTATAATGTGTCAGCATAGTATATGTGTGGATCCAAGCAGTGTGGCCTTTTCTAACTGACAGATGGAAATTTTGTCAATATACAGATTTGCCGTCCAAGAGTTTTTGGTATGATACCTAGTGTTCTAATAACCACTGGGACCACCATGGCCGTTTTATGCCGTAATCTTTCAGCTTCAATTTTCAGATCTTGATGCCTTATGATCTTCTCCAAGTCTTTGTTTTCTACTATCCCTTGGTATTGCCATATTAATTATCCATGCTTCCTTTTTTTTTTCAACCATAGTTAAATCTGGTATATTATGTGCCAAACTTTATCAGTTTATATTCAAAAATCCCAAAATATTTTAGCCTGTTCATTTTTGATTACTTTTTCAACTCTATGTTCCCACCAATATTTCATTACTGGCACATGATAATTTTTACAGATGTTCCAGTGAATTATTCTGGCAACTGTGTAATATCTTTGTTTATCATTAGTTTGTGCGATCTTGTTACATGAGCTGAATGTACTGAAACTACTGTTTCTTCTGCTTCTTTCCACAATCTGCACTTTGAATCATTCGCTGTTTTTCAGTTCTGGCCTTATTACTATGGTTGATCACACAGTCAGCGAGATGTTTATATTCGATTTGACATTTTCTTCCATGTATCAAATCCTTCCCAAGGATCTCGGATAGGCAGATGTTGTTTGATGTTGTTAAAGATACCATTGCAAGATGTAACATGTTCTGAGTAAAGCTGCCTTTTGCATTTGTCTGAGAATAATTTTATTAATGCTGATCGTGTTTAAGTGGTGCTCCAGATGTTTTGGGATTGCACCCAAAATGCCTATTATTATTGCAACTATCTTTGTTTGTTTGTTTGTTTTGTTTTTTGCTATAATCATTCCACTTCTATTGGTAGGTCTTTGTATTTTTTTTCTCCAGTTTTATGTCTTCTATTCTGCTCTCTCTACTGTTTTGTTTTTCTTATCAAAAATTGTTTTGGGCTGCTATGTGACAGGTGCTTATCTGTTTGAAATCTAAAATTCCAAACCAACTTAGCTTCTTCATTTCTGTTACTTCGTCTATTTTGTGGTCCCACCAGTTCTTGCTTGCAGGCAAAAGGTATTTCTTACAGATATTCCAATGCACCGTTGTTGCTATTTTGTCATGCTGTTGCTTGTAGTCAGTCTGTGTGATCTTCTTGCAGCAGCAACTATGTAATCCACTGTTTCTTTAGCTTCTTTGCAGAGGTAGTATTTGCTATCTGTTGCTGTCATCTCAATTCTGGCTTTGTATATATTTGTTCTGAAGCTTTGGTCTTGTGCAGCCAGAATTAGTTCCTCTGTTTCTTTCTTAATTTTCCCTGCTCTTAGATATTGCCAGATCTTGTTATCTGCTTTACCTGTGTTGCACTGGCCAAGTAATATTTTGCCTTGCTGTATCTCTTTTTTATTCTTCTAGTCTTTCTTGCCAACCAGCTTAGTTTCTCCAGTATTCAGTAAGCCTTCATCGAGTACTAGCTTCAGTGCATCTTCTTCATTGTCCTTCCAATGCTTTCTTCTTCTTCAATTATATGATGTTGTTGCAACTTTCTACGCTCACCTATGCTTCTTGGTTAAGTAGAGTTTATCAACATTGTGTCAGCACCCCAAGTTTCATTCGTCCCAGTGCTGACATGAAGAAAAAAAAAAGAAAAGAAAAGGAGAGAGAAGAAGCAGGTTGACCTTTCACAGAGTTACTATCCGGCAGATAATATCACCTAAGAGATGGGTTGGGAGGGGGACATTCCTGTAAGGTGAAGTAGTGAGAGGGACTTGGAAGATGGCCAATGAGAATGAGAATTGAGGGATGGAAAGGGAAGGGTTTGGGGGTTAGCAGGTCAGTACTGGCACCAATGGAGTCAGGACCAGACATGTTCATCCTTAATAAATGAAAGATTTCATCAAAGACTATTTGTTTGGAAAATGTGATTTATTTAAGAAAACATCGGAACCTGACACATTGCTGTGTGGATAAAGTATATAATTCATTATCATTATTTTTCTGATCTTTCCAGAGTTAGTTTTGGCTGCACTTGCTTTTTCTACCTTTTTAAATCATTACTTTATAGAACATGTTATTGAAAGCAATTTGTGTGTTCTAAACAATTGCCAGTGCTCATTTTACATATAAATTAGTAAGTCTTAATATTTTCTAAACTTTCCTTTTCTCCTGGAATCAGTGAGTTTTCTGACTACCTCCGTGCCCATTAAATAAATGTGTTATTTAATTGTAGGATTTTGCTGTCCCACCAATCTCCCTCCCTAGTTAAAAATATTGGACAATTTTTTTTTTTAAAAAAGTTTGCTCTAAAGTTGAGCAAGGAGCAGTAGTGGATTTCAATTTAGGTTGCTGCCGGTTTGCTCGTGTGCGCGCACGCAAGACGCTTCTACGCATCCGGCGGGTGGGTAGAGCCTCCTGCCGCCATCGCTAGCGGTTCGTTCAATCCGGGGCGAACCGCAAGCAACCCACCACTGGCAAGTAGCATTTAGATTTTATGTTAAAGCATGAGTTTCAGAACAGTTAACAAAGGGGTAAATTGACTGGATTCACTTTGGATATGGAAAAATAGTGAGATGAAAGCTTCAAAAATAGCATTGGATATTCAAAAGTGGCTGGCCAACTGTAAAATTGCTTTAATTGGCAACAAAAAGAATCGGTTTGGGAACACAATTCTTCAAGGAACACAACATGGAAAAATAATTATCAATGTTGTAAACCTAATTCATATGAGGTTGAGGTCTGAGCCTGTTTATCTTCTGTAACACCAAGATAATTTAAGCTAAGGAATTACTTGCTCTTGGTGCCATCGATTGCTCAGATGTGTTTTCATACACACTACAACAAGCTGATTCCAAAGAGACATATGCTAGAATATTGTGATTTGTTACAAGGAGTAAACATCAATGATCACCCTGGATAGGATAAATGCCCACTGAACTAAATTAAGTCAAAAAGGCTTTATTCATACGGGTTGTTTTCTGGCTTTTATTGAAATGCCAGTGAGATGTTCAACAAATGTGCAAGCTTTAATCAATTTAAGTGTTATCACTGAAAAAATCAAGAATTGACTACAACTAGTCAAATGCCCAGCATATGTTGTTTTCAATTTGTTTATATGGCAAATGGATATTAAATCTACATTACTTACTTTAATGCTATCTTTTTGTTATGGCATCATTTTGTGTATGTTTAAGATAAGGTTTTCCAGTTCTGAACACTGTGCAAAGGTGTACAAAGGACAGTGCATTCATATACTTTTATCTCAATATACATATCATAGATAGCATGTGAAAAAAATCTTTGTAATATTATTAGAATGGAATGAATGACAAAAACCGAGACTGTCACTGTGTATAAAATCTGTAAAAAAGGCACCAAAAATTCTGACATCTGTTGATCTGTTTATAGCTGTGGAAAGATTATACATTTTAATTCTTGTTTAAAATGCCATATGAAGGAAAAGGCATTTGTGCAAACAAGAGTCATATTTGCATTGTAGATCATGTCTCTGCCATCTGTGAGAGCTGTTGGTGTTACAGTATTAATGTGTTAATGAAATCATAATAATTTCTCTAAAGTAATGGATTCCGAAACCTAGAATGTCTATTTTTTGAACTTTGGTTTCTAGTGGTTTACAACTGGGAAAACCTTTCACAGCTTAATTAGTTCTGGAACCATAATTTATTTTTTTTAAAAAATTGGCAGTATCTTTACCCCACCAAATAGTAGGACAGAAAATAACTTGTATTTGGTACAGAAAGACTAGCATCATAATAAGAGGTTTTGTCTTATTTTTTGGTTATATCAATTTTTGTCTGCCAAAAGTATATTCAAAAATGACTAGTTTAAAAAGCATGGGCAAACAGCTTGGATAATCTTTCCAGCTTGTTAAAATATCACAGTTTCTGAATACTTGAAATTCTTCCAGGTTTTATTATTATTTTGTACTTTATAATTAGAACTTAAATTTAATGCTATATGATGGTTTTGCTTTTTGGATACAATGTAATACTATCCCACCATTGCTATTTCTGCCACTTCACTAATTTAAAATGTCAGGTCGCATTCTTATACCATAGATGAGTTGCTTTAAGTTTTCAAAAATCATGAGGTCTTTTTCCAAGTGTTCCTTGATCTTATTTTTATAACTAGAGTTCCATTTTTCAGTCAAAATCCACATGACCAATTCAACTGTGCTTATGCATAAATACCATAATCTGAACCAAGGCCTATTATAGTCATTGATCTTAAGCTTCTTAATGTTATATTGGTCTCTGATCATGCTTTATAATAAAATCTCCAACATTTATATGAAGTTTCATAGTACAATTCTATACATGTTTACTCAAAAGTCTCAATATGCTCAATGAAATTTACTTCCAGCTCATTTTATTTAATACTTTTAATATTTTTGAAGAAAGAGGGCAAATCCAAATAAAAATCATATGGGTTATTACATCTGTGTTGTAGAATGTGGAGAGAAACCCTGAGCCTGCAGTCCTGCCTGTAGTTTTTAGGCATTAAATCCTCTTGAATGGAATAGTTACCTTTGAGTAAACTAATATAGGGTAGGTTTTTTTTTTAGTTCGTGGCATAGATAAGACCTGATGTGAGGACAGTTACTTCATATTTAGCAGTACTTCAATTCCACTAAATATATTACCTTATGTTTTAATGTAATGATTTTAAAAAATCTTTTTATAATCCTATTGCTTTTCCAGAACATCATTTAGATGTGAATTTAGATATAAACACACATACATGCACAATACTATTGTTTTCATTTACTAAAGGTTCTTAGCATTGTAGATGACAACTAGATTACATATTATAAAAATAAATTGTGTGAAGGCATGTGTGTCTGTATATATCTATACATTTACCTATATACATAACAATGTTAGATCAACTATATTTTGGGGTCATGGCATGCAAGTTTCATGAAATATATTTTTTCTGGATAATTCAGATGTTTAAAAATCAGTTATCAAAAGTTAAAAAAAATACTTTTAATGCAAATGACATTATAAAAAAGAAATCACTTTTTTCTTACCTGTTTTGATTTTGTTACTGTGTTGTAGGTGTGTGACTGGTGTAAGCACATAAGACACACAAAAGAGTATCTGGATTTTGGGGACGGGGAAAGAAGGCTTCAGTTCTGCAGTGCAAAATGTCTCAATCAGTACAAAATGGACATTTTCTACAAAGAGACACAGGCCAATCTTCCAGCTGGACTCTGCAGCACATTACATCCTCCAGTAGAAAATAAAGCAGAAGGCACTGGGGTGCAGCTGCTGACTCCAGATTCTTGGAATATATCGCTAGCAGATGCTCGGAGAAAGGCCCCATCCCCAGTGTCTGCAGCTGGCCAAATTCAAGGTCCTGGATCATCCACGTCTACCACTGCCTCTCCGTCTGATACTGCCAACTGCTCTGTCACTAAAATCCCAACACCGGTTCCCAAACCTATTCCCATCAATGAGAATCCAAATATTCCACCAGTTTCTGTTCAGCCACCTGCTAGTATTGTGCCTCCAATCGGTGTCCCACCTCGAAGTCCGCCCATGGTGATGACAAACCGTGGACCAGTTCCTTTGCCCATATTCATGGAGCAGCAAATTCTGCAACAGATTCGTCCACCGTTTATTCGAGGGCCACCTCATCATGCCTCAAATCCAAATAGCCCTCTGTCCAATCCAATGATGCCTGGAATTGGCCCACCACCGGGTGGTCCTAGAAATATGGGACCCACTTCCAGCCCAATGCATAGGCCAATGCTGTCCCCTCATATCCATCCTCCAACAACTCCAACCATGCCTGGAAATCCTCCAGGCTTACTACCCCCTCCACCGCCAGGAGTTCCTTTGCCCAGCCTGCCTTTCCCTCCTGTAAGCATGATGCCAAATGGTCCTATGCCCATGCCACAGATGATGAACTTTGGTTTGCCATCTCTTGCCCCATTAGTGCCACCACCAACCCTCTTAGTGCCATATCCTGTTATCGTTCCACTTCCTGTCCCAATCCCAATTCCAATCCCCATTCCTCACATCAATGATTCCAAGCCCCCAAATGGCTTCTCGAGCAACGGGGAAAGCTTCATTCCAAATACACCCAATGACACAACAGGGGCTAAGCCAACAAGTAACTCTGTGTCCCCCAGGAATTCTAAACAAGGCCCTTCCAAGCCTTCTGATTCATCACCAAGCTGCTCAGGCCAGTCCTTAAATCAAACCCAAGTGCATCAGCAGCACAGTAAAAATGAAGTTGTTGACTTGACTGTGAGATCGAGTAGTCCTGTGAACAACAAGTTTGGTTTTCCTACAGTACTACAGGGACCACAGGATGGTGTGATAGACTTAACTGTAGGTCACAGGTCTAGACTACACAATGTTATCCACAGGGCTTTGTATGCTGAAGTCAAAGTTGAACATGAAGCTAGCAGCGTTGTGAATCTGACTTCGGGTAACTCAGATAAAAGGAACTGCAGTGACTGCAGGAAAAATTGCAGCCCCACCGAAACAAAGACATTACCGGGTGGTGATCCACCTCACTGCGGCTCCCTCCCAGTTGCCTCTGGCACTCCAGAAAATGCTGCAGCCGCAGCCTGCAATGTCATTGTGAATGGCACAAAAGGCCCCGAGGTTTCTAAGAACTTAGAAACACCCCAAGAGCAGAAAAAGACTCAGCTTCAACCCTGTTTGCTGGAGGAGCTGCCAGTGAGTGAGCTAGAATCCGTTAAGGAGAATAACTGTACATCAAACTGTCGCCGAGAAGGAGAGTCTGGTAAGAAGACGGGGGAAGAGTCTCTCTTTGGGGGAGACAAACAAGATCCCAACCTTAACAATCCGGCCGATGAGGATCATGCATATGCTTTGCGGATGCTACCCAAAGCAGGCTGCGTCATCCAGCCTGTACCCAGACCAGCGGACAAGACTGCTATTGGACCCTGCATTATTTCAACGCCAATTCTCAGCACAGGGCCAGAAGATCTAGAGCCACCACTGAAAAGGAGGTGTCTCCGAATTCGAAATCAGAATAAGTAAAGGTTCGTGTAATCCCTAAAGTCTTCTGTGTGAGTAGAATTGATGCCGATATTTTCAGGTAGGATGACATAAGAAGGTTGCCATTTGAGAAACAGGGGCAAAGGTTCAAGTTGTTCAACTCATTCCCTTAAATTCATTACATATGTCTTGTGTTTGTCATGCAACATTTTTGTACTTGTTTTACACACATCAGCAGTGTCTTGTTTCTTTATCTCATGGAATATTCTGTTACAACTCTGGCAAAGAAATGGTAGTGAGCTCTATCTAGGCTAACGAAAAGGTCTTTTGCAATGTTAGTTTTTAAGACCAGGAAATCAACCTGGTCTCCAGGGCTAAGTCATCTGTAAAACGGCAATTTGGGACTTGTGGGTTTAATTAGCACCATACATTTTAAGATAATTTTAGGAAGAGCAATTCTAAAACTTGGAATTACATGAAATGTAAAAGCATGCTTTTTAACCTTTATCAAATACTTTCTGAAGCATACAATTTTCAAAGTAGGATTTAAATAAGACTTTCGTGACTTTTCACAAGCTTTGTTTGAACGGAGTTAAAAGTGCAGTTTCTGCTTACTAGCTTGATTCTTAACTATTGAATCACACTGCTGTGAGTTCACTTCTCCATAACATTGTCTATTTTCTCTGCCTTTAAAAAGCATGTCTATGCCAATATAATATGCACTTTTAATGATCTTTGGATAGGGCAACCTAGCGTACCAAAAAATAACATTTTTTTAAAGAACACAAAAGACCCTTTTTAAACATAGAATTGTCAAATGTATAATTGCCCGTTACATATTTATATCAAGGCTGTTAATAGGGTTGATAATTTTGCTTGGGACTCATACAGCTATGGGGTGGATTAGAACCTCGAGTACCCTTCTTTTAATTACTTTTAACATTGAACTTTAATCATCTTTGCTTATTTTAAATTTTATATGCACTTTTATGTTTTAATATTTTATTTGTACACCATCCAGAGGTCTTCTCTGAGGGAGCTGGGCAGTTTATAAATTGTTTAATTAATTAAATACATACATACATACATACATACATACATACATACATACTCATTCTGAAGGAATACCTAATATGAGAAATCTACACTACACTGCTTTCTGCCTATGCTTACAGAGCAGATACAGGTTTCTGACATTTCAATACACAAAGCTTTCTGAAAGCTTTCCCCGTTAGCATCTAGCCATAGCATGACTGATTCCTAGGAGCATTCTTTTTCTCTTCATGATATTGCCTTAATTTCACCCCATGAGTTGTTCTTACTTGTTCTAGAGTTAAAGTAGCACTTCCTCTTCAAGCAGGTAATATGTTGCAACAGTTGAGCAACAATGGAGGAGTGGTGAGGAAGGGAATAAAGCAGAAGAAAGATTGCTGGCTGTAGGTCTAGTGTTTCAGGTACAAAATGCTTTTGAGTGTAAGTTTATCACTCTTCTAAACTAGTACCAGAATAATGCTGTTCTAGAACAGGGCTTAAAACATTTGCTTTAAGGAGGAGGTCCCCAACCTTAAAGGAGCCTGGTTTAGCTCAGTAGACTAAAAGCATAGTGATTAAAACCAGCTGTCTGCAATTACTGTAAGTTCGAATCTCACCAGGTTCAAGGTTGACTCAGCCTTCCATCCTTTCTAAGGTGGGTAAAATGAGGACCCGGTTGTGGGGGCAATAAGCTGACTTTGTATAAATATACAAAAGTATGAAGGCTATTGCTTAATGCCTTGTAAGCCGCCCTGAGTCTCCGGAGAAGGGCGGCATATAAATCAAATTAAAAAAAAAAAATCTGTGGACTGCAGCCCACTAGTGGGCTGTGAGGGGATTGCAACCGGGCTGTAGAAACAACTGGTGAGCACGTACATATGTGCAGTCTCACCCCATTTGCATGACTGCCGAGCAAACACGTGTGCATGCTCAATTTCGCATGAGCGGTATGTGCGTAAGGAGCTGCATGCGCGTTTGCTGGTCACTTGCATGGAACTATCCCCTCTCCCACTCCCCCCGGCCAATCGCAAAGCCAGAAATGTTGGGGAACTCTGCTTTAAGGTAACGCCACAAAACACTTTTGTGAGACAGTGAGTTTTGACTAAGACAGACCAGAGCTGAACTGGCCACCTGTCAAAATGTACCTTATCTGCCAGCCCCAACCCATAGGAAGGGAATGGTTTCTCACTGGCTGATTACATTCAGTGGATGGGCGGAAAACAAAGCCAGGGGAATCTACCAGTCTCTACCTTGTACAGCACCTTTGCTGACATCGTGCTATGGCCATAAAGGGTTTGGGGGTGTGGGGGTGGAAAAGGAGTACAATTTTTACACTGGAATAATTTTCTGCCAGCTCAATCAAGCACCGGTAACTAGGCACTTTAAATCAGCTGTGAGGAAGAACCCTGAGTTAACTTATGTATAATGCACTAGCCAGTTTGAATACACACATTCCAACAGGCATTCCTACAAATATACTAAGAACTTTCCATGTAATTGTTTTTATACAATTAAGTATTTCTTGTCAACATTCTGCAAAGTATTCCATTACCAATATTAACAAGTTTGCAGTACTTCAAAAAGTAGAACATTTTGTAGTTCAGGAAATGCCATAATTCCTATAGATTTGGGCAATTGTTTCTGTTGTGATTGTTGAGTGTCATTTAATTATTAAAATTCCATGGATTATTAAAGGTTAACAGATGTAATAATGATGAATGTTACTTAAATGATATTTGCATCCTTGCCAATTAAAAAAAATAGGAATTTAATTCAGTCCCCTTTGAGAGAGAGATGGGCAGCTATATAATTTGCATAAATGAACAAACAAATAAATCAGTTGCTTTTTTAACTAATAGTAAAGAATAACAAGCTACTTTAAAGTAATTATTCCATTTTCTGCAACAAAAACAAAAAAGTGGACACCACTGTCAATCAAATGCCTCATCTTCTAACATAAATTATTACATCTATTGGCTGTTCATACTGAGCTAAGGTAGAAGAAGGGTTTATTATCTTTGAGTAGATCAGGGGTCAGCAACCTGTGGGTCTGGAGCTGCATGTGGCTCTTTCACCCCTCTGCTGCGGCTCCCTGTCACTCAAAATATGCATCACAACCGCCAGTGTGCGATACCCGCCAACATGCGATTTATTGAGCTTTTCAACCCCCAGAAGGCCAACCATGGATAAATCCAAGAAAAGAAAAGTTTCAGAAGAAACTTTTAATTCAACTACATATGCTGGTTTTGTGGCTGCTCAAGAAATAGTCAGGCACGGGAAGGGTTTTGTGGCTCCCGGTGTTTTCTTTTCTATGGGAAACGGGTCCAAATGGCTCTTTGAATGTTTAAGGTTACTTTTCAAAGTATTCACTGAACGGGTGAGGTGGATAAATAATTACACTGATCCCATGTACAAATAGTCCTCAATTTGCAACAGTTCATTTAGTGACCCTTCAAAGTTACAACGGTACTGAGAAAAATGAGTTGTGGCCTTTTTCACACTCACAACCGTTGCAGCATCCCCATGGCCACATGATCCAAATTCATATGCTTGGCAACTGACTCATATTTATGACGGTTGCAGCATTCCGGGGTCATGTGATCACCTTTTACGACCTTCTGGCAAGCAAAGTCAATGGGGATTCACTTAACAACCGTGTTACTAATTTAACAGCTGCAGTGATGCACTTAACAACTATGGCAAGAAAGGTCATAAAATAGGGCAAATTTTACTTAACAGCTGTCTCACTTAGGAACAGAAATTTTGGACTCAATTGTGGTTATAAATTGAGGACTACCTGTACTAGTTTTCTAATCTAAACCCCCTTCACACTTCATCATTCGAGCCCTATTTGCAGAAGAAATTTATATCGGATATATGAGGCAATAATGACACAGATGAAAATTAAATCCCTTTCCCATCCAATCCCATTTTTAATTCCGCAACTATATTACATGTCTCTCTGTATGAATATGTATTTTACACTACATTTAATCAAAAGTAATGCATATTAAGTATTAGGTTATTAATGTTAACACAATATTAAGTTATGCTTGTTCCTGGGTAAATGTGTGTAGGATTAAGCATCTGCAGTATTTCTTCTAAAGTGAGCTTAATTCTTTACTATTCATGTAAGTACAATATGCCAGCATTCATTCATTCATTCATTCATTCATTCATTCATTCAGTTAATTAGAGGTAGATTTCTCAGGAAACCTTATTAAATTATTAAGAGCCTTGGATAGTACAGTGGTCTAAAGCCCTGTTATTAACATCAGCTGCCTGCAATTATTGCAGGTTCGAATCTCACCAAGGCTCAAGGTTGACTCAGCCTTCCATCCTTTCTAAGGTAGGTAAATTGAGGACCCAGTTTGTGGGGGCAATAAGCTGACTTTGTATAAATATACAAAAGTATGAAGGCTATTGCTTAGCGCATTGTAAGCCGCCCTGAGTCTCCGGAGAAGGGCGGCATATAAATCAAATTAAAAAAAAAATGATAATAATAAAACATAAGATTTTATGTTCTGCTAATTTTCTAATTTTATCTAATATTTTTATGTAGAGGGCGAAAGACAAACAATATGCAAAAATCCCCTGACACAAATGCTAAATTTTTAGAGGAATGTTTTCAAACTAATCACCCTTGAAAGACCTACCCTCCATGATAAAAATAAATTTAAGAATGGCCTTAAAGCCACCTAAATTAGTAGGCAGCACTACTTCATTGAATGAGGAAGATATTCCAGATGAGGACATAATGCAGATTTGTATAAGAGAAGTATTGCATAGTTGGTAATTTTTAGTCCCTTTCCAGTATGAATTCTAAAATTTACATTTTTCAAAGCTCCATACACTTCTTTGTCACCTTCGTAAAGCTATTCATTATGGCCTCAAATCTTTTTTCTGGTTAGTTATAGAAAGAACAGATTTCATCACATTATATGTGAAATCAGTGCTTCAGTGTTAATCATTCTACACTTTCTTAAATTGAACCATGTTTGCCATTTCATTGATCAAAGAGACCCTTCTGAATCACTTCACAATCCCTTTTGGTTTTCACCAACTT
The DNA here is from genome assembly GCA_012654045.1 of Ptyas mucosa. Lineage (NCBI taxonomy): Eukaryota > Metazoa > Chordata > Lepidosauria > Squamata > Colubridae > Ptyas > Ptyas mucosa. Next base: position 4,105,593 of record WNWU01000030.1, on the reverse strand, counting down.
GAATATTTTGTTACCATCAGCAAAATTGGCAACTCACAAGTTACTCTTAAATCAATAACAGTTATAAATAAAAGCACACGTTGTTTTGATTTCTTAAATAAGAGAAGTCTAGATATGCTACATAAGGAATTTTATATAATTAAAAAAAATTGATAGGAATGCATACCCTTAAAACCCACTCAAAGCCCTTTCAAAAATTTCTGATGAATTTCCCTTGGAATTTAACAGAAGCAAAGTGGGAATAAGTGTGTGAATTGTATTTTATTTTAAACTTTGCGTAACCAAATTTCATTTTTAATTTAGCCTTGTTATTGTTTTGGACTATGACTTCTAGAAGGGCACTAGGATTCCAAGTGGGTTTTTCCCCCCATAAAAAGGCTTCAAATCCTACGCAAAATATCCCAGGAGTGGGCAGTTCTTTGGTTATAAGCATACCATTTCCAATTGTGAGATCCTTCAGGGCAAATCCTTTTTTGCTTGGCTGTGGGAGTTTTGCCCCTTAAAAATCCCCCCCAAACAAGATAGGCCTGAAAATGTTGGACTTGCTCACTCAATTGGTGTGAAACCCACAGGCCTCAGATATACCTCCAAGACAGAAAAAGATTGACCACCGCTGAGAAAATCTCCCCAAAGTTCACTCCCATTTGCTTCTTATCCTTCACTGTCTCCTTCCAATAGCTCGGGTCCCCAACCTGTGGGCCACAGCTTACTAGTGGGCCATGAAGGGGTTACAACTAGACCATGGAAACGGCTGGTAAGCACATGCATGCATCCTCACTTGCACAAGCAGCAGGCAAGCACGTGCATGCACGCTCCATTTGCAGCATGCCACTTGCACAAATGGAGCTGCATGCAGGCGTGTGCTTGCCAGTCACTCGTATGGAACCATCCTCTCTTCTCTCTCCCCACCCCTTGCTGGTCCACAAAGCCGGAAACATTGGGGAACTCTGCTGCAGTGGTCACAAATGCCATGACCAGCAACATTCCTTGACAGAACCTAGGTTCTAATTAACCATCCTGATTCCCATTTTTAATCTTGGCTCTATGTTAAATAATTCTATGCCCCAGCTTTCTACTTTTTTCCAACTCTGTGCCTTCCCTACATATTTCCTGAGAATCTTGCTTTTCAGACAGTTGCCGATTATGTTCCATTTCCATTCTTCATTTTCTCACATGAGCAATCTCCCTAGCATTTTTGTCTGTGGGATGTGGTCTAAAGTACTATGATGTTTCTCAAGTATTTCTTCTCTTACCACTTTTTCCTTCAAGCTTTGTCTTTTTGTCTCTATCTCATTTTATATCTGTCTTTTTTTTTAACTCTATCTTTCTTGACTTTCTTCCCACTTATCCATAATGTGACTTTTTTTTCCTAGTCACCTATTCTTTCCCTCCCAGAAGCTAAAATAAAAATTGACAATTAAGAGCGATATCATGTATGTGCTTATTAAAATATAGCCTCCCCCTATTTTATATCAATGAACTCAGAACCATGACATTAAGCTAACCTAATTTTGTCACTTTTATCAGGTCAGTCAGAATCTTTTAAACTCATATTTATCTATGTTTTTCTTTTTTTATTTGTCTGTTGCCCAGCGTCATCAAGGATTCAAGTTGTTATGAGATTGGATAAATAAATAGTGTTCAATCTGCTTTTAAGTTTTTTTTAATTAAACATATATTGAATCATTATATTTATGCAGGTAGCATGGAAAATGTATTAAACATATAAATATTGTAGTTGTATAGTTGGGATAGATCAATACAGATGCTGAAAACAAAAATATTTGAGCATTCAAATATTTGGTCCCAGATACTCCGTAGATCTGTGGTATTTGATTAACTTCATTTTGAAGTTTTGGTTAAAAGCTACTGCAACAGGGAGAAGCAGCATGGGGAAAAATCTACAGTCTCTGTACTTGCAATGCCAATGTAAATTTTGTTGCCATTCTATTTATGTTTATTTCTCATCTATTAGTCATATGCAGACTATGTTTGTTTTGTCTTACTATTTCAAATCAAGTGTCCCTATGTAAACTGCTACTAAGATAAGTTAAACAATTTATAAGAGAAATGTACTACTATCATTTTAATTTTTTTAACTTGTTTTGATATCTATACAATATTTTTTCCACGTTTTGCTCACTTTTTATGGCTAGAATCCTATTCAAATGTATTTAGTTCATTCTATTGAATTTGATGGGGTTTACTTCTGAGCAGATCTGTTTAGGATTAAAATAATTTTCCATTACAATCCATTGTGCCACCTACAATGTGGTTTGTTTGATAGTGGCTTAGAATGTTGTGTGAATTCTTATTAGTTTTGAATTAAAATCCTGAGCAAGGAAAGTGTGTAAATCATTGCTATTGATCAGGTAGATGGATAGGTAGGTAGGTAGGTAGGTAGGTAGATAGATAGATAGATAGATAGATAAGAATGCAATAGTGTTCCGTGAGTTCTAGTGTATAGTCATTCTGGTCATGTGACCAAGCATCTTCAGACAATGCTGGCTCCCTTGTCTAAGAAATGGAGATGATCACCCTAGAGCAGGGGTGAAATCCAGCAGGTTCTGGAGAACCGGTAGCGGAAATTTTGAATAGTTTGGAGAACCAGTAGTGAAAATTTTGAGTAGTTCGGAGAACTGTCAAATACCATCTCTGGCTGGCCCCCGAGTGGGGTGGGAATGGAGATTTTGTAGTATCCTTCCCCTGCCATGCCTACCAAGCCACACCCATCAAACCACACCATGCCCACCAAGCTACGCCCACAGAACCGGTAGTAAAAAAAAATTGGATTTCACCACTGCCCTAGAGTTGGACTTGACTGGGTAGGAAAAACCTTTATCTTTTACTTTTTATAGACAGATGAAGAGATTAGAAGACAGACAGACAGATATGGGGCAGGAGAGCAGACTGAGCAAGCATGAATGAAAGGTGAATTTCAGCAGACATCTGAGACTTTTTAAATCATTATATAGGTAAAACATTTTGAATTCTTAGATATGGGAGAAGTGAGTAGATTCTTAGTAATGCCACAATTTGAAACCATTTTTTCCCTGCACTTAAGTCAAGAATATGCAGACCAACTCAGCTAATAGCACTGGCTTAGAAGGTGCATAACCTCAATCTTGTGCTTTAGAAAATTAAAGGGGAATACAACTACATATAGCAGACAAGATAGCTACTTGTTAGAGACAATAAATGGAAAGGAGAAGCATTATACTGTAAGTGTTATATGTTAAAACTAAATTTCTATCCTTTCAAATAGAGTTAAATTTTTAATATATATATATATATATATAAAATTTATATTTATATGCCGCCATTCTCCGGAGACTCAGGGCAGCTTACAATGCATTAAGCAATAGCCTTCATACTTTTGTATATTTATACAAAGTCAGCTTATTGCCCCCACAAACCGGGTCCTCATTTTACCCACCTTAGAAAGGATGGAAGGCTGAGTCAACCTTGAGCCTGGTGAGATTAGAACTCGCAGTAATTAAAGGCAGCTGGATGTTAAATGCTGCCTTAATAGGAGGCATTAGCCTGCTACGCCACTCAGGCTCAATATGACTATGAGCTATAGCCATAGAGTGAAACTCTGAAATCAATCTTGGTCTCTCTCTCTTTTCAATCAACTTTAGTTTCACTGAAAATTTACCTCACTTTTAATGTATCTTTTGCTTTTACCTTTTAAAAAGATGTAGCTACAATTCAACATTAATTACTTTTGCTAATTACTTTAATTCTAAATTAATTAGAAGTTTGTAATAAAAAAATCGTCTTCCAGATATATTGAGTTAAAATCCCATCATAGCTATTTTGTGGGGATGGTTGAAACTATATTCAATCTATAAATCACCAGATAAATTTGTGCTTTAATGTTTTTATAACTTGACCAGGTTCAACTTCTGTTCAGTTAATAGACCTCACCTGGTGACTTTAGGCTAGTTGTATTCAGCTCAACCCAACACAGAGGATTTTTGTAAGCCACTCTGAGCTTGCATGAGCCGCCTTGAACTCTCAAAAAGGCGGGGGTAAAAGTGAATTAAATAATAGTAAAATTTTGTACTAGATTTGAGCCTTATTGTTCGATTCCACTGTGCATTGTCTATTAGGTACCATGTGGGAACTGTTGTACCCCTTGTGAAAGGTGTTTGTGGCTGGAAATATATTTGTGCACCAGAAAAGGAATGAAAAAGGTAAATATGAAAATTCTACAAGCCTGGAAAAACACCTAAATTTTATGTCCTAGCAAGAAATCTGTTTATTTAACTCAGTGAAAATCAGGTGCTAAGTTCCCGTTGCATAAGTATTCTACAATATTAGGTCTCTTTCTTGGTATCCGTGGATTTATTTCCCCAGACTTCTTGGTATTTGAAAGAATGACATTTGAGTTTAACACATGTCTCCATCTGTAAGAATATCCACCCAGCAGCTGGCTTAGTTTTCCCAGTGTTGCTAACATGTTTCTAAAGTTTAAGCCAATGTACAATAATAAATATCTAAGACAAAAAGAGCAAATTGTTTATTTAAAAAAAAAATCCTCTATGTTTAATGTCCACCCCAATTAAATTTGAACTTCCAATCTTTGTTTTGAAAACTCAGTGTGTAACATAATTATTTGATTTGGAAGTGTACATGTTGAAGCATTTGTGTAGTGTAAAATAAAGCAAACAATTAGGTTCAAATTCCTTTGCAGTTCTGCAGTTAACCAACATTAGCCTGTTTACGCTATATTTAGAGTAATTTAAAGCCATTTCTGAGAATCTTCCTGAAGTGTAAAACTTGCTATTGATATTATCTGCTGCATGCTGATATTAATTGTACATTTTGTATGACTTAATTGATCTGCTATTTAAAGATCTTTTCCCAAAGATGTCATCCCTTTGTCTAGGACATTTTGAAAAAGCATGGAATATGAACAGTTATGCATAAGGATGCATAGTAAGCTGACTGCAATTTTGTATGTGTGTGTGTATCTGTCTGTCTCTCTGTCCTCAAGTCTGACTGTCTTTGAGTCAATATTGACTCCTGGCAACTACCTGGACCAAGTCTCTGCACTTACATTGGCAATATTTTATATTGCCACCACCTCCTTCCTTGGGCTGAGAGGCCCAAGGGCATCCAGCTGACTTAATGCCTAAAACAGAACTAGAACACACAGCGTCCCAAGTTCTAGCCTGGAACCAACTATTACACCAAATTGCAGTTTCATAAATAGCTGCACTCCTCTTTTGTCCCTTTTATTCACAATATCTATTTTTAGTGCACCTTCATGACCAAGTGGAAGTCCCATTGCACAGGCTGACCACCATTTACTAATTCCTAACTTAAAACATGCATTGCTGATAAAAATTGAAGCCTTAAGTCAGATTTCCCCAGTACAGTGTCCTCCAGAGATGTTGAACTTCAACAATTATGAGGGCTGATATTTAACACATGTGGAGGGCCCAGGGTTGTAGAAAATTGTACTAAACTGTACTGTACTAAAATCTAGAAACATCATAGATACAGAACAGTACAAGTACAATATGATTCTGTTCATGAAAGACAGTGACAATGGACTTATACACAACTTATTACAAGAAGGTAATAAGATTTGCCAAGATCCTTAGTGAGTGAGATCCTTGCCTCCTCTCTTAGTGAGAGCCAGTTCTGTGTAGTAGTTAAAGCATCAAGGTAGAAATGAAGGTTGAGTTGTAGTCTCACTTTATGCACAATTCAGCTGGGTGACCTTAAGCCAATCTCTCTCCCTCCCTCTCTCTCCCCCCCCCTCCCTCCCTCTCTCCCTCCCTCAGAATGGCAAACCACTTAGGAAAACTTCTCAAGAAAACTGCAGGGTGTGCAGTTGGAATAAAATATACCAGGGCAAGAAGAGACAGAAGAGCAGAAACTAACAAAGGAATTGATGCAGAAAACAAAATGCACTGAATGTTAATAGCAGCTAGTGCTGACTAAAAATTCTTAGAGATAAGCTACATACTGCTTTCTCCATGGCTCCCACATTCTTATTTTCCCCCCAAATAATATGTTTCTCTCAATTTTAGTGATGTGATGTCATTTATTTCATTTTATAGGGGAGAGACATAAATGGTTATTCAAAAGCAGAGACTTCGATAAAAATGTTGAATGCATTCAGAACAGAATTCATATAATTATACAGCGACCCCAATGTGTATGTGGGTTTGAACATGCTGCCTCTTTTATGATTATTTCAGCAGAAATCTGAAATCTAAGAAAATCATGGCCTTGACTTTGCTCTGAGCCCATTTCTGTTCCAAAGGAGCCAAGCAAATCATCATCATCATCATCATCATCATCATCATCATCATCATCATCATTGTTCATATACTGTGCTCAGTCGGCTAAATTCCTACATTACAGTCATTTAAAAATAATAGTGCACTCTTTGTTTATACCAACATTTTCCCAATAGGCAAAACTTTCTATTTATTGTAGTGGAACTCTGACAACATCAGCTATGAATAGTAAGCTCATAATATTAATTGTCTTGGTTGGTAGAACATTGAATCAAGGGTGACCTTGAATGGGCTTAGAAGCTAAATGGAGTTTGACCTGGTTAATAACTGGGTGGGATTCCTTCATAAATTTCAAGGCTATAGTGTAGATTGTGAATTTTTTAAAAAAGAAAATCCTGGAACAAGACAAAACTAACTACTTCTATATTTCTGCCAAGAAACCTATATGGCTGTGATCGATAAAGTCACCAGGAATCAAGCTCAACTTGGATACTTTACATTTTTTATTATTCATTCTATTGGGATGTAAATTTAGCATATACATTAAAAATATTTTGCTTAATATACTGAAAAGGTGGCATTTTTCTCTATAGACCAGTGAAATTGTAGAGTAACTCTGAAATTGAGTGCTTGCAGACAAGATGTTGATATTGTGTCTGATCCAAGCAATGTAAGATAAATTTTCAATATATTTCAGTTAACTGAGTAGCATATGAGATTGAAGGTGCAAACAGGATTTTCCAGTTCTGCCAACTTTTTCAGTCAATTACACTAAAAAGCAAAACTGGAAATATGAAGTTGTTTTAAGCAGATATACAGTGTTTTTCTCCAATGCTTCATGAATCGTGTGATTCCACCTACTATAGAATAGAATGAATTATCAGTGGCCGTCCCCAGTTATCAGGGGATTGAATAAGCACAGAAATTATTTCAAATGTAACTTTTAAGAAATGTTAACAAACTAAATTACAAGGCACATTAATCAATGTATATTATTTTAGAAAATGGAAAACTATTAGAGTCTGCTCAGGTTTCTGTGCAACTGAGGTAGCTGTTCATGTGAATCCTTATTGAAGAGGAAGGAGAAAATACTATGCAACCCTCCCTATTCATATGCTATGATTAACATTACTCCAATCTCACACGACCTGTTCATACAGGAGTTAAATAATTACTGTATCATAATATGGGTTTCTGGTATTTCAGATTCCAGATACAATGCCTGAATACTTCTGAAACCCACAAGATATTCTTTCTCATACAAGCACTGATCCTTGATAAATTAAAATGCCACATAATAGGATAATATAGCATCTTCTGTCCCAAGTAGAGCCTTGGATAGTACAGTGTTCTAAAGCCCTGTTATTAACATCAGCTGCCTGCAATTATTGCAGGTTCGAATCTCACCAAGGCTCAAGGTTGACTCAGCCTTCCATCCTTTCTAAGATAGGTAAATTGAGGACCCAGTTTGTGGGGGCAATAAGCTGACTTTGTATAAAATATACAAAAGTATGAAGGCTATTGCTTAGCGCATTGTAAGCCGCCCTGAGTCTCCGGAGAAGGGCGGCATATAAATCAAATTTTAAAAAAAAAAGTACCTCTTCCATCAAGTCCACCTTGGAATTATGGAACACAGTTCGTTATTAGGAAGAAACACAATCATTTGCTTATGTTGATTATCTTGCTTAGTTTCTCTGGTCTTGAATTTTTTGTTTCTGAACTATGAAATTATTCAGTGAGACCATATAAGGAAACAGGTTTAATTGTTTTTTCTTCCTCTCATGTAGCAGATAAATTGGATTGGCTAATTCCTGAATTTCGGATAGGAGACTTATTAGTCTTGACTTATTAGCCAAATATCCATGCTAATATACATATACATATACATATACATACACACACACACCACACACACACACGTTTTCCCCAAAATAAGACATCCCCTGATAATAAGCCCAATCGGACATTTGAGCGCATGGCAATAAGGCCAAGTGCTTATTTCAGGGTTCAAAAAAATATAAGATGGTCTTATTTTCGGGGAATACGTGTGTGTGTGTGTATGTGTGTATGTGTGTATGGTTTTTGGTTATTCGGGTTTTCTCCCACGTAAATATATATATATATATATATGTTTTCTGAGGTTTTCGCGGGTGTTTGTATGTAGGTCTTTGGTTATTCGGGTTTTCTCCCGCGTAAAATTGGAAGTGTCTTGGCGACGTTTCGACGAAGTCTCATTCGTCATCTTCAGGCTGGTGTTCTCGGCTTCGTGCTTCCAGGAGCAATGTGTGATCGCAGCTGTTTCCTCCTTTTAACTGCCAGTGGGGGGTGGGAGCTGATTGGGTGGGAGCATGGCTGTGTTCTGATTGGATGGGGGGTTGGCTGTGCTCTGATTGGCTGGGGGTGTGCTCTGTTTGGGTGGGGGCTTGGCTGTGCTCGGGTTACTCTGAGTTGCAGGGGGATTTGAGCTGGTGAGCTGCATTGCTGTTGTTTGGCTTCGCGTTCGTGGTCGTGCCACATCTTCGTGGTGGGTGTCAGTTTGCTTCATGTATGGATTGGAGGGGTTTAAATTGGTCAATGGTGCAGCTTTGGTTTGGCTTCTGGTCTGTGGTTGTGTCTCATCATCGGTGTGGGTCTGGGTTTGCTTTTTGCGTGGAAGTGTGGTGGTGATATCCTGTGTGGTTTTCGTGAGTGTGGGTCTGGTGTCATTCTTTGTGTTAAGGACTCGTTTGTCACTAAGGGCGGGTTTCCAAATGGCTGGTAGGCGGGAGGTATCATCTCGTTTATTCATGCTGTGTGGGCGTTTTTCTATCTCGATAGCTTCTCTGATTATTCTGTTGTTGAAGTGTTCAGTTTTGGCGATAGTTCTGGTCTTTTTAAAGTCAAT
>WNWU01000030.1:4076951-4091449 GCA_012654045.1 Ptyas mucosa | reverse complement strand
GCTATTTATATTTGCTAGAAAGCAGGAAATCCTGCTTTCTAGTGAATTTAAATCATGCGGCACAGCTGTCTCCTCCCCCCCCCCCCCCCCCCCCCCCCCGCTACCTACCTTGTTAAGTTTCCTTTTTCTGCATGAAGTGCGTGTTTGGTGCGCACTGCGTATACATATGCAGCATGCGTTTGGGGCACACTGCGCAGGTGCAATAGTGTGCATTTGGTGCGCACTGCTCATGCACACGCAGAGTGCATTTGGCACGCACCATGCATGCACAGGCAGCGAACCGGTGGCAATCCATATAATGTATAATGTAAGAATCAAAGAATATCATGATTTCAACTGACAATGTTATAATAGCAATAGCACCTAGACTTCTATACCACTTCACAGTGCTTTACAGCCCTCTCTAAGTGGTTTAGAGTCAGCATATTGCCCCCAACAATCTGGTTCTTCATTTTACCAACCTTGAAAGTTTTGAAGGCTGAGTCAACCTTGAATCATTCCTGAAGTGAGCAGTGAGTTAGCCTGCAGTATTAACCACTGCGCCGCCATGGCTCTTTTAATGATGGAATAATGATGGAATCTGTACCCAAGTCTAGGAGCTGGGTTTTTCAGTCAATTGAAAGTGATGTGATATCATTGTCCATAGAGGACATCTTCATTTCTTTATTGTCTCAAATAAATTAAAAAAAAGTTTTATTTGTTTCAGTGCTTGATAAAAGATCTCAGATGAAAGACAGGCTCAGGGAATAAGCCACAGGAAGACTTATTTAACATACCATCCAAAATTTGAGTTATCGTCTCTTTTCTTTAAATTATTAAATGGAAATAGAATATTTGAGCTCATAGCCACTGACAGCTCTAGAAGTTTGAAAGTTGCGCCGAGTATTGATTCCAAAGAAATTATGTAACTAGTTGGATTTTTAGGAAGAAGAATTTGGTAGATGGTATTGCAAAAGTTCTTTGAAGAATAGGGTTCCATATACATTAATGCAGGGGTTTCAAACTTGCAGGGTCATGTTGCTGTCACGTGACATTTCGTGGCATTTTTCCCATTTGTGGAGCTGGGGTGGGAATGGGCTTGTGCGTGACGCATCCAGCCTGCGGGCCGCCAGTTTGATAGCCCTAAATTAAGCCAAACCATATTGTTTTCTAATTGTGCTTCTTACTCTGCGTGTTTTCCGTCTTTAATCTTCTATTTTCTGTTCTCCTGAAAGAACCTTAATGTTATGACTGAGCATTCTCATTATGTCAAATACAATACTGCACTGAATGTAGTGTAGATATTGACACGTCTGTTTTATTGTTGCAGGAATGCTGATATTGACAGGGTACCTTGCATGGAGAAAGGGAGCCGAGCAGTCAGTGCTACTTTACCAGACAACACCAGCTGGTCCACTCACCACCATATCTGGTCAGAAATCAAGAAAACAAAGCCATTTCCCATCATTATTTCTCTCAGAGGGAAGGCTAAAACCCTAGGGTGCCTTTGGGTCAGAAGACTGTAAGCACATCATGGACCCCTCAAAAGTACTCTCAGCATTCCGATGACCACGCCCCCTTCTCCCTAAACCTTTGGTTTTTGCCGATGGAGGATTTTCCTCTGATTCTAAAGCCACATGGACCAATGTATGTACTTTTTTTTTCCTCATAGACTTCAAGGTTCAAATATTTGAAGTTGGACGATGAAATGGATCCCTCCCCCCCAAAAAAACCTGCTGTGGTTTTGCTGCTACATGAAGAATTGTGATTTGCATTGTATGGTTTTGGACCTATTCGCGTTGTAATGGGAGGCGGTTGAAGGGGCTATACTGGAGTATTGACACTTCAGAGTCATCTCTATCTCCTACCCATGATGCACTTTTAAATGAAGAGTTATTAGAATATTTTATTGGCTAATATACTTTTTCTGTGTTATTTTTACAAAGGCCACCTTTATCCTTTTTAATGCCATATTTTCAGTGTTACACTTTTTCTGGCTTTTAATTTTAATTTTAATTTTTTTAATTTTGATTTGACAGATGTTAAGAAGCAGCATGAATAGTTTATACTGTGGTTTTTCAAGAGACTGAATGCCAAGAGAACTCGGTAAATGTTTATTCCTCTCGGTTTTCTCTTTCAATTCCCCTAAAATAGCACCCCTTTTGGGAACAGAGCAAGAGTGTTGAACTAAAGACCAAAAAAAAAAAAAAAGGATCCCCTCAAGGTGTAAAACTATCCAGGGGAAATATTTGCTGGGTGTTATGAAAGACTTGGATGAAATTTCAACCCTGATGGTTTTGCAGTGATCCAGGAAGCCAGTGAGACAATCTCTCCAGATGTAAAGCTCTTTCATGATAATTAGAAAGGTATGGCCAAGCCAATGAAAACACGGGGGTAAAGTGAGAAGCAAATGCCCATGATTTTGTTTCACTATTTGCTTTCTCCTGTCATGGTTAAAAGAAATGTGCAATCTGATTCTCAGTTGGTGGGTGGAGGATAACAGGGTAGGATTTACTTGTGTGCACTTGTAGAGTTGTAGCCAAGAATCCAAAAGTACACTAGAGCACTGATTTGGTAAAACAATTGGGAAGTATCCCAGTTTGGACAAAATACTAAGGGGGGAAAATTGAGGGGGGGAAATACGTTAAAATCACCTTGTGATCCAGTGTAACTGTTTACTAACTTGAATAAAGCAATTGTTCACACAATAGTGATCAGAGTGCACCTTCACTATAAGGCTATTGTGTTTAGCAAAAGGGAAAACATTTGGGAAGATTGTGATTCAAAGAGCTTGGGAGCAGGGTCTTAAATTAAAGCCAATTAAATCAGAACTTTGTAGCGATGGTGCACTGACGGTACTTTGTACATACTGTATTTCTATATTTTTTCCTTTGTACAGATTCACTTAAGTCAAGCTACTGTTTTACAGGGGCTCCTTATTTATTAGGTCTGTGAAGGCTTGGAAAATTACACCCAACAAGCAAATTCACTTTGATTAAAAAAAACAAAAAAAACAAATACGAGAAAAAAAAATAGATGTGTGGGAGGGAGGGCAGAGGGTCAGTGGATGAGCTCATGAACCCATGGATTCTCAAAACCTAACGAAGGCAAATTTCTATGGAAAATATGAAGCATTTTTAAGATGCTTCTTGTTGTTCTTTTTTCTTCTCCCTGACTGGTGTCAGATTTAATAAAACAAAATAAATCTCCAAGTAAAAATGTACTTAATTTTGCTGTTGTTTCCTTTTTAAATATATATATATATATCAGAGCACAGAATGTCTTCATTTATTTCAGGAAGTCCACAGATAAAAACCAATATGGAAAAAGTTAGTGTTAAATGTAAACTTTTTTTAAAAAGGATTGGGGGGGGGATAAAGATGAAAAATAAGCTTTTAAATACACTACACGTGTATTTTCCCCCTGCTTTTCAGTGACCTTTTATCAAAAATGCTAATAATTCCGCATGTAACATATACACCTATGGATGCCTATGGTATATTTTTACATCATTCCTGAAAATATTTGCTTTATATCTTGATAATTATTTTTAAGGAATCTGACAGATGCCCACACATGCTCCTTTCTTTATGGTCTAACTTCTGATGAATCCTATACAGAGCCTTTATTGCTGAATGCATAATGCTAACCATAAGGCAGAGTAATCCTATGAAATATAATGGCATAAAAATGCTAATTAAGTATAGGAATAATATCTTTCCATATTATTATGGTTCGTCATACACTCAGCCAGATGTTTAGACTGCATTTGGCATTTTTATTCACCTATCAAGTCCTTCCCAAAACCTGGGAATAGGCAGATGTTGTTTGATGGTGTTGCAAAATGTAAACTGTTCCAAGTCAAGCTGCCTTTTGCAATTCACTGGTGGTGATTTTGTCAATACAATGGTGCTCAAGTGGAGCTCCAGATGTTTTGAGATTGCACCCAAGATGCTCACTACTATTGGTACTATCTTTGCTTTCTTTTGTCACAATTTTTCTACTTCTTCTTGCAGGTCTTTGCATTTTGTGATTTTCTCCATTTCTTTCTATTCCGCTGTTTCCAGGTACTGTCACATCCACTATTCAGAATTTTTGGAGACAGCAGAAGAGAAGAGAAAATCACAAAATAGATGATGATGATGATGATGATGATGATGATGATGATAAATCAAATGAATTGATTTTGAAGAGTTCTAGCACTGAATCCTGGAAATTCTTCTCAAGGGCATCCATTTTCTCTTTGTCCAAAAAGCATCATATTCTTTGTTCACAGCAAATTGGTCTCTGTATTATCATAGAGTACAATTTGCATCCTTAGCACAGCTATATGTATTGTACATTGTATCCCTTACCCCAGTGTGAAACTTGACAAGAGGAAATTTAAGTTGTAAATAGCCCATGCTAGATAAGGACAAACCACCTTAGTTATTTTGACTTGGATGTACATATGCATAGATATAGATATATTTTTAAGAACTCATAGAAAGAGAAATTAACAAAGATCTCCTCCATACAGCTCTGTGTTCCCTTATTCTGAAAAGAGTGGGAGGGAAAGTCAAGAATTAAAAGTCTATTTTATAAAGTGGAGTCCCTTCTGAACAAAAATCTGACTCTATCTTTAAAGATATTTACATTCTCATAGGTAAAATGAGAAAATTTAAGAACATACCACCTTATTTAATTATACCTTAAGAAAATTGCTAGTAAAATCTATGGTGGGAGCCATTGCTTCTTCCATGTATATTTCTGGATAGCTTGGGAACTGGAAATACCAGCTGCCTGGTGTTCTTTAGGACAGTTAGACTGCCCCTAAGCTTGGTCTTTCAGTTCCTGAGCCTGGAGTGATATATTGATAGTTGTTAGCTCATTATAACTTTCATCAAGTATGCACAGTATTTCATGCAGTTGGCTCCAGTCTTATGCCTTTGCCTGGACCTTAAGGAAGCTGGAATACTTTTCAGCTAAAGCATCATGGCAAGGAAAACACCAGTTTGTCCATCAGCCAAAAAGGAAATTCTGGAACAGGAAAGTTGAAGGTCAACACTCTGGCTTTATTCATTGGCTAAGAAACTAAAAACTACTGGAATAGCAAACCAGAGAAGTTATCTCAGGCTCCAATATTTCTGTCCCTTTCACCTCCCTAGTCCCTTTACTTTCACATTTTAACCGATTTATTTAATCCATATATAGAAAAAATAGTAGTCAAGGTAAATATTAATATTAAAAGATGGGCATTCGACACTCAGAACCTCAACAAATCAGAAAGGTATGCATTGTAGCAATCTTTTGTCTTACATTGTCTGCTCCACCCTCAAGTTTGTTACTTCAAGCATAACGTAAGGTTTAAGAATTAAAATCTTGGTGTTGGTTTTATATTTCTACCCGCATGTTTGAGAGAGAATATTTATGACCGGAATCAAAGTTACAGCAAAAATTGGCAAAGCCCAAAAGCCTTTGTATATCATTAATATTGAGTGGGTGGCTGCATGTTTCAAGCCAAAATAGATTGTACTTTAGATAGATCCAATTCTTTTGAGGAAAGTGATATTCCAAATATTCAAAGGCAGATCAAAGTCACATTTCTGTAGATTAGGTAGAGTTGTAGTCACAAAGTCACTGCAAGACCAACTAACACCAGTTTCATGTGGACAGCATGGTCCTTACAGAAAATATTGTCCATAAATAAAGTATGAAAAAGAAGATGAAACATTTATGGAAAATATTATTCATAAAATGCAAAAAGATTATGTATGCAAACATGAGCTTTGGACTGGCTTCAGAAGGCTTATATGCTTACCAAGTTGGGGATGAATAGAATAATCCCTAAATTAAAAACAATAATCCTTAAAATAATCATAGGTGCCTCCCAAACATGGGGCAACCAAGATTCCAGTTTTTATAGTTTCGTGAAAGTTTGCCAAAGTGGGTACTAATCTAAGATTTTAAGGATTAAAAGCAAATAAATCAGAACACCTTGAATTGTACCTTAAAATAGACTGAAAGGCGATGCAACACTCACATTATAGATTTTATATATGACATTAATGTCATCAGCGTGATAAAAAGATTAGCAGTTATTTGCAGAGCAATTTGTGATGATAGAGTGTATCTTCTCAAAAGAGACAAACATTTTCACCCTTGTGTTAAAAGAGTATAAGAAAGAAAAGGAGTTGTTTTGAATTACATACATATAGATTTCTGTCTCATGACTTTTCTTGCCACAGTTATTAAGTGAATCACTGCAGTTGTTGAGTTAGTAACACAGTGAATTCACAGTTAAGTGAATCTGGCTTCCCCATTGACTTTGCTTGTCAGAAGATCACAAAAGTTAATCACATGACCCCGGGACACTGCAACCATCATGAATACGAGTCAATTATCAAGTATCTGGATTTTGATCACATGACCATGGGAATGCTGCAACAGTCGTAAGTGAGAAAACTGGTCATAAGTGCCATTTTTTTCAGTGCCGTTGTAAGTTCAAACTATCATCAAACAAGCGGTTGTAAGTCGAGGACTACCTGTACAACATGCTGAAATAGTCTATCCTACTAGTAATATCTTGATACCATTGTCAAGTCTTCTTATTCCTGAGTGGACCCAACTGACATACCTGCTGAAACTGGGGAAAAGACCTCCGTGTTGTAAGCACAGGACAATATCCAAGTTATGGGTCTGGCCTTTCAGATGGAGTGCCGCTTCATAGAGAGGTATAATCAGAGAAAATGGAGGACCAGGTGGTCTTTGAACAGAGAGCATCTCTGTCTTCTCAGGGTTCGATTGCTACCTGTTTTGTTCCATCCAGACTAACAGCCTCCAAGCAACAAATATCAACTGTATATTCAGTCTGGCTTGTGATGATAGCAATATCAATAGCACTTAGATTTATATACCGCTTCACAATGCTTTACAGCCCTCTCTAAGCAGTTTACAGAGCCAGCATATTGCCCGCAAAAATTTAGGCCCTTGTTTTACCGACCTCCAAAGGACAGATGGAGTCAACCTCAAGCCATTCAGGATCGAACTGCTGGCAGTTTGCAGAATTAGCCTGCAATACTGCATTCTAATCACTGCACCACCCCAGCTCTCATATGGCGAGGTTTGACTAGTTGAGATCAGTATTTTATAATACTTCAGACAAAACTGATGGGTAGTCTTAAAACATATTAAAAAATAAAGTAGGGGTTGGAGAAAATCAATATGTACAGAACTCTTGAAATAAGCATTAGCTGAGCCAATCTTCCCTCATCTGTCATGGTATGGGGAAAGAATAATCAGATAAAAGGGGAAGGAGCCCACAACTGCTTAATGGGGAAAGAAAGAAATGTAAAAAGGAAGAACATCATTGTGCTAAACCAGTGGTGAAATCCATTTTTTTTACTACTGGTTCTGTGGGCGTGGCTTGGTGTGTGTGGTGGGCGTGGTGTGTGGCAGGCGTGGCAGGGGAAGGATACTGCAAAATTTCCATTCCCACCCCACTCTGGGGCCAGCCAGAGGTGGTATTTGCCGGTTCTCCGAACTGCTCAAAATTTCCACTACTAATTCTCCAGAACCTGTCAGAACCTGCTGGATTTCACCCCTGTACCAAACGTTATGGCAGGAGGTACTTATGAAATTGAAATTGACATAATTTTCCAACATTGGCTGTTCTGAAGAGAAGTGGAGAAGTTGCAACTTAGTTCTGATATTGGAGCAGGAGCTTGATCCATAGTCAGAAGGTTGTCAGAGTTTCAATAAGCACTATTTAACTCTGGAACCAGAGCATAGTGTAGGGAGTAAAATACACAGAATTTGCTATCAAGGTTTTTTTCTGGGCTCAGTTATCAAATTCCTAACCTTTTCACATTCTATTTCCCCAGGAGATAGAAGATTTGATACATGGCTTGGTTTCAGAGAATTAGGAAGCCATACATACTAAGAAGTTCTGTTTCTGTCAACACATAGAAAATTTCATATATGCACGTGCATACAAACATAAACTTATTTAAATCTTGATCCTCTTCTCCTATCTTTTTAAGTTAATGAAATTAACCTGATTTTTCTTGGTCTTGATGCTCTCTACCAATAACAACAGAATAACAGAATTGAAAGGAACCTTAGAGGCCTTCTAGTCCAGCCCTGTGCTCAAGTAGGAGACCCCATACCATTTCAACAAATGATTGTCCAATCTCTTCTTAAAAACCTCCAATGTTGGAGTACCCACAACTTCTGGACACAAATTGTTCCACTGATTAATTGTTCTGTCAGGAAATTCTAGGTTGCTTCTCTCCTTGATTAGTTTCCATCGATTCCACCAATTCTTGTCCCGCCTTCAGGTGCTTTGGAGAATAGCTTGATTCCCTCTTCTTTGTGGCAGTCCCTAAGACATTGGAACACTGCTATCATGTTACCCCTGTTACTTTCATTAAAGTAGACATACCCAATTCCTGTAACCCAGGGGTGGGTTCTACTTACCTTTACTACTGGTTTGCAATGGGGCTGCGCGCACGCTCTTCTGTGCATGCGCAAAAGCATTCTGATGACGTCGGGATCGGTGGGCAGAGCCTCCCGCCGGTTTTACTACTGGTTCTATAGAACCAGTGCGAACCGGGGGCAACCCACCACTGCTGCAACCATTCAATTCCTGTCTCCAATCTCCTAATCATCTTTGTTGCTCTTCTCTGCACACTTTGCTTTGCCAGAGCTTCAACCTGTACAAGAATTATCCACAAATTAACTCATCAATATTGGCTTCCATCGTTCATAGTGGTTTTGGTCAATGACGGTTAGTAGATAATGAGCAGATTAAGTTACCAGTCTTAGGCACTTTCAGGCCATCTCAGCATTCCCTGTTATACTGAGAACAAAATACCCATCCATTTTGGCACATGTTGGCCAGCTTGCCACAAGCATAACTAAACCCATGTTTTACCTAAGCGCATTCATGCCGGTCTAGGCAAGCCAGGATCTCGAACCTAAAGACTATTTCACAAGCAACATAATATTGCCAACAAGTTTTTAAATTCATTTTTGTTTGCAATTTGTTTTGGTGTAGAATAACAGCCAATCTCAGGTGTTACATGTCTTGACTTGCATTGGGCTACTGAACAAGATTCCGGTTGTGTGGTCCCCAGGGGCACAATTTTTATTGACATATAGGGATGATGTGCTGCAAAGCAAAAAGACTACACTACTGAAACAAAGCATTTTTTTCTAGATTGGGAAGACAGCAGATAGGTGAGCAATCAAACACATATTTCTGAGCATGTGTCCTTTAAGGACACGACTAAATGGAGTGGGAATGTCCCCAAGCCTATCCCAGCTTCTCACCATTTCAGTGCTGACTCCATTATTATTTAAAGAGAAAAATCAGGAACAAGTACCATAGATCTGCAGTAGAGCAGGTCAACATGTCAATAAAGAACAGAAAGAGAAAGGGGGAGAAGAGATGAGGGAGCAAATAGCAGCAAATAAATTACCTAACTAACCTCAGGTCAATCGCCCGACATTTAATAAGCCAAGCAACCAGGAGATCTAGAATATACTCCGAGTGGCAACATATCACAATGGTACCATTTGCTGCTGTGCTTCAGGCAAGAAATGTTCTGGAGTGGTCCTGCCATGTTGCTTTTATCCAGTCTCTCTCATCCCATGGCTGCCAAATAAGAATCAAAGCCAGTGGTTGCATGTGCCATTGTATCATTTTACTACTTCTCTTGTGTTGTTATACCCCACTTCATTCATTACGATGACCTTGTACAAAATGAAGCTCATTGTAATATCCATAATAATTCTGTAGAGAAAAACTTGAGCTTCTGCCTCTTTACATACAATAGAAAGGAATCTTATTGGGTATGAGCCAGGTCTGATCTTGCTGGGCAGATAAGCAGCTAAATATAAAAAATAATCAAGTCTTTGCATTTCTTTCCAGTGGGCTTGCGGCCAATCCCGCTTTGCTCACAACTGTATGCAAGTCCATGTATACACAGAAGGGATTTGTCAGAGATGTGTCGTAAACACAAAATATTCACGCAATCTTGTATCAACAATTTGGAGAATGCCTCCTTAATTTCTAAGCAGAAAATAATTGCATCAGATTCGCAACTGTCAGGTAATGTTTAGCTAGTGCTTCAATTACTTCAGATTGGTACATAACACGTTAAAAATACTTACAGGAAAATAAATAATATTCATGTTTCAGAAAAATGAAACCACATTTTATGTGTATACTTAGTACATATACTCAGTATCCGTATTTGGGCATATATGTTTTTGTGTGTGTGTGTGTGTTATTAGTACATACACTAATCTGTAGCTTATGCAGCTCTAAAGGGCACTTTACTTTGATAGAAGCCTTGGTGCTGCTTGGAAAGTGACACAAACACAAAATAAAAGCCAGCCTATTACAGCATCACAGCTGCTTTGTTAGCCTTCAGTGGGGTTTCACACACATATTTTAGATTGGAGGCATGGAAGCAGAGTATCTTGCTTTTCTACTCTGTATTGAAGTATAGCGTTCCTGTACCTAGAACTGAGGTAGCTCTGCAAAGCATAAACACGTTGGTTTAACATATCTAGTGATGTCTGAGCTCCAGGTGGGGAAAAAGTAGAAATTCAGAGTGAATCCTGGTAACTGAGATAGAATTTTGCCCACTGAGAAGAGTAACCAGCTATAACCCACCTGGCACCAATTCATAGCTATAAATGGTCCTATCCTCCTCCCACCAGAAGTGTAGCATTCTGTTTTTCCTGAAGCATTCTCTGAAATAGCTGGATCAATCTGGGGGTTGGGCTGGTAGCATTTCCAGAACTGTTATCCTGCCCTGAAGCAGTGAGGCACATACTTCTATTTGAAACATGGAAAAGACGGCGGTGAACAAAAACGGAAACTGCCACTGGTGCTTGTTTGTCTTATTTTGTCAGGAAGAGGACAGGTGACTGTTCTGTTCTCAGTTCAGAATGATCTTTGTGGTCAGACCATCATGGTTTATTTCAGTGTCAGTTCTCCTGTAAGGAACAGAAGGAGAAGAACAAGACTCAGCTTCTATCTAATATGAGTAGAAAGTTCAGTATCAAATTTAAATGTTGGACAACATGGGTAACATTGATCGGAAGGGAAAAGAAAATATATAACATATAGTTCAAATTATTTTTCAGTAGTGGCCTTCAGACTGCAGAATAAATTTCCCCCAGAGATATGCCTGCTCCAACCCTTGTTATATTCTGGGTGGCTCTTAAAACCATTTTATTTTGATGAACTTATGGTCATAGTTTGATGGTGAACAGCCATCTCACTGTAGTAGGTTGTTTCCTTACTGTCTGATGTTGCATTATCCTTTTCTCTCCTGTTATGCCCGGGTCTTTCAGGAAACAAAAATAAGTACATACTTGTTTCAATGAAGGAGGGGCAAGAGCAAGCTTTAATACATATTGATTTATATATTTATTTTTTAAGTCGTCTCTATTTTAAAAGACCCTTGGCAGTACACAAATTGACTGTCTTTAAGAGTCTCAGTATTTGTATATACGTTTACATTCAATAAAAACACTTAAGACAATTTCAGACTTCTTAAGCATCTTAAGCACCTTTAAAAGCATCTTTTTTTCTTTGGGGAATAATGGAGAAGTCCTGGCCATTATTAGAATCCCTAGTCATAACGATGGATTTGTCTATGGAGATTCTCAGTCATCCCGGTCATGGTTATCCCAAAGGTGCTTTTTCAAGAGGCAACCGGACTTTTTTTGAGGTTTTTTGAAGACATTTCGCTTCTCCTCCAAGAAGCTTCTTCAACTCTGAGTGACATAAAATGGATTATAATGTGGTTAAGTGGGCATAAAACCTTTGACACCTGCATCCCACACACTTTTAGTTCTGCTTCAAAATTATCAACAAATTAATAAGAGAAAAATGCCTAGACTGACGTGAACACTGGACAAAGACAACGCTAAGAAAATATCACATTGAAGTGGCTAGAAGATCAAAGGAATGTGCCAAACTGATTATATAAAGTCTTAGGTAAAGGAAACAGCAAATAAGGACTAGTCAAGGTATCAGGGAAAGGAACAGGGCTTAGACTCTCCTACCAAGGAGAAGAAAAGACAAAAGCTCAATTCACACACAAAACTCTTCTTGTACTGTCTTCTGTATTTTTATTCCCTTTAGAGACAGTTAATGGGAAGGGGATAAAAATAATCCCAGCGGTGGCTTATTATTATTGGATCCTATGCCCTACATGCAGTCCAGGGAAGCAGGCAAGCAGCACTTGCTGTCCTGTTTTCAAGTATTTACCCACCCGTTTATTCAATTTATATAGCCGCCCATCTCACATTTATGATTCTGAGCAGCTCATAGCAATTAAAAACAACGTAATTGTTTGGTTACCACCTTTAAAGCGCTCCATGGTTAGGACCGGGGTATATACGAGATCACCTTCTGCCACCGATAGTCTCCCACCGGCCAATACGCTCCCACAGAGAGGGGCTCCTCAGGGTGCCATCGGCCAAACAATGTCGACTGGCAACACCCAGGGGGAGAGCCTTCTCTGTGGGGGCACCAGCCCTCTGGAATGAGTTGCCCCTAGAAGTTTGTATGCTCCCCGATCTGCGTACCTTTTGCCGCGCCCTGAAGATTCTCTTATTCCAGCAAGCCGGGCTGGCCTAATAGGAATTTTTAAATTGGGTGTTTGTTAGTTTTTAATTTCGTGGGCCAAATTTTATATATTTGTTTTTAAATTGTTCTTAAATTTTGTGGTTTATATGTGTTTTAATATGGCTGTACACCGCCCTGAGTCCTTTGGGAGAAGGGCGGTATAGAAGTTCAATAAAATCTAAATCTAAATCAAATGTAAACAGTTTTTTAAATCAATAAATAATATATAGCCAAGGCTACTCAGTTGCTGTATGTTTCAAACGACTGTTAAGTGGTGGTGGTTTTGAAAACAAAGATGTTTTTTTACATTCAAACCTGGCCTTCATTTTGGTAGGTCCATTCCTTCTCTCTTTGCATTGGCGGCACTCAAGAAGAACTTGATGTATTTTCTCTTCTGAATTGAGCTGGTCGATGACCTAAGATCACATAACCCGACTCTATAGTTGACTCCAAGGTTGTCTCAGCCTTCCATCCTTCTGAGGTCGGTAAAATGAGGACCCAGATTGTTGGGGGCAATAGGCTGACTCTGTAAACTGCTTAGAGAGGGCTGTAAAGTACTATGAAGCGGTATATAAATCTAAGTGCTATTGCTATAGGAGAGGCAGCTGCAAAGAGTTAACTTAATTCAGCTTTACTAATTGAGTTTTATTCAGTTTTTAATATAATATTCTTGGTAGCCAAAATGAGAAGTTGGACCACAGTGGAAAGTCAGAATTTTCTCTCCAGGATGAGATCCTTTGAATTGGTTCTGTTTTAGGATCCATGAATGTTACTGAAAGTATTTCTTTCACTCTAAGAAGAAAAAAACCCTCTATAGTTGAAAAAATATAATACATTTCCTGTGCTAGGGAAAAATTCAGAGGGGCAGTAGGGGAGAGAGAATCATGCTTTTGTTCCAAGATTTGACTGAATGAATTAAACCAGCACAAAACGGCTGCTGTAATTTTGGCTTTCTGCCCCAGACATCAGATTTCTTTTAATTTCTTGTCTTTCTTTCTTTTTCTACAAAAGTAAATTAATTGTAAAGTAGCAAATAACATTAAGGAATGAACACAATACCATTTCCCTCTTATTTTATTACTGGTTTTTAAACACAGAGACCCACACATTATATAAATAATTACACTGAGCCGGCCGAAAAACCAGGAAAGCAACAAGATATTTTCCTTCCTATCAATCCTTTCAGGATGGTTGGGTCAGAGGGATTTTTTTTTGGTCCATAAAGATTTAATTCACTTTTTCTCTCCTTTCCATTTTTTTAAAAAAAACTTTTAAATCTAACTGCAGCCCACTTTATCCTGCCTCTTTGTGAAATGCTAAGCCACTGGTAAGGCTTCACTTTCCTGGTGTAACTTTCCAGAAACTGAATATCTGCATAGCAACTTCACTGCGGGCAGCTTATGCCAAGGGATCAAATATCAAAAAGATGAATAGAACTCCAAATCTGAGTTTGTGCTCCAAACTTCTGCCCTTGATTTTTGAGGCGTCTATGTCTTGGTGATTTTTGTGCAATGAAGTGTGGGTTGGGCGATTTTAAAACAGCAGGAGTCCCACCAGCCCTTCTCTGGTTGGGAATGGGAAAGGCTACCCTTGCCTGTGAAGGATGACCAATGGAAAACAAAGCTTGCCTTTTCCCCATCCTCACCCCTTCCAGTCCCTTCGCCCCTCTTGTCTGCCTGACTGAAACCTGAGCCTGGATCCTGAGGCAGTGTCCAGATTACAGATTGTTGACTCAGATTGAGCATTGAAATCTGAGTTGATGGGCCAGCCCTGTAGGAGGAGGTGAAAGCCAAAGGAGAGATCATATATCTGCTGGGAGTCTGCCTTTTTCAAATCATAAACTTTCCTTTCCTTTCCTTTCCTTTCCTTTCCTTTCCTTTCCTTTCCT
>WNWU01000030.1:4057347-4076941 GCA_012654045.1 Ptyas mucosa | reverse complement strand
TTTCCTTTCCTTTCCTTTCCTTTCCTTTCCTTTCCTTTCCTTTCCTTCTTCTTCCCTTCCCTTTCCCTTTCCCCTTCCCCCCTTCCCAAACTTACCTGCTACCATTCCTATGGCATGATAAATCAAGACCATTAACAAACAGGAACACTGTGCCATGGGGAGAGACAAGCGTTTTCTTTATCTTTAATGAGCAAATGACCTTGAGCAGAATCAATGGTCATCTCTGAGCTGAAAGGATGAAAAATATGAGCAGTGAAGTCTAATCATTTGGAGGATATTTCCCATCAGCCAAGAGAGTTTCTTTAGTGAGTGGATGTCATGGTCTGGACCCTGGCTCTCCATTTTATAAGGAATTTGTTAAAAGAAAGCATGACATGGCTCCTTTGCGGCTCTCCTTCCTCGCCACCACCTCCTTTTTTGGCATGTTTCCTTCTTTTTCTTGGCATTTGGTTTCATCCATCCTTCAGACGCTTTCATGCCTTTGGTAATTTATGTGCAAGATTTTTCCAAACCTCCAAATGATTTTCCATTTGGCAAACTGTCTCCTGAAACCTCTACAGAATGTAACTGTAGAGCTTAAAGGTAGTCAAAAACATGAATTTTGAATGATAATATAAAGATGCTTCTAAAGCTTACTAATCTTGAATAAAAATTACTGGTTTGTAGACA
Source organism: Ptyas mucosa (assembly GCA_012654045.1). Lineage (NCBI taxonomy): Eukaryota > Metazoa > Chordata > Lepidosauria > Squamata > Colubridae > Ptyas > Ptyas mucosa. The sequence goes on along the minus strand of WNWU01000030.1, from coordinate 4,076,272 downwards.
GAAGCATTTGTTGTTTCTTTCCATAATCCCACATTGTTATATTAGGTCGCTGTTTTACATTTACTACTGAACAGGTTTTGCTGCTGTTTTTATTTTTTAAAACAAGCCGGGTTTTGTTTTGTTTTGTTTCATTTTGTTTTGTTTCATTTCGTTTAAGCTTCATTATACCATATGATTAAAAAAAGGTAAAGGAATCCCTGCGGCTTTTACTCTGCTAGTTGTTGCTGACTATAGGTGGCAGTGCTCATCTCTGGTCCAAGGCCACTGAGCCACCACTGTCTGAAGACATTTCCACGGTCATGTGGCCAGCATGATGTCATGAAGCACTGTTACCTTACCACCAAAGTTTTTGGTGGGAAATATTTATCTATCTCCTGAGCGAGCTGCACTGGCTCCCGGTGGTCTTCCGGGTGCGCTTCAAGGTCTTGGTTACCACCTTTAGAGTGCTCCATGGCTTAGGGCCAGGGTACTTACAAGACCGCCTTCTGCCACCAGTAGCCTCTTACAGACCAGTACGCTCTCATAGAGAAGGACTTCTCAGGGTGCCGTCAGCCAAACAATGTCAGCTGGCGGCCCCCAGGGGGAGAGCCTTCTCTGTGGGGGCACCTACCATTTGGAACAAGCTCCCCCTGGAGATACGGAACATCCCAGATCTGCGCGCGTTCCGCCGTGCCCTTAAAACGTTCCTTTTCCAGCAGGCTGGCCTGGCCTAACCTCTTTTAAATTGTTTTAAATTTTAAATTGGGTTTTAAAATTGGTTTTAATTTGTTTTGGGGGCCATAATATTTAATATATTTTAAATGTTTTTAATATTTTTATTACATGTATTTTATTTTGGCTTTTCACCGCCCTGAGTCCCTCGGGAGTAGGGCGGTATATAAATTTAATAAATCATCATCATCATCATCATCATCATCATCATCATCATCATCTATTCGCCTGCTTTCAAATGCTAGGTTGGTAGGAGCTGGAGGCAAGGACTGGAGCTCACCTTGTCACATGGCGCTCAGGTCTTAAACCTGGGCTGCTGACTTTCCAGTCAACAGCCCAGCATCTTAACTGTTGAGCCACTGCGCTGCCCCATACCATACCCTATGGAGAATTGTTTTATTCTTCTGTAGGTAATTTTGCAAAGTGTTGGATATAAACTAATTGCATTTGCTTTCTTAAGTATTGTGATTTGTGAAATGATAGATTACAGCTATTCACTTTTAAGTGACTTTACAGTCACTGACCATTCCAGTATGCAAGATGAAATCCCAGGTTTGGGGGAATTTTCACTTACATCTAGAGACAGCCGGGAGCAAACATTTTAGTGGCGAAGGCAGCCCTTAGATTTGGGTGTTAGGAGATAGAAAGGGTCATAGTATGTGGAAGGAAGATACAAGTGGATGGGTTCTGCCTCTTTTGTAAGCTGGCCATGACTTTCTATTGTTCAATGGTTATTTGAAGGGACATGTTGTCTCGATTTACCAGAAGGGTGAGAAGTCTAAAGTGGCATTTTCTTACCTCCAGTGCCTGTGAGCACATAGGAGGAGCCATTGTTCAGTTCAATGTGGTAGTAAGGGAGTATTGCATTTAATTACCGCCTCTCAGTCCAAGGGCTATGAGAATATGGACCGCACAAAAACAGTGACAGCTGTTATAGTAGCTCCTTCTTCCAGTCATTTTCTCTACCCCAGTTATACTAAAGGTTGACCAGTCTTGTCAACATCATTATCATGATCCTAACATAAAAAGCTGTCAACCTTCGCTTTTTCTTTTCTTGCTTGGCTGCCATTGTAACGGGGGGAGGTGGGAGCTATTGGAATGTCTGGGAGGGGGGAAGAGAGCTGGTGGAGAAGAGCAGAGAAAGTTTTCTTCAGCGTTTTCTTTGAAGCTGATAACAACTCAAGGTTGACTGTCATGGCAGAGCAGGAGGACGGCACCATCGGATGTTGCACCCCACATGACCCCCGGGAGGAATGTGGATTGAATAATTTTTGCTGGATGGTTGGGGGAAGGATTTTGAGGGTGTTTTCTATATGTATTTTTCACGCCTTTTGCCCCAGACCTTGCTTTCCTTTGGTTGCATTCAGTTCATACTCAGTAAAAGTACCTTTCTCTATGAAAATGGAGTCGGAGTTTTTGAAAGGAGGCATACCTGACAAAAGCTCATCTAGATATAAAGACTTTCAGGTTGTCCTTTGTGCAGCAATGGTTTGGGGGTGAGTAAAGAATCTCTTCAGAAAACAGGTCGGATTGCACCTCAGTAGAGGGATGTGCCCATATTTTACCTACATGCAGAAGTCTATATTGGCTCCAGAACAAACAGGACATAAACATTGATTGGGGGAATCAGTCCTTTTGTTTGTGTAAACTGGTGTGGGATGCCTTAGAGCAGTGATGGTGAACCTTTTCGGCACCAAGTGCCCAAACCAGAAATTATGTGTGCACACGCATGCATGCGTATGTATCTGAGCTCCAGAAACTGAAGACCAGCTGGCCGGTGCGCATGCATGCGCTGGAAACCAGAAGAGCAGCTGGCAATGGCACGCTTGCCCACAGAGAGGGCTCTGTGTGCCACCTCTGGCACGCGTGCCATAGGTTCGCCATCACGGCCTTAGAACAATAACAAAAATATTGTATTTTCATGGCGAGTAAATCACAAAATATTCTATCATTGCTGTCCTTCAGTGGAGGAGGAGTCATTCCTGGAAATATATACAAGCATACATCTTCTGCAACCCATGTTCACTTTTAGAAGTAAGAAGAAATAAGCAAGGTGTGAAGTATGCAAATTAATTTCCCCAAAGTTCACTCATACTTAAAGACTACACACACACACACACACACACACAAACACACACATACACACAAACATAGCTGTCAGATGTATTGGAATTGCAGCTTCCAAATTTTCAGCATGCCTGGTGGTTCTAATCCAGACACAGAAATGCAGGATACAATGTTGGGACAAACTGGCTGACACCTACATGAAGATTTCCATTAACTAACACTTTCCTACCTATTACTCATATTGTACGTGAATAACTCAGCATCCTCCAGACATTTTGTGCAATAAATCTACTTGCTTTGGGGGCTGACCGCAGGCCATCAGAAGGGCATCAGGTTATGTATACTTTTCCTTTTAATTACATTCTGTATCTTTTCTATATAGGTAGTCCTCGACTTATGACCACAACTGAGCCCAAAATTTCTATTGCTAAGTGAGACAGTTATTGAGTTTTCCCCCTTTTTCTTGCCACAGTTGTTAAGCAAAGCTGGCTTCCTCATTGACTTGCTTGTCAGAAGGTCACAAAAGGCGATGACATGACCTGGGACACTGATACCATCATAAATACATGCCAGTTGCCAACCGTATGAATGTTGATCCCATGATCACGAAGGATGCTGCAATAGTCATAAGTATGAAAAACTTTTTCCCCCACTTTTTTCAGTGCCATTTTAACTTCAAATGGTCGCCAAATGAACTGTTGTAAGTCGAGAACAAGCAATCGCAATAGCCACTTAGACTTATATGCCACTTCACAGTGCTTTACAAGCCTCTCTAAGTGGTTTACAGAGTCAGCATATTGCCCCCAACAATCTGGATCCTCATTTTACTGACCTTGAAAGGTTTGAAGGCTGAGTCAACCTTGAACTATTCATAATCAAACTCCTGGAGTGAGAAGTGAGTTAGTCTGCCCTACAGTACTGCATTCCTCATTTTACCAAGCTCGGAAGGATGGAAGGCTGAGTCAATCTTGAGCCTGGTGAGATTTGAACTGCCAAATCGCAGGCAGCCAGCAGGCAGCAGAAATAGCTTGCAGTACTGCATTCTAACCACTCCGCCATCATAGCAGTGGTGGGTTCCTCCCGGTTCAGCCCGGTTCTCCCGAGCCGGTAGCGGTGACGATATGATGTCACCGAACCGGTTCTGCCCCCCCACACACACCCCCACCCCCACGCATTATTCTTACCTTTTATTTGGCCCCACCCCCAATCTATTGCTGCCTCCTGAGTCCCAGCTGATGGCTAGAGGGAAAAAAACTGTTTAAACTCTTGCCGCCTGGGCTTCAAAGGGCCGCCCTACAGCTGATCAGTGTTAAAAGAAAACAAATGAGTAGACCAGTGCCTGCAAAAATACATGAGTAGATCAGTGCCTGCAAAAATACATGAGTAGATCAGTGCCTGCAAAAATACATGAGTAGATCAGTGCCTGCAAAAATAAATGGGTAGATCAGTGCCTGAAAAAATACATGAGTAGATCAGTGCCTGCAAAAATAAATGGGTAGATCAGTACAGCTCTGCAAGCAGTTAAAAGCCTAGAAGACCAGTACCTCTGCTAAATCCTAAATAATTGTCACATGACCATTGCCACGCCCACAAAATAAGCCATGCCCACAGAACCAGTAGAAAAAAAATTTAGAACCCACCCCTGCATCATAGCTCTACCTGTATACTAATAATGAACTTTTCTATTATGTATCCCAAAAGTACCATCCATGCACAGGTATCTTTATACACAAATGCACACTAATTTCAAGAGGGGAATGGGTGGGAAGTCATTAAAGTGGACTATCCCAGAGAAGAATGATGGCTGCTAATAGATAAGATTGGAATGCTGCAACCTCTTGCTACACTTGGCCCTTTAAATCTGAAAAGTGTAACTATTGCTTTTAGTAGCTTTTGTGCAATTCATCACTTCTGCCCAAACCGTTGCAAAAATTAGCCAAGAACTCAGAAGACAATCTTGTCAGTCACTCTTTATGGTTCTTTTTTACATCGCTTTTTATTTCATCCCACACGGATGATCTCTGGCCATCGGTGAAAACACTTCCGATTGTTACATTTGTAATATAGAAGGAAATCTGCTCTTTCTAGTATAACATTTCATTTTCCAGGCTGTTACTCATCCTTCCCAATGACTGCGATATTTTCTCTAGAGATACACATCATCCATTTTAATAGCAATATTTCTCCATAATCAGGACTCTTTGACTCAATTAATTAATTGCTCGTTACTTTACTAAACAAAATGTATCCACAGATGGGATGAAGTCAGTGAGGAGTGCTGTCTGTGCAGATATCAAACACTGGGCAAGTTAATCGCAGGGGATAAAGTTAAGCCATCCTACATACCTGGGGACAGAACTGGGACCTCAGCAGCAGCACCAAGGAAATGTCCATCTTCAAACAGGGTGGTTCTTTGAGGGGCTGCCACAGAGAGGAAGGGGGTCAAGCTATTTTCCAAGGCACCTGAAAGCCTGACAAGGAATAATGGATGGAAACTGATCAAGGAGAGATTCAACCTAGAAATGAGGAGGAACTTTCTGACAGCGAGAGCAATCAACCCATGGAATAGAAGTTGCCTTCGGAAGTTGTGGGAGCTTCATCACTGGAGGCTTTCAAGACGAGATTGGACTGCCATTTGTCAGAAATGGTATAGGGTCTCCTGCTTGGGTGGGGGGGTTGGACTAGATGACGTACAAGGTCCCTTCCAACTCTGTTAATCTGTAAGATTATTTATTTTATTTTTTGCAAAAAGCAGAGCCCAGCTTCTTTCCTTCTTCCAGCTGATTTTCCCTTTACCCTTCTGGATCCCAAAATGTATTGCTTGCGAGAAATGAGGCTAGTTCAAGAAACGCAAGCAGCGTTCTTTTTAAAGAGCGGAGCAGGCTTTACTCTCACTTTGTTCTCAACAAAATCCTTAAATTGCAAGGACGGTCCAGACCGTTGCAACCTCGGCACTCTCCCCACCTCCTCGATCCAGCTGGTGGTAAGCACAAACAAGCCTCCACATGGCCCTCCTGGCATGCTGGAGGGGGACAAGATGAGCTCAGGTGCCTGCCAGACCCAGAGAGTGAGGGGTGGGGGTGTGGGGCTTCGTCTGAGGCTGCTTAGCCAGGCTGCCGTTAAAGTGCTCTGCAAATAGCAGAGTAACGCAGCCGAGGCTAGCACATTGCCTCAATGGGCTAATTAGTCTCTCAGACCTTCTGCTCTCCTGGAAAGCCCAGCGTTGCTAGACAGCACGGCATGCTGTGTGTCTGGTGTCAAGTGGCCCAGTTCCACATCTGTGGTGTCGGCTTTGGGTTGGCCTGGCGGGCTCTCATTTGGCCCATAAACGGAAGCATCTGTTGGGGTTATGGCTAGCTTGCTGGTATCGTTCAGGAAGGGTGGGGCCCTGCCTGATGCATTTCCTAGTCAATCAGTTCTAATCAGGAGGAGTTTGAGAAAGCAGAAAAAACAACAACAATTCAGTCCATCCAGCAAAGCATCTTATGAAATATGACACCCTGGAAGTTTGGAAGGGGGATGAAACCCAAGGATTGTGGAATGACAATTCCAAGGATCTCTTCATCCCATCCCAGTGCAGAATCGGCCGTATAATTATCCTTCAACGGAGCAAAATGTGGTGAGAGCACTTAGTATTTTTCATGATTGCAGAGGAAAAGAAGGATTAAGTGATGGTGGGGGTTGGGGGGGAACTACTGGGGAAATAGTTGACTGTGTTACAAACTGATCCCATCACTATGAGGTGCTGGAACTAAGCAACTGGACCCCCCATGGAAGGCAGTGGCTTCTCTCCCTAGAGTCCCTGAGACTTTGCTTAGGGCCAGCGCATAGCTGGAGGGTTGGCAGCTCTCGGGAGCTGTAGACTCGTGGAGAGATGGATTGCCTGCCTCCCTCTCTTTCTTAGCTTTATAAGCGACTTGAGGTCACTGAAACTCTTGGCAGGCATTAATATAACACAATATCAAATGGTAAAATACAGCTAGTCCTCGACTTACGACCGCAATTGAACCCACAATTTCTGTTGCTAAGCCAGACAGTTGTTAAGTGAGTTTTCCCACATTTTAGGACCTTTCTTGCCAAAGCTGTTAAGTGTTTCACTGCAGTTGTTAAGGTAGTAACACGGCTGTTAAGCAAATCTGGTTTCTCCATTGTGTTTGCTTGTCAGGAGATCGCAAAAGGGGATCACATGACCTGTGGGACATAAATATGAGCACCTGGATTTTGATCATATGACAGGGTGGGTGCTGCAATGCTTGTAAGTGTGAAAATCACTTTTTTCAGTGATGTAACTTTGAATGGTCACTAAACAAATGGTTGTAAGTTGAGGACCACCTGTACAGGAGAGGGAGGGGGAGAGGGTGAGGGAGAGGGAGAGAGAGAAGAGTAATGTCCAGAAAAAAACATCAGAATCTGTCAAACCAATCAGAGCACAATGGATTCCGCCATTCACAGCCCAAGGCCTGTGGAAGAATTGGGTTTTTTCTTTAAGTGAAAATCAGGCTCCAAATGGATCTCTGGAAGATATTGTGCTACAACCGAGAAGGCCTACTGCTTGGGTCCTGTTGGGTGATCTGGTTTAATCAATGATGTTTCAAGGTAGGATTTATCTCAAGGCAGTGGTGGGTTGCCCCCGGTTCACACCGGTTCTATAGAACCGATAGTAAAACCGGCAGGAGGCTCCGCCCACGGACCCTGACTTCATCAAAATGTTTCTGTGCATGCGCAGAAGAGCGCATGCATGTGCACGCAAAGCATGCGCATGCGTGCAGCCCCGTTGCAAACCGGTAGTAAAGGTAAGTAGAACCCACCTCTGTCTCAAGGGTCATTTGAAGATGAGAAAAGAATGAAAGAGCTGGGGGGGGCAAAGAAGGGATGTTCATTGCCCCCCCTGCCATTGTCAACCTTGAAGGACAATTTGCCAATGGATTTTTAAAGACAGTAGCCTCATGTTCGCATATTCTCTTCTTTGTGGGTGAAATTACCTTTGGAACAAACCCAAAGAATACCGGAGCCAATGCAAGATTGTTTTGCTAAACCATCCTCATTACTGCTTAGAGCCATTGATTTAAAAATCCTCACTGTGTGGTTCAAATTCTAATTCTTGTCTCCATCTAGCCAGCCTTCCCACTCCACCCATGATGCCACCAGCAAGGTCTCTGACCTTCTCCCTTGCCAAACAGCCCCACAAAAGGAAAGAGGACCACATCATATCCTCACGGTTGATTGAAAGTATTCACTCAACCATCGTTGTGGAAGTAGAACCTCATTACTGGTCTCTCGGCATAAACGTGGACCCTGTTTCATGGCTACTGCTTACTGAAAGCATATGGTAGCCATCTATTTTCATGTTGCAGGTCCATCAAGTGCCACGAGGGCCGTCATGTCTTCATACCAGTGGTGGGTTGCCCCCGGTTCGGACTGGTTCACAAAAACCAGTAGTAAAACCGGCGGGAGACTCCGCCCACCGACCCCGACATCATCAGGAAGTTTCTGGGCATGCACGAGCGAAGCAAACACACACATGCAGCCCCGTTGCGAACCGGTAGTAAAGGTAAGTTGAACCCACCCCTGCTTCATACTTATGTCTCAACTGGTGGAGGAGAGACATTCTGGAATAAAGGCTAATTGATAAAGTTCTGATCCTTAGACTATGTAATCAAGGAAGACCTCACCTGCCGTGTGTTTCCTGGGGTGGCACAGAACCAATTTGAAATATATGCCAAGATTACAATGTCAGTGGTAATGATAACACCTATTGCAGTGTTTCTCAACCTTGGCAAGATTAACATGGATGAACAGGAGACTGGGGAATTCTGGGAGTTGAACCAAAGGTGCTTTTTCAGGAGGCAACTGGGCTTTCTTGTTTTTTCTTTGAAGACGTTTCGCTTCTCATCCAAGAAGCTTTTTTGCAGACTACAGCAAGGGTGGGTTCTACTTATCTTTACTACTGGGTTCGCAGCGGGGCTGCGTGCTCTTCTGCGTATGCGCAGAAGCGTTTTGGTGATGGCGGGGTCGGTGGGTGGAGACTCCCACCGGTTTTACTACCAGTTCTGTAGAACCGGTGCGAACCCGGGGGCAACCCACCACTGGACTACAGGAACCAGGAGCACTACTCAGGTGACCCTGAGGACACAGGTAAAGTTCCAAGTGCTTCAATGACCTTCTAAAAGGATGCAAATGACCATTTTTCTGTAAGGCATATAAATCTTTCCATTCCCCACTATCCTGTCAGAGCAGAAGAAGCTTCTTGGATGAGAAGCGAAACGTCTTCAAAGAAAAAAGAAGAAATCCAGTTGCCTCCTGGAAAAGCATCTTTGGGACAACCATGACCTGGATGACTGAGAACCAGGGGTGGGTTGCCCCCCGGTTCAGTCCGGTTCTTGCGAACCGGTAGTAAAACCGGTGGAGGCTCTGCCCACCCACTCGGACATCGTTATAGACGATCTGCGCATGCGCAGAAGCTTTCTCGTTGCGAACCGGTAGTAAAGGTAACTAGAACCCACCCCTGCTGAGAACCTCTACAGACTTCTGGGAGTTGAAGTGCACACATCTTAAAGTTGCCAAAGTTGAGAAACACTCACCTACTGGGATTTGTCCTCCTAGAGTATATCTTTGGTGATTTCTCTCTTTTAAAAACCTCCTTTGAAAATCCAGTGAGTAAAAATAGAAAGAATCAGAATTGTAACTGGACTCCAATGGCCACAATCCTCTTTTCTCAGTCTTGAGAAGTTCAGTACAGCGTCTCCCTTCCCCCCCAACAGTGTACGTAGAACAGCAGCGGCGGTATTTGGCTCCAGGGCTCCATCTAGTGGTACTGCTGAGGTCCGCTCCTAAATTCAGAAGAAAAATCACCATTTTCGCTGCTTTTTGAAAATCTACATGAACAAAGTGAATACAGTTAGCAGCCAACGATCGAGGTAAACTATATTTAGCACTGAATGAACCGAATGCTCCCTTCCGCTTTTTTTCAATCCTGGCATATTCTTAAACGCTTCGCTGTTTGGCTGATGGGAAGAGACAGGAAAGGTTCTGCTCTCGACCACAAGGGGGCAGGCGTGCGATGACGAGATTGGTCTTTTGAGACGAATGCTACCGGCACCGATAATCCTCTACGATTCCTCCCTTGAATAGAATTCCATTATCCTCATTATTATGTATTATTTTTATCCTCTTCACCACGTGCAATTTTCCTTATGCTGCTATTACTGTACTATTGTTTCCTTTGTTCACTCTTGTTTGTGAAACTATGGGTTAAAGTTGACAACTTGTGTTTTTCTCTGGAAGGATTCTGCTACGGAACCTTTTTTTTTTTTTTTTACAGGCAGATGAAATGCTGGAGAAAACCTCAACTTATTATAAAATGTTAGTCTTCCCTTTCAGAAAAAGTTACCTTTTATCGAAAGAAGAGTCAGGTTTTTTGAGATTTTTCAGAGCTTTAGAGTGAGCTCATCAGTGATATATGATATTCTAGCAGTCTCTTAAGTTCATAGCATTGTAATTGCTAATGTATCTGTAGGTAGACCTTCATTATTTCTATTGTCTTGTATAGGGAGGTAGCTTTGTTGATGGATAATTATTATGCATATGAATTAAAGGCATAGGAGCCCTTCTGTTAAAAACAGAAGTTGCTAAACAGGAACGCCAATTGATATATTTGCTAATGTTTGCAGATCTTGTATTCAGATACAAGTAACAAAAATGAATATCTACAGCCCAGAATGTTCTACAAGCTCTGTTTGACTAGGCAAGGCTTTTCTGTGTAACCGAGGGAATAATTTCTTAGCAAATTCTTAGATATGCATATCTGTAGCTTGCCAAGACTTTGGAAGAGACTCTAATGCTGGGAAAGGTGGAAGGAAAGAGATGAAAAGGATGAGAAGAGCAGCAAGGTGGATGGACTCAATCACAGTGGCAATGGGAGCAATGTTGGAAAGACTCAAAAAGACTCAGTTAGCAACAGACTGTCATGGAAAAAATCTATCTGTGTGATTGCTAAGAGTCTATATTTACTTGATAGCACAACTGATCAATGTGTCTAGGATATTTCAGTTTCCATTGGTAGTAATCAAGTCCCCCATACTATTAAGTAATGATGTTTTTATATTTATTCATGACTTTTTTCTAATGAAGATTAAACTGAACCAGCTTCTGATACAGCTGGAGGGAGCAGCATAGTAAAGAAGACAAACAAGTCATTCTCAGACTAAATCTCACAGATGACATGAGCACCAATTGTAAAAAAGAGACACTATATGCAATGGGAAGAGTTTGAAGACATTTTTCCTGCATTTAAAGAAAAAAGTGAGAAAATTATATACAGCGTAGCAAGCCTGACTATATAGATGCAACAACTGCATAAAAAATACTTTATTTTACTGCAAAGACCATGTTTAATGGCCTGGTCTGCCCAAATAGTTTAGAAAATGTGTGAAAAAGGCTGCTTTCAGATTGGTTGTCTATTCTTAGGGATGTTTTTGGTGATGTACATCTGATCCATCTTATCTTCTTCAGCAATTTGGATGGAAAGGGAAAAAAATGCAAATGAAACAATGGAAGGAGCATGAAATCTTAGCTCTTCTAAGATTTCTGCAAATGGGGCAGAAGAAATGCACAACCAAACACCCAAAATATTTGATACCAGCTAGATGGGAACTTCTGAAATGGAATCTTCTCCAAAGAGGTTCATGGAGGCCCAGAAGAAGACCCAAAATGTTCATGCATTCCCTCCTCTTGCTGCCCAACCTTTAAGACAAGTGTCTCCCTTTTTCAGTGGGGAGGGGGCTTAATCTGTCACCTCTACGTTTAGAAGTGCTAGAGTGAAGCAGTTTTCAGAATTTTAAAATGGCGTTCTGTTTTCCCCCAGTTTCAATAAAACCAGCCCTCAAAACAGATCCAGTGTTTGCTTCTTTTCACACCCTATTTTTGCTTACATCCTGTGCAGAACTGGGTCTACAGAGAAAGATTCAGCTGTATCAAACCGGGGTGTTGTTACTCTTCAGAGATATGTCCAATTGTTCTAGTCAGATTTTTCTCGTGTCCCCTGTATTGCATTTAATTACAATTCCCATCATGCTGCCTTTGAGGCTGGGAATTATAATCAACTATATCTCAAGGGCAGTAATTTAGGGAAAACAATTTTCAGCCATTGTCTGATTTGCCTCTCAAAAGGTCTTTGGGGATTCCTGTGTTATACCTGTGGAAGAAAAATCTCACCCAAGAGAAAGCAGTAAATAGAGAGGTTATTGGTTACAATCAGATTCACTGTATAACGAACACACCTGTGCGAATTCATGAACATATTTCAGTGACAGAAATGTTCCCAAAGGGAAATAGATAGTTAGATGATTGATAGACAGACAGATAGATAGACACATCAGGCTGATTCTAGGATGAGGGCCAAGGTATATTTGTAAGAGCAGTGATTAGCCCATAGGCAGTGAAAAAAATAACCATCAGATGAAAGGAACAAGAAACACTGAACACCAAAATAGTCATGGCAAGAAAGATCAGAATGGGAGGCAGAAAGAGAATGAAAGGAAGCAGTAATGAGGAAAAAAAATCATTAAGAGTGAGTGACTGTCTTTTATTCAGCAGTAGCCTCTAAATTTAGAGTCTGTGCACCGAAATCAAATATTTGAATTTAAAGGCACAGATTGCTAGAAATCAAAAGTTCAGATTTGTAGCTCTCCACATGCCTTCCCAAATGTTCCCCTTGCTATCTCCATTCCCTCAGGGCCTCATGCTGCCTGCCATTTCAATGAAAACAAAAACTTTAAACCCTCAGCATTAAACAGCAACAGCAACAACAACAACAACAAAAGTAACAGCAGCACCATGTTACAAAATGGATCTGTCTCTCCTACTTATATGAACAACATCCGAAAGCTGCATCTCCCTTGGCACTCAGTGTTAGGCTTTCAAACTGCAGAACACAGAAGGATAAAGAGTTGAAGCTTAATGCTACGCTAAGCCCACGACAGTCAGCCCAGATGCAAGTGAAGTTCAGATTTAATAGAACCTCCTGTTTCAGGATCCGCACAGAATGCTGAAAGGGAGAGGTCAGGGCTCTCCACACCGCCACCATTTCAGTCCTCAAGTGAATAAGCCATTGTGCTTCTGGGGTCCTGACCTAGCAATCCATCAGAAGATGCACATCATCCTTGAAGCCCCCTTAAGTGACTGATAAGTAACAAGCAGGCCCTATTTTCTGAGCTCTTGTGATGGTTATTAACTAGAGTAGGCATAAGCACCTTGGAGGATTATTGTTATTATTATTATTATTACTTGTAAGCTGTCTCTATAAGACATTTTGCTGTCTCAGACAGAAGCACAGAGCACACCCATGCTGAGCAAGAGTACCCAAAATACCCAGAACAAGTGATTTTGACTAGAGAAATCCACACACACTTCTCTTCCTGGAAATAAAAAAATACAAGCAAATTTGTTGCCATGTTGTGGCACTTAAAAACTCCACAGCCTGTTTTTATTTTATTTTTTTAATATAAGATTTCCAACTATCTGTTTGCTTCATCGTCACAATGTAAGACTGCATGTATTCCTGCATTCAAAGGAGTATAGAGTTAGTCCTTGACTTACAACAGTTCATTTAATGACCATCCAAAGTTACAACGGCACTGATAAAAGTGACCTATGACTGTCTTTCACTTTTCTCTTACGACCATTATAGCGTCCCCCGTGGTCACGTAATGAAAATTCAGATGCTTGGCAACTGACGCATATTTATGACGGTTGCAGTGTCCCAGGGACTTGTGACCTTCACCCTTTGTGACCTTCTGACAAACAAAGTCAACAGGGCAACCAGATTCACTTAAACACCTTGCTACAAACGTTAACAACTGCAGTGATTTACTTAACAACGATGCCAAGAAAGGTCGTAAAAGGTCATGCAAAACTCACTTAACAAATGTCTCACTTAACAACAGAAATTTTGGGCGTACATCGAGGACTACCTGTCACATTTTAAAAAAGGAAAAGAAGGAACATCTATGCAGATATTTGTGAGGGAAGAACCATTCTGATTGTGTGATATTTGGGCATAAAATAAGACGTGAAAGATTAACACAATTAATTTGGCATTATAGCCTACAGAATCCTGGGGTACCATTTTTCTTCAGAAACACAAGATGGGGTTCCATCGGCTATACAGTTTCCATGTTCCAAAGCCGGGGTCTCCAACCTTGGCAACTTTAAGACTTGTGGACTTCAACTCCCAGAGTTCCTCAGCCAGCAAAGCTTCAACTCTGGGAGTTGAAGTCCACAAGTCTTAAAGTTGCCAAGGTTGGAGACCCCTGTTCCAAAGGATTCCCCCTAAAGCTATTGGAGGTTGAGGGGGATGGAAAGGATAGTAAATCTCAACAGCTTTAGAATAGTGTAATAATTATGAAAATGTTTACATTTTCCCCAGTAACCTCCCTCAGGCCTTCGTGCTCTTCCCTGCGCGCTTATATTTTCAAGCTCCCCGGTGGAGTGAACCATGTTCCTGACAGTGAAGGGTGGAGGAGCAATTATTCCCTTGGGTGACAGTAAAACCACCATAACTCTCTTGTGGCTCATAAATGTATCAGAGGGTACTCCACAGAGGAAGAATCCGTGAGATAGATCACAGGTCTAATAATAAAAAAAGGGAAGCCATTTGGACCGTAAGCTAAGGAAATCATTAATAATTTTTACACCAAATGCCATGCGGCATTCTGCAAATTGGAAGAAAAAAAGAATAACTTCTACGAAGAAATCCAATTCCGGAAAGTGTAATTCATCTTAAACCTTCATCCAGGAATTGCTATTTCACCCTTTCACCCAATAATTCTCACTTTATAAAACAGCTCCAATAATTTCTTCCTAATAAGGGGAGGGGGGTACCACAACATTTCACAAATAAAACATGGAAATCCTGTGCTTCTTTGTTATAATGTATGTGGAAGAAAGAAAAAGGAAGTGCATTATTCAGTTTTTGGTCTCTTCTAGTCCTCCCTCTCTGTCACACACACATACACACTTACACTCAGTTGTGTTTCCCTCACCACCGGATTGCAGATACATATCTGTCTCAACTCTAACAAGCCTGTGTTGCCTGAAATATGGTGTGTTATCCTTAAACATGATGCACCATCCCTTTCATCCCCTAGATTGGCTGGGGGCTATTGGGACATCATCTATGAAGAAGAAAGATTTTCGCTTTCCTCAAGAAGAAGGTAATCTGTGAACAGTTTAGTTTAGTTTAGTTTAGTTTAGTTTAATTTTATTAGATTTATATACCACCCTTCTCCCCGAGGGGACTCAGGGCGGTGAACAGGCAAAGATAAAAGACATAGATACAAAATTTAAAAACCAATTAAAACTGAATTAGATGATTGCCCCAACAATTCAAAACCCGTTATTTTTAAAATATGTAAATCCCGAATCTAAAAATTTGGATTATGAAATTAAAATTTTCTTACAAAGAGGGGAGAGATTATGCCAGGCCCGCCTGATGGAACAAAAAAGTTTTTAACTCACGGCGGAAAGCACGAGGATCCAGGATCCGCCGAATCTCTGGGGGGAGGTCGTTCCAGATAGTGGGTGCCCCCACAGAAAAGGCTCTCCCCCTGGGGGCTGCCAGTCGACATTGTTTGGCTGAAGGCACCCGGAGCCCCTCTCTATGGGAGCGTACCAGTCGGTGGGAGGCTATTGGAGGTAGTAGGCGGTCCCGTAAGTACCCAGGTCCTAAGCCATGGAGCGCTTTAAAGGTGGTAACCAACACCTTGAAGCGCACCCGGAAGACCACCAGGAGCCAGTGCAGCTCACGCAGGAGCGGTGTCACGTGAGAGCGCCACGTCGCTCCCATCACCACCCGCGCTGCCGCACTCTGCGCCAGTTGGAGCCTCCAGGTGCTCCTCAAGGGGAGCCCCATGTAGAGAGCATTACAGTAGTCCAGGCGGGAGGTAACAAGGGCATGAGTGACCGTGAGTAAGAAGTCCCGATCCAGAAAGGGGCGCAACTGGCGGATCAGGCGAACCTGATGAAAAATCCTCCTGGTCACGGCCGTCAGATGCTCTTCTAAGGACAGCCGTGAATCCAGGAGGATGCCCAAATTACGCGCCCTCTCTGTGGGGGCCAATGATTCGCCCCCAATAGTCAGCGATGGTACCAGCTGACTATATCAGGACGTCAGAAACCACAGCCACTCGGTCTTGGATGGATTGAGTCTGAGCCTGTTCTTCCCCATCCAGATCCGAGATTGAGACATAAATGGTGGTGGGAAGACACCACATGGAAAAATAGGGATCAGGCTGCTAGTTTAGAGGCAGACGAGTTTGTAACTTCTAAAAATGGCGGCTGCTTTCCTCAGTATTGCTTGGCTATTCACCAGAGATCCAGAGAAACGAGGTCCTGGAGAGTGCAATCCTGGTTTGTGTGTTCCTAGAAAGTAGGAACTGCTGTTTGAGAAGGTTGGTTACAATGTCCTTTCGCTGTGGGCAACAAGGACCTTGGTGGCAAAAGATTATGGAGTAGTAGTTATACACATCTCGATGGGACCAAGTTGTGAAATGCTATTTAACAGTAACTCACTCCCTATAGATTATTTCCACCCGTAAATTTCTGTAGAATATTTCTGAATTGCATCCAGCAGAAGTGTTAAGTAAAGGAAGAGTTAAACACTTCATGTGCTACAAAATGATTTATATGGCACAAATCTGCAGGGAAAAGATTTTGTTCAGTCAAGAATTTATGCATACTTTATTTTAGCAAATTCCTACCGAATCACAAACTGGATTTCCAAATATTGGATCATATTTCAAGAAAGCACTCAAATTCTTGTCATAGACCAATGGCCATTTTCATGTCACCAAGAAATGGGAACTAGCACCTCTCTTCCTCCTTTTAAATAGGTACCCATAGACAGTGTATTGAACACAATTCAGAGTCCAGCAAATGATTCTACTGACTCGGGACCAACACAGGGCTGGTCACAGTTACACTTGCATTGATCAGATCCAGGATCTTCCAATGAATTTGACATGGGGCTGCTTTTGAAATAGTTTTGGAACCACAGCACTGAAGGGCTGATGTGGATCAATTATTTGGAACGTATTCACTCTCTACTCTGTACTGGCTTCTGCTTGTTTTCTGAGGCCAGTTCAAAATATCTTTATTTTGAGTGGAGAGTTACCTACTTCTGGATTATCCTGCTTATTTGATATTTGAACAAGTCTGTTTTTGATAACCCATGTCCACCTCAAGTTCCGTGGTGAGAACAAAAAGTAGAGACTTCTTGGTTAAATCCTCTGAGATTGGCCAAAGTCTTCCACAGAAATTCAGTTGGTCAGTGTCCTGTTTTCTATTAGAAAATAATGAAATACATTTTTATATGTTCATGGTCCTTCAGAGTCATTTGAATTGTGGGTATATTTTTAACTCTGTCCAGGCACTATTATTTTATTCCTTTCTTGCTGATGCTGCAAAACTGGCATAGTCTTTAAAGCTGTCGACTGAATGTATTATTTTTAATACTGACTTTGCATTTCCTGATTACACTACCATACTGCTTTCCCCACCCCAAGAATCTCAATTGATTGTTCCTGTTCATACTATCCTAGTTTAGCCTCACGGTGAAGATGTTAAGATGTTAGCTAAAGAATTAGTATTTGGCCAATATTGTCCAGTGGCTGTATTGGGATTTCAACTTGGGTCTTTAAATCCTCATCTGATGTTATCCATCATTATTATACTCTTAATTTTTCATAGTTATTGCATTGGTGGATTATTTTGGCTGAACCATAGTTTATAAATAAAATGAAACAAACTTTCACCGAATAAACTGAGGCTCCATTGTTACAACATGATGTCTGGAATAACATTTACTGTACCTATGGGCTCTGTGGAATGGCTGGAATGCTAGACTGCAGTGGTTTATAATATGGGTGTTCAGCTTTAAACTCTTGGCAGTACATCCACAATGCAAAAACTAATTTGCATCGTACAACATTCATTAGTGCCACCAGTTGTACGGGGCCTTCACTGCCCTTATTGATATGCAGAGCAGCAAAATCAAATGATCAGGAAGCTGCAGGAATTAATCGCTGCATTTCTGTTGGACTTGTTTTATTTCTTACCCTGGGGAGTTAATCTGTTAACTGGGGCGCTCATTTGGAAATATAATTAGGAATACATAAATCTGCCTTTCTACCCTATGAAGAATGCACTCTTGATCCAGTATACATTTAACACAATTGTTACCAAATATTTAGAACAGATCCAGATTTTTAGGCTAATTGGTTATAATGGGTTGCATGCACGGTAGTGTTCATCCAAAAATGGAAGAGCAGACTCTGAGTTCCTACTCAGAGAGAGTTCCTCAATGATGTATTTAGCTATTGGTTTTTTGGAACTCTGGCATTCTTTACAAGGCAACATTCGGACAAACTCATTGAGCACCTCCAGGCTTCACAAAGCCTAAAGGGACTCCCCTCACAGTGGATGATCAATGCATCTAAGGTCCTGCCAACACATGGAGACCAATGCCTATATCTTTGCGGGGAGATGTATTTGGAAGGCTATCCAGCTGTAATATGTTTTGTTTTATTCTGGGATGTAAAGATCCATTTTCTTTTCAATATAAAGGCAGTAACTGTATTGCATGTAGCTGTCCAAGTGGCTTAGTGTATTAATGGACATGGCTTAGTGCCTGACAGCAGGAATGGAGTCTTCCTTGCTGGGGCCCCATATGTATGAAATATCTCTACTGGCTGCCTCATTATCTTTTATACAAGCTCTTAAGACTTTGGTATGTCTGTCTGCCTGTAACATTGTATTAGGGAATTTGAAAAGTCGGGTTGTCCAAATTAAAATTTGTTGCTGCACCAAATTATGCATGTGTGTCTGCTTGCATGTTGTGAAGGACTAAAATTCTGCTGCTCCAAATCACTTATGTTTGTCTGTCATCCACCCTGTCCCTGGCTGTAATAAACCTCCCTTCTTGCTGGAGGCTTGAGGGTGATCAGTATTTGTGTCTACATACACAAACATCATTTCCCTCTGTAACTTGCAAGGGAGGGAGGGGGGGACGGAGGGACGGAGGGAGGGAGGGAGGGAGGGAGGAAGGAAGGAAGGAAGGAAGGAAGGAAGGAAGGAAGGAAGGAAGGAAGGA